>JAEQBH010001955.1:1200000-1885116 GCA_016808115.1 Tetrastigma voinierianum | reverse complement strand
TGTGGGGGTACACTTAGCTCGCTACTGGGGACAATGCTTGTTTCATTGCGGTGGGTAGGTGTACACTCGTTGAATTGTCACTATGCGCCGTTATATGTTCGCTGGGTCAAAATTTTCAAAATTTTGCTTTGAAAGTATTATGTTTCACCTACAATGTACATACCCAGCATGTTTTCATTCACTCTCATATCATCTTATTGTACTTGATATCTTAACAAGCATACACAAATAAGCCAGGTTCTTTTCCCCGTGGATTTCCCTCCACTCTGCATTCTACTCCACCACTACACACAAACCACGTGACTTACGGCCAGTAATTTCTCCTGATCTTGCTCATATTATGCTTCCAATCAAACACTTAGCTGTCATGTTAATTTACATCATAGTCTTTACTTGAACACCTTGCATAATTGGAAAAATGATTAGAGGCTATTATTTCCTTTTCAGATACCCGTGGATTTGTAGTGTTCATCCTCGTACCTATATTTTTAGCTTTTAAGTTGTCAAGTTTATTCGAACCTTAGGAATCCGATTTATGGAACAAAGAAGTGGATCTTTTATGGAGAGATTGAAGGTCCTAAGAATGAATTTTACGCACTAAGTCTACGAATTAGTCACAAGTAATTCAATGCTATAAGTGAATATGAAAACTTGATAAAGGCGCTTGAAAAGGCTCGAAGATGTATAAGTACCCACTGTGCTTTCAAAAGTGAAAAAAAAAAAAAAAAAAAAAATATATATATATATATATATATATATATATATATATATATATATATATATATATATATAGAGCAGTATATATATATATATATATATATATATATATATATATATATATATATATATATATATATATATATATATATATATATATATATTCAAAAAAGAGAAAAAGAGAAAAATCAGTTTTGGAAATTGTACCGGTACAACCGGTCGGGAATTGGGCAGAAAGGGGTTTTAAACCAAAAAGTTGGCGCCTTTTCATTTTCCATATGTTTTTGCCATACCACAAGTCGAGTCTAAATGGCTTGTTTCCTCTTCTCACATTCCTAAGCTCGCTAGTGGTTTCGATATCCTGCCTGCATTGTTTGTCTCGCAAATGTTCAAAAGTGCAAGCTCCTACAACTCTTTACTAGCATTGTTGATCTTCTCTCAAGTATACATGGATTCGCTTTTGGGCCGGATTTGGCTGATGTTATTCTCGTGATTGCCGGCCGGGAGTGTATGCCGTCAATATAGCAGGAGGATCAAGATCCGATGTGCACAGGCCACCGCTGGGTCGTTTCGAGACAAGCTTCGTGGATATGATGATTTATATCCGCTATCCGGGTCGCTATTTTCTATCATCGCCATTTCCAGTGCACGCTCTAAGAATATTCCGAGAGGAAAGGCATCCAGCCTCTTATGGAACAAGCCGTGAAGAAGCTTAAAATCTGATGCCTCCTGCAATTTGGCCAAGAAGGCGGGAAGGAAAACTAATTGCATCCTCTTCTGAAGTGAGGAATTATCCTGATAGTGATGATGAAGAAATACAGGCTATGTTCCACGAGGATTCCTCCGAGGGAGAGCAATTTAAAACGGACCTTGGCCAATGGCAACAGGGGTTTCCAATCGCGAGAGGGTGTTAATTTGGAACGCTTTATATTCTCATCCCATCAGGGATTATCCAGCATCGCACATGCACTTCGTGGCACACCGAGGTTCATGGATACTTACCTTCGCAGTTCGAGTTCTACATCAACTTGAAGGAAAATCGCCGGGTTGAAACCGTGACGAGACTTCTATGATGGAAAGCAAATTTTCGTGTCACTCCCGACTCAAGAGCATATGCCTTACACTATATTCGCCTCGACGCTGACCGACCATATCCACTGTATTATTATCGATTTCACTTCCGCCTTGTTCATCGAGGCTATGTGCACCCGCCCGCGCCCATGAGGATTTATGAAAAAAGAATTCGTTCCTGGAAAGCTTAAACCGGAATATGCCCTGATGAACAAGATCATTCACAATCACCCGTCGGTTGCAATGAAAAGTCCCCAAGAAAGAATGTATCTGGCCATGGTAATGCAGGCTTAGCGACTGGTGCCGATTGACTACGCATTAGTCATATGGAAAGCAAGCCATGAGGGAGTTCTACAATATTCAGCGGTAAGCCGGCATCATTCGTTTCCTTCACTTAGACTAGTATCAGAGAAGAAGCAGGATGAGGGGAACAGCTAAAGAAAAGGGTGGTACTCAGCCGGAGCAGATCACACAACAAGACTGAGGCCAAGAGCCGAAAGCAAAGATCCACTGTGACTACAAATTTCTCACTGCTTCTGGGCATTCTCCTCCTGGCCATTTATCCATGCTCAAGACGACGAACACATCGCCTTTGGAAGAGTGATGGAGCGGCGGACTGGCAGGCGTTCTAAGTGCATTCTTAGGAAGCAGGCACTGATCGACGTCTCGAGGCTCGAGAGCCACATTTTTCGTGAGCCGATGATGATGCTACTCCATTTAGGAGATCTTAAGAATTTAGATGATCGTGGTGGGATCGAGGATTTTATCTCTTCCGATGAGGATGAGGACGACGCTGCATAGTCATGGTTAGGCTGCATCTAGGGCAGGTCGCACCCGTAGTGCATCTTAGCCACGTTATGCCAACAACTGGCTTTGGATCTTTACCTTCTGCTAGCCCACTACAATACAAGTAAACTTTTAAGACTCCTCGATTCTACTTTATGTTTATCGCTCCTTTGACATTATGCATGATGGTTACGTGTTCTATGTTATATGATTGCTTACCTTACATCGATCACTACGCTTCACTGCTGCGATGATTACCTTATATGTCTTAAAGTCTATAATCCTTATTTGAATAACCACCTCGTAAGGTCGTACCATTTATGATGTTCATCGTAAGAATGTGGTTGGTTTAATGAGTCATGCCAAAAGTATTACTAAAGTGGGTGCAATATTTTACTCCATAATTGCTATTTTGAGATTCTTGCAAAGCTTGACTATACCGAGCGCCTTGTTGAGATTCATACCTAGTGGGTAGTTCCGATCTAAATCTTGCTAGGGACTAGCAAGATGCAGGTTGGGGGGTGTGATGAATACACATTTGAGTGATAATTACAATAGAATTGAGCACATCTAAGTCACAATTTACCCACATTTGGTATAAGAATAGGTACTTCTAATTTCTTCGTGTTTAGACTTTGCGGCAGTCTTTCTCAGTTTAAAACGTGAAGTGCACAAAAGGATGTATGTCCTGAAGCCAATACGAAGCACTATGGATGTGGGGTGAACAATCGACTAAGTCTCGAACTCCAAAGAAAAGCAAAGAAAGCACTGAAGGACATATTGTACTGGCACAACTTGAACTTGTACCGGGTACAATCTCTCATCGAAAAGTGGCAAGTGATTACATTGTACCCAGACAACTTAAACTTGTACTCCAGACAACTTGCTTCGAAACCATCAAGGAGAAATCAAAATTCTCTGCGACAACTTAAACATGTACCGTACAACTCCGCATGGAAATTCATGATTTGTCCGAGAACTCGATCCGTACGCGAGGCACTCGCCAACGAACCAAAAATGGGAAAATCACATCGGGCGGAGATATAAAAGCAAGAGGACACAAGTATGGTGCGCTTTTTGACTTCTGTATTAGGGTTTTGAAAGGCGAGAAGAGTTTTCTCCATTTTCGAAAGTGGGAACTCAGAGATCCCCGCATTTAAGATTTCTTTCTATCGAAGTTTTAGGATTCAAGCGCTTGTAATCTTTCTTAAAGATAAATACTTATCTTGCTTTAAAACTTAATGATTCTTATTCATCCTTCTCGCTTTACAAGTGAATTTCTAAGTTCCAAAAGGTACCGTTTTTATGATTAATCGTCAAGTTAATTATAATTGTTCTTATAAGTTTATGGAGTTCTAACCCCTACCATTGAATCCACGGGGAAACTCACCTCGATTTAGGTATAGTCCCTCAATTCCTTTTCGATCTTCAATGGATTGTGTAATACTAATCACTCAGTGGCAGTAAGAGCTGTAAATCCTTAGTCAAGATATTCCTGACAACGTGTTAACGCAGATATCCTCGGTACACGTCAGGCTTGATCATGAATGCAAGCTACATAGTTCGTGATATCTGAGAACAAGTGTTTAGTATTACATTTCGACTATCTTTATTTTCCAAAGAGCATTTAAAGATAACCTCCATCAAAGACCGTTTATCAATGGTTCCTCAGATGAGTTTATAAAAATAAGAGGGGCGGGGCGCATATAATCGGGAGCGAGTGGAACTTAAAATCTCGAAGAATTGCTTTTCTTATTTTAAACATTCAAAACCTAATTCCAATCATTCAGCTTAACTAACACAACCTTACAATTCTCTCTTTAAATCATACTCTTATTTGAGAATAGCTCCTATCGTCGATAAAATTGACCACTCCCGTGAGATGACCTCGTGGATTCCCTACGTATTACAATGCTGCATTAACCGTAATTCCTGTACGCTGGGAATAAATCGCACACAATATGGGACGGCACCATTCTAAGTTTGAGGCTCTAAACAAGTACAGAAGTTCTACTACGCTGGGGAGGTATTAAAGAAGGGCTCTTGCCATGGATTCAACTTCTAAGAATCCTATTGATGCTAAAACTACCCTCAAATCTCAAGTACATAATGAAGTGCATAAACCACATCAAGAATCAACTCTAAAGAGGTGTTTTAAGTGCCAAGGATTGGGCCATATTGATTTTGAATGTCCTAACCAAAAGGTGATTGCCCTAATTAAAGAAGATATTGAAGCAATAGTTGAATCTAACCATGTCCAAGAAGATGAGAAGAGTTCACTATTGTCAAAATCTGATTTGGAAATCGAAGATGGTTCAAATGCAATGCCTTTGGTTGTTGTTGAGGATGCCGAAAGTGGAAAAGGAATCCATCAAGAAGTGAAACCAGTTCTAAAGAAATTTGTTGATGTTTTACTTGAGGAAATACCACATGGTTTGCTATCTATGAGATATATTCAACCTCAAATAGACCTCATACCAGGTTTGGTTTTTCCTAATAAGCTAGCCTATATAATGAGCCCTAAGGAGCATGAAGAGCTGGGTACCACAAGTTGACGATTCGCTGACAGGCGCTTGTTTCAACAGAGCTAAAGTTCTTATGTGGTTCCAACTGTTTGGTGCATGAAAAAGATGATCTGAGAACAAAGTTTTGATTGCCAAGCTTTCAACAACAACTTTTATTCATATAAAGAAGATTCAACATGTGGCAAAGAGCGCAGCAATATGAAAAACAAACAAAATGAAGGTTAATAAAGGTCGGTATTCAATTCTAGATGATGGATTTGGTTACAAATGAGAAAAGAAATTTTTTTGATGCGCAGGTGTTCCAAGTCGCTGCATAAGGGTAGATGGTCCTCCAAGATTATTAAGAAGATTTGAGAGGATGCTTATATAGCGGAATTGCCTGATGACTACAATATCTTGTCTACATTCAATGTCAAAGATTTGAGGCCTTATCATGGTAAAGACTTGAGGGCAAGCCTTTTTTCGCAACCATGGGAAATTTATGCAGGAGTTTCTACAACATACATTGGGAATTCGATTTTAATTATGGAAAATTCAAATTCGAGAGGTTATGAAACCATTGAGACACCAAATATGTTTCTAAATCCAATTATTTGAGTCTTGTTATTATTTTGATTTGGAGTTGTTTTATTTTAGAAAGATTTGTTCTCCAAGTCAAAATTAGAAGCCATATTTAATTTCTGTAAAGTTTCATTTCTCCATAGGTTGTTTTATTTAAATTAGAAAGTCTTTGTTTTCCAAGTCAAAGAAGTTTCTTTATTGGATTTAGAAGTACTGTGGCCATATATACCCCTAATGTGGTTCCTTTAATAATCAATTTGTGAATTTAATAATATTTTCAAGTTTTTCTTTGTAAGAGTTCTCTTTGTTCTCTATCTCTGTGAATTCCCTCAATGTGGAGTTTATCAGCTTTTATCTCTAGTGGACTCGAAGGGCAATGTGACGCCCAAATTCGGGGTCTCAAGTACAACCCATCAACCTACTAATTTTGTGGATTTATAGGACCTCACATACCACACACAGGTCCCATTTATCGGGATCCATATTTTCAAAAAAATCGGGCAAAGTCTCCTTTGTTGTTCAAAGAGCTCACCCAACATACACATATAACAAGATAATCATAACCCATCAAGGGTTCAATAGAAGTAGTATCGACCAATACAAGGTCCATCCGCCCATATTCCCAATATACATCCCTTTTTATCGGACTCATTCATTTACATTTAATTCTAAAATACGAAAACTCAAACACTTAATTACAATTGCAAGAGTCCGATCACGACCTCTTACCATATATCATCATATTACCCGACTATTTAGAAAATAGTCCCAAAAGAATTTAGTTACAATTCTTTTATACAACATACTTTTTACAAAGGAAATATCAAGGCCACACATCGCCTCTTCATAATCAACACGCCCTCGTCTGACAATATCTCCTCAGACACCCCGTAATTTAAAGAGGTCACATGACGGGGTGAGCAATGCCCAATAGAAAATGCTCCTACAAGGGCTACTCCCTACTTAAAATGCACATGCAATGGCGTACATAAAACATGCAGTCATATTCCATATAAATAATGTAATCCTATATGAAATATTAAGTGTCATGCATGAGATGAGACGTCTCATGCCCACAACCCGAGTCCCGACTGACTCCCTCACACCCTACAACGCCAAGTGTGAAAACCAGTCATTGGTGTTTCACTCAATGACTTAAACTATTGAACAACCCTCCAATATTCACTTGAATTTTCTTTATCAAATCCCATATATTTATTTGGATCAAGACTTCCGGCTCCCACCCCCGCGCAGCCTTCACAACGCGCCGCCTTCGACACTTTCTTCGCGAACTTTCATCGTTTGATCGATCCATATGTCCAATTCAAAATAAAATTTGGGTCTTTCATCCTGGGGGAATCACTATCTTGCTTCACCCAAACACATGATTTATTATTATTATTATTGTTTATTACTAACCTGTGAGTCTCGATTCGATCGCTCATTCCATTTCCGAGTTTCACTACACATCTTACCAAGAATGGTGAATGACCAATACCATGCACACACACCCGACTCGACGCGATGTGACCGTGCATATGAAATGCAATCATGTCATTTCATGTTATGTTATGCTACATGCACAATAAAAGCTACATGCACAATAAAAGCTACATGCAACATTTATAAATTCCAGATAATTATATTTCCTACATATAATTTTCATTCATCACAATTTCCATGTTAATACATCACGTTAAATATTATTATTATTAACATGATTTCTTTTACACACAACCGTATATTATTTATTTTCTAATAATACACAATAAAATTGCCCAAATTTAACTCATATAAAACAGCCAATTCTCGCTGTCCCTTTTCAAGGCCATGAACCATTTTGCCCATTCATCAACAAATTACCGCGATACTCAAAAACACAACAAAACCCGAAAAACATCAATCCTGGATCAAAACTTAAACCTCAACCCAAATTCGGTGACTACCCAAAAACAGCTGAATTCCTGTCCTGGACCGCCCAAAACAAACTTAAAATTCAAACACTTTCCAAAAGCAGTCTTGAAAATTTAGCCCATACTGTTTGAAAACAGTCCTAAAAATTCCTAAAAATTCATATACTCAGTCCCAAGATTTTGGGACTCAAAATTCCCACGCCTCTCACTACCAAAAAACCCCTGCTCCATTAAATAACCTTTAGGCTAGAAATATTCAAAGTAGGAAAATTCTCTACCTCGTGGAGTTTGACGAAACTCCAAGATTTTGGTACCCACGCGTAGCTCTCGATGAGTGGACCGATTTTGCCTTTTGGTCCGACGAAAACCTACAATCCGATTATCATAAATCTTAGAGATAAGCTTAAGCTTCTCACTCCTCACCTCTCTTCTCCCGCACACTCTCGTTTTTCTCCCCAAAAAATCTGGCCCTCTTTGACTTTTCTCCTTATTAATCCATTTCTTTTTTTTTTCCTTAAGTTTGGATACATGGCTCACATTGTGCCATGTGTCCATCTCTCATCCGGGTTCGTTTTTGTCCCAAAACAATTTATTTCTTTTCAGTTTAATTTATTTTAAATTTAACTACCAAGCTATTTCGACTCCAGATTTTCATAAAAATCTCGTCCAGCCATATCGTCGCTATCACCTTAAAAAATCACATAAAAATATTCCGATTGTCTCAAAATTTGACGAAACTTTTCTAGGTCATTTGATTTCGCGAGACGAATCCAACGGCACAGTCCGTTTCATCATCCGAGATTTAGAGAATTTTCTAGGCTTCCTTGAATCATTTTGGTAATTATTATTATTATTATTATTTTGCCATTTTTTTCTTGAAAATTACTAATTTTCCCGAGTTTTACAAGTGAAGTATATCTCTTGTTTTCTAATCTCTTGGGTGGCTTCTCTTGAATGAAGAGTCCATGGCTTTTTATCTCTTAGTGGATTCCTTGAGTTGTGAAGTAAGTATCTATCCTTCTATTACCTCTACTCATCTCATCATCTTCTCTTTCACCTTTCCATAACCAAATTTTCAACCTTAACCCAAAACTTTCCAAATCTAGTTTCATACTTCTAAAACATTTCCAAATACTTTGTTTCACCCTAGAAACCATACAAACCATCTTCCTTAACCTTAGAGAAACCCCAAATTCGTGCATAGCCCTAATCCACCTTAAAAAAACCCTAAAACCGCAAACTGAAGCCTCAAAACAAGTCGTTTTGCACTCAAATCAAACCCAAACCTTTCCTTAAACCTAAAATCCTTCATTCTAAACCTTAATTCCATCATAAATAAACCTCAAATAAACCCTATAACCTTTAGAACCAGACTTATCCCTTACTTTTTAAAGTTACATCCTACACCCATAAACTACCCACAAACCCATCCCTAACTTACCCAAACCATTAGATCATCTATCACAGCCTTCAGATTGCATCATTTTCCAAGTATACCCTCTTAGTTAACAAGAGCATTTGGAAGTGGTTGGTTTGTCTAGAAAGCTTCCATCGAGAGGATGAGCCTCATTATAGCATTTAAGGCATATGTCATCCTAAAGCATATTTCCCCATTTGTTGAGATTATATGGTCTTTGGAGATGTGTAGATGGTTTTTGTTGTGGATGATCTTTGTTGGGCCATGAGTTGGCGGACATTTCTCGTGCTTTTTTTCATCCATTACCAAGGTTATTATAGACACTCTATCTTGTGTTCCCGAGATTTCAAAGTCGATTCTATATATTTATAGTTTAATTTTTTACTGATGGCAGGAGTTACTCATTTTGGATGTATTGAGGATATTTTGAGTTCTCATTAGGCCTTCATGATAGATATGTCAGATATCTCCGATGAGATGTGGATGGTTTTACTTTAGAGTATAGTGCTGATTAGCCGAGTCACTTCCACATATGTATGTTCAAGTTTTTTATCGTGGCATCTATGTCAAAGAATGAAAACAAAAATTTCAACAAAACTTCCCAAGGATCCTTTCGAGCATCAACCACCCAAAACCAAGAAAAGTAAGATTACCTTTGTGTTGGTTTCAAAACCGATCTACTAGTCGTGTATATAACGAAGACCGGTTTAACCAAGTCCTAGGTTCGCTCTCAACAGTATCCACACGAAGAGCCGGAGCCTACAACCTCCTGTGCCAGCTGGCCTCATAAGAAGTCCTAGCGCTTAGCTAAGTCTCATCCAAAGAGTGGAAGCCAAAACCCTGATGTCACCAAGAGGAGTTCCCCAATTAACACCCTCTCTAACTCTCGAACACTTCTAAGAGAGGAGTGAGCAAAATGGTTTGATGTTCTTAGGGTTTTCCATAAAGGTCTTTTTATAGGAAAACTCTAGCTCATGAAAGACATAAAGCGTTCCTCCCTTTAAGAGATGATAGACTATACGCATCCCTATGCATTATGGCGTATTCCCCCATGGGCCTTAAGCCCATGAACAAGCCCAAGCCTGCACTCTCTCTTAGTGAGGGCCTTCAAACCCGAGATTCCACTAATCCCGTGACATTCCATTCTCGGTGATTTGCATCTCCTCAGTATTCGGATCATATCGTAAAATCCGCTTGTATTAAATGAAGAAGGGCCACTTTGATTCAACTACAACTCAAGCAAGTCATGAACGGTATCTAGCAACACATCATGACCCCCAATTGACCGGAGAGTCTGTGGTTTGACCGAAAACCCTTCCATAGACAATTATCGCATTACCCATCTCTCACCTCAATCTATACCCACTTGCTTCCTCGTAGCATGGACAGTGTAGCCCCTTTAATTAGACAACGCCACATCTAGCTTAAGTGAATTAGATCTTGTCCCCGGACTCATTACTCATTAGTTATGCACCTAAAGACACTCTTCATCTCATTTCTACTCTGGCTAGAGATTCATGAGTAATGATCCCGACAAGAGGCCATAGGTATACTCTCTCTCTCTCTATTGGGAGTGGCAAATCCTTTTTTGGCTACTCAATTACCTTTGAATACCTGAAGCTTTACCCAATCACCACCCTATGAGCGACCTCTGGAAGGTAACAATGAATGGAGTCAAAGCATAGAATCAACATTCAAGATATCCTTGAGCACCTCAAGTCTAAGGATACTTGCATCATTGTTATGATGAGACTATCATCTACACTCGATAGATAATCCATATGATTATCTCATGGCAGGTCTCCAATGAACTTAGCTACTCTTAGCAAACATCCATATGTCAACTCTAATTAACTCATGGTCACAGTTTATAAGATCCAATCAAGGAGTATGATATGTGCTAGTTTGTCCAGATTAACAATTTAAGTCTCCATTATCCTATGACTAGGATAACTCAGATACTAACATAATTTCACATGATAGGAATCATATTATCATGATCTCATCACAATTTCCTTCATGCTATGTTATGTATCATGGATTTCATTTATTCGATTCAAGATCTATATCAATTCAACGTATGAATATCAAATTAATGAAGAATCCTTTCATATTAAACAATATGTAATGCGTAAAAAAAGTGCAAAGGACGATTGCCTTTAGAGCACTTCTCTAACAATATCCACTTATGTATGTTCCACTGACATAACAGCATATCTTTCCTTTTTCATTGATGAGATGATCTTCGCTTCATTGATAGTCACATTTGACAATTCCTAGTTTGATTAGGATCAATTACATTGATAGCAGTGTTCTTTAGATACACAAAGTCACGCATATTTTTTTCGACATTTGATATTCATTTGTACTGTGGCGAGTGATTTCATAGCGTATTGTTTAGAGACTCCAGAACATGGCAGTTATCATTACATTTATTCTCATCGATTTCAAGTGTTCAGACTTCGCTTCTATCCTCTACATTTTAAATCAAGCGCTCGATTTCACTTTTGATATCTTTATTTTCATATTTCAGCGCTCAAACTTCACATTTGTTATCTTCTATTTTGATTAGGAAGTGTTCAGATTTCGCCTTTACCTTCTTCATTTCCCGAGTTTGCCGCTCAAATCCGCCTTGTTGCCTTCATTCGATTATAGGCATTCAAACTTCGCCTTTGTTGTCTTCATTTTAGATTACAAAGGCTTCACTTTCGCCTTTATTGTCTTCACCTGATTATTGTGCCTCGCACTTCACCTTACCATCTTCATTTTGGATTCGTTGCCCAAACTTTGCCTTTAATGTCTTCATTTTAGATTTCGTGCGCTCAAATTTCGCTTTGTCGATTTATTTGATTTCGTATATCTCAAACTTCTCGCCTTTAGTCTTCATTTTGATTTTAGGTGTTCAAACTTCGCCTTCAGCCTTTCATTTCTTCTGATTTCAGCGCTCAAACTTCGCCTCATAACTATTTTGGATTTCAAAGTGTCACCTTTTTGTCGTTGCAATCTTCATTCTAGATTCAAGCTGCTCGACTTCGCCTTCCCTTCATTTTGATTTCTGTGTGTCAAACGCCTCTTCGTGTCTCTATTTTGGATTTCGTGCATTCTAGATTTCTTACTCTTTTTGATGTCTTTATTCTTGATTACATGCGTTTAGACTTCATTTTCGCTTTCTTTATTTTGGATTTTAGGCGTTCAAACTTCGTCTCTTGCTTTTATTTTGAATTTTAGGTGTTCGTACTTTTGGCTTTTCCATACTGTTTTTATTTTAGACTCAAAGGTTTAGACTTTGCCTTACTTTCTTTGCTTTTTGGATTTTAAGCATTTAGATCATTTGCTCATCTTTATTTGGATCAAAAGAAGTTCAGACTTCACCTTACTTTTTCGATTAAGGTGTCTTCGTACTTCGCTTATATCACAAATTTGCTAGCATCGCAATTCAAACTTTTTAGATTTCATCTCAGAGATCGCCGCTTAGACTTCGCTTCATATGGATCAAACGCTGCCTAGATTTGGCTTCACATCACATTTTCTACATTGCAGTTTAGACTTCGATTTGCTCGCTTTATTTGGATCGTGTGTTCAAACTTCACTCTTTGCTTGATTGGTGGTGTTTAGACTTCGTCTATATCACAGTTGCTAGCATCGCAATTCAAACTTTTAGATTTCATCTTTTGTAGATCAGCCGTTTAGACTTCGCCTTCATATGGATCAAACGTTCAGATTTCGTCTACATCACATTTTCTACATTGTAGTTTAGACTTCGTCTTCTACAGATCGAACATTCAAACTTCGTGTTTGTTCTTGTTCATCTTGGATCAAACATGCAGGTTTTATCTATATCATGCTTTCATCTTTAGTTCAAACACAGAGATTTCATCTCCATATGTTGTAGTTACACCTAGGCATTCATTGTTGTTCATTTCCCAGTGATGTTTTGAGCATCCTTGTCGTTATGGTTTCAGGCTTCTTCTCCCTACCCATGCCTTGTAGAGCTATTGCTGCCAGTATTCATGGTCGCTAGCATTGCCTACCTTGATCGCATGACTTCTTTTTATTGTCTTACTTTGCACCTACTAGATCATGAATTTATTGCGAGTATACACCTTAATATTCTCAAGTTCTCACTGCATTCATTTGCCTCTTCATATAACTCATTCCCTTATTGGTTTCACGATTTTTTGTCAACATGACGAGTGTTAATCGTTATCTTAATGCACATGACCATTCTAGCACCCATGGGCGAGCCGACTTCCACTTGTTTTAGATTTCAATGCGGCTCTCACTTTCGGTACACCTTCTCGGGTGGAGTTTCGATCTATATCATGACTATATTGGCCTACAGATGTCTCGCCTTTTGTTATTTGCCTTAGGTGTCTAATTCCTCTAGCCTTTGCTTTTGATGATCGGGGGGAGGGTCTCCTTGTTCTTCAACAGAGTTCACTTCATTTCACTCATTGTTCATCATTCCACTTCATTTCACATTTCACCTTCGTGTCCATCATGAACTCTATCGAAGAAGTGCATATTTATAAACCCCCATTTGAGGGCCTTCTTGTCTTTTCCCTTTTTTAGCCTTAGAGAGTGTTTTTTGGAAGCCAAGTGTAGGCTAGGGAGGTGGCCAAGTGGAGGGTGAAGATGGTCTTAGTAGATTTGTTTTAGGCTATAAAAGTCAAGATATGCCTTTCTTGGAGAAGGTTGTCCCCTAAAATAGAAAAGAGAGAGAGAGAAAGAGAATGAGAGGGAGAGAGCGTCTTGGAAATGAAGAAAAAGGAAAATTATGGAAGAGAAGAAAAATGAGACTTTAAAGCTTGAAGTGAAGAGAAATTGGGGGAAATAAGGTAAATTTTTGTCATTTCCATTATTATTTATTGTTTTCATAGTATATATACATTTTGAGCATGTTTCCATTTTATTTAGGTAGATTAGCTTTGTTTTCTTTCTTGATTTATGTTTTTAGGCCATAATTTGTGTTTTAAGCATTTTTCAACCTCATTTAGTATTTTCCGACCACTTTTCGGCCAAAATTTCTGAATTCCAACAACGATTCCTAGATTCCAACCACTCATCACCCTCAAGTTTGCTTCCGTGACATTGGGCCTATTGGGTTTAATACCCTAATTAGCCCAAACCAACCCAACTCATTAGTTTATTGGTTCAACACATTCATTTAAACTCAAACAAAGCTCCAACCCACTAACCCTACAATTGGGTTCAACTCATTCACTTAAGCCAAAGCCTCACTCACACACACTATCATTTCTCACTCTCTCACACACTCTCATGCACTCTCACACACGCTATCACTTCCCACTCACCCACACACTCTCATGTACCTTGATACACACTATCACCCTCACTCTCACTCTCACTCTCATTCTCACTCGCTCACACATGCATTAAACTCATAATTTATCACTTGAAAAAAAAAAAATAGATCATGTCACTCTCTTTTTTCTATTGTAAATAAGAAATTAAATAAAATTGCTTTCGATGCTTAAACCTCTAACCTTCAATTTGAGAGTAAAGCAAAACCACATCACATTATGCTAATTCTCTTCTTATGTTTTATTTATTTATTTATTTTCCAAAATTCCCGAATCCAAAATAAAATTTTCTAAATAAAAAATCTTCCTGCACTCTCAATTTCCAAAATTCAAATCCCAGATTTTAAAATTCAAGTCCCCTAATTTCCAATTTCAAATTTTCAAATTCATAATTTCAAAATCTAAGTGTCCTAATTTCAAATTTCAAGTTCCCCCACCCACTTCTCACTTTTTCAAGTTTCCACTCAAATTTATTTATGCTTAATTTCAAAATTCAAGTGTTCCAATTTCAAATTTCAACCCCAATCTCAATTTCTGTACTTGCTTCTACTTCAAAACTACAAATTCTCAATTACAAAATTCAATGTCTTAGATCAAATTTTAATTATCCCAATTTTCAATTTCAAAATTTCAAGTTTCTAATTTCAAAATTATAAATTACGCCAATCTCAAATTTCCAAATCTCTAATTTCAAGATTCAAGTGCGCCCTATTTTGAAATTTTCAAATTCAATCTAAAAATCCTCAATTTCTAACTTTCTATTTTCAAATTTTCAATTTTAAATCAGTTTTCAAAAATTTCAATCACATCATTGATTCTACAATTCCAATAAATGCTAATCTCAGAAGCACCTGCTATGGAAAATATGAATGGGCTTAGTGAGGCCCGACATTCCATGCATCCTCTTTTCAATAAATAACGGCATCTAATCTATGACTAAATTTCAATTGACGTGAGTATTTTGTATTTTATTATTGTAAATTAATATCGCTTTCCAATTGATAGCTTTCTGATACGCCGTCCGTGACACATTTTTCTCATCTAATTTCGCTTCTGCTTATTTATGTATTTATATGTCTATTCATTTATATATGTTTTGTGTGTTGTTGTATTCTAATTGCTTGTCTTTGGTATATGTTGATTCGACAATGTTCATATTTTCGTTAATTTGTTTGTCAGAGACTAACTTTACAGTTTAAATAAGGTTGTTTACTCTACCACCATACCTTCTCGATAAGAACCCACCCCCAAACTCCCTAGACTCCGGTTTTTCCAAACTTGCTTTTCCACAGGGAGTCACATTTAAGGTTTTTTTCTTTCTTATTTTGTTTTTCCTTTTAAAATAAAACAAAATTAAGTGGTGACTCCAAACCGTTATTAAAATGATTTTTCAAAAAATAAAAACAAATTTCACATTTTTATGGGAAATGCATAATAGCAAAAAATGTAGGGTCCAAACATATGTAAATTGCAAGTAAAACTCACTTGCCCACACAAGTACTCAAACAAGACAAAGAGAGGAGGGCCTCTGGTTCAAGTCCCGACAATTCATGAAATTATCATTACGATGTAATGCAAAGTGTGATATATGTAAAAATGTAAACATTTTGCACTCCAACCGTTTTAAAATGATTTTCAAAAATAAACGACCACATTTTTAACGGAAATGGCTAATAGCAAAATTGTAGGGTCCAAACATATGTAAATTGCAAGTAAACTAGCTCAAGCTGCCAAGAGCTCGCATAAACATAAAGAGAGGAGGGCTCTAATGGCTCAAGTCCCGACAAATTCATGGTAAATGTATCATTACGACGTGAACGCAGTTTGTGAGATACGTAAAAATGTAAACATTTGTATTGATAAAAACTTAAAAATAATTATTTTTATGATTATAGAAAAATTTTAAAAATATTTACAAAAAAAAAATTGAATTGTTTGAAAGTATATCATATTATCCAAAAATTTTAAATAAAATTCATAGGTATTTTAAGGAAAAAAATAGATATTTGAGGATATATAAATATGTATTTTAGGGTCTATCCAAAAACTTTTCATGTTTTTTGTAAAAAATGACACTTCTAAGCTTCTAAAAACACTCTTTAGTTTTTTTTTTTTTTAAGTTTCAAAACGCTTTTCTCTTCAAAATATTATAAAACACCTTTTTTATCTTAGAAACACTTTAAAATGTTTTAGGCCTTGAAATAGTTTTGAAAAAATTACTCACGAAGCATAAATATCAATGAATAAAAAATAGTAACTATTTATTTAAAATATTAGAAAACCCCTTATAAATTAAAATTAGAAACATAATTACCATTGTTTCTTTGTAATTCAAGTTGTATTGATTTTATTATAGACCCTACATTTTTTGTTCTTTGTCCCCTTAAAAGGCAATATCATTTTTATTTGAAAAACCATTTTTAGAAGCAAATGATCGCTTTCATTTTTGTTTTATTTTAAAACGAAAAAAATAGTTAAATAAAATCTTAAATACGACTTCTCCTAAGCGTAAGATACGCTGTGAAAAATCGTAGTCTATGTTTGGGGTCAAGTTACTTATCGAGAAGTCTATAGCCCCCTCTAAGTCCTTAAAGTTGGGTATCTACTAAACAAACTAAGGAAAATATGGATTTGGCTAATCAACGAGAACGCAACAATAATAACACGAGAGCATACATATTCAACGCATAATAAATAAATAAATGAATATATAAATAAAATCAAATTGAGGGAAATGCGTATTGTAATGGCTACTCAATAGCGCTATCAATTGAAACTATGTTAACTCAATAACAAATACATAATGTCTCATAATCAAATTAAAGAACGAGTTACAAATCCAACAATGCATTATTTATTAAAAGAATATAAGGGATGTCAAGCTCCACCCGTTTACTAATATATTATACAAATTAACTCCCTAATTATTCTATTTTATTATTAGAATTATAAGAATTAACGTATATTTAAATTTTTGAAAACTAATTTGAAATTGGAAGCTTCAAGAAATTGAAATTTGAAATTTAAATTTTTAAATTGGAGATTTGGAAATAAAATTTGAAATTGGATTTTTGAATTAAAATTTTTGAAATTTGAAATTGGAAATTTGAAATTAGGAACTTGGAAATTAGGGGACTTGAATTTTGGAAATTAGGCATTTAATTTTGAAAATTTTGAAATTTTGAATTTGAAAACTTGAAAAATTGAATTGAGATTTGAATTTTAGAAATTGTGACTTTGAATTTTAAAATTGAGAACTTGAATTTGAATGAGGATTTAAAACTTGAGAAATTGAAGATTTAGAATTTGAATTTTAAATTCTTGGGATTTAATAAATTAAAGGTGGATGAGTGCAATATTTAAGAAAAATAAATTGAATTGTTAAACAATAAAAAAAGCACCACAACCAATTTAATTAAAGAAATAAAAGTAACCATATATTCCCAAGGAAAATAAAACAATAAATTAAATAGATATAAAAAAAATTAATTATACAAAATTATAAATCAAAATTTCTAACAAAAAGAAAGTTAAGAAACTTACTTGGTAGACAAATAATTCTTCTAAGTTGAATTCCAAGGCCTGCCGAGACCGCTCCAAAGTCGGATCGTCCCAAGACTGCTCCCATCATCATTAAAAAACTTTAATTCGGTGATGAACTTTTGGGGTGGCCTCTCATTCAATGTAGGAGAGGCCCATGGTCTCCTTAAAAAAAAATCAAACTTAAGAGACTAAGTAGGGCTTAAAGGCCCATGTCCCCCTAATTTCCAACTAAGGACCACATAGGCCCTCCTACTCTTTGGTGAGGGAGGCCCATTGTGACACCCTAAAAACCCGAGGGTCCATTGACCAACCGTCAACTCGCCATGGTAACAGTTTCCAGATACGAGATATCTCAATACCACGCCACGCCCAATCCAGCAGAAAGGATCCATTCATCGAAGTCTCGCGTAATCACATACCTATGCCCCGACATCAGCGCCGCAGCAGGGTCACCATCAGGATACCGCAGTTCTGATACCACACTCGTCTAATTCATTTACAGGATCCGCGAAATACATTACACACTGTCCAAAAAGTTTATGGAATGTGACTAAACGGATCCCGGTAAATGAGATTGGACAATGTGGTATCGAGACACATGATATTCATAGGTAATTCTGACCCTTGCTTCACAGCATGATGTCAGGGTGTAGGTATGTGATTACCTAAGACTCGATGAATGGATCTCAATTAATGGGATTAGACAGCGTGGGTACCGAGATATACGCTATCCACAGGTATTTTCGTGGGTTGCAATAACATAAAAATTTTATCGATGTGGCCAAACAACCTCGCAAATGAGATCGATGCTGGTGGTATCGAAGCACACTTCCATATATCCATAGGTAATTTCGACCCCCGCTCACAAAGATGGTGTCAGTATGTGAGGTATGTGATTACCTAAGACTTGATGAATTATCCCACCAATGGATTAGGATGCTGTGGGTAAAATTAAGATACACGTATTATCCATAGGTATTTCAAGGGTTGACGGTTAATAACTTAATTTTAGGTTTTTTAGGCAACATACAGATAGAAAGATATGATGCGATTACTCAGGACTCATGGGATGGGTTTTTGTAATTATCAGATGTATTTAGGTCAGGTGAATTATATACATGGTGATATGTATATAGAATCATGAATGTGTGAATTATATACACGGGTGATAAGGAGGCAACGCTTAATGTTATGTGAATGATATACATGGTAAAGTGTATATGGGTAAAGAGGAACACTAGGGTTAGAACACATAACCTTAGGGGTTCGGGAAAAGAACGAATAGGATGGTTCGGATGTTGATGTCTATTAGTGGTTGGCACATGCACTACTAGTTCGACAATGAGAGAATGTCTAGCCGCATTCCAGCTAGAGGGTAAATCCCTAGTGTGGTGGGATTGGGTCAAAGCCTCAAGGAACTTAGAGGCGATGACATAGGAAGAATTTTGTGAGCTCTTCATGGGAAAATGTTTCATTGGTCGTCGACATGCAAAAGCTCGAGTTCATAGAATCGAAACATGCACGATGATAATGTTTCAAATACGCGGCTAAGTTCACCGACCAAATTTCGTTTCGTTGATGATTATGTGGCCACGCATACGACCAAAGCGAGAGCACTCAGGATGGTCCAAAATTGTTCATCTTGGGTAAAATTATGGGACTTCTCCTCCAAGATATTGACTCATGGGCCAAGAAAGCTATGGCCATTGAGAGGGAGGTGAAAGATTTGGGGGCTTAAAGGTCGAACCTTTGAATAGTTGTTGCATGTGAGTTCTCCCCAGAACTAGTGTGAGTATTGATCGATATACGAGATTGTGAGTTAGAGCCTAGGATTCTACTCACTGCAGGACCTTAGGTCATGGACATGTCGAGTTTGATGTCATCCTAGGATGGACTCCGCTTGCTCTGCACATCGAGCCGCCATTGATTGTTATCGTGAAGAGGGTTATGGTAGCCTACACACTTTGTGTGGTAGTTGCATTAGTATTTCAAGGATAAGCATGATGCTTTTTACCCCGCACTACGTACGATTCTATGACACGGATACAAGTAGTGGTCACAGCAAGCCTTACCTCGGGAGGACAAATGCGATAAGAGTTAGGTTTTACCTCGGGTAGTTTATAGTATGAGGATGTTTTTCCGATGAATCCTCTGATTACCTCCATACAAGGATGTAGACTTTGTTATCAAGTTACACTCAGATCGCTCTATTTCTATGACTAAGATAGAATGACACCTGGTTGAGTTGCAGAACTCAAAGTCCAACTGCAAGAATTGCTGGATTGTATTTTATTAGACAAGAGCACTTCACCGTGGGGCGCCTCCCAAAGGTTTGCTGAAGAAGCATGACAAGACCTTCTGACTTTATATATAGATTATCTAAGTAGCTGATTAGTTACTATTAAGAATAGGTACCCTTTGCCAAGGATTGATGATTTATTTTATCAACTAAGAGGGAGCTGCCCACTGAAGATAGACTTCATCGGTTATCACTGCTAAGGAGTTAAGGAGGTAGACATCCCTAGACGGCATTTAGAACGCGATATGGGCATTTCGAGTTCATAGTGATGCCATTCGGTTGACAAATGCTCCACAAGATTCACGGATCTCATGTATAAGGTATTACAAACTCTATTTAGATCTGCTTGTTTGCGGGTTTACGTTGGACGACATCCCGATCTACCTAAGTCGGAGGAGGAGCATGAGGATCATTTGAGGATTGTTCTCCGGCATTAAGAGACTATCACGGTGGGCGCCAAATTCCCAGCAAATGTGAATTTTGGTCATGGAGTGCGATCGTGGGCTAGTGGTATCGACGTGTCCCTAATGACCGAGAAGGCGAGGTATGAGTGGTTGGGAGAGATCAAGCCCAATCTTTGAGATACGTAGTTTCTTGGGATCGCAAGAGTATTATAGGAGGTTCATTGAGTATCTCTCTAACTTGTTTCAGACTTTATACAAATTGACCTAAAATAGGTCAAGTTTGAGTGGACTAATGTGAAAGGGTATATTTCAAGAATTGAAAATTCCAGGCATACTTCCTACCATGACTGAGAATCTCAAAGGTGACAAAGGTACACAATGTATTTTGATGCCTCAAGGACAGATAGGATGTTTTGATGCGTTTACAAGGGTCAGCTATGGTCTAATAAAGGACCATATGGGCAAAATTACCTTACGCATGAGGGCATGGAGTTGGTGGCCATTGTTCGCCTTGAAGATATGAAGGCCACTTGACCATATGTCGAGCACCGAGGTGTTTTCTACTCCATAAAGTTTCCAAACATCTTATCCAAAGACCTCAATAAGAGGCGTTATGGTTGATGGAGTATTCGAGTGGACTATAACTTCACTTTAATACCATCCCGAGCAAAAGCAAATATGAAAAGGCTGATGCGTCAAATTTATGGTCAGCGTGGAGTATCAGCCATTATGCCTTCCCAATAAGGAGGATGCTTCGAGGTCAGAAGATAGTTCAGCGATGTAAAGAGGCGATCAAGCTCGGGCTGTGATTCAAAGGTTTAGTGGGCAAACCCTTCATCGAGCAAGGTGATTAAGTCCTGTGTGACAAGACAATGTGAGATATTTGGCTCCATTAGAAACCCATAGCCTGCACAGTGACTAAGGTCAATGGCCCACGCTACGATATGGGGCCTTCAAGATAGGGAAGAGTTGTGGTTCCCCAATCGATAGATTTGAGAGAAGAGATCCTCAAGGAGTTCCACTACTCTCATTTTGTTGTACATCCAGGTGGCACGAAGATGCACCGCAGATTCGTCGCGGCAGACATCGGAGCGGGAATGGAAGCAAAAGAAGTCAGATTTTGTTCACAACGTCCGATAAGGTCACAGGTAAAGTCGAATACCAGAGGCCTACGAGAAGCCACCCAACTGCCAGAGGTAGCAGAGTGGAATGGAGCATGTCACGATGACTTTAGACTCCATCACACGGACATCGTGAGGGTTACATACATGGTGTGGGGTGATCGTGAATCTATCACAAAGTCAAATATTCTTTTCGTCAGGCGATGACCTTCACCTAGAGGAATTCTCGCAGTTACACATACTACGTGATTATCCTACATTCCATTGATGGTGATGGCGATCTTATTGTAAGATGCCGCACTTTTAACTGATAAATGACTCAAATCTCACCAGCTGTGGTTCACATTGAATGCAGGCGAGTCGAAGTTAGCCCAAAACAGCAGACACCGCTGATGCTACCACTAAATCATAGTACATTGTTGCTCCGATATAAATTAGGTAGCGATTTGGACATGGTAGCTTCTTATTTATGAACTAGGAGGATCCTTTAGCATTGTTGATTCAATATCAGAGTATTAAGAGGACAAATGTTTGGCTTCATTTCGAAAGAAAAAGGAACCACAGCCTCATAAAGGTCCAAACTAAGACTAAAGGATGCCATTATCGGAGGAAACATTGGTGATCTGAAGTGATAGAGATATGCCCTCCACCTATTCTGAATGTATATGATCTTGGCTGCTTCACTTCCCTGTGCCATATGATTCACATCTACTAGCTTAAGGTAAGGAGATACAAAGGCGATCGGGTTTTAGTGCAATGTTAGAGAAGTGCTCTGGGGAAGGCAATCACCTTTATCACTTATCAGACACCTTATGTTACTCTTACGTACTCCATTAATTTGATATTCATACGCTGAATTGATTTAGATCTTTAATCAGATTACTGAAGTCCAAGGATATGTAACATAGTCAAGGAAACTGGGCAGATGAGATCATGATACGCATTCCTATCATGCCAAGAATTGCTTAATATCTAAATTATCCCCAGTCATGTGATCAATCTAGGATCGACATTGTCGATCCGATAGACTAGCACATGCTATACTCCTTTATTGGATCAAGCGTGATCTCTGAGAAACCGTGATCGTGGAGTTGATTATAGTTGACATGTAAATGATTGTACAAGAGTAGCCAAGTACACGGAGACCCGCTTCTTTTTTTTTTCATGAGACAATCATATGGACATTCAATAGATGCATGATAGTCCTATCATAGCATCAGGTAAGCATCCAGATTCTGAGGTGCCAAAGGATATATTGATGCTGATTCGCATTTCGATTTCATTCCTGTCGCTCTTCCATAGGTCGCTCATAGTGGTGATGATCGGGTACAACTTACACGCGGTTCTGGCTGCAATTGAGCAGCCAACAAGATTTGTCACTCCCAATAGCGAGTATAATGGCGGCCTCTGCTCGATCATTACTGGGGAATCTCTAGTCATAGAGAAATGTCCGGCAGCCGTGTGCATAATCACGGCAATGAGTCCAGAGACAAGATCTATATTACTTGAGCGCTGGGGGATGTGGCATAGCCAAATCATGGAGCTACGTACGTCCATACTCCGAATCGAAAGGTATAGATCGCAGCGACAAATTGCAAGGGATCATGGTGGCAATAATAGTCGACAACTCTCCGATCAATTGGGGTGGGTCATGATGTATTGCTAGATACCGCTTCCCGACGGCTGATTCCAATAGTTAACCAAGTGGCCAACATAACCGGGAACCTAGTGGGTCACACACTTAATAGTGTGTAGGGTTGATATAAAACGGATTTGGATGTGATCTAAATATGAAGGAAGTTAAGCTGTAGAATGCAATCTCACAGGATTAGTGGAATCCCAGGATCAAAAGCACCCACTTATAGGTAAAGGAGGCTTGGGCTTGTTCATGGGCTTAAGGCACATAAGAATACACGCTATAACGCAAAGAGATGCACAAATATCATTCTCAAAGAGCTAAGCATTTTTGACATTTCAAGGGCAAGGGTTCTCTTATATAAAGAAGTTTATGGAGAAACCCTAACTCTAAGTCATCAATAGCCCACATTCTCAAGAAAGAGTATTCTCGAGATAGAGAGAGTGTTCTTGAGAAGAACAACCCATTCTTGGAGAGATTTGAATAAAATCTTCTCCTTTTTGGCTTCCCTCTTCGGATTTAGGCCTGGGCTAAAGAATCATGGTCATCCCGACATTGTCAGCTCGGAGGTTATCGACTCCACCTTCATGTGGATACCGTTAGAGTGAACCAGACTTGGCTCATGAGGTCGCTATTGCGTCACTCCCTTGAGGCCTGCTTATATTGACGTGAGGTATATGCATTCGCACCCTTTGCCTGGTCCGACTTTGACGCTCTAGATCCCCTTGGTTTTTTCATGAAATTTTTGTATCTTTCGTTGTTTTGGCATGAGATGCCACCATGGAAACCCAACATGGACTACTAGCATGTTTTTTACTCCACCGCCTTATAGTGTTTTCTATTCAATGGCTAAGCGTAGACCCCAAAATTTGGAGTCTTAGGAAGTTTTTTCCTTTGTGTGAGGCAATCCTGGACAAGGGAGAAATGTCTCCCTTCCCTTATAAAAGGGGGTCTCTCCCCATTGATTTTGGGAAGAAGGTAAGACCATGGGTGTGACACCCCAAAAATCCGAGGGTTCGTTGACCAACCATAACCTACGGAATACCCGTGGATAGCTTACTATCTCAGCATTCCACACCGCCTAATCCCCATTAATTGGGATTCATTCATCGAGTCTTAGGTAATCACATACCTACGCCTTGACACCATGCTGTGAAGCGAGGGTCAAAATTACATGTGGATATCGTGTGTCTCGATACCACACTGTCCAATCCCATTTACCGAGATCCGTTTAGCCACATTCAATAAACTTTTTATGTTATTTTCAAAACATATGTTTAATCACAAACTCTATTACATACACAGGCATATGCCAAAACTAGTTCTTTCAAAAGTCTTTACAAAAAGAACTATACCAATCACAGGTCGACTTTCTTTGAATCTCCTGGCCCCGAATGAGAGCCGCTCCACCGTATACCCTACACTTAACAGCCAAGCCATAAAAAGGTGAGCCACACCCATTAGAGACTCCCAGAGTGATATTACTCCCTAAATGCACATGCACATTCCTCGGGACGCACCACACATACACACACACACACACACACACACACACACACATATATATATATATATCAACATTTTAATGTATCGATGCAATTCTACTAATACTACATGTCATGCTATGAAAATGAGATGGTGACTCACCTCAATACATGAAAATCCGAAATATCATAGACTTCCATCACACAATGCGACACGTGTGATAAATATTCATCGTCGATGAATTTCATCCAATGATCACTTTGAAACAAAATCAAGTTTTTAGAAATAAAAAAAACTTATTGGATGTTTCACTTCCAGGGATCATTTTATTAACAAAAGATGTGTTTTTTTGGGTAGCGAATTTTCGGGGTCTCACCGTAGGCTTCGCACGCCTTTCTACACTTTTACGAGCTTTCACCGCTAGAAATATGTATAACCAATCTATCGGGGTCTTTCACCTGAGGGGGTGTCTATCCCTGCTTGCTACTATCCGACACCGCCATGTTCTGCAACAAAGGAATCATAAATAACTTCGCCTCAACGGTACTACCCAATCATCAAGAACTGCGATGGAAGTTTGATGACACCATGCAATTAACACTCCATGAAATGCTAGTTCGGTCCATATGCAATGCATTATGCCACTGCATATCAATTATATGTCTCATATGTAATGAATGTCATATGGCCAATAAATCATGTATCATGGATAATTATATCGAAAGCATATGATTTTCAACATTTCATCTCAATGTCAATATATTAGAATTCATATATCAACATTCAATAAACAACTATCACCAAGTAAGTTAATCAAAAGCAATCAAAAAGAACTTGGTTCAAGACCAATTGTAAGTACAAGAGATTCCACTAAAGTAGTCCACATACATCCATTATAGGCCATACAAACATGCCACCACCCTGCATAACAACCCCATATCCGGAAACTCTAAGACTCTCCAAATCCAGGCCACACATCTGACCCCACACGATCATAGAATTGTCTTGAACCTCCTTCTAGAATTTATGTCCCAAAATCAATACTAAATCAGCACCGAAAACTAGTCCGAAATCCGGACACAAATTGAGAGACAACCTAAGCTACGGCAGTCTCGGGAAATGGACCACAACTTGAGCTGTAGAGGTCCAATTCGGGTGATTCAAAATCCTAACATCAAGTTCACAGATGCAGCTACAATTTACATGAAGGATATGAGTCCAAATTCCCTCTGTGTCCTAACCTAAAACTGGTTCTAAAATCTGGCCAGTACATAGGATCAAAACAGGGCAACATTCCCATATTTTACAAACAGCCCCTTAGGGTGGAAATAAACCAAAGTAGAAGAATTTTATCTCAGGAGCGTGGTCTCTCGCCGAATATACAGACTTTACTCTTGGTCCGATTTAGTTCCGACTGGCTAGAACGCCAGAGCTAAAGAACACGCTATTTCCTTTTCTCCTCTCTCTTTATTTTCTCTTTCTATTTCTTTCATTTCCCTTTCCTTTTTCCTTCTCCTTTCCTTTTCTCTGCTCTCCCCTCCTTCTTACTTAACACGGCCTCCATTTATAGGATTCTCCATTTGCATGCATTTGGACACATGGCTTGCCATGTGTCCTACATGTGTCATTATGACCTAAATCCTCATGGCATGTGTCACCCGACAACCATTGCTTTGAAAAACATGAAATTTCGACTATCTCGGAATTTAACGAAATTCACTTAGGTAACTAGATTTCATGAGATGAATCCAGTGGTGAGGTTCGTTTCGTCACCCGAGATCTAAAAAAATTCTTGGTTTTCAACCTGTACGGTATCGACAAACCACTGCTTTGCCATTTTTAAAAAAAATTCAATTTTTCTCAGGTTTTACATTCTTCCTCCCTTAAAAGAATTTCGTCCCGAAATTCACAAACACATATACACACTATCGAAAGCATATGCAACAGTCATTTTATTATTAAATGACTAAACAATTTACCTTCATCCTTAAATAAGAAAGGATAAGTGGCACGCATCGTGTCCTCACGTTCCCATGTTGCTTTCTTCACTCCTCGGTGCTGCCACAATACCTTCATTAGCCTCACGGTCTTGCTTTGAAAAACCTGATCTCGACTATCCACGATACGTACTGGTCCCTCCTCAAAGGTTCCATCCGCATCAACAACATGCTCGCCCTAATCCACTACATAAGTCGGATCTGGAGTGTACTTCCGGAGCATGGAGATATGAAATACCGCATGAACACCCGGGAGCAACTTTGGCGGCACGCCAACTGGTACACGACCCGCACCCAATTCTCATGAGTATCTCGAGCTCCACTGTACCTCGGTGATAGCTTTCCTCGCTTACCAAATTTGACCACTCCTCTTTTAGGCATCACCTTCAAGAATACTTGATCCCCCACCTCAAATTCTAGAGGTCGCCACCGTCTATCGATGTAGTTTTTCTGTCGGCTTTGAGCCGTAAGAAGATGCTTCTGTATCAAGTCCACCTTCTCCGAGGTGTCCTTTACCAAATCCAGACCTATGGAGGATCTCTCTCCCATCTCCATCCAACAAACTGGAGATCGACATGGTCTCCCATATAGTGCCTCATAGGGTATCAAACTCATGTCATTCTCTCTTGATCGTTCCATGTTAAACTTCTTTAGCATCTAAGTTATGTATGTAGAATGTGAAAGACCAATCAACCTCCCCGAGCTATCTCTATAGATCTATATTCCTAATGATTAGGTTGCTTCTCCAAGGTCTTTCATGGAGAATATTCTTGGATAACCAATATATTGACATATTGTAACACTGAGACTTCATTTCTGATAAGTAATATGTCATCCACATATAATACTAGGAATACGACTACACTCCCACTAAAGGCTCATCTAGTTTTTCTGAGTTAGCATCTAAGTTATGTATGTAGAATGTGAAAGACCAAGTATCCTCCTTTGGTGCCATTCCTTATAGATCTATATCCCAATTATTAGGTTGCTTCTTAGGTCTTTCATGGAGAATATTTCTGGATAGCCAATATATTGGACATATTGTAACATTGAGACTGCTCCTAATAAGTAAATGTCATCCACATATAACACTAGGAATACGATTGCACTCCCACTAACCTTCTTGTACACACAAGGCTCGTCTAGATCTTCTGAGAAACCAAACTCTTTGATTATCTCATCAAATCGTATATCCCAACTCCTAAATGTTTGCTTCAATCCATAAATGGATCTCTTAAGTTTGCATACTTTACTACTATTTCCAAATATGAAGCCTTCAAGTTGTGTCATGTACACATCCTCATAAATGTTTCCATTAAGGAAAACCGTCTTCATATCCATTTTTCATATCTCATAATCATAATGAGCAGCAATGGCAAGGAGTATCCTTTTGGATTTAAGCATAGCTAACAAACTAAAAGTCTCATCATAGTCAATTCCTTGTCTTTAACGATAACCCTAGCTATAAGCTTAACCTTATAGGTAATCGCATTACCCTTCTGGGCCAGAATCTTCTTCTTGAAGATCCACTTGCACCCTATGGGTTTTATCCCTTCGCGTGGTTCAACCAAAGTCCATACTTGGTTGACTCACATGGAATCCATTTCTAATTTCATGTGGCTATTATCCATTTGTCGATTTCAAACTATTCTCGTAGATTCTTCGTAGTCAGAAAGCAGGCTCATCATCTTTATGAGCACACGTCCTTTTATTCATTGATGAGAAATTCATATCTCTCTCGAAACATTACGTGTTCTACTTATCTTACGAAATGCCAAAGCCTATGATCAACTATTTTTCACCACTATGAATAATAACCTCATGTCCAAATAAGGATCTACGCCCTGTTTGAACATCTTGAACTTCTAAGTTCAACTTTTGCTCCCACTGCCTTCTAGAAAATCTCCTTTCCATGAACACATCATGCTTTGAATCAAGCACCTTTTGTTCCACATAATTGTAGAATTGATATCCATTTGTTTCCTTAGGATATCCTACAAACTGACACTTGTAAAATTTAGTTTCTAGCTTGTCTAACATAGTCCACTTTACATAAGCGGGATAACCCATACTTTAATGTGAGAAAGATGTGGCTTTCTAGTCCATATCTCATATGGAGTACTTCTTTAATCGATTGATGAGACTTATTTAAGATGTAAACATCAGTCTTAAGTGCATAACCCTAGAACGATTTGAGTAGATCTGCCACGCCCATCATAGACCTCACCATGTCTAACAAGGTTTGGTTTATCCTCTCAGTCACACCATTGTGTTGTGACCTATAAGGTGGAGTCCATTAGGATAAAATTCCATTATCCCCAAGATAATCTGAAAACTCTTGGCTTAAGCATTCACTACCTCAATTTGATCTAAGTGTTTTAATACTTCTCTCAAGTTGTTTTTCCACTTCATTTCTGGAATCTTAACTTTGAAGGCTTCAATTTGTATCTCTATAAGATACAAGTACTATGGGTCGCGGAATGATCATCGCATACAGTAATAAAGTGTATGAAACCACTCTTGTTATGTGTGTAGACATTAGACCAAAAACATCGGAATGTATTCAATCTAATGTCCCATTAGCACGTTTCACCTCTTTCCTTTAAAGGGCAACTTCAATATCTTGCTCTAATAAACAAGATTCACATGTGTCATAAGGATTCATAATCAAATGATCCAAACTACTACTCTTGTGTAACCTTAATCATGTGTCTCTCTCTTATTCGCTAAGGCGACAATGCCAAAACTAATGATTTCAAATTGTCTTACTTTTGGCCTTTTATTGTCATTAACATTTAAAATTGATTTGACATATTTAATATGTAAATTCCATTGCTTAAAGTACCACTAACATAAAAAGAATACGATGAAATGATTTCTTATTCAAATAAGAAACTCAAAATTGTTCTTCATCAATGTTGGGACATAACAACAATCATCCAAATTTAAACAAAAATCATTAGGGAGGTTCAAAACATAAGTCCATATAGCAACAACTACAACTCTTGCACCATTGCCCATTCAGAGTTGGACCCTCTCAGGAGCTTCCTACTATTCCTTAGGTCTCTATTATATCAAACCATATGTGTGAGCCACAATTGGTATCTATCACCCAAAGGTTATCATGAGAAATAATATTAACCTCAATGACATAAATACCTAAAGTAGATGGCTGAACATCACATGCCACCTCCTTCCTGGACTCCAAGTAGGCGTTGCAGCTCCTCTTCCAATGGCCAACTTGACCATAATAGAAGCAAGTCTCTTTCGAGGCACTCTCTTGTCCTTCCTTCCTCGCAACACCCTCATCCATTTCGAGCAAGTCAATCTCAACTTAGGTATGGCAGGAGACGATGTTGTTCATTCTATAGTCAAGCACAAACTGTGCAAAACTATCGGGTAAACTCGCCATAATCAAGTCTATACTCAGTTCAAAGTCCATCTAATAACCCAATAGATTCAACCTCTCAATGTATTCATACATCTATAGTGCATGCTGCATTGGGAATGTCCCCTCCTCCATCTTGGAGCTAAAAAGTAGATAGGAGACCTTGAACCTTTCGATTTTCATCTGCTCATTATAGAGCCCCCTTAGATGTCTCACTATGGAATATGCATCCATAGCTTTATACTACTTTTAAAGCTCAACTGACAAGGAGGTGAGGATAATGAATCCCGCCCTCGCACTATCAACTAAGTGCTTCTAATATGCCTTTTGAACTCTTTCAGATGCATCAACAGCTGAGGATTGAGGGAGTGGCTCAATAAGGATATAGGTTAATCTTTCCCTTTTGAGAACTATTCTCAAATTCTTTAGCCATTCCAAAAAGTTGGGATGGGTCAATTTTTTGGCATCCATTACTAATCACCATTTCACATTTGTTGACATGCTTTGATTATAACAATTTAGACGTAAGAAGAGATCATGTTAGATTATACTTTAATGCATGATTATTACGGCTTGATAATTAGTAATTACGCATTATGGCTCCAAATATTTTATTACGAATCAATAGCTCTCACTATTGATCCGAAAGAGCCTATGTAGAAGTTCTCCTAGTAGGAAGATATCCAAGAATGACCTTAGGTTTACCCAACAAGCCACCTTGGATCAAAAGGTATGTATCTAATCCATACCAATTGCATTCTGCATACAATTATTGAATCGGTAGTTAATAACTCCGCTGATGTATAACTATCATTTGGTTATCAACTTCCTGATGTGTGCACATCCTCGAAGTACACTTCAAGCCAAACTACTCTCCTTATACAACACACCTGGTTTACCCAACAAGCTAACAAGTGTAGTTAAGGCCAACCCACTAATTAGGAAAACTCATTTTCATGGATAGAACATATCCTTGTAGAAAGGGCTTGAATTTACCCACCAACCACAACTCTAGAAGAACTCTGGTTCACCACATATTAATGGAAGACGTTAGCCTTAATGTATTATTGAGGGGGTTTTCTTTAAATTAGTATCATCATGGCATTAGCATGCTTTATACATTCATATTTATCTCATTAAAATATAAAGATAGTTACTCTAACTAAATGGCATGATTATGAACATTCTAAAATCAATTTCATGAGCCAAAATGGAATTGATCACGTCAACCTAGGGACATGCATAAGCTATTACAACTCAAGTGAAAATAAATCAAATTTACATTTTGCTGTCTTCTTCGCTCCTCCTCTATGCTTCTTTTCTCCTTTTCAGATCTCCAATTAACTAAACCTAATCCTATGTAATCTAATTACATACATTCAAAATAATAACTTCAAGTTACATTTGAGGGTGATTTTGATGAGAAGAGAAATATATTGATAAATTAGAGAGAGGTTAGGACACACATGCCCTATTTTCCCTAAAGAAATAACCATGCAATATGCTCAATCACCATTGGACATTGTCCATAATCATCCATCATGTCAATATACACCCTATAAAGATTTATGGACCAAGAATCTGAGCCTCCAAAGGGGGCATACTCTAAAAATGTGGATTTAAAACTCTTAGGGGCTTAAATAGCAAAGTTTGTTTGGTAGCCTAGTGGTTTAGAATGTTACATTTTGAGCGGGGGGCATAGCAAAGGTTTGGGGTTCGATTCTGGCTGGCAATAAAGAGAAATTTTTTTTCAAAAAAAAATTAAACCTACAGTCTATTAACTATGTTAATAGATTCTCGTTTAATTTATACCTACAGTCTTATTATCATGTTAGCATTTTTGTATATGCAAGATACGTTAATATAAATTGAATAATCATCGATCTGTCTTTTTGATGTAATTTAATTTTGTCAAAAATACGCTGGCTACACTATTTTTGGAAAAAAAATTTATTCCAAATATAAATAAAATTTATATCATAAGATTCTTAAAAATTTAATTAATAAATAAATTGACGATGACTCAATTAATATCGGCGACGTAGTCACGTTATCATCGGATATATCGAATGTTTACATCATAACAAATACCACTTGCCCTTCCTAATTTTGTCCATGACTTTGTATTATTACTTAAATCGAGTTCATGTCCTATAACTTTTTAATATTAATTGAATCAGTTTTTTTAAGTTTAAATTATTTTTTAAAATTAATAAATCATGTACATCAAATCTAATTTAGTTTGCAGTGTATTTTCCTAATAAATAATAAAATTTGATTAAATGAGATCATATTGAAAACTTCCACTGCAATTTAACAAAAGAAAGAGAGAGAAACCATATGATACTTTATTTAATTTTTGTAGGGTTTTTAAATAACTTTTTTATTACCCTTGAGGCTGATTTCTAAGTGGAGCAAAACAGATACTATAAGCATATGAAGGGATTATTTCAATATAATACATGTTGGATTAGATGTCAAAAAATTCTTTTTCTTTTATTTTTTGCTTCCAAAAACTATCAAATCAACTTATATACTTAGTTCTCAAAAACTGTTATCCAATTATTTTGTTTTTTTTTTTAATTATTATGGGAAAAAATAAAACAATTAGTGACAGTGCATAATATAATTTCCTAGAATTCCCAACTTTAAATTGGACATAGGGGCCTAGAATTTGACTCTTGACTGTCGGTGCTGTATTACTCCTATACATTGAACCTTTTGGCTTGTCCTCATAATTTAGTTGTTGATATTTGACTCCTCTTAGCCTTAAAATTATTGGAACTTTATATTTCACTCATTGTTAATTTATTCATTTGATTTTGTTTCAAATGATTCATTTAAATTAACTTTTTTTTTTTGAAAAGATAAATAATTTTACTCGATTCAAACTATATCACATTCTAATTAAATTCCTTTAAAACTTTGTAAGGCTTACACAAGATCTTAAATTACATCAAGATAAATAACGCTCAGTTCTCACACATTCGATGCGCAATCCCATAAACTAATTCTAATACCTATAATTCCCGCTCCAGAATATATCGACAACCACGACTACGCCCCATCCAACGAACACGCTTTCATCTAAATCGCTCATCATCGTATCAAGCACGATACAACCACAATGACCGAACAAATCAAGAATAAAACTAAAATAAAAATAAAAAGAAAACTTATATTCATGCCAAATAATTACTTATTATGAAAAAACGATAACAAATATGTAAATTTAGGATTAAGGCCAAATGGCAAAAATCACACATTTTTACTTAAGAAAAAATTGCTAAAAGAAAAAAAAAACGAGAGAAGAAGAGAGGAGTGGCGGCTAGGGTTTAATAACTTATATGTGTAAATATTAAAAATTAATTTTCTTATATTTGATTTTTCATGCAAATATAAAAGAAAATCAAATATAATAAAAAGTAATTATAAATATAATTTAATGTTTACTATGAAAAGAAAAAAAATAAGTAAAATGAATTTGAATTAGTATAAAAGAATAATTCATCAACTATTCTGCTCTTTCAGTCTACTTTTACTTTGCAAAGTCCACACTCTTTTTTTGAATTTTCGAGATTCAAACAATGTGCATGTTATAGCTTTTCTTACATTACTGTTTTAAATTCAAATAATCATTGACATGGAGATATTTGAACTCTTCAAATATTGTAACTTTAGGATAATTTCATGTTAATTTATATTTTTTATTTGGTTTTAGGTGATTCATTTCCTAATTATTAACTTATAAATATTAAAAATTATTTTTTAACATTTGATTTCATCGAAAATATAAAGAAATATGATTATAATTACTCTTATATATAATTTAATCTTTATCATTAAAATAATAACAAATAAATGACTCAAGTAATATAAAAATAATTCAGGCCTGCTTTAACCCTAAAAGACTAAGAAAAAATGTATAAAAATGTGTTTAAATAAAATTAGAAAGAAATAAAAATAAAGAAACTTAATAAATTAATTTCAGATGCTTATTCAAACTTATTTTATTTATTTTCTCTAATATTATATAAGGATTAAGAAATTTAAACATATGTAAAATTTTAACAAATTTTGATTATATTTAAATCTCTTTTATATTTTCCACAATGAAATCAAACATAAAAAAAAAAAATCATTTTACTTAATTTTTTTTTCTTTTTTAAGTACTTTCTGATTCCAACTTTTCTTTATATTTATTTGCAATGTATTACAACTTTCTTACGTTGCTATTTTAGATTCAAAACATAAGAGAGATTTTGGTTTGAAATTTCTACATGATAATAGAAAAACTCAAATGATTATAGCTTAAATTAAGAACACAACAACCATTCAAAGGGACATGAAATATTTGAACCTTTCAATTTAATATATATCTTTCAGGTTTTTAAAAGATTTAATTTTTAAAGTTTGAATGAGAATATGTTATGGTTGTTTAGTCCATTTCAAAAGAGAGGATCCTATGTGAATATAAAGAGGAATGAATTGGTGGGACATAAAATGATACAATGAAGGTGAGACCAAGGTCCACCATCCATAATAATTTTTATATATACTCCTTTAGTAGAGAAACATATGAGCTTCAACAACATTTTTTAACATTAATGGGGAGGGTGGGGAAGGCTTAAAAGGCATCCAACGAAAGTTTCAATTAATTTATTTTTATTTTATTATAAATTATACTAAATTCACTTTAAGATGATGTTTGATTATACATATTAGTGGTTGCCATCACATGCTTTCATACATAAATTAATTCTCCATTTTGGACCTCCTCTCTAGAGGTTAAAGCTTTAAAGGAAGGCATGAGCTTGACTTTATTTTAAATGTATGAATTAATACAATCCTAAAGATAGGAAAAGCTAAAGTTATGTCTCATTAGATCCATGATTCAACACTTAAATCTTTTAAAGGGGTTAGAATCTTCATTGGAAATGGTAGGGGATATAAATTTTGGGATCCATGTGATCAAGATTAAGGCTAACATGGGTCTATGATCATAGTTTGTACATTTGTCTTTTCAGGGTAACTGTTTAAAATGGATGGATCCAATCTAACATTTTTTCTTTGAAATCCAAAAATAAGTATAAAAAGATACTATTTTGGACAAAAATACTTGGGAATTTAGTTATAATAGAATTTTTGTTTTTAAAAATTACTTATGCAAGATGTTAGTTTTACAAATAACTTTTGAATTTGTCCATTTTAAACCAATTTCTCTTTTCCTTATATTTTTTTAAATATATATATATATATATATATATATATATATATATATATATATATATATATATATATATATATATATATATATATATAAGATATATATAATTTTATTTGGATTCAAACTAAAGAATACATTCATATAAATAAAAATCAAATTCACAATTCTCGACAACGATCGCCAGATCAACGTTACGCGATAATAAATCAACTCAGTTCTATACATTCGATAATCTTATAACATCGTAATACCCATCGACAATTATAAAGCACGCTGCCACTCCGCGTCGCCCCCATGTTCGAATCGGTGGATCTTGTTTTGACCAGAGTAAATGTGTCCGAACTCCCTATACATTTAAAATACACAGCAGATGTAATATATTCAGTCAGCGACACGCAATCTTTACGTGGTTCTCGCGAATCGACCACGCCCACCGAAATGCGCTCCGCATGCGGGCGGATTTCCATTTATATGATTCAATATACTCAAGATTATTAAGACAAGACTCTCTCTACCCACATTTTAAACATAATCACTTTAAATAATTCGCACCGAACTCCTCCATTCCTACAAGACGTATACCATAACCCATATTATACCAATATAAGATGAATAAAAATAAAGAACATTATCTTTCAAACAAGGTGAGGCTACTAACATTCAATACCTTTCTCATAATCGAAGATTTCCAGACTCCACACTCCCTTTCAAAGACATTTCCGACCTTGTTTGTCTTCTTCAAGCTCGCTCCCGAAATCAGGTCGGTAACTTCCATCGCCTCTTTATACTATAATCGCCTAAGTCTAAACACAGCTAGATCATATCCCACATGACTTAATTCTACTTTCTATTTTTCCTCGTTTTTTCCCTTTGGGGTTATCACAATCGAATATGAAATTTACATCGCTAATCTCTTTACTATAATAATTCTAAAAGTTTCTAATTTTGGTTTGACAACATCTAGATCTTCTGTGATTTGATCATTATCCATCCGCCAAATTCCGATCACAAGGCCCACTTATTGTTTCTGCTCTTGGACGTGTTTCAACAGGACGGCGATACATCCCACTGTTGCTTAGCTTCTAGTCCAAACATCTCATGTATGGCATGTTCATGCAAAGGCAGGATTGCCTTTAGTCTGAACTCCTTCTAGTCCTACTACGATTTCAATTTATTTCAACATTTCTTCATCAAACTCACTTCGAAATTCGCCATCATCTTCTTTAACCTCGAGATGTAATATATTTAACAATTTCAAACCCAACACCTATGACACCATTTCTATAAAGATATTGACGACATAATTGATTATTGCCTCTGCCTGATCGACATGCTTCATCATCTAAATTACCACACACTAAAGAAACTTCTCGCAACAACTTACTCTAAAACCAACTATCATATCAAGAAAAAACAAATTAAAAACTCATATATGTGTAAAAGAACCATTTTATTAAAAAATAAAATGATATAAAGAGAAGTAGATTTGTGCTTTCAAATCAAAAATAATAAAAAATCACCTCTCTTTATTAACAAAAAAAGAAGGTTAGAAGAGAGAACAATGATTCAAAAAAGGTTTGCTTGAATTGCTCTTGGCTGGATATTAAGAATGATATAATTATCAAGGTAGAATGGAAAAGTTAGGTCATTTTATTTTGTTAGAATGAATAAAAAAATACAAGAATGATTAAAAATACAAGGTATGGGAGCATCCACTCTATGTTGACAATCAGTGTTGATGGCATGTCGTTTTTATCCAACCCATTATTTAAATTCCTTATCTTATCCCTATTCCAAATTAAAATTAGTGTACGGGGATTAGGGATATTTCTTGTACTTGCTTCCCTCATGTTTTTGTTTTTTACTTTTAAAAATAATTATATTAAAAAATCATAATCTTCTTATGTACATTCTTTATCTCAACTTCTTTTCTAAATATTCATCATCTTTTTAAAAAGAGGAGCACTTTTTGTTATTCCTAATATGAAATTATCTTTCTATACCTTTTTCTATCAATTTATTTCTTAATAAAGCCGATTATTCTGTGATAGATTCAGTGCTTTATTTTATTTTTCACATTTTCACAATCGCCTTATCGTAAATGCTCGATTACTGTCGGATATAGGTTTTTTCTTTATGAAAAAAGGAAATAAAAATAAATAAATTGATTTGAAAGGATGTAGAAATTTGTTAAACATCAAATGTACTTTTCTCTTGTGATCTTTCCATTTCATTAAATATCGTACTTCATTTTTTTTTCTTTTTTTTTTTGAATAATTAAATATCGTACTTTAAGTTCCTATTTTCATGATTTAATATTATTGATGCCAATCATAGCAATTCACATCATATGACTAAACCCATGCAATTTTTAAAGTTAATTAGCAGTGTAAAGCAAGGCCAAATCAATATCAAATTCAGAAAAAAAAAATCAAATGAATAAAACAGATGTACATTTTGTTTTTTGTTTCTAAGTTTGAGTATAAATCTTATACCACTTTGTAGTAAGAAAAAAATATATGTCAACAATAAAAAAAAACATAAATTTTTAGTTATTCTAGTTAAGTGACATTCTTCACATTGAACTTATTCGTAATTGAATAGAATAGTTTAGGTCACAAGTTATAATCATTTTATTAATCTTTGTATGAAATTATGTCTTTTTAAGTAATAATTACTTAAATTAGAGAAGTGCCCGTAACCTCTATTCAAATGGTTTTTGTACTTACTAACAATTTCATCAGCCCCTAATCACAACAATTATAAATTTAAATTCTTCACATTTAAATCTTTCATATTTTAAGCTATATTATCTCTAATTTTATATTTTTGTCAAGTGATCAGTTAAAAAAAATTTAATGATTTGTACTTGGGGTACATGGATATAAATATTTTAAATTTTAACAAAAGTACCAGTTTGCCATAAATTAGTATACTTGTCAAATATATTGTTTTCAATATTTTTAATAATAATTAAATTGACAAGGGTTTCATACTCATACACAAAGATGGTGACAAAAGAAAAAGGGAAAAAAAGGAAAGGAAACATCAACCTTTTAATCAGGTGTTGCATGACAGAGACTTGTAAATAATGAAATGTAGCAAGTGAAAAAGGAAAGGAAACATCAACCTTTTAAATTAGGTGTTGGGTGATGGTTGCACTTGAAAACAAGGAAATGTGAAGGTTGGTGCAGTGTCAACATTGTAGATCTAAAAAAATTAAGAGAGAGAGAGAGAAAGAGGGTTGGGTGAGGGTGAGAGAGAGAAAGATGGTTGGGTGAGGGTGAGAGAGGGAGAAAGAGAGAGATATTGAGTAAGTTTGAAAACTAACACAAATTAACTTGAGGAATTGGTTACTTGGATTAGGAAGAGAGAGAGAGAGAGAGAGAGAGAGAGAAAGATGGTTGGGTGAGGGTGAAAGAGGGTTGGGTGAGGGTGAGAGAGGGAGAAAGAGAGAGATATTGAGTGAGTTTGAAAACTAACACAAATTAACTTGAGGAATTGGTTACTTGGATTAGGATGAGGGAGAGAAGAGAGAGAGAGAGAGAAAGATGGTTGGGTGAGGGTGAAAGAGGGTTGGGTGAGGGTGAGAGAGGAGAAAGAGAGATATTGAGGAGCTCTGGAAACCAAACTCCAAATTATTACTTGGATTAGGATAAAGGAGAGAAGGAGAATTGAGAGAGAGAGAGAATTGAGTAGGGTTTGAAACTAATCACAAATTAACTCAAGGACTTGGTTACTTGGATTAGGGGGAGAGAGAGAAAAAGGGAGAGAGAGAGAATTGAGTAGGGTTTTGAAACTAGGCACAAATTAATCAAAGAGATTTGGTTACTTGGATTAGGGAGACAAAGAGAGAGAGAGAGAGAGAGAGAATTGAGTAGGGTTTGAAACTAATTAATTAATCACAAATTAACTTGAGGAGTTAGTTACTTGGATTCCTCCATAGCCTAGTAGAGTGGTTAAGGGGTCAAGAATATCAGAGAATTCTCCTCCTCAAGGTTAATAATTAACAGTTGAAAACACCTTTTCTGGCTTAATCTATTTCCACCTTTGCTGGCCTTACTTCACCTGTGTATAATCAATCACAGTGAGACAAGAATAATATTGGTTGGCCTTACCTTTGTCATCTTATCATTGAGGCAGCAGCTAACACCAATTTCTCACAAAACAAAAATAGGTGATATTTGATCTTCTCATTTTCCTCCAAACTGGGTCTCCCCACAAAAGATGCAACAAACCATCTTCTAAAAATCTCCATTATCACCCTATACACACACACACATGCAGGAAGCAGGACTATGGTTTTTAATTAATTAGTTTATGGGTGGTGCACTCAAACTGAATCTTTAATTTTCCATATTAATAAAAATGTATATATTTCTAAATAAAATCATATTATATATTTCACTTCATTTAATGGAATTCTCCTAAAATTTTTAAAAATAAATAAATAGAGCTTTTGTATGTAATGAGCATATTTATTGAATTAGTTTTTTTACTTTGTGACTAAATAAAACATAATATTTTTTGCCATATCATGAGCGTCATGTTTCTGGATCTATACACAAACGAAAGACCCTCGTAGTCAATACCATACTCAAACTAATCCAATACGAACTTAACTTAACTGTAAGACAGAAAGCTTAAATCAGCTACTAAACACGCATTCATTCTCGCCGCTTAACCAAAGACTACTCTATGTTTAAAAGCACTTCAATCATCCAACCTACATGCTCAAGAGAATAAAAAAACATAATATTAAATTCAAAATAATTTATTGAATGTCCATCAAAGTAGGTAATAATAAATAAAATATTGTTTCATTTATAATAAATAAATAAGAAGTGCATTAATGGAACTTTCAATAAGATATGTTAGAATAAAAATATATTTAATTGTATATCATGGCTTATATTCAAGTGATTAAAAAGTGATTTCATCATACATATGCTAATCTTTTAATTAAAGGAAAATAAAGTCGTTGATCATATTATTAATAGTCATTGATGACCCTAGCTAACTTTGAATGTACAAAATTGGCAAATAATAAAAACAAAAATTCATAAAAAAATAAATAAAAAAAAAAAAGAGATGTCCTCTTTGCTCTTTGATGTTCTATTTATGATCATGTTAAATACATTGATTGAACAGTGAAGTAGTTAGGTCAAGCAGTGAAAAGGATAATGTTGATTGGACACTTTTTAATTATTCAAAATAAATTATTTTAATTTTATATATAATTATGGGCCAATTTATAAAATTGATATTCTTTCTAAACATGATGTTATAATGTGTTCTAGCAAATTTTTATGGAATGCATTTAAGTAGATAGAACACTGAAGTCATTAGATCACATGTGAAAAGGATAATATTGATTGGATAATTTTTAACTATTCAAAAATAAATGCTTTTAATTTTAGATATGATTATGGGTCAATTTGTAAAATTAATATTCTTTTCTAAACATGATGTTTATTGTTCTACAAATTTCTTATGTTGGAACGCTTTGTAAATTTTATCTAGTTTTTTTTTTTAAAGAGAAAATAATTTCAACGACATTCAAACTGGAAGAATACATCGAGCAAATATATAATTAAAATCACTAAAAATCATAAAAGATAACGACTCGTGCGCCTCATACACTGATAATCAGCTACATATTCGATATTACTATCGGGAATTGCATCTACGACCCACCCCGCAAAGACACCGATCATTATCGATTCGATTGGTTCTAATAATATATATTTTCATTGTCAATCGTTAAATACAATAAACGTCACATTATAAAGACAAAAACCAAACCGTCAGATCAAACACACAAACCACCGGGTCGCACCAAAACAACAACAACCACACACGCATTGGCCGCAACGACCAACAATAAAAAAACAAATAAAAACCTAAAATCATACGGTAAAAAACGAAAATACGATAAAAGGATCGTTGTTATCAAAACAAAAACACCCTCATCATTAAAAAGCGTTAACACCGACAAAATTTGTTAAAATTAGCTGCTGGTAAAAACTTCTCTTATAATGCATCTAGTTAATAAAAATTCATTGAACCCTCCATGTAACCTTTTTTATTATATGGTTTATCAAAGTTAAATAAATAAATAAAATGAGAGGAGAAAAAATAAAAAATATATATAAGAAAATTAAAATTATTAAATTATAAAAAGGTTTGGCATTTATTCCCTCTTTATATTACATTATATTACTCCATCCTGGATTCAATTATGCATGAATGATAAAAATTCAAAAATTAAAAATAGTAAATCAAATTTTATATATTTTTCTAAACTCATTTTACTTAGTTAAACATTTTATATAGAAACTAAATAATTTTAAAGTATATAAGCTTTACTATAATAAAACTAAATATGAATAAATTACAATTTTAATATTATACACATCCCTACATCAGTTGATGGAGTATTCAAAATTTAAAAAAATAGAACATCGCAGAAAAAGATGAGTTCTAGGTTCGAGTCTAAAATATTTATCTAATAAATACAATAACAATGAGTTAAAAAAAAAGAAAATAAAATTAAAAAAATGAGGATGTATGATTGTAGTGGAGAAATTGACTAGTAGATCTAAGTGGCACCACACCACACCACATGTAGAACTATCATGAGTTGAAAAGGTTGCCAAGTATATATTCCTCTTTTTTTAACACTCACTCAACATCTCCTTTCCTTATTTTAATGCAATTTGTCCTTTACGAGGCCTCATTTTTTTATTCTTTTCCGTTATTTCTCATCATCATCCTCATCTCCCTCCTCCCTTCCTTCCTTCCTTCTCTCCCCATCACCTCCCTACCTTCCTTCTCCCATATACACCTTTAACACCACGATTTTAAAACTTCAGTGATCTCTGTGTTGCTCCCTCCCTCCCTTCTCGTATGTATTATCTCCACACCTCTCCGATTTAAAGCTTCAGTAATCTCAGTGTTGTTATAGCTTCAGTAATCTAAGTCCGTCCGGATCTCTTGTGTTTCCGATGGGTTTGAATTTGGAGGAACTCCGGCCGGTCACTCCGATACGAGTGGCGGCGATCTCGACTAGGCCGTCTTCGAATCTTACGATCGCCGAGGAATTGAAGGAGTTGAATTCCTCGATTAGGACTTCGAATCGGGAATTGAAGGAGCTGAATTTCGATGACGACGACGATGATGATGAGGAGGAGTGCCGGACGCCGAAATCGGAAGATCAAATCCTGCGGCCGCCGTCGGTGTGTCCGCCGGCTCCGAGAAAGCCGCCGGCGGCGAAGAGAAAAGCCAGCGGCGCTCTCTCCGCGTGAATTTTTCCGTGTTCCAATGACCTAGCCTCCATTTTGTTGTTCTCCCACCGTCTTCGAAGAAGATGAGGTCAAATTCGATTTTCCTTTTTTCCTTACTATTTTTAGAATTATTGTTCATTGTTCTGCTTTTTTCTTTTTTCTTTTTCTTTTCTTTTCTTTTTTTTTTTTTTTTTTGTCTGTATTTGTTGTGTAGAAGATGATGTAAAATAAATTGTATTATTCAGAATAATGAATTTTAGTCTTATTTTCTTTCGAGAAGGTTTGTCGGTTATTTGCAATGTTTTTTCTTTCATGGGCAGAGACTTGTGTTGTTCCCTTTAAATTGGTAAGAAATTTTGAATGCTTTATTTTTAATTAACAAAAAATTAAATTGATAACATTTGAAATAATTTTTAATATTATATATATAAATAAAAGTACAATTTTGAAAATGGAAAATTTATAAAATACCTTTTGATGATAAACAAGGGTGGGACAGATGATTTCAAGAAAATGTCAGAACTTTATTTAAAAACTTTTAAAAAAAAAATTAAAAGAAAGTCGTTTGAGTGAAGCCAACTAAAATGGGAAACTATCCCAACAAAATTTCCACTCGTTGAAATTTTGTTGGGATAGTTTTTGTTTTGGAATCATACCATTGAGAGTAGAGAATATTCTCCATCAAACTCATAAAATGAAATTTAAAAAAAAAAATAAAATTAGAGTATTAAGACGAAAACTGTTTTTTGTTCTTAAAAACAAAAAAAATAAAATAAGGAAAACAGAGGGAACAATAAAATCAAATCGCCTCTTTATTAGTAAGGTTGCTTGCTTGTCACACGGGTCATTTTCTTTTTGCCTAGCTTCATTTAAATCTGCTTCTAAAGCTTTAAACACATTTGCAGGTTTTTCTTTTTCGTCAAAAACATTAAATTAAAAAAACAAAAATAGTTTCAGATAACACCAAAATGGTGTTTTATGTGTTTTCAAAAACTGTTCTTAAAAATAGTTTTAATAATTTTTATTGTGTTTTTATTTTTAGTAAGAAATTCAAATGTAATAATAAATAAAAAAAGAAACATATTTCTTCTTTTAATTTTATGTTTTTACATTGTGATAATGAGATAGCTTTTCAAACAGTAAAATAGCATTTAGTGCAAGTAAATGGATTGTTGTTAAAAAAAATTTCTTCAAGCACAATAAAGGAAATATATTTATGTTTTATTATTATTTTTTAAAAATATCATAATTAAATTCAATTACTCACATTAATGATTAATTCTACTTCTTTTATTTTCGATTGCAAAAGTTAGGTGTTATCCCAAAAAAGATTATTAATGTCTTAACATTATGAGGGATTTTTCCTCAAAAAAAAAACATTATGAGGGATTTGATTCCTTGCTTGTTTTATAAAAAAGGAAGGGAAAAAAATCATTAGCATTATTTAATATTAATACTACTATTAATATTAGTATTATTATTATTATTGTTATTATTATTATCATTATTTTCTAATCATTATTAATTTCTAAATAATACTAACAAATAGATACAAATAATCTTTTGGGGTTCATATTAGAAAAATATAAGAGAAGATTAAATAGAATTAAAAATGGTTAGAGACCATATATTTTTGACAAATATTGATTTTTTTTAAATAAAAATAAATGAGATGAGTCTCAAACAAAATAAATGAACAAAATTATTGATTTTAAATTTATGTTTATGTTTATTCTTATATTTTATTTTAATATTTTTTCTATTTTTCACTTTTGTATTTTTCCTCAAATTAGAATAATTTGTTTAATTCAACCTTAAAAAGGTTAATGTAAATATTGGAATTTAATTAAAAAAGTATATAGTTTATTTTATTTTTTTTTTCTGATGGTAAGATGCTGAATTTTCGAAATAAGTAATCAATTTATATCTAAACACATTTTTATGATTTTAAGTGTTTATATTTTCAAATTTGAAAGGGAAATCTACAAATTATAAGTAAAAATGAACATTATACTTCAGAGTGCTTATTTCGAGTAGTATTTAATCAATTTTGAGCTAAAAGAGTGCTTTTCCATTATACTTTTAGAGTGAAAATTCAAGCGTGGGATATCTGAAGACATTCGGAAGAACCCAATTCGAACGAAAATCTAATTGTAACAAGGAGAAAAACTCACTTAGAGCCTGAATAATGAAATCCTCAATGGATTAAAGTTTGAGAACTAGATGTAAGCAAGAGTGTGCTCACAAGACAAGTTTGCATTTCTCTCTTTCCTCTCCTTCTATTTCTTTTTTTCTAATATATATATATATATATATATATATATATATATATATATATATATATATATATATATATATATAATTGGGATAATTATGGTATTTGGCCATATGAACTTGGATAATGAAGTAAAAATGGTCACATGTTTTGTCCTAATTTTCATAGATATGAAGGAAAAGTGTGTTGGTTAAAAGTGTCTCTAGTAAGTATCATCTCATTTGATGCCTATTGTTATAGATATAGGCCTTTAATTAGCTCCATGTAGCAACCCAACCCATTCTACTATTATTTTAACTAGGGGGAATTATGTTTTTATAGAGGGAGGAAAAATAATTTGAAAATTGAGATTAAAAGAACATGGAACCGGTGAATGGTTACTAATAACGGATCTAAGATTTTATATTTGAGATGTTAGCATTATTATTTTTCTTTAAGGGTCAAAAAAATGACTTATAATAAAGGTTTTTGTGTCGGTTGACATCCATAACTACACGTAGATCTGGCCTGGTGCTTTGCGGAATCAATCCCTAAAATGATGGTAAAAAATAGTGAAATTCCTATAATATCCCTTAAAAATTATTTAAAAAAAAAAAACACTCTTATCAATTGATTCTCCAAAGTGGTCATCCATAGGTTCCATGTTCTTTCAATCTCAATTTTCAAATTATTTCCCCTTCCTCCATAAAAACATAAAAGAACATCATTATGTTCATAGCTTTTGTCCTACTTTGATACCACACAATTGCTTAGCACTTCCAGCGATCTTAACCGATCACTATTCTAAAGATCCAACTTGTCATATCCATAATTTAAAGGTTCTATGTTAACCTTTTGATTTGTGCCCGGAATTTGATTATGGGCTTATATCCGAAATTTCTGAAAGCCTGTGTACGATTTTTATGAAAAATAAAAATTAAAAATAGTGATCTATCAGACAGCCAACCTCAGAAATTTACAATCGATCCTATGGGTGTAGGGCTTGCCCCTGAGCATGTGACATCTTTGCCTGCATTTCACATATCAACATACTATGGTTTATTCTTATTTAATCGTACTCGCACTATTCTCACCATAAGTTTTCCTTTTACCTATAATTTTTTCCCGTAAGGGTTTCTACGTAACATCTTAATGTTTCTTTTTGTTTTCATATTTTATTATTATGCCATTAATTTCAACAATGACTAATTTCACCTGTCTTAGGCTTATTAAGAACGTAACTCCAATTCCTACCAATTGAGCGAGCTTGAACAAACTTTTCTTCAAAGTTAACCAGAAACCCGTAAATTTGAATTTTTCAAAAGGAAAAAGGTAAATTATCGCACAAAGATGCATTGCACACTTGGAATTTTTCCAAATCTTTGATGACGAAACAAACATCGCCGTTGGATTTGTCTCGCGAAATCTAGGTAACTAGACGAATTTTGTTGAATTCCGATATAGTCGATTTTTCACGATTTGACATCGGATGCTTGGTGGGCCCCAAAAACGGGATTTTTTGAAAACAATCTCGAAGTGAAAATAAATTGGCCGAAAGTTCACTTAAATAAATCGAATCCTAAACCGAGATGAAATAAATTGTTTTGCAGTAGATTTATGATCCAACCAATTCTATGACACGCAAGATAACACGAGCCACCACTTTAAACATAAGTGAGGGGTCAGGGGTAGTTGCATGAAAGGATCTCCATTTTCCTGGTTTTGACGTGAGAGAGAGAGGAGGGGAAGAGGGCATCTAAAAAGAAAGGTCAGTCGGAATTCGTCGAGCCAAGAGTGAAAGTTCATCTACTTTACAAGGGCTATGCATGGGTACAAAACGGCTGGTTTCACCAAAGATCCAGCGAGGAGATTTGTGGAAATCAACGATTTTTACAGAGGCGTTCTTGTCTATGTTTGTCATCCCAAGATAGAATTCCTTCCTAATTTTAGTTTATTTTCACCCAAGGAGCTGATTTTAGGAAAATGTAGTGAGGTCCCATGGCCTCGTTTTCAAGTTAATTTAGGAACCTGCTTTTAAAGTCGTTTTTATGGCTTATTTGTGGCCCAAGCCGTCTGGGCTTTATGAAGAGTCCGTGGCATGCTCAAAGGCGGTTTAAGGGCTGTTTGGTTGAACTTCGGGCCTTGTGGATCGTTAAGTTATGTTAAACTGGGCTTTAAATGCCGTTTTGTGGCTCGGTTGTGGTCGGTTTCGTGGCCCGGTTTGTGAAGTGTCCATGATATGCTCAAAGTATGGTTTAGTTGTTTGGCTAAAATCCTTGCCCTTATGGACTATTTGGCTAAGTTAAAACGCTTTAAATGTTGTTTTGTGACTCGGTTGTGGCCTATTGTATAAATTTTTTTGTGAATTGTGTGTAATACGTCCCAAAAAGTGTTTAGGGTCTGTTTGGGATTAGAAAGAATAATCCGGGATGTTAAAGGCATGTTTTGCTTGTTTTGAGCCCGGGTTAAGGGGCTGTTGGGCTATTGTTGTGGGCACCCTATAGCCATATTTTGCCTTGAGAATTAAGTGTGTTGTTGCTTGATATGTGATAGCATGCTTGTTGTTGTGATTGATGAATGTTAATAAATGTGTTCTAATGTATTAACATTGTTATGAGTGTTTAATTGAAATTATACATGTAATATAATTGTCTATGATGTGCATAGTTAAATGCATGAGATAAATTGCTCATATGGCATTCATCACATATGTGGCATGATATAGACATGCAATTTAAAACATCGTGATTGGCACGTGGCAGCTGAACAAGATGGTTAAAATCAATCACCTCACTTGGTGATTGATGAGTGGATTCAATACCGTTGGACGAAGTCCAACGTCGCACTGTTAAATGAAACGGAAAACTATGTCGGTTAATAGCAAAAAGGGCTAGATACTCCCTCGGGTGAAAGATCGAACTGGTTCAAACACTCCAATAGTGAAAGTCCAAAAAGTGTTAGAAGGTGTGCGAAGCCCGCGGTGAGACCCCGAAAATTCGTTGCCCACAAAAGACACATGGTTTTGTAAATGAAATGATCATTTGAGGTGTAACGTCTAAAAAGCTTTTGGTTTATAAACAAATGAATTTTGTTTGAATGATCATTAGATGTAATATATCAATGACGGTTTATCACAAATGGGCACGTGATTGCGGTGGTAGAGCTCTGTAAAACTCGGCATGATGGGAGACAAGAAAGATCGGCATATGCATGAGTGGGTTTCATTTTCATTTCACACATTTACACGTAGACCTAACTAAATATAAACAGAAAGCGCCTGCAGGAATTACTCTATCAGCGTGGCTCACCCTATGAGGGATAACATTCGTGTGTGGTGACAAGCCACAGTGGACGGCTCTCATCCGGGGCCGTAAGGGTAAAGAAAGTCGGATTGTGGCTTTATAATTACTTCTATAATTGTTTTGTAACATTTATTTGTGTAGTAAATGAATGTTGACATGTAATATTATGTAAAGAGTTAGGAAAATTGAACTCTTGTAAAATTTTGTGTTGCACTCGTCTAAATTTTAGGCTCTGCCTCGCTTGGGCGAAGGTGAGCTTCGCCAAGGCGAAGGTGGGCTTCACCTTGGCGAACTCGAGGGTAATCCTACAAAGTAGCCCCGCCTCGCTCAGAGAACCCTCGACACCGCTCTAATGTTGTTCAGAGTGCATCGTACATTGCGCTGAAGATGGTTTTCTAAGAGCTCCTAGCATGAAGCGTGCTCTTACCTGGGGCTTTGTAAAATGATGGATCCCGATGAACGAGACATACGATGTGGTATCAGGTCACACGATATCCACGGGGACTCTGTCCGATTTGTAAAATGATGGGTCCCGATAAATGGGACACAAAGGTGTGGTATCGGGTCACAAGATATCCACAGGTCTTTCGCAGGTTGATGGTTAATTAACGAACCCCCGATTTTTTGGGCATCACAAAATCGTTAACTAATAACGACCTCCCTAAACTTAATGGGCTCAGCTAAGGGTGTAAACAAGTCAAGCTACTCAAGCTTGACTCGTATAATTCTTGAATCCTATTCGGAGTTAATCGAGTTGAGCCGAAGTAGCCTTGTCGAAATGTAGTTCGAGTGATCACAATATCCAACTCGAGTCGCTTCATGAAATCTTAATCTGGCGTGACATTTATTAAATTACATTAGAGTATCCTTACTATATAAATAACCCTAAAATCCCTGGGGACTTAAGTATTAAGTTAAAATTTATTCGGTTTAACTGAAAGAGAACTCAAATCGAGTTCAAGTATAATTATTTACTAATTTTTAATTGATTCGAGCTTTGTCGAGTCGATTTCGAGTAACCCAACTATTTTTCAAGTCAAGTTTGGAACATATGAAAAAAAGCTCGATCAAGTTAGAATCGAATTCGAGTTTCAAGTTTTTTAAACAAGTCGAGCTCAAGTTTGACTCTGTATCTACTCGACTCAACTCTATGATAGCCCTAATCTCCAAATAGTCACAAAAGCTTTTCCAAAGCTACCTATAGAACTTGCCTAATACTTTAAACCAACCAACACATTGCTACATTACTGACACCAAACAAATAATATATGATACATGGTTTTGTAATCCAATAAGGCTCACACTTCCTGTTTCTTAGATTTATTTTTTTATACAAAGATTATGCTAATTATTTATCTATAAAAGAGATCTTTGGAACTTCTAAATAACTTTTGGTCGAAACCCTAACCACCTGCCTTTTCTGGGCTATTTTGTTCTTTCTAAATTCTTTTTGGAGAAACAAAGAGAGGCGATTTTATCATTCTCGCATTAAATTACTCCTTTAAATCTCGCTTCTTACCATTTTCGCTAATAAAGCCATTTTTGTCCACAAAATCTAAATTTTAATTTCGCCATTTTTCGTATTTTGCTGGCCGCCTCGCGCGACATACTGCCATACTGCCTGGGGCATTACTGGAACACGGCTGGCCATCTCGTCGCAGCGCTTTCTCGCGTAGGTAATTCGACCCGCAGCGCATTTGATCAAGCAAAGACATCAAGTCAAACCACTCGCCATCAATATATCATGGGTGAACTCAGAATCTACATGATTCAATACTCAAGGATAATTTATCGAAACGTATGCGCTGTTCTTATCTTATTACGCCATTATTCTGCATTTTTGCCATTAATTCTCAGAGTCGCTTTTGAAGAAATTTAATTTTATGTTTATATCAAATGTATTACTAATTTAAATCAATAAAATTATCCTCCTTCAAAAAATAAATAAATAAATAACTTTTGGCTCGACAATCTCACTATATAAGAGTGTAAGTTCAAATAAGGGTAACTTGGTGCAAGTTGTCATACTAGTCAACCCATACTCTTTACCTTTTGCATTCCATGTCATCTGTAATTTTTTTTTTTTAATAAAAATATAATATAAAATAACTTTTTTTTCAAAATAGAAGAAAAAAATGCTAAATTTAATTTTTTTTCTCTCATTTAATTGAGAAAGTAAATATTTTAAAAAAAATAAATAAAAAAACAAAATATATGTTTTTTGAAAAACAATAATAACATTTTAGAGATCACACAGGTTTAAAGTAGTATTTTAAATAAACAAGCTTTTATGTTTTATGTAATTATTTTTAGTTATAAAAATTATCATTATTTTCTTCACTAATTCGGAGTCCCTTATTGAGCTTTTATATAAAGTGAGAACGAAATGGAACACATATCTCCTTATTGAACGAATGGAATATATACATATAAGTGAAAGTATATATATATGATCGCTTAAAAATGTTGCACAGCCCACCCCCCGTGCCCAAGGTTAGGATTGGGTGCGAGATTTATGTTGTATCTGCAAACGCCTCGCCTCCTCGGGTCACAAGCCCAAAACGAGCCCGCTCATCCAATCTCAACGACGATAACACTCCAAGAACCCAAAGAAATTATATCCCCGTAAATCAAATTAAATCTCACTCAACAGCCAAGAGACAATTCCTGGAATAACGCTTCTAATTATCCCTTTATTAACTGGACAAATGACATGGAAAGTTAAGATCCCTCATCCAATAAGAGAGAATACTTATCACCATCCAATCTTAAAACATCTATTATAAATATCAGGCCATTCTATCTACGAAAAGCGCACGCAAACTTACGTACCAATACTTCATTCCCAAAGATTGATATTCTTCCTTCATGCAAAGAACCGACTTGGTGCATCGGAGCAAAGAATGTGCTCACTTCTCATCGCCGATCCCTCTTCTTTCTTCTTGCTACAGAGAAGCTCCAACGCCCGTAACTACCCGACCGCCCCAACGATTCCAGCACGCTCCAACCCAATTCCGATTAAAAAAACATCATCAATATATATATATATATATATATATATATATATACATATATATATATATATATATATATATATATATATATATATATATATATATATATCAAGACTCTCCTACTCAGGACAAGCCTCGGGTTCCATTTTTTATCGGTCTAGATCTTCTTTATTATTAAGAGATGTAAGATCCCCTAATAATAAAGATGATCTAGACCGATAATGAAATGGAATGAGACATGTCTAGTGAGAGCTCTATATATATCAAGACCTCCCACTAGGGCGAGTCTCATTCCATTTCATTTTCGATTTAGGTGGTCTTTATTACTAAGAGATGTAAAGGTCTCCCACTATGACATGTCTCATTCCATTTCCTTCTCGGTCTAGATCATCTTTATTATTAGGAGATGTAAGGGTGAACCCTTAAGCATAAGAGCTTATGGTGAAAAATAAAATATATTTAAAATCAATAAATTATATTTATATATCACTTCAAACTCATTTAACTTATTTTATTATTATCATTATATAAAAATATTTTTAAGATTAATAAATAATATTTATGCATCACCTTAAACTCATCTAACTTATTTTAATGGTTTGATATAAGTTTAAAGATACATAAACTTTCTAACCAAATTTTTCTTTCAAAAAATAAACTTTCTAACTAATTTTAACTATACCTGATTTTCTTTTGTATTTTCATGAAACAATAAAATTAAATTTGAGAAGATCATTTTTCTTTATTTTTTTTTCTCATTATTATTTTTTAAATCGCAAATAATTTGAATGCTTTCTGTTCAAAAATATTATCAAATACAAGTTATAATCACTTACTTTTTTTTCATTACTCTCTTGTTTATGTAGGGTTGAAAAGGAAATACATAAATGAAAAGGTAAGAAAAAATAAATAAGAAAATATAAAATGAAGAGAAATAGAGAGAAATAACCCAAAAAATTATATAATTTTTCTTATTTTATTATAAGAAAAATAAATTATAAGTTCTTTGAAAAAATTTAAAAATTTTGAGATCTTTGTAGAGATTCCAGAGAAAAAATATTAATTATAATTTCTCTTAATAATTAACAAACCTTAAGACTACTATGTCATTTTATGCATATAATTACATAATTATAAAAAATAAATAAAGATGATTCAGCATCCTATATTCTTGTTTGATGCTTTTAGCCAAACTCAAATAAAATATTAGACATTTCTTCTTAAAAACACAATACAAAAACATGATTCATAATTTAAAAGTAGAAAAATATCATCATTCTTTAAAGTACTTTAGATAATAAAATAAAACCATTAAAACTTTAGATATAATCATTCTTTAAATTATTGAAAAAAATATATTAAAGTTCTTTCATTTGAAAGATGGTTTATATAATTCTTAGGCCTATTATCTTCTTTTCGATAACTATCTCACTAAATTGCACAAGACTCCACTAGTTCTACGAGTCACAAGCTAACGATCAAAGAAACCTTCAAATGCACTCCAAGAGACTCAACTAAATGATCTTAAGAAAAACCCCAAAGACTTGCATCAACCGAACTACTCCACTCCAAGTTATACTTTGACCTATTATCTTTGCTAAATGCTCTTTGGGAAATTTCCCTTTGTGTCTTGCCCTAAACTAGTATCAAAATTACAATCATTCTATAATATCATATCCAACCCATTAGGTAATTTTCCCTTTTGTCTTGTCTTGGGTCTCAATCACATAAAGCCTACCTGTCCTCTACAAAGCAAAACTGATTCACAAACCACAGATATGTACCTTATTGGAGATTGAATGAATATGTTATTGATTCAAGGAATGAAATCCATCAGTCACTGCCTTCTTCAATTGCATTTTGATTCTACAAAGCAGCAGAACAGAACGCCCCCATATATAAAATTAACTGAATTTTTGTCTTCCATTGACAGAAGAACAATGAACGAGATTCCACAATTTGCTGAGACCTCTCTCTTGTACCTCCCTGCCAAGAAACATATGTTTTCATTGAATCACAGTAACTCTAAAGGGTGTAAAGCAAGTTTAGCAGCAAGACCGCGACAATTATATCACCAGGAAAGCGTATATAGCAGTAAAATATGTGTTTATCGTCTCTTCACCATTGACAAAGCAGGGAGACAAGTAAAATAGGCGGGCTTCATGATTTTCTTATCTACCACAAGTTTTGGGAAAAAAAAATGAAATGTTAACTTCGCAACATCATATTTTCTCATGGTAATGCAACAAAAGTTCAACACAAGAAGTCCAGTCATTAGGGACAAACAGTTATAGAAATGGATTTTCGAAGGACATACCTTAAGTGACACGAATCAGAAGCACAACCATTACGAAGATGCAAGTCATCACAAATATCATTATCCATGTGAAGCATGTGGTCTTAAAACTATTTGAGTATATATCCATAGCTCGTGTATTGACATGGCCGGTACTTGCCAAGCTATGCTCAACCGCTTTCTCTGTAGAATCAAGTATCTGCACTCAAAGCATGATTAACTAAGCTATGACTGATTCTTAAGCAAGAGAAAAACATGACGGGGAAGGAATATAATAGCTATCCAACTTCTTTTCTTTTCTTAGAGGAGTATATTCATCTAAGAAAGAGCAACATTATTTTTTTACTATCATTACTACACAGAGCAACTAAATAGTATTGATGTGGCATCTCAACAACTTTTTACCAGATGTATTATCAAACAAAATACATTCTAGTCATGCAGAACATGGAGGTAGCAACAGCACATGAAAAGGAAAAGAGGACGAACGAAATGGTGTTGGTTGTACGGGTTGCATTTGTGGCAGTGCTGTGCTGAGTTGGATTCATGAAAAAGTGATAGTAGAGTCGAGGGTCGTGAAATTTTTGTCTGTTTACAAGTAAATTAGGTTGCATTTGTGGCAGTGCTGTGCTGAGTTGGATTCATGGAAAAGTGATGGTAGAGCCAATGGCCATAATATTTTTGTGTCGGTGTACAAGTAAATTAGATAATTATGTTCATCTCGTAAGAAAATGAAAACCTTGGACATGATTTCTCTGGCCATTGGTAATGGTAAATCATTCTTTTATAGGCAACTTGGAAGTTTGGACTGGAAATATGAGCTCTCTATGTCAAGTTCATGGGGCAGAAATTTGGAGAAATGGAATGATGATGCATATGATAAAATGGAAGTGGCTATTACAACATCAATAGGCTATCAATCAACATTGGAAATGCTACTCTGCTAAGTCCGTTATTGTGTGTGACATGGAACATAGAAAGATCAAAATTGGCAAAGCCAGAATATATCTTGATAACTACAGTTCATGTTTCTGAAATCACTAGACTATCAAGGTTTCTTCACAACTCTTCAAATCTAATGAAAGCTCATTTTAAATAAATAAAATAAATAGGTCTTCTTCAAGAAAGAAAGGATTTTTAGAATATAATCAAATCTGTCCCTGATGTATTAATCAAAAGTTTTAGGAGAGGAATAAAGCTCAGATAACCTATAAAATAATGTTTTGAGAAAATAACCCACATAAAAAATGCACTTAACTAATTATCAAAAAAATCCAAAAAAAAATGAACACTGGATCTATCATTTTCTGCAACTAAGCTTTAGTGTAAGCATGATTATTGAAGACCAAAGAATGGACTGCCAAACTGCCCAATTCCAGCTAAAAAACAAAAAAAAAGGAAAATAAAAATTGAAACTATGATTCTGCCAAAAGCTATGCTCAAGGTACAAATAACATTCATTTGATTCTGCATTCATATGCATGACAGATTTCAGCACCACCACGACAGCAAGATTAAATAAGGGGAATAAAAACTGAACTCACTTTTTTTCAGTCTTCTGAATGGACTGGCTCATCAAGAGACTACTCTGCTTGAGTTGCTTTGCCAATACAACCATTTCATCTGTCATGTCTTCTTGAAGCCTCCTGTCAGAGAGAAAAAATAACAATTTACAATAACAGAATATTTAAGAGAAAATAAAGCAACATTCAAACTCTCAGATTGGCCCTGAAGTCATTCACAACGCAAGCCCCACTACAGTCGCAAAATAGGTTTGAAATGTAGTAATCAACTGAGGACTTACGTGCCAATTGTATTAGCGCACCCAGCATCTGGGGCCCATAATTCTCTGAGCAGAGCTAAGGCGCCTCGAAAACTGGGCCAAAACAGCCCAAGCAACCAAACAGCTCAATTGCAATTCTTATTCTTATATTATTTTTCAAGAACAAAAGGAAACAAACATAGCAGCCAGTCAATTACTAGCACAGTCATACAGATTTTGTGTTCAAGGAAACGCAAAAGAACAAGAAAATAGAGAGCAAACTTTATATTAATTAAAAACAGTTGAGTACACTGGTACAATATTCTATTAAACCAAAGAATATGGAGGATTCCTTCTCAATATAAGAGATTCAACAAATACCAGCGGCCCCTGCTCTTTAATTGGATTTGGTCAAGGGCTGATCTAACAAGGCTTGATCTTAACTTTTTTGCTGTGAGAATATTCTTGAAATTTAATAACAAAACTTGAACTTGAAGCAAATTCAGAGAATTCAGCCAATTCTGAAGGACACTCATGAAACTCCACAGATCTTTTCTTCTTTTTTTTCCATTTCTTTCTAATATAATTTCTCAATTCATAGAGAATTATGGGCAAGAAGATAAATTCTGATTTTAAAATTATACCCTTATGCCAATTCAAGATTTCTATTGTTTTTAAATTATGACTTCTGGTCATAGACTAGCCCACCTTTTGCTTTTGGAGTTTGCAAATTCCCACTTCAACAAACCCACTTGAATATATTACATTGTCAAAAGGTTCACAAGTTTACATAGTATATATAGATAATCTTTGAAGATATCATTGCCACAACTCAACTCATAAAGTGGTTGTGTAACTAGAATTCCTCTCTATTTATCTCTATATAGAGTAGTATTCCAAAAAAAATTGTTTTATGTAGAGTGAAGAGAGTCGTCTTGATTTTCTATGGTGAAGACTTTCATGTCTTGCTTTCTTTCCCTTCATGGTGTTGCCTTTCTTTTCTTTTCTTCTCTTTCCTCTTTTCCTCCTCAAGGCATTTAAGTCACAATGGTAGGTGTTCATTCAAATTTCTCGTCTCTTTTTCGAGTGCGCATATAGACATACACATTTTTGGTGAACCAGAATATTGAAACAAAGTCTAAAGGTGCAAACTCTGCCTATATCATATATACACAATAACCTATGGACCATCAAAAATTTTATCATACATTTGGTTGAAGAGAATCAGTGCACAAAACACATGCTTCCTTCCTTGTCATGTATACATGCTAATTATGCGCACATGCCACATAACATTTTTTTTGAATCATATCCTTTGTTCTTGTCTTTCTGGATATGGTATCCTTTCGTCGTTTCCTAAATATTTTTTTATTTCTATTTTTTTAGATAAAATGGAAACTCTTTTCACTAGATTCTAATCTAATATGAGAGTAAAACTTTATTTTTTTTATCTCATATTATTCTTTAATAATAATAATGAATATGATAACAAATTTTGTTCTCAAAATTTGAGTACCTTATGGCTTTCATCTTAATATCTCCTGCTCTTCACAGATGAAATTATCAAACTTGTCACCCAAGTTTGTTTGTCATCATCTTTTACGAAAAACGACGTCATAATTTTGGCACTAAACAAAAATTCCATTTGAGTGCTAGATCTAATATTCAATTGATTGGCATGACCTTGATGCTAAGGGTGCCAAGATTTTGTGGCTAAACAAAAATTGAGGTGCTAATTTGAAACCTAGTTGATTCGTCATGAATTTAAGTATAACAATGTCACAATTTCAACGCTCAATGCACATTGGAGCACATTAGAGTGTTAGGTTGACATCCAACTAATCAGCATGGTCCTAATGCAAAGTAGCGACGAAATTTTGGCATTTTCAAGAGATGAGATGTTACTTTAACTCTTTAGCATAGATTGGTACGACCTCATAATTAGTAGTGCCATAATTTCACCCTCATATAAAAATACTTAACTCATCTATCATTTGCTTGAAATGCTTTAAGGAGAATGCTATGACAATACTTCAAGATGGAAGTGATAAATTTATAGAGGGAAAGACCCATCCACAAGTCACTTACTAGTCCTCAAACCTTAGAAGCACCAAGAAAAGGACTCTTTTTTCACATTCTTTCTTGGTCTCAAATTGCCACTTTTGTGGTGACAACAAACATCAGGCATTCTATAATTACCAATGTCTTACAACTCAACTCTTCTCCTTATGTTGAAGCCAATGTAGAATCTCAATTTCAACTCCTTGATCATTAAAATTGATAACCAATAAATTGCGTAGGGCACTATTTTGCCATTGAGAGTCCTTTGTCAACAAATACTTGGAATGAGAGATGCTTTTGGCCCCCATGATGAGCTACTTAAGAAAACCAAGATATTTCTATCTTTGCGTGTTTATCTAGTTATGATCACCATAGTTCTACTAACAAAGCTTTTTCCTTTTAGTAAATGTTGGTGCCCAGCTACCAACACTCTACATACTTCCATAGGCGAGAGTTCTATCTTTCTTTGGGATTTAAACCACATCACTAGATTATCTCATGGATGTTTTATAATTAAGTGGTTCCTAATGTCAAAGAGTTGTATAAATTAAAAGAGAATTTCATTTCCATCAAGGTATTGATATTTCTTTTTGGCCTACATTAACATTTTTTATAAGCAAAAGGCAAACTAGTAAAGATGACTTCATAAGTGCACTTTTGGTATAAAGACACAAAAAGATTTGAGAAACCACCAAAGAGAAGTACAAGGAACAAGGTACGACAACCAAAGGGTATCTACTATTCTCTGAAAGATATAGGAACTTGCTCCACCACATACTCTCGGTGGGATATGGAGGTATTCAATATTCTTGATGTAGCCAAGGAGGACATGAATGAGATCTTCATTGCCTATTGCTTATGGAAGGAGTACAATTTTGATCATCCTGGGTTTTCAAGGTGGCAGGTCAAATGACTCTAGGGTGTTCATTTTGCCTTACAGTCCCTGTGTTTGATAGCATTTATAAACTGTAATGGGTTGACTGAGATTCTGAACTCCTTTGATCTTGGGTCAAGTGCATATATCTTCCATATACATTATTTCTATAGTTAGCCCAGTGACTGATTCAACACTCATTCCCTTTCTCTGGCATGGGACCATTTTCCACAAATGACAAGTTGCATCATGGAGTTTCTTGCTAAGTATCTTAATGAATCACAAGCATGAGATTGATAATATCTTGCAAGGATATGGTATTAAACCATTTGGCACCATAAATCAAGAATATGTAGACTTGATTGATAATGCTTCTGCACTGGTTCGAATGTACTCCATTTCAATAAGCATTACTCAAGTTATTTAGCCTTACAACAAGGTACTTATCAATATGACTTGGTTCTTTTATGAACCATAGACTTCACTAAAGAAGAATAGAGAAACTTCAGTCAAAAAAGATGAAAGGAGGAAAGGTCCTCCCATTGGTTGTGCACGAAATTTGTAAACACCAATTTCATTTTCTCACAAAATCAAAGAACAAGGAAATAATTGGGAAATTTATATTAATAAAAAAGAATATGAACACACTCCTATGTGATAATCTTTAAAACAAAGAATATTATGTGAACCTCTGATTCACACCTTCTAAGTTGATCTTGATCCAAAGGTGGTGATCTCTACTCTAGAATGACTTAGCCATTCTCAGAAAAGCAAGGAGATAGTCTATCTTCAAGGTATTTCTAAAATCAACATGGGCAATCAACACACACGTGTACTTAACATTGACATCTAGTTCCTACTGATTTTAAAATCAATATTCTAACACTCTTACACTTGCTTTCTTCCATGAGGCAGTTACATGAGAACAATTGGTTTTGAATGTTAAAAAAGTACCTGTGCTTCTCAAGGTGTGCCTGTGCTGCAGCGTCCAATTTGACTGGCCCTGATGCATCAGCCTTTTTATTATCATGATATCTATCTTCAAATTTTGAAGCAAGGCTGTTCAGAGAACAAAATCATTTCAAAAAAGAAAACAATATAAGGGAAAAATCAAAGAATGAAAGGTCTGGTTGTTATCCTCTTAAACAAAATAATAAGAGTTTCACTTACACAAATCTCCTTCGCAATCCTGGGGAATGGGGGGAATGAGGGGAATGGGGGGAATGGGGCATGCGATCCTCTTCTTCAGTTTTAGAAGGGCCTTCCTTTTCAGAAGAACTAGAAAAAGGTTCTTGGGAAAGTTGCACATCGGACTAGATAGTTGCCAATAAAGAGAATTTATTAGAAACAAGAAACCACCATATCAACCTTGTATGGTTGATTTAGGTAAGAAAATATCAAAGAACTTCATATTTCAGAAACCAGAAGTATCATAGAAGGAGGGGAGAGTGAAAAGACAGCAAGATAGAGAGAGGAGTGGGTGGAGGGTTCCCTGGTTCACTAAATATCAGACAGCAATCAGCACTTGGGTTAAATTTAGTACTTTAATAAAATGGACAGAAGCAAGCACACTTATGGCCAACTCATGGGAAATGGAAAATTAGAGAAGATATTGACATATACATGTGTTAAATGTATATAAATACTACGCTCAACACTTTCTTCACGCAAGACACGCCCCATACCCACGCATCGTGAGAGTCGAGTCCATTATGGACTTTCAAATAAACACGTGATTAAATCGCAAGGAGAGGATTCGAACCTGTGACCTCCTACCAAACCAAACTCTGATACCATGTTAAATGACCAACTCTCCTAAAAGCTCAAGCTTTTAGGATTTGGGTTTAATTTGAATATCATGCTTCAACAACATGGATTCCAGTTATCACAATTATGACATTTAAAATTATGGAAAAATCACATATTTTAAGTATAGAATTTGGTATGATCTAAAACTACCAAATACACTTTCTAGTGTCCTTTCCTAAATAGTAAATCAACCAAGGTACCCACCATTTATTCGCTAAAAATACTCATACTTAGGAGTTGTAAGTACAAAACGCTACCTGTTGTACCTACATGCAAAAATAAAAGTACCTAAACCTTTCGATTTTAATTTGAGAGCAAAAACTAGTGGTTTTAAATAGAGAAACTGACATAAATGATTAATATATCCCTGTTATTGTGTGAGTTACAGTCAGAAAAAACCTGTGCCCTCTCTTCCCAAGGATTTCTCTCATACAGAGGTGATCATATAACTTTTAAGAGCTAGATTCCTATATCTAGAATAACTTTTACCAGCCCATTCATTAAAAATGCAACAAAACAAAACAAACAAATAAATAAATAGGTAAGAACCAGAGTTAACATCCAACAATAACGAAATCTACATCCTCTCTTCCCCAAGGATTTTTCTCATGTAAAGCTATTGCATGTTTCTAAAAAGCTAAGTTTCTGCATCTAGAGAATTTTTTTTTTTTGGTAAGTAAGAAAATGTATTAACAAAGCAGCGCCAAAAGGACGACCCAAAAGAAACAAAAAAGAGATACTCACCCCCTTACAAGAAACCCCAAAAAACATGTACAAGACCCCAACCAAATCAATTAGAGCCCACCCAATCTATAAAGTGTAAAAGGGTCAAGGGACCATCCATAAAAAACAATTTGGTCTCTGATCAAAGAAGATGTACAAAAAAATGCTTTTAACTTTTGTAAAGAGAAGGCTTCATTCTTAAAAATAATGTCATTTCTAGTTTTCCAAACCGCCCAAAAATTACATAACGGGCCCGCTATCCAAGCTCTTCTCTAATCCTTAGCAATGAAAGACGCTCTTCATCCCAATAGGGTGTCCCACACTAAAGAATAAATGACCCAAGAAACACCAAAAAGAGAAAAGAGCAGCTCCCAAAGCACTCTTGTCTTTGCACAATGAAGAAGAAGATGATCTATGGTCTCCTCCCTCTCTTTGCAAAGAAAACACCTATTTGCAAATGTCATTCCTCTTCTTTTCAACTAATCTAACGTTAAGATCTTCCCCCAAGAAGCTTCCCACACAAAAAAAACATATCTTTGGCTCCACACTACTCCATATACATTTCCAAGGGAAGGAAACTGGGGGTCTTTGCTCCAACATCTTGTACAAAGACTTAAGTCAATCTCAAAATAAAAACCATAGGTAAATAACCACAGCTGATGGCAAGTGTATGCACTATTATGTCACCATATAGCCACCTGTATCATCTTTTATAACAGTGTTAAACAACCAACTTTGCTAAAATCTCAAGCTTATAAGATTTGGGTTCAATATGAGTAACATGCTTCTTAACACCCTCCCTAATGTGCAACCCCATTCCCGCATGTGGAGAGACAAATAAACCAAACAAAACATAGTTCTTTATAGACTTTCAAATACACAAATGGAGAACAAATATTCAAATTGCTGAGAGGTGGCTCGAACCCATGACCTCCTGCCAAACCAAGCTCTAATATCATGTTAAACAACCAATTTTCCTAAAAGCTCAAGCTTGTAGGATTTTGGTTCAATATGAGTATCATGCTTCTTAACAAATAGAAACTCAATTCCAGTCCTGATTTTTTCATTGATTTTCCTACTGAGAACAACCTAAACCTACAGAACAAGATGCTTCTTTAGCCTTTCATGGAGGTGGATTCAGACATCCACAGACACAAATTGGCATTTAGCATAAACACCTATATCATTGTTATATATAAGAAAAATGCACATACAGAAAGTTATTATGGTCATGCAAGAGCTGTGTCTCACAAAAATCCATACTCTTAAAGAAGCAAGAAGTTGCTATTTGCCTATACATAGAAGGAAACAGTATGCTGAGAGTGAAGGTCTTCAGGCCTTCCCCCCCTTAATCTCAGGATTACCCTAAATCCATTCACTTTTGGTACTCTTCTCCATTTGTTGTATTTATGCAATTCCTGTAATTCATAAACACCGTGAATGCAGCAAATCTTCAGTTGGTAGTCTATATCAAATTGAGTAGCAATGCACAGCTCAATCACTTGTTTCCCTTAATAGCATGACAAAAATTTCAATTAATAAGGAAACTTTATGTTTAGTCTCTTAGTGACCATGGCCTAACCAACTAAATGGGGATTTGGACCCTTTTTAATCGATGCGTACAACTTATGTCCAATGAACAATTGCCATGACCCCAATGCCTCATGCAGATTCCCTGATAAGGAAGATTTAGAAATTTACTGCAAACTATGTTCAATCAAAAATGAAAACAATCAAATATAAATTATTTTGCTTGTAAATTTGTAAAATGTCGCAACATAAAAAAAATCAAAATACATACCGATGGACCAGTTATTTTGGAAGCAATGGCTTCAATCTTCTCTGAATACTCATTCACCTTCGGTTTTGAAACTCTACAAAAGCATAATGAAAAGAAGAAATAAATTTATGGTTTTAGGAGAAGCTTGTCTCACAGTACCAAAACACAGTAAGCAGGATTGATAGAACAACAAAAGGCATAAACTCCCAAAGCCTGGCAAAGTGGTAAGGGCTAGGGTGGGGAAGAGGATGTTTCTGGTTTGATTCCACGTTCCCACAATGATTTTTCTCTAAGAAAATGTTATGTATTTAAAGGCAAAAAAAGGCATAATTATTATGAGAAAGAAATAGAATAAGCTGAATCGTTATTAAATGGAAAACACATATCACAGTAACAGAAAACACATTAGCAGCATGTACCAAAAAGAACCACATTAATATTTGAATCACCAGATAAGCTAGTTTGAGAGTTCATTGGATGGTCACCAAGAAGTGGCTTGGGAAAGTATTTATTACACATAGACTAATATCTATTAGATGCTATATGCCAATCCATATCATAATACTCAATATCTAATCAAATACCAAGAGAAAATTCACTAGTCTAATAAAAAAATTTCACTGAAGAAGATGAAAGGGCACAAACACAAGAAGCAATGAGCACAAACAGCAGAACGTAGGTGAGAGACCAAGAATTCCTAGAGAACCTACATAAAAGAGCAAGAGAAAAACCTACAAAACTATACCATAACAGCATTATGATGTTGCATTTCAACTCCACAAAGATTATTTGATCACTCTAATAGCTAGAGGATTCTCATGCATTATTTGATTCCTTTAATAGATAGAGGATTCTTGTGCATCATGCTGAAGAGACCAGCAAGCATATAGTTTGTGGAACATAAGAGATAGGAGGAGAGGAAATGAAAGTAGAAAGAGGGAAAGAAGGAACCCTTCTGTCTGACATTGTGTTAGGGATGACATCTCACTCCTTAGAACAATGGCCCATTGAGCTAGAGAATAGCCCCAATGCACTAAAACTCATAAGACATTAGAAATAATCAATTGATGCAGTACAGAGAGCAAAATGCAAGGAAGCGATAAATTGAAATACTCAAGGAATTCTTTCCTAGAAAGCTTTAGGCTTCACACTCTTTACATCACAGGGAAAATAGAGGTAGTTGGAAATTCTTTCATTCATTTGTTCGAAAGAATATTTATTAATAGATAAAAAAGGTTTTCATTTAAGAAACCAAAAGGCAGTACACACGATGTATACATATAAAGCCCCCAAAAAACTGCATAGAAAGTGGCAAGTCTTTCACTTACTTGAGAAGCAACCAATCTATAAACTCAATCATAGAAAATGTATGGTCCTCTATATACACCCTACCCCAATTCATAAACGTGAACAAAAAGGAAGATTTAATATCGTGATCAGAATGTTCTGTGACATTGAAAGTTCTCTAATTCCTTTCATTCCATAAAGTCCACATCAAACATAAGGAGCAGATCACGCCTTTCTTCCTACTTTTCCCACAAAAGAATTATTCCATCTCAAAAGATTTTTTCAAACTGAGGAGTGTAGCACTCAATGAACGCCAAAAAGGGTAAAGGTTAGATTCCACAAAATTCTAGCCTTACTACAAAAATGGCTAAAAGTTTATATAAACTTTTTAAAAGACTAAGAGACTAAGCAACTATTATATATACTTTTCTAGGAACTCATAACTGCTTGGAACAAGACAGATAATAATGCAACTTGAAAATAATAAAATTAGATAGACTAAAAGACCACATTAAAGACTGTTGGAAAAAGACAATAATAATGACTTTTGACTAGTGGAAAATACTTTCTAGGTTGACCCATTAAATTATATAATATCCCAACTAGGCCCATTATCATCCAAAGAGTGTCAAATTAAAGTTTAGGCCCGGGAGCCCATTCCTTTGCACCTTCAATAAACTTCTAAAGGTGACTGCCATTTGGTTCCCTCATCAGTTACCACCTAAATTCAAATTTTTGAGTACTATTATAGCATAGACATGGGACTTAGCACACTTGCTCTCAACTTTACTTTGAGCAACAGTTATACAAGAACTTCTATTTTCTATAAAACCAGAAAGAATGTTATGGTAAAAAATTGATCACATCTGCCAGCACCTTAATTGCGCCAAACTGATGTATAATTGGATACAGCAATGATGATTTCAACCTCCTTATAAACCAATCTCTGATTTGAAGTTGACCTAGACAATCTTAAAGCATCGCCATAGAAAGTAAAATTTAAAAAGAAAAAAAAAAAAACTATCCAATTACAATCAAATCTAAATTGGATTGCAGTCCTTTATCCACAGCCTAATCAATTATTCGGTGAAACCTAAAATCTTTGAGCCCCTCTTAAAATGCCTTCACCATTGCTTCATTATTTCAAATTCCCAAGTTCACAACTCATGAATACAACACCAATAATTAATCCCTTATCTCTTACAAACAATCCAACATGAGAAACAAAAAGGATTACAAATCACAATTTAACTTCATAGCACAAAGTGAGAATTTAAGAATTATGATCCTTTTGAAAAATTAAATGTCCATACAATGGTAAATGGTCTATGTACTACCATTACATAATAGAGTTTATCATACAACTAAAGAACCAAAAAATAAGAAAATATCATTGTCCTCTATGCTAGTGCAAAGATGGGGACTCAAACATAACCATCCCCACACAGTTGAGCATAAATTCCTCCACCCCTATCGATAATTCAGACAAAAGGTGAAAACGAGATAACATGCACTTTGACAAGCTCTTCCTAAACAACATGAACACATGACCTAATGCCATGGGTGCACACCATAAATACAGGGCACATGCACACGCACAGAAAATTGCAAAGGTATGGATGAGGCTGCTGGAGCTGTGAGCAGGTTAGCGTATGTTCACTTCTCAAAGTATCAAAAAGTACAAGGGAAAAAAAGAGCAAACAGACAGACCTTGGTAAGCCTTCTAGAGTTCTCTCTTCAGTCAACTGTTCTAATTGTTCTCGTAAAGTAGCAACATACTGCAAAATTCCGTTAGTAATTAATCAAAAATGGTAAATGACCATACATTTACATATAAATTAAAACAACTACTAAACCAATCCCACTCAAATAAAATCGAACATAATATGCAATCAATGATGCTAATAAACAAAAGAAACGGGTTTATCAATTAAACTATTGAGTTCAAACAACAGTGTGTAGAACATTACTTCAACCGAGATACAAAGAAGATAGCTAACCAAAAATATTCAGATCCACTCTTCATGATAACTCATTAGGAAAAATTTAATATTTGATTTCGAAGAATGCAAAGAAACATATGATGTATAAGTTGTTTGATACTTGTTGTTGATGTGCAGCAAAGTAGCCCCTAAGTTTATTTCTAGTCCTATCGGATAACAGCCATAAGACCCTGCAGCATTGAACAGGCAAATCAGACACAAATCCAACAATATCAACCGACAAACTAAAATAACTTCCTACTGCATTACATGCACTATTGTGGTTCATCTTGGGGTACGCCCAAATTCATATGAAACCAGGGCAGAAACCCATTAGTCATTTGCACCCGGTATATAAAGATCGCGGTATCATGATCTTACAAACAAAGCCCATTGACATTCATGAGGATCAGTTTGAAGAAACTTCGATAAACAGAAATAAAGGGATATTGTTCATTAGATGTTTCACATGGGGGCAAAAGGACAGGGCTTAGAGCAGGGGTCAAGATGTTCAAACTCACAAATACAACTGAAACAACTGGGTTTATGAAGCTACATGAGGACTTACAGATAATGCAACCACAAAGTATATTTATAATAAATAGAAAACAAAACGGATCATTGAACATTACGCTAGATTACATAGTGAAAATAGGAAAAAAATAAAATAAAGAATACACTGCATCTTGCAAATTCATAGTTAAACAAAAAAAGGGAATGTTAGGAAAACAATCAATTGCAGTCCTCGTGAAACAGAAACTCAGTGGAAATTAGGAAAAACTCATCATATGAAAAAATAGAAAAGTCTGAATAGCTGCTACGAGAGAAATCACAAATCAAAATAACTATTGGAAACAGTTTCATCACACACATTTTCCTTTCAGATGAGAAGTCGAAACTTCCAACGAGAACAAGATTCCCGGGAACAAAATCAATTTCCCAAAAGCCAAATAATCCATGTCTCTCCAAACCCATCAACAGCTTGGCACATAACCAATGTGGATCGAGAAAAAACAAAAAGATAAATTATATGAAAACTATAAAAATTAAAATAAAATCTTAGAGAAACCTATGTGCAGGTATTCACAGAGCAGAAAAAGAAATCAAAATTTTACCTGTGGATATCTCTCCGAGCATTAGCACTCTTACAGGTGATCCCATCAAATGTATTCCAAATTTGTACGCGCTTGTCTTTCGGTTTCTTCTCCCTCTCACCTTTTCTTTTTTTTTTTTTGGTAAGGTACGTTTGATTTACAAATTGTTATTTCCTAAAAAAAAAAATTAAAGGTTTCAGTTATAAAAAGTTAATTATCATATAGAATAAGTTTTACATCGTTAAATGATGATTTTATCTCTTGAGATATGTGTAAATTAAAAATTTATCTCGGTAAAACACATATCTCGTTAAATAAAATTTATCATCTAACTGCAGAAAGTTCGCTTCTCATACGCTGTTAGATAAATTCTCATTCGATAAAATACAATATCTCAATAAATAAATCACTATCTATCAAGATAAAACTCATTCTCATACGGTGAACGATTCTTTTATCACCGAAATCCAACAAATTTAAAATAATCATCAAAATCGCACAAACGAATTGTTTGGTTGATGGTGTTAGAATGTATGGAATTGTGATGAAAATAGTAACAAAATCAAAATATGAAACCATATATATGAAATTAAATACAAACCTCAAAACGCTGCAAAATAAATAAAAATCTTTGTTAACAATGGCCTAAGGCCTTAAAATTTACCAAATGGTCACCTATCTAAGTCCTTTTTTGGGAAATTGAAAGTTATCTAGCCATTAACTTTAAAGACCCATAAGATTAATCGAGGCGGGGGTGCAAGTTAGCCTGGACAACCACAATTAGAGGTTTACTCAACCATGAACTTCAAGGCCCTATAAGATTATATGAAAGCTTATTCGGACAACCATATTTAGTAAAGGTTTAGCCATTTGTTACCCCCTTTGAAGCTTAAGATAGTTGGTCTGGGAAATAGGGTCTCATGGGTATGCCTTACACCCATGAAAGCTTTTTAGAGAAGGAGGCAAGTGGGTGATCGGATGCGCAAAAGTGTGGCTTGGCACGCATAGGGAAGCAAAGGGAGGATCGAGGGGCATAATGGTAATTCGATCAATGTTAAAGATATATATCATTATGTCTCCTAAACCTTACCTTGATGTCTCATCATGACTAGAAGGGATTGGCTCATAATGCTCTTCAATGGGGGGAGTGATGACTTTGTAGATGGTGTAATGTTTGGCTCGATCAAGGGAATGATGCATGGGCTAAGAAATTGTTGTTGCGATTATAACACCCAAAATTATACCATAATAGTTTGATGACATTTTTAAAGTAAAATAGAAGGTTTAATGAATTTTTAGGAGTTCGAGGGTTTAAATACCTGGGAAGATAGCTGTCTTATTAAATTTAGTGAATTTTTAGGGGTCAAAACGGCGGGTTTTGAAGAGGAAATTTTGGAGTTGCTACGAAAAATGGATCTGGTCGGCGACATGTTGATGTTGAAAAGGAAGGGAGGACCTGCGAGAGACAAGATGTGAGGGAGTTGAGGAAGGCTGGAATGCAATAAACTGCAATGGAAGGGTCAAGCTCCAGGAGGTGGAAGAGGCAGGAATTTCTTTGCTAAAGTTGAGAAATGAAGTTAAGGCGTTCTCGGTGAGCAGTTAGGAACAAATAATCTGAAGAAACATTATCTGAGGCACCGCTCCAGGACTCGAGAGGGGTGGACTTGGTTTGTTTACAAAGCCAAAAAGTCGAAGGGAGGCTGATGTGGCGGATAACTTTCCTTGGTTTAGGGGTGGTCATTTGCGTGGGGTGGAGGCGTGGAGGCGAGGGGTTGCGGGGGGTATTCTGGTGTTACGGGATGCGAAAAGTGGTTAGTGGGCGAATTAGGGCAATTTGCGTGACTTGCATGTTCAAAAAGTGTGGAGGATGGTTTTCTATGGGCCTTCACGAGGGGCATGGTCCGTTAGGAATGAGGAAGCGTTTTTGGAGAGGCTTAGCGCGGTGAAGGGTTTGTGGGGAGGGCCCAGTGCATTGGTGAGGTATTTCCAATATGGTTCTCTCCCAATGACAAGCTCCCGGAGTACATCGGCTTTAAACTCATGAGGCGTTTGCAATGAAGTTCTTAATGAGTTGAGAGCAGAGATATTTCGCTGCGAGGGTCGCTTTCAACTTTGGAGGTGGCGGATCTCAATAACGGAAGCGGATGTCCCGCTGGATAGATTTTTGTTGACGGTTAGGGAAAATCGGTTTAACAGCATTGACTCAAAAGTACTCTCTAAAAGGGCGGTGTCGACCAACGTCTGTGATCTTTGGGCGGTGATGGGATCCATCAGGGCCTTCTCCGCCATAGTTTTGAGAAATATGTGGTTGGCTGCGAGGCTTTAAGGATATCATAGCGAGGCGGTATGGCGAGAATGCACATTTTTCGGCTCCTACGGGGTTTATTCTGGCTTCGAGGATTTAAAGGCCTGAAAGAAAATTTTGAAGGCACAGGGTATATAGGGTTTTTGGTAGAGTGGATAAAAAGAAAAAGGGGCTTTAAATAAATTTATTTACGGGATGACGTGGAAAAAGGAAAATGTGTTGTCACTTGAGGAGCTTGAAAAAGGAAAAGAAAAGGCTAGGGAGGATTTTAAGGAGTGGGTGGATTTGGAAGAGGTCTCTTGGAGGCAGAAATCTAGAGAGATTTGGTTGAAAGAAGGGGACAGAAACACGGGGTTTTTTCATAGAATGGCAAATTCTCATAGAAGGAGGAAATCCATTAGTAGCATTAGCATCAATGGGAGAAAGCGGTTAGAGGTGAGGTTAAAAAGATGAGTGCGGTTAGTGCTTTTCAAAGTCACCATCTCGGCCTCAACAATTGGTGCAGCCTTGCCGGACACCTGACTTGATTGGCGCGGATCAATACGCGCCAAGTTAAGAAGAAATGTTCACGAGAGGAGAAGTCCCTAGCGGTTTGTCTCACGGGCGCCGATGATAAAGCCCCGAAGGGCACGATGGTTTTCGATAACTACGATTAACGGTTGGGATACATGAAAGAGAGGTTATGGAGCTTTTAAGGATTTCTTCGAGTGGCCGGTTTGTTAAAAGAAGTCTTATGCTACTTTCTTGGTCACGGTGCCTAAGAATTATGCGTGTTGAGGAATTAAGGATTTGAGACAATCGGTTTAGTGGGCGGTCTCTATAAAATTCTATCAGTCTTGGCAAAACGAGAATTAAAGGGTAATGGGGTTGATTATTTCCCGATCCGCCGAGAATGCGTTTGTAGAAGGGAGCCAATTCTTGATGCGGCGTTGATAGCAAAATGAGGTTATTGGACTCATTCTAGAAGGAAAGAGAAAGGGCTTATGTGTAAGTTAGACATTGAAAAGGCGTATGATCACATCAGGTGGGATTTTCTTCTGCAGACGCTCGAGAGAATGGGGTTTGGGCCAAAATGGAATAGGTGGATTCATTGGTGCATTTCCACAGCTTCGTTCTCTGTCATGTTTAACGATTCCCCTGCTGGGTTTTTTCGGAGTTCAAGAGGTCTGAGACAAGGGGGGATCCTCTATGCGCTATCTTTTTGTTATCGGTATGGAAGTTCTGAGTTGTCTGCTAAAGCGAGCAGTGGAAGGCAATTTTATTTCTGGGTGCAGATTGGGGAATAGAGAGGGTGGGGAGATGGTTATCTCCCACCTTTTATATGCTGATGATACTATTGTTTTTTGTGAAGCTAAATCATGCAGGTTGTTAGCTTAAGTTAGACGATGTGTGGTTTTGAGAAACGCTCGGGATTGAGAAAATTAACTGGGAGATAAAGTGAGAGATTTTCCTCTAGAGCGGGGTGAGGGCGATGGACTCGCTAGCGGTAGGCGGTTGTAGGGTCGGTTCCCTCCCACTGTGGGTCTCCCTGCGGGAGGCTCCCAGGGCTTGGGGTGCGGGACTCTATTGAAGAAAAGATTTAGAAAAGGCTGTCCTCCACGGAAAAAGACAATATATCTCGGGGCGGGGCTCACACTTATTCGAAATTGCTGTCTAGCCTCCCCATTTACTTTCTCTCCTTGTTTAAGAATGCCAAAGATTGTTTGTGCTGGCGGAAGGTGAGAGACTTTCTTTTGGGGTGGAGGAATCTTGATGTAAACCACACACGAGTCGGCGGAGCGTTTGCACAGAGAGTAGGGGTTAGGGGTGAGGCCTTTTTTGTGATGAACCAAGCACTGTTGTGTAAGTGGGGTTGGCGTTTGCTAATGAGAGGGATGCTCTTTGGAGAATGGTGATCAGTACCAAGTTTGGAGAGGAAGCTGGGGGTTGGTATACTAGAGACATCAGGGGCGGTTATGGTACTGGCTTATGGAAAGACATTAGAAAAGAATGGTTTACCTTCTCTCAGAATGCTATTTTCTCCCTAGGAAATGGTAGAAGGCTGGGTTTTTGGAGGGATCCTTGGTGTGATGAGACCGTCAGCGAGCAGCCTTCCCACTCTGTTTAGCAGCGGCTCCTGAAGCGGGTAGAGACGTGTGGGATTCGTCGGTGGTGGTTGGGGGGTTGGTCTCGGTCTTTCTCGAACCTTTCAATGGCGGGAAGAAGTGGATAGTTTCTTTCTTTTTTATTCACAACAAGAAGATTGGGTGCGGTCGAGAGGATAGATCTTATGCTAGGGTCCTTCACGATGGCTTTTTTCGATTAGACATATGTATCGTAGGCGTGTTTTTCTCCTCGCACCCAGATTTCCGCACTATTAGATCCATTTGGAACCCGGTGTTCCCCAAAGTGGGTTTTTAAGCACAGGAAGCTTCTTGGGGTAAGGTGCTAGCACAGATTTGGACCGAGCGAAGAGGGGAGGGGGATTCCCTTAGTAGCCGGGTGTTTTTATGTGAATAATGGCGGAAACAATAGACCACCTACTAATCCACTGCTCGAGAGCCAAGATGTTGTGGGATCTTCTTTTGGCAATTCCTGAAACTAATTGGATGTTCCCCCGTACGGTTCGGCAACTTCTCACGGCGGCAAGCGCTAGTGTTGGCAAAAAGGAAGAGAAGCTGGATGGCGACTCCCTACGTGTTTATTTTGGGCTATTTGTGGTTGGAAAGAATAGGGTGGTTTTTGAAAATGAGGCCCCCTGCGCTCATAGGATGAAATCTTCCGCTTTCTATTTACCTTATTGGGGGGTGGGCTAAGGTGTCTGAGTGAACAGCACATTAAATTCTTTGGTGGGTTTTTGGCGGATGGAGTATGAGTGAGAGTGTGAGGTGTTCCCTTGTACTCCTCTTGTGTACTTTTGGGAGCTTTAATAAGCTCTTTTCATTTATATAAAGAAAATTAGCTTTTCTGGGATCAAAAAAAAAAAAAGTAAAAATAGGGAATCATATTGTGTTTTTTAGAAGAATTTTCGAGTTAAGTGTGAAAAATAATATAATCAAAATTTTTTTAAAAAAGTACAAGGGATAAGTGATAAATTATCAAAACTTACATGACTGAGGACAGCATTAATAGAAGATTGTATCTTTGTGCAGCAGTAATTTGATGGTGGATGTGTAAATGAAAATAACCATGGAGGACTAAAATGCAAAAATATGGAAAATTATAGCTAAATATCTTTTTTACTGGAGAATAAGACCAAGGAATTTGTCTCTATAAATCATTTTTTTTTCCATTTTGTCTTTGAGAGGTAGAGAGCATTCGGTGTGGTAGTGTGAAGGAGACCAAGTGGTTCCATGTCCCAAATTTCCATGCTCTCCATGTGCAAATAAAGAGGAAGAAAGTGGAAGAAAGGAAGAAGGAAGAAGAAAGAAGAGAGAGAGAATATAGGAAGATAAGGCCCCGTTTAGTTCACGAAAATTTTTAACTCTATCCAAAATTCAGAATATGAAAATTTTCAATGTATTCACAGCACTTTAGTTTTCATTTCGAAAATATGTTTCGTACTTGAATTTTGTTGAAAATAAAGAATAAGAAAATCCGTTTTGTAAAACCATTTTCTTGAAAATAAAGTTAATGAAAACAATGAAAATGTGTTTAAAATACAAATTAGGGTTAATTTTATAAGGGAGAAGAGAGAAGAAATATAAACCAGAGCTGGGTTTGTATGTTTCACAATTTTCGATTGACCTAGAGCAGAAAAAAAAATTGACGAGGCCTTGGTTTTGGTGAACATTGATTTGGGTTCTTCACGTGATCAATCATCCATTCATATTCAAAAGATGCCAAACATTCGAGTTTTAATCTAAAAACTACAAAACCATCTAGGTCTCGACCAAATCAAGTGTCTTTCTTAGTTGAGTTCGAGGTGGGTTAATTTCACGGGAATAACACGGTGCTGTAGGAATGTCGGTCGGAAGATGAATGAATTCGACATGATCTCGAAGTATTTCGATGATTTGGATGAAGCGGGAATGAAACGACGGAGTTTGAAGAATTATTTTGAGCAGTCGAAGGAGTTTATTAGGTTAGAATTTGATTGCCTCGCTGGTTTTTATAGATCTCCGTCGTGTTTAGATTGTTGATTTTGTGGGTATGGAAATAACGAGAGGAAGCAGAATGTGGTCGGGTTTCAAAATTTATCTGTGGGGAAAAAAGGAAGGAAGGATGTGGTTCGCTCACTGCGCCCATCACCCATGGATCGATTACTTGATTGGGACAAACCACAAAAGGAGGAGGAGAGGAGGGCGATGCGAAAAGAATAGAAGGGAGAACGAGAGACATACCGATAGATGGCGAGGATGAGAGAAAGAGGGCGGCGGCGGATCGACGGCGAGAAGAAAGTGAAGTGAAGAAAGAAGGGAAGAAAATAAAAGAAGAATCAGGTGTTTTCATTTATCCCACTCCACCAAATCAGGTGTTTTGGATTTAATTCGAAAACAAGGGCAATCTGGCTTGTTTCTAATTCATATATAAAATGTTGAAAGCAGTGGTCGACCTAACTTTGTTTTGAAATTTGTTTGTCGATTCTCATAACTTCGCAGCGTTTTCCTTATTTTTCGAAAAATTTGAATAAGGTAAACATAAAACCAACCTACTTGAGAGCTTAAGGTTTCAAGAAAATTAAGGTTATAAGCTGTCATAATTTCTGCCTTTGTTTTGTTGTTTGTTGGTTTGAGATTAGGTTTAAGAGATTGAACACGATTGTTATTTGGTTGTGATCCTCAAATTGATGAATGCGGCATAAATGAAATGTTGGGTTTTAGGAAATGATGTCAAGAGCCTCCAAAAAACCCTAAGTGAATTATTTGGCCATAACTTGATATATAGTGCTCTGATTTAGGAAATTCCAGTTTGAGAAGAAACCTAGGACATGTGACTACATTTTCCAATAAGAGCCTAAAGTATTAAGATGACTTTAAGACCCTCGAATTTGGGTCTAAAAACCGATTACTGGTTATGTTTTGAAAACAGAGCAGTCCTGGTTATTTAGGACATATCTAGAGTTATGGTACTCCAAATTGGATGATTCCAATTGAAAAAAAAACCTTTAACACCGTAGATTCAAATAAGTAGAAGGAACTAGTGTCATATTATGGAGTTAAGATCTTTGAAATCGGGTCTCATAGTCGGGTACTAGGGCAAACCGGGCAAATAGGTCAATTTGACATTAAAATGTCATAACTTGAGTTTTGATTATTCAAATTGAGTGATTCAAATTTTTGAGTAAAATAGATTCATAGAGGAACAAAGTGCATGAAGGAAACATGTTGAGATTTCGAACTCATTGCACCCATAAATTAAGAGCCAGGAACCACGTTTTTAGGGAAAGGGATTTCATATCTTCTCCTATAGGGATTTTGAGCATCTAGTCTCTTATATACTCTCAAAAATATTATTGGAGATGGTTTGTATGAAAATAAGTCAGTATAACTTAGCTAAGTGAGATAAAAAATTGACCTAGTTATATGATTTGTGCTAAATATGGAATAAATAAAAATTGAATAATAAGAAACATGAATTATAGTCATGTAGAAAAAAAAGAGAATACATATAGTTGGTACATATAAAGTAGCATATAATACATTCTATGATAATAAATATATGTGAAAGTATCTTTTCATGAATATGAGAATAATGGATAGTGAATATCTTACTATGCTTACATAATAACAGCAAATTTATTCATCTATATGAGATATGTGCGAAAATGTAATAAAGCCGGTGTACGTTTTATACCGGGTAGATGGATATATGGGAACATGTCTGTGGGGATACGATTCTTTGCGGTATACGAGATATGAGGGGTGGCCTGGTTTGGGTCATTACCACAACCCCGTTTAGGTCATATAGTACAGTACAAATAGAGATCACTATCGCATACAATGATAGTACCCTTTGGTACATATAGTCCTTCCTGTATCCACTTTTCTTGAAAATGCAGGCATGACACATGTAAAAAGAGATGAAGAGATATGGATAAATGAGACATGAATCATAAACATAGGAAGTAATTTGTAAAATATAATGGAAATATAAAACATATGAATAGTCATTGATATTATGACTAAAATGATATGGAATTCAATAGATAAAGCACATGAAGTTAGCATAGCTCGTGAGATTAACATATTGAATTCGATTATTTAATCGTGGTAAGTTTATAAATTATTGTAACTTCTGAGTTTATGAACTATATATATATATATATATGCATAGCAGAAGTTGCATGACTTATTAGAAAGTGATCATGGTTAGTGGTCATCCATGCGTAAGGATCCTCACTAAGCTTTATGCTTAGCATGAGTGTTTATCCGTATAGGTACCGAGGAGGCGGCTAGAGAACAGGACATTCCACATCAACATCAAAGGCCATCTCAATGATAGGTGCTCACCTACAGTGTTTCTTTTTAATGTTTTATTCTGAATCGTATAATGTATATAAACTTTTGGGTACAATGAAAAATATTTGTAAATAATATGTAAACGATGCTTTGAACTGCACTGATGAGTGAATAGTATGATTCTACAATACTATGTTACGTCTTGCAGATTATTTAGAGATATCACCAAGAACAGCCAATTTATTAGGTTTAAGTCTATAGTTTCGTGACACCTTTTTCCTAACACGAGAGGTGCCGGCCGGGTGTCACAAATTTTCTATCGCGCAAATGCACGTGTAGTTAACAAGTAATAAAGTGAAGGTAGAGTGTCGAACCCATGAGGACCATATATATTGTTTACCAACCTAATCTAACCATAGTTTTGTTTGGATGACTCATTAGGAGTGATTGTGAATTTAACCTAATTATCAAATATTAAAAAAAATTATAGGGTTTTCGATTTCACCTAAATCAATCATAATGAGCTTGATTGGATCAATTAACATCAAATTCGCCTTGAAGGCGAGTTAAACCTACTTTTATTATTAATCTCTGAGCATCAACAAAAAATATACCTGATATTAGGTTGCTAGCGCCAGCCTAAATCTATATAACTCATTATGAGCGATTATAAGCCACATGCAAATCATAGACATCTCCTATCATATGATCATCACCAGATCATTCCGTGCGGTTCCCGTTCACCCATCTTTTGTCGTGGCTATAAATGATAAAGTCAAGCAAACAATTACCGGTTGCCCACAAGCATTAAGACTTGAATTAAATAATCACTATATAAGCAATTTGTTGCGAATTAACAATCAAAACGTCCATTATTCATGATTTGGCCTATCGTAGCCACATAAATAAAAATATAACATCCTAAAAACTATTACAAAGCAAAAACAAAAGACATTAGAATAAGAAGAAGAAATATGGAGATTTTGTTTAACTTCTTTGTCTTCCTCCACGCTCTAATGCTGCTCCTCTCTCTTTTCTGCCTCCTCTCCTTCTCGGCTTCCTTTCCTTATATTAAATGAATCAATGGTGAAAGAATCATGTCTTTGTGCGCTTCTTCCCTTTATGATCATCAAATAAATCTCCCGCTTGCGTAGATTTTATTTCCAATTTGGGCATCCTTCGCAATTTTTGCAATCACGAAGAGTGGTTGCACAATTTTTTGCAATGGCATAGTGGCTACATAACCAACCTTATCGCTGCCCGGTACAAAATTACATAGAAGATGAAACGAGACTTTGGGGTGCTTCAAGCCGTTTTACTGGTATGCGCGACGGACGGCCGTTTTTGGATGAAGAAACACTTTGCTTATATTATGAAAGCATATAATAATGCATAATATGATTATTGAGGATGAAGAGTACGAATGATAATATTTTGATGGAAGGTGGTGTTGAAAATCCAATAGTTCCATCTCATGTGCATACACCAGGGATTCGTGAACTTCATTCGAAGCTCATCATCAGATTGGGAGCAATGCAAGTCATTCTCCAGTGATCAATCTTATTGAACATTTATGGCAGCGATATGGGCAATAAGTGGCGATATGATGTGTAATTTGGTTGCAAAATTCAATAAACTAGTAATTTTTAGTATATGGTAGAAAAGTCGTACAATAATAGTAGAAATAATAGTAGAAATCAATCACTACAAGAATTAAAAGTTCTCTTTCTCATGATTCTCCAACGAGATTCTCCCGATACTTCTGCCGGTGGTACGGATCCATGTTAGTTGTGTCCGGTTTGCATTGACGTACTAGAAATGCTTTTTCCTGAGTTCGTTCATTTTCTAATCAATAATTAACTGTTTCGCTTGTTGAGCTAATTGTTCTGCATGTTGAGCTAATGCTCTCTCCTGTCGCTCAGCTTTTGCATGTGCGGATTATCATGTTGCATTGCTGGGTTGTTAAGAACCTTGAGTCATTAATAGTGTTTTTAACTCTTTACCTTGTTTCTTGGAAGCCTTTACGTCGGTGGGATCTATCGAATTGAAGGAGAATTCGTTTTCATCACTTAAAAAAGCGGTTATTGGGGTTGATGGAGAAGAGCAGTAGGACTCATACTTGTATGACTTTTTTGCTTTTGTTGGATATAGTATCAGGTCATTTTACGTGCGACTTCAATATTTCCCAGCAATGCTCATACTGAAATGGTTTCCCAACCAATGAAGTGTACAATTCTCGTGCTTCAACAAGCTAAAAAATTTATAAATGAATTAACGACATATAAAAAAATTAACATTTAAAAGTAGTAATTATATATATAAAAATATGAACCTTACCAGCTAAAATTTTACGTTTGTCTAGCATGTTTGTGCCTGCCCTTTATTTGTAAATCAGCGAATTTTGCACACTTAAATTATTAATAATATCACACCGGCGATTTTCAAAGCTTTGAGAGCAGCTATGTGATTTCCTCCACCGTACTCTAAAAGTAATTCAAAATTCTTTTCCAAAATGACCACGATTGTTGTTCATTCAGTTCACGCATCTTTGCTTGTGTTGAACCACCACGACACAAGGAGATTATCCTTCATTGGAGTGAAATTTTTGTCCTTGTGCTTTTCTTAAAGTAGGTCGCGACAACATTTAAATTTAGTATTTGCGTCCCGGTATGTCGAGATTATCGTCTCGACTTCATCTTTGCGTTTGTCATCGGCTCATTAATAAATTAGTGAAACGAAACATCGTCTTGATAATCCATCTACGGAAAAAAAACCAAAAAATGAGAGTTGAATTCAAATATTTGTAGGTGACTAATAAAATAAGTGGTACTATCAAGTAAAACATTTTTATTTTAAATTTGTATTTTAAATTGATACAAAAAAATATGATTTATCATTTTTCATTATTACTAATATTTTATTTATTATATTATTTTTTAAAAATATAATTATAAGTTAATAAATATTTGTAGGCTAATAAAATAAGTAATTCATATCAAATAAGAAAATGTTTTTTTAATTCGGTATTTTAAAAAGCATTTACAAAAAATTATGATTTAAAGTTTTTTTTTCAATTCAAATACTCAAAACAAGTTTTCATTATTAAAAAATGTCGTGTTGAACGGGGAGGGGAGGGGAGGGCTTCCAGCTTCCGGCTGACGAGGAGAGGAGAAGGTCGTGATTGCCGTAGGGGGCGAGGAGATGGGAGGGGAGGAGGAGCGGCCGGCCGGCGTGGGGGCGACGGCGCTCGATGGGAATGAAGGAGTTGAAGTCGGAGATGGCGGCGGCGGCCAGGTGGATTTGGGCCAATGGATTTTTGCAAAGAGGTCACACGAGTTCTTCCTTCTTCTTCTTCACAATCTGCCGATTTAGGTGTATGAAATATTTGGTTTGTTTTTGGTTATTTATAAAAAATGATATTTTGTCGGATTAGGGGTGAGGCTAGGTTATGTTTTAGTAGCTGTGGATGCTCTTACCGAGCTATAACCGGTTTTTTCGCCCGAATTTTGCGAGACTCTTAAAAGCAGAACATGAATTTGGAACTACCTCAGATTTTGAGGGGTTCCATTTTGATGACAAAATGGAATCCGTTGAGGAGAGACTATGCCCGACGGGTTGGGATTCCATTTGACCGGTTATTTCATTGGCGGCTTGTTATCTTGACGGTTGAGATGCTCTAGACATAATGGTTTGTATTGAAATAGAAAGTTTGTATGTCACGGTGGCGACCATATGTAGCGTGAAATCAAGCATCCAATGAACATCTTGCCGGTGCGAGATTTTCACAATCATCAGGGGTAAATGTGAGTTGATTGCAAAAACTTTTGGTTTCCTCCTCAAGCTTCCAATTTTATTCATGCTCATCTCCGAATACATTCCATGCATGCTAACACCTCTAGGATACCCGTTGCTTATCTCCATATGCTCCAAATGTTGTTAATTGCACCTAATTACCTACAAAACACATAAACTCGACATATTCACTAGTTTCGTGTCTAAGAACTGACAAGTTGCTAAATAAAGGGATTTATTGTGATAAACACTAAAAATACTCCAAGCTAAGTATGTGTGCGTGGTTGAGGGCACTCATCAGACATGCATAAGTTGGACCCTCCTTTTTGTGTTAGCACGAGGGCACTTGATACGTGCATATCGGTATGATGACCCGTGAGTGCGATTCCATGGTGCGGACAATCAATTGATGAGGTGAGGTGGGTATGGCTTAGTGGTGGTGCATGGACGAATAAACAGGCATGGCTTCTATGTGTCTTAAGCGAGAAGCTCGAGAAAAATATTAAAAGCGAGGAAAGGCACTCGGTGTTCGGTGAAATGGCAGAATAAATATGACCTTGAAGCAATGGTTGATGGGTGGAAAATACTAAGAAACCTGACCCATAGTGTGGGAAGCACATGTTGCTTACATGTGGTAGTTTTATCAAGCAAGGAAGCGCAAGAGCGCCCCACTTTGTTGTAGCCCGCTGGGGTCCATGAGTTTGAATAAAACCTTGCAATTAGGCAACTGTTAGGAAGGTTACTTCCAGTATATTTAAAGATTGTGTCTCCATTGTTGGAAGGGTTAGAAAGTGTGCATTGGTAATTGAGAGTATTATTGTATTGTGAGATAAGTGTTGTAAAAACTTGATAGTTTTGTAAACTAGTTTGGTGAAATACAAGTTGGGATTAAATTATCGTAAAAAGTTATAAGTCTCATATGTGCTACTTTTGTGAGACAAGTTTGGGAAAGGTTGACTGAGTTACGTAGCATTGCACATCACTAAGGCGAAAAATCAGTGGCCATAAACAGGGTGTGACACCATCCATGGTTAAAAATAAATTAAATAACATTTTGGACCTACTTTGTTGAGCTGATAGCGTATTCACTCCTCAATCAGCTCATGTAAACTGCTTGGTAAAGATTCCTAACCAACTATTGTTAGGCGATTAAGGGTGCTTGACTTAACGATAGAAAAAAAAAAAAGTTATACATAAATGAACATGATCGGCTCTTATTAAAATATCGGATTTCATTTTCCTCCTCCTATGTTGTTTGGCTTGATTGAGTTTGAGTTGGATCTTGTGAGATGCTACTACTATGCTTTTTTTTGCCTCTGAGATATCAAAAGACATCTAACAATGAACATTATGAATTAAAAATCAATTCAAAAAAATAAGAGATAAGCTTAACAAACCTTTAATCAACTGGCTTTGTTATGTCCTTGTTGCTTGCAGATGGAGCATGTAATTTGTATCCATTTTCTTGTAAGTTTTGTGTTGGTTTGTTTAGGCCTGTACTCCATTTTCTTCTCTCCTTGTCTTATTATTTGGCCTTTCTCTATTATTTTCCACTTGAGGTGGCTCAATTGGGAGATATCGATCCATTTTGTATAACTTTTTGCCTATCAATGGCATTATCTTAAATTGTTAAGCATATACATGTCAATGAGATAAATACTGGAAATGTGGTCCATTGACTCTTGTTTATTATGCACCCAGAAGCACATATGAGTTGGCATGGAATCACGAAATATCTCATGCCTTACATGTATCATGTTTATTTCAAACATACCCTATGTCATCACCTTCTCGAATTTCATATCATGTATCTCCATTGAATAACACTTCCCACCCCATTGCTATCTCTTTGTTGATATGAAATATTTCATTACAGATAGGACTAAAGGAATTGATCTACTTTTCTCATAATGGACCTTTCATGCCTAACCTATTCATAGTTTTCTTCCTTACAAACTCAAGCATTGTATCTGATGGCATATATCCCCAGCCTGGGATTAAAGCGTGAAGCTTTCCACCATATTGTTATCCCTGACTCAGCGATTTACATCTACCATTAAAGTACGCTCTTACCCACATATGTGGTAGATAGTTCATCAAATCATTTGCAACATTTAAACTCACCTCTCCAAGCTACCTCATATTGTCTACAAATTTATTTTCAAAGGTAAACCAAGCTAACTTTTAGAATTGTCATTTTAGCTCTCCTCTCCACATGTCTCACAGTAGCCCCAGGCACACAAATCTGCAGCATGCACACCATTTGTACTTTCGACCTCGGGGAAGAATATCGCTTGAGAAACCAGCATTAACTAATCCCTCTATTAAAATGCAACAAATAACATATAAATAACACTTTTCATATAAATAAATAATAAGAAATCAAATTTAAGACATCATACCTCCATTGTCAAGTGCTCTGCTCCTGTTCCACTCCTCTCCTTTCAACGATGTATACGACAAACCAGGTTCAATTTTGTTTCACTTTTCACACACGACTTCATGCTATAGGAAATTTTGTTCATTCTCATATCTTCACAAGCAGCAAAGTTCACTATGAGCTTGGTCTTTAAAAACTTATCCATCAAAATATGATAGGCTACATGACTATCTTCGGCCTTTTACAAGCATCTAAAACGAAGAAGAATTATCTTAAAAAACTCTGGCTTGCCCTTTGAAAGTTCATCCTTACACAGCTCTACCTTCATTGTGGATCTTGGATTGCTTCTCAACAACTCATCAAGTATAAGCTTCCAACTCATAATATTCAGTTGTAAAAGCTCCATAATAGGCATCTAGCACCATCCTCCTTGCTCGCTTGTACTTGGAGTACCCAACATTCACCCTTAATTTTGCCTCATCGTTTTTTTCATGTCATTAACTTTGAAGTTATGATTTTCAAGAATTTGGGTTTGTAATGTTAGGCTAGGAAAGTAGCTGAAACCTTATGATTAGTAAAAATCCTATAACAATTATGATCTGGAACTAAAGTTTTTACAACTAGTCCAATGTTAGAATTGTCTTTTGACACCAATAAGACAAAATGGCATTGGTCTTAACACTTTACCCTTGATACATTCTTGCATTTTTTACAAACCTCGATGCTGCTTCCTTATAAATACAATGCCCACATGTTTAATTCTAAACCCAGCTACATTTGCAAATGTCATTCATAAGCTAAAGTAAGGTCTTTGGTCTTCTATATTGAAATTAGCTGGATGTTTTCTTTCAATAGAGACCTTTTCATAATCAGACATCAAAAGGTTGTCATCACTATCTGCACTCCCACTATTTTCTTCATATTCTTCATTGTCTGCATCATCATCCTCATCACTCCTACCAGCAACTTCATCCTCATAGCTTCTTACTTCAGCCTCGTCATCCTCTGTGAGGTTCGTTTATGGGAAACTAGGCATCATTATCAATTGGCTGATTCTTCTTAGAGATCCTATCTCACCAACAATAACTTGATATATATTTATTTTGAAACCACCGAGAACATCAATCTCATGGTTTACAAAATTCGACACATTTGTATACTGCATTTTATCTTACTTTCGACACCCTTCTTATCCCATGTGTCATCTGAACTAAAAAAGGCCTTCATTTATATTCATTCCAAGTTCATAACATAAATATTATTTATACATTCTTATAACCAGAAACTTTGGTTCGTAGACATCTTTAACATTGATAATGGATAGAAAATTAAAGCAAAGTCCTCGATAGTAATATATATCCTCCAACATAACTTAATACGAGATCTATGTCATTTACCACCATGATGTAAATAAATATCCACACGGCCTTCCATGCTGCCATTAAAATAAAACATTGAATAATCGATAGCACCATGTGAAAAGAACACCATGAGGGAACACTTAAACCAAGCGATATAATGCTGAAAAATAAACAAAAACAAAAACATTATAGGTTCAATTGTAAGGAGACAACACAACACAAATGAAAGAATAAAATTAACATCCTCAAACTCATTTACGATGTCATTATTGATAAACAAAAACCATTGAAACATTTAAACAAAACAATAACATTCCTAGGAAGAACAAATTAATTGTAAATCGATTCGAAGAAGAAATTCCCCTCCTTTGTCTTCCAACAATAACATTCCGAGGAACAACACAGCGATTTTTGGTCAAAGGATGGATTGATATATTGTTTTCATCCACGACTTTTCTGAGAGATGAGGCGTTTAGGTCAAAAGAAACCTTAGGGTTGTCTTTAGACCGAAGAGCTTTTTTGGAAGAAATTGGTAAAATGAAATAATGGTTTTTAAATATCCCCAAATTAGAAGTCCCTATACTTTTAAGTTTGATTAGGGTAAATTTTTGCCATGTCAGATGCTTATATGACCAATTTAACAACGAAGTTAATGTCAAGTTGGCCAATTAAGCGATGTTCGATCCACGGCCTTGAAATTTAATGTGAGTGCAGGAGTAAATTGCGGGAGCTTCTTTAAGCGCAAAGTTTCGAGATGTAGAGTGAGATATCGAGTCACAAATCTGGAGTTTTTTTCACATATCCCTATTTGCGTACAGGGGAGGAACCATGATTTTAGAAGTCAATGGCATTATTTTATTATTATTTTTTTTTTACCAGGTTCAATTATTTTTATTTTATTTTTATTTTACAGTTAATTAATAACTTATTTTGTAAAGTAGTCAAATGATCAAAATCCGTATGCCAATGATTAAGAAAAAAAGTGGAAATAGCAGCCTCATGGTTCTCTGATTCTCTGCTTTTCCCACCAGCCAAACAGCGAATTCCCTTTCCCACCAATTTTCCATCAAACCAAACAGGTGTATTGATCTTTTTCATTCACTATTGGAGAACCGGGGAGGAAGAAGAGAAAATCACAGGAACAAAGAGCAACCCGGAAAGGGTGTTCTTCCAAGCATCGATAGCAACACCATCTTCGCTCTCTCAGCCTGCTCGCAGCGATTTGTAAATCAGACAGACCCTTCTCTGAAGCCATAATAAAGAGATGCTTTAAACTCCTGCCTCTCTCTAACCCCAAATTCCCACAAAGATGAGCCTCGTCTCCAAACCCTACCGGTCCCCGTCCTCTCATTGCTTCCAGTCCTTCTGAAGTCCAAGTAATACACCTCCCTGTCTCCGTCAAATTCTACTATGTTTAATTCAGCCTAAATCTTGATTTATTTTCCTTGGATTTTTGTGGCAGATGTGATGAGGTGTGAGTCGGAGCGCTGAGATAGCGAGGCGGCTTCAATTTTTCGTTTGAGATGAATGAACAGTTGCTCCTGGATGCTGAGTATTGTGAAGGTTTGATATTGGCTGTGGGAGCTTCAAATAAGATGGTTTCTCTGGCTGCTTGTAATGCGGTGTTGGATCTAAGCACCACGTCTGTTGGGAGAGAACGGCTGCTGGAGTTTTCGGCAGTGGAGCATCTTATGTGAGTAATTCTCTCTGTGATATTTCAATAGACCTTTTCTTTTTCTTTTCTTTTTCTTTTGAAAATTTCATCATCATGGTTGCCGCTCAGTTATGCCTCGTCTTATTAACCACATGCGAGAGTGATAGTATCTGAACCCAGTTTTATGAACAAAATGGTGATTCTTGATTTTTGTTAATGATTTTAGAGCTAGGGGTTGGGTTTCTGACAGGGAATATTTTGGTATGAAAGGGAGTTCTCTTATCTCTTGTGGTGGACAAAGTTTGCGATGAATGCTAATGTGAAATTAGGTGGGGTAGTTTTTGGAAATGAGGAGGTTGATTTTTCTTGAAATTTTTGTGACTGAGAGTAGAAGAGTGTTATTTGTTCCTCTTAAAGAAAGCGCTAATCCATAACAGCTTCAATATAGTGAGAATTTTAACATAGTGATTTGATGGCAATATTGTTTTCTCTGACTTGGTTCATTTTAAAGTGCTTATTAGGTGGAGTAAAGATTTTCTAGTTGGAGCTATGTGAATTTGTCTAGAGGAATTCCGTATGGAGTGCAGAATGGCAGGAGAGGATCAGGGGGCACCAAGTTGCTTTGGACTTCTGGGCCGTGCTATTCTCTTAAACTAGCATCTCTATCTTAGTCCATGCAGTCAAGCCTTTAGTTTAAGGTATAGTATAAGAGATGGGAGAGAGGAAGTTAAAAAAGGGGGAAGTATCCGACATGTGAATTAAAGCTAGTTGAAAGAAAAAAAAAGATTACAATTTTTACAATGTGGAGATGGCTTTGGTGAATTAAGAGTCTTATTTAGGAGAATAAATTGGAGCATTAGGAGCTAAGGTTCTTTTTTTTTAACCTTTAAGGCTCTTTTGGGTTGTGATTTTCTTTTTTTGTCATTTTTCTGTTTTAGGTGCATACTTTGCATGTTTGAGGGCTGTTCTTCTTATTCTTGTTTTATTGTTTGCAATTAAATTGTCTATTACTAAAGACCTGAAATGCATTTATCATGTGTTCGTTTTTTGAGAAAACTAAGTGATAAAGAATAAAGGGTTCATTTGATCTAAGGAAAAAAACCTTAGCCGCCCTTCTCTCATTTTTTTCTTGTGTAGCCTATTTTTCTCAAACAAGGAGGGGTGATTTTTTGGCCATTATTGGCCTAAAATCACCCCTCTTAATATTTTTCTTTCATTTCTTGCTTAATAAAGAGATTATTCCACAATGATTTAGGTCTTATTTTGTTTTTTGTATTGTCGTCGTTTTATCGACATTTGATTTGTCATCGTTTTATCTTCGTGGTGTTGTTCGTCATCTTGTTGAGGCATTTTATCTGTGTGGGGTCGATTCAGACTGGCAAGATAGATTTGATTAGTTGAAGATATCAGTGTAATTGCGTCGTTATGTTGATGGCGGGGTTACGCGGATATTTTAGTTATTAATTATCAGGTTGTGGGCTTTATGCCGATTTATTATCATGTCTTGGATATTGTTTCTGTATGATATTTAGCTGTTTATATATTGGATCTGTCGATCGTATTCTGAGTGAATCAATAATATTATTTTTCTTTTCAAAAAATAAAAAAGGGTTCATTTGATCTCACGAAAAATTCTCTCTTGGACTAAAGTGTTGAGAGAGAAGGAATTCTCTGATTTTCATTAATTAATCAAAGGAGTGCCAACATGTATATTTATCTTTACAGTGTTAGAAGCGAAAAAAGGAAACTAAGTTAGAGTCTAATTAGGAAGTAAAGAGAGGAAGGAAAGATCTATAAAATGGATTAGGAGACTAAACCTTATATCCCTAAATTTAGACATATAGGTCAACCTTAGCTTGTCGCGTATATCTTTATCATAGGACCTAAGAGCTTAGTGAGAATGCTCTAACTGATTTGGTCATTAGAGTTGACAAAACTAGTAATCAGCATCCCGTCTGATCTTCTCTCGATAAAGTAGCGAATCGAACGATGTCTTGATCTCTCTACTTGGAAAAGCCCAGGTTAAATGAAATATGCAAGGCGGTTGATTATCACATGTAGTTTCATCTGTTAATTCTTCCCAGATCTGGCTCTTAGAGGGAAGTCCTTGACCATGCAGGTTCTCATGTTGCTAAAGTATGAACGATCTACACAAGGCAGCTAGATCTAAATTTCTTACATCTTGTTTTTACTCTTCCGGAGATATTAAGTTCACATCGATGAGCCTTGCGATACCTGATGCTTAGAATCGCATTCGGTCTGCGTCAACATATCTGACAATGGGCGTTGCTGACCTCTGTTCTCGTACAACATTCCTTGACTGGTATTCGGCTGACATAATGGAAATACAGTGTAACATCCAATGGCTATCCTGTAATTGATTGAAATGATGTTAACTCGCTCTCATAGGAGAAATGTAGACCAGTATTAGTAGGATAATTCATTTTAGAGCCACGGCTGGTATAAGTTTGACATTCGGATCCATAAGTGTATCTGATTCTGATTTAACATACTAAGTATGCACGATATAGCTTCAAGGTATGCGCCATACGAGGAAATAGCAGAGGCGAGGTGGGTACAAATTTCTATATTCATAGAAAATGCTTGTTTCCTAAGTCTTTTATGCGAGAGAAGTAGGTGAAGGTGTTGTTTGAATTTAAGATACCATCATGGTCACTACAATAATGTGATATCGTCCCACGTAAACAATCAAGTAAATCTGATGTCATTAGAGGTATGATGATAAAAATGGAATAGTTTCTTTGCAATAGCGAATCCATGCAACTCTTGAACCCTCAGAGGCTAAACCAGTTAAACGAGTTCGAGGGGTGTTTTAAATCATATAAGGAAGAGCGTGGCTTGCATACGACAGAGACTCCCCTGATGACGAAGCCCAGAGTGGTTCTTTCGTATATATCATCGACGGATCACCATGAAGGAAGACATTCTTGATATCGATTGAAAAGCGACCGTGGCGCATAGCAACCATAGAGAAGCCAATGAGGCAGAGCCGATCTTAGTCACGGGAGAAAAAGAAGTATCATAATAGTCAAGCCGTATTCTTGGGTGCCAACCTTAGCGATAAACATGCCTTAGGCCGTCTGCCTTGGCCATTAGGCCACGCTACATGTATAAACCCGGTAGCGATAGCGAGGGCTTCTGGGAGGAAGAGTGACCAAGCTCCGTATGCTAGATTTGGAATAAGAGCATCCATTTCTGGCCGTTGATTGTTTTGACCGGATGAGAGAGCCTCACCCCTAGTGCTTTTAGGGGGTAAAGACAAAACCAGTGGAAACAAGCGAGGAGGGTAAAGATAAATGATGATAAGCCCAGAGAATTATAAAGCGGGATCTGATTTACAAATAAAGCGAGTACCTTCCAGAGATGACGATGGTAGATCATTGGCGGTGTGGAATCGGAGCGGGGAGATGGCGAGTGGCATAGAAGATGAATCATCAAGAGGCCTGTCGGAGGATGAGGATGACGAGTGTAAACCTGAAGTGGTCGAGTCACGACATCTGTAGGTGGAGAAGGGAAATCTGGAGATGGTATGACAAGAGGGACATGTAAGACATCCAAAACATGAGGACGCTCTATAGTGGAGAAGAAAGAGGAATCCTTAAAGAAAGTGACATGTTGGAGATGAAATCTGGAGTTGTGACCAGTGGAGATAACATCCTATAGCCTTTGAAGTGAGAATAACTTGAGAAGACACACTTAGTTGCTTTGGCGAAGAGATTATCTTGCCAGGGGAGTAAGAATACTGAACCAGCGGATCTGACAAAGACACGAGAAGGAAAACAAAGAGGTTAGTTATATCACGCCCCAACCCACTTTGAGTGAAGATGAGCGCGACGCGATCTTGGGACTCCTTAACACCAGCACCAGGACATTGGTGGACCCATTTCATATCTAAAACCATAAGGAAATAAAAATTATAATACCACCACCGTAGTAGTGTTTAAGTATTATTGCATATTCACGGAGTCCCTTTTATATCTTATACAAATTGTTTATTACGAAAAACTTTACATTTACATTTACAAAACCTTGAAAATCAAAAACCTCACTCAATTGGGCTCCTATTCTTTGTCATTGGCCTTGGCGGATCTGGAATCGCCGGATATTATCTTACATTCATACTGGATGGCTTGCTTTGCGTCTTCAAAAACGCAAAAGCTTAGTAGGAAACAGATAACAGATATGACCACTTGGAGTGGTCCACGTTTACAGGATACATATAACATAATTCTTATATGTCAGAGTTTATGTATAACAGAATTCTATAATAGAGTTTTCATATAACATAATTCTTATAACGAAATTTTATATCTTCTATAGGAGTTTAGAACAGAGATTTTGTACAGAAGGTACCCATAGGTACATTATAGAACAAAACTGATTTCTTATGCTTTCTTCTTGTTCATTATTCAGATAGACAACATATAAGTATTTGCATGCATAGACACCTTAACAACAATGAATGAGAGGCACCACGGCCTGATAAATTACACGAAGTGCAGTCAGTCTTTGAACGAGAGGCGTGCACCTTGTATGTGATCTTGTAGCGAGTAGAATCTTGAGCCGATTAGAGATGCTATTCATTTAGCTATTCCCGATTATTCAAGCGGACATATAATTATATGTATTCACAGGAGTTTGTTATATCATTCTTAATTACATTATTAAATGGGGCGAGCAATGTTTGCCCGACTCTTAGGATCGCGTGTGGTCTGAGGCATTTTCACTGCTTCGTGCACATGCGACCTTTCATTCGGAATAAAGCGGAAGAGCAAGGAACAAAAGCGGGGTTGCGGGGCCGTCACTTGAGCGCCATGACTTTTAGTCTTTGGTACTCATCTTTGATCACCGTGCCAACATTCTGGACCTTAGACCACTTAGATTACCGGTACTCAACTTTCAGTATCGATACTTAACATCATCTGGACCTTAAATCACTTTAAGTATCGTTCGATCACCGTTGCCAACATCCCCTACGGGCGAAAACAACTTTAGTCATAGGTACTCAACTCGATGATATCGGTACTCACCCTCCTCTAGGCTAAAAACAATATTGATCATAGGTACTTTCGACTTTGTCTGAGGTACTCACTGCGATTTTTTGCGAGAAATGGCCGGTTACGTTACGGCCATTTTCACTGAAATCTTCCAACCAAATGAAACCAACTCAAAACCTGACCCCAAAAGCGGCTTAAACCTGACAAAATACACATGTATTGAAGAGTTAGGGTTTCCTAACGAACATAGGCAAAAGAGTTAGGGTAGTTTCACAGCAACAAATCCATACAAAAGTTCCAAGCCAAAGTTCCAAACATGAATTCAAAACTTTCAAACCTGGATTTCCTTCTTCTTTTCTTCTTCCTTCTTCCTTCTTCTTCTCTTCTTCCTTCTTCTTCTCTTAACTAACTCTCTTTCTCCAGCTGTAAAGCCACTGACCTTCAAAGCGGCGAGGTATTCAAGACCATGTTTGGTCTTATCCTCATTTGAGTCAAATGTCCATTTTGCTATTTAGTCCTTACATTTTTCATTTTATTTACCAAATCAAATTATTCAATTTCCCAGCAACATATAATCTTCTTGTGTTATGACCTTTGGGTCCTTATTGTCAAATTACCAATTTATCTTTAGTACTTAAATTTCCGAAAATGCCAATTTTACTTTTCTTATACTACAAAATTGCAATAAAACTACTAGGGTCTAATTCGAGGGTGTTACAGATTAGGAAAAATGTAGAATGAGGGATATGATCATGTAAAACGGAGGATTACATACGATTAATCAAATAACATGCAGCTAAGATAGCATCCCCTAAAAACTTTGTGGAACCTTATGATGGAGTAGGAGAGTGCGAACGGTTTCAATTAAATGAAGGTTCTTGCACTCAACCACTCCATTTGGTTGAGGAGTGTAAGCACAAGAGGACTGCTGAAGAATCCGACATAAATGAGGAGAATGATGCAGAAAGATATTCGTTGACATTATCACTTCGTAGGATACAAATAGAAGTATTGAATTGAGTTCGAACTTCAGCATGAAACTTTTGGAAAATAGATAATAACTCAGCACGAGTTTTCATTAAAAATAGCAAAGTACATCGAGAATAATCATCTACAAAAGTAACAAAATATCGAAACCCTAAGCTAGACTCAACCCGAGAAGGACCTAAAACATTAGTAGGAATGAGTAAAAGGAGAAATTTGTCAGTTGATCCTAGGTGCTGGGAGTGGGTATCGCAGTATGTTTCCCAAGTTGACATGACTCACACTCAATTGAGGACAAACTAGAAAAATGAGGAACCATTTTCTGAAGCTTGGAAATGTTCGGATGATCAAGACGATTGTGAATAAGGAGAGGAGTATCCATGGAAGTGCAAGCAATGGAAGATGAGGGCGGCAGTACGAGATGAAAGAGGCCACACGAGACTCCCGTCCTATGCGATGAAGTGCATCTTGTACTCGGTCACGCAATGTGTGAGTTATTAGAAAGGTATCACTAAAACAATTAAGGTCACGAGTCAACTAAGCGGTAAATCAAATTAAAAGGAGATCGAGAACATAAAGGACAAAAGTAAGAGGGGTAAGGAAGAAGAGGGGCATGTCAGCGATTCCTTTAGCTATGGTTTAAAGATCCATTAGCTAAAGTAACCATGGAGTAAAGAGAAGTAAAGGTAAGAGAAGAAAAAAAATTTCCTTATTGCGGAAAGATGATCGGAGGCTCTAGAATCGGGGAATCCGAGGGGTCGGAGGAATGTGAAAAGCGAGTAAGAGGCATTCGCGAAGTACGGGCCCGACAAAGCATAACAGGTGCAGATTTGGATGCTTGAGTGCAATCAAGGTATGCAACCAGTGTTTTAAAAAGCGTTTTCAAGGCGTGCTTTGAGGCGCTCCTTAGGGCGAGGCGCCCTAAAATTGCCCCAAGGCGTCCCTCAAAAGGCTCAACACATAGAAGGCGTACGCCTTCTTTGTTGATGCGTTGTAGAGGCATAAAAGGTGTACGCCTTCTACGCCTCAATATCAGATGCGGACGCCTTATATGGAGATGATGTAGCATTTAAAAAAAATGAAGTACGAAAAAACCCTACCTTTCGTTGAAACATTAACTAATTTGAAAGGAAAAAAACCCTTAATACCTCTCTCACTGCTCTCCATCATCTCGCTACTCTCTACAAGTAAGAATTTCCTTTCCTTCAGCACTCCTAAATATTTTTTTTTTTCCAAATCTCACCGGTTGAGAATCTCCGCCCCTTTTCATTGGCACCCCTTCTTTCTTGAATCTCCTTTCCCCTCTTTCGCCTTTCACCCTCTTTGGTAAGGCCTTTGTAATTTAAAGTTTTTTCCCCCTCTTTGGCAAGGAATTGACACCCTTTTATAAATCACATTTCCTCTCTTTTGATACGAATAATAAAATATTTGGTAAAATTCATAATTAAGAGTTTTCAGTGTTCAAACTATTTTTTTTAGTATAAATAAAAAGTAAGATTTTTGGTAACTTGTTTTCTTAAGGTAAAAGTTTAGTAATAGGATTCTTCAGTATGAAATATAAAATATTTTTTTGGTAAAATTCAAAATTAAGTTTTTAGTGTTCAAAATATTTTTAGTATCTTATAAAAAACTAAGATTTTTGGTAACTTGTTTCCCTGATGTAAAAATGTTAGTATTAAGGTTTTTTTTGGTAAAAAATTTTTTTATATGCAGATTTTTGGTAAAAATTATAAAATATTTTTTGGTAAAAAATTCAAGATTAGATTTTTAGTGTTCAAAATATTTTTAGTATTCTATTAAGATTTTTGGTAACTCGTTTCTTGATGTAAATATTTAGTATTAAGATTTTGGTAGAAATTTTTATTAGCGATATTTTTGGTAAATTATTAAATATTTTTTGGTAAAATTCAAAATTAAGATTTTTTTAGTGTTCAAAATATTTTTTAGTATTCTATTAAGATTTTGGTAACTCTTTTCCTAATGTACAAATTTTAGTATTAAGATTTTTGGTATGCTTAACTAAGTTATGTTTCTTTTTGTGAAGTATGGAAGTAGTTTTATGCTATTTTATTTTATTTTTAATATATTATAGAATATTTATTAAATTATTTATGTGATCACAAAAAGCTTACATCTCAACGCTTTGAGGCCTACGCCTCGCTTCACAGACATGAAAATGCCTCGCGTAACGCTTTCGCCTATAAAAACATTGTATGCAACTAATTTCTTCGATGTAAAAACATTAGATGCAGCCAAAATTGGAGAAAAGATTGAACCTTGAGCGGCAAGTAGAAACGAAAAGTGCGATACCCACGAAATGAGGGATCGGAAGGATGAAAATACAAGCTGCTAGAGGGGGAGGCCCGAAGCAACACGAAATCTGTAGATAAGTTGGGTGTCGGAAAAATCAAGAAAATCTAGAAAGTACAGTTGCCAGACACAAGAGAGCAAAAAGTGCAGTTGTTAGCTTCGGATAGGGGAACCAGGGGGCTAGGGAAGCTCGTCGGGGAGGGACTACCCAAGTGGGAGAGCGGCGTGGCCGGCCAAGTGCCACCCACACCCCGGCGCGTGGTGGCAGTCATCGATTGAAGAACACATGTGTGCCGGCGAGTGGCTCACAATTTCATGTCGGGGTCTCTTCTGACGAGTAGATATGGGGGAGACGGTCCTGATGGTGGGGTCGCTGGCCGGACATGAGGTCGTCGAAAAATCTTGCTAGAAAAAGTTGCCTGCGACAAGAGTTTCTGATGGTGGAGGTGACTTCCAATAGTGACACGATGATTGATGGGTTGTCGGAATTGACTACTCGACAAAACCCTAACCTTAAAAATTATGATCTCTTCTATGACTCTAAGACCATGTTGAGAGAAAATGAATTCTCTGATTCATTAATTAATCAAAGGAGGTGTAACATACATATTTATACTCTAGTGTTAGGGCAAAAAAAGGAAACTAATTACAGTCTAATCAGGAGACTAAAGAGAGAAGGAAAATAATCCTAAATGGATCAGGAGACTAAACCTTAATAAAAAGAAAATAGTGTATAATGCTATTAGTTCCAACTAGTAAAGCAAAATGTGCACGAGCAGAATACGAAACTCTATTTTTTTCGATTAGTAAGAAAAAGTGTATTTATTAAAAAGGAAATGTCAAATGAGCGTTCCTAAGTATACAAGACCTATACATAAGAAAATAGAAAATTTACAAAAGAGGGAGAGAGGAAAACAATAAAAACAACATCACCTGCCCATAGTAAGAGCTGAGCCAATCTTAACCCCGATGGGTAGCTTAGTTTGTCTAAGGCCTTGGGGTTTAATCGAATGGTCATAATTCGGGTCCCTTAAAGGCCATTGGAGGTTTACCCGACCATTAACTTCAGGGTTTCGTGGGATTAGTCGAGATGCGCGCAAGCTGGCCCGGACATCCACGATTATAAAAAAAAAAAAAAATCAAATAAAGGTAACAAAGGAGCAAGACCTCAAATTTGTATGCACCCTAGACCGAAGACCATGATATACATGTATCATCAAAAGCGCTATCAAGTTTCTGTCATTTCAAAATGTCAAAATATACACAACAGGGCAACTAACCAAGTCTTTTTATGTGCTTTACCCATAATAGAACCGGGCCACCTAATGAGTTCCTCCCTAACTTGTATGGGAAGGGACCCAAGAAACACCAAAAAGAGAAAAGTCAACTTCCAAAGGGCTCACACCTTTTCTCAGTGAAGGAGAATGTGATTGTCTATTTCTTCTTCCCCTTGTCAAAGGAAACATCTATTTGCCAATGAGTAACCTCTCCTCTTAACTTGATTCAAAGTAAGGATTTTCCCCAAGAGACTTTCCAAGAAAAGAAAGCCACATTGGTCAGCCACAAGATTCCAAAATGCCATGCAGGAATAAAATAGGGTATCCGAACTCTAAAATAGAGTAAAGGGACTTAACTGAAAAACTCCCAAACCTTGAGGAATTCCAAACCACCCTACCTCCTCCTCCTTGAAAACCTTTTTTGCTTTGATCCCCCACAATAAACGGCCTACTTCTTCCATCTCCCACCTTTTCACCTTTTCTCTACAACCAACCAGCACGTCAAGTTGTTTGGAAGGCACATAAACTACGTGGAGATATCTTTACTGTTGTTCTTGAATTTTTATCTTATGATTATTTTGTGCAAAAACTCCCGTGTATATATACAAATATATATATATATATATATATATATATATATATATATATAAGATCTTTACTGACCTTTTCTCCACAATCAACCAGCATGTCATGCCATTTGGAAGGCACATAACCTACATGGGGTATATTTAGTTCTGTCCTGAGTTTTTATCTTATGATCTTTTTATGCCAAAACTACCTGAACAAAGAAGAAAATAAGTGTGCATTTGGTTTTATGAAAATTGAAAAACCATTTTAAACAAAGGCAAAGGATTATATTGTTTTCAGCTAGTATGGCTAAACATGCAAAAAGCACATTTACATTTACACCCAAAGATATAAAGATTAAACTTTTTAATGTGTTTTTTTATCTTTCTGAGAACATATAAAAATCATTAGAGGCTATTTTCAATGTATTTATTGTTTATCCTCTTTCAGCCTGATAGCTAGATTGGAATAGTTGTTTACTACCCCAAGAGATTAAGTAGGAAGACTATGGTTGATGACAGTTTGCCTCTTACAGAGATCATTGTGGTATCATGTCAAAAACTTACTTCAAGATGGTTGGAGAGGGTTTGATAATGAGGTATAGTTACAAGCTTGGTTGGAGGGTTTACTGCAAGCCAAACCTTTTGTCTTTCAATCCTAAGTAGAGGAGATTTTGCTGTGGTTATTTCTTGAGTGTATAAGAAGATCAACTTGTGGAAGCTCAATAGTTAGCTTCGCAAAAAATATAAATGTTGCTAGAAATTTGTGATGCTCTCTTTCTCTAGGGTTCCAATGTTAGCTAATCAAGCTTTGGACCAGTAAGCCAAGTTTGGAGCAAAGCAGCTGGTTGCCTTAGTTGGTGACTTTTTACCTTCCTGAGTGCAGAGAGCAGTGTTAGCACGAGTATATTGCTTTTTCAGACTTCATTTAGTGCATATTAGTTTTGTTTTCTGTGGAGTAGTAGGCTTTTCTACTTATCTTTGTCAATATAAATTTTTTTTAGTGGCTCATTCACACATATATGATATATGGTATTAATTCTTGAGGCAGATGATGCACTCATAATGCGTTCAAATTAAAGGTTTGCAATTGTAGAGATTTTCCAAATATGCTACTTTCTTTTTCCTCTGAACATAAAAAGGATAAGTTTCTTGTGGTTGATTTTTCTGGAAACCTTGCTTAGATTGACTGTTTTTCTTATATGACCATGTTTACCATCATATATCCATTTACATATTTTTACTAAGTATTGTTCTGTTTCTATTCATTTTTCTGGAGAAGGATATATTTTTAATTCACTTCACTTAACATCCGGTAGGTTTAAATACCTTCAGGTTCCTGAATCTTCAAAAAGATCGGTCGCCATATGTTCCTTGGACAAGGGAAGTGATATCTGCCCGAGAATCGGGGTTAAGGAAGATGATCTGTTGGTATTACTTCTTGATGCAGTAATAACTCTCATCAATACCTATGACATTGACCGACTAGAAAAAATGCCAAGGAAGCTGTCTGAAACTTTCTCTGTCTGTTTGAAAGAGCTTTGGGCAAAAGTGCATAATCAAATGTTTCTTCGAAACACACTGAAATTTGGCCAAGATGAGCATGCTAATTTAAGCAGCATTAGAACAAATGAAATGGCAGAAAGCATCTTTAGGCTCTCCATTAATGCTGGTCACCTTACAACACCTATCCCATTTGATGTAGTCAAAAAAAGCATCTTTGGTACAAGAGAATCTAGTTTTGAGAATTTCATATTAAACCATTGGGAGGTATCGCCTTTACGCATAAGGACCTGCTCAAAGGCTTTAAATGAGCAGGATGATGTTTTCAGTTCATTTGTTCAGTATCTTAACTTAAAAAAAACTGATTCTTCCTTTGTTTCGCCTGTTCTTCAAGGTATGGTTTCCTGTTTGCCAATTGATTCTGATGAGTTGAATATCCTTAATTTTCTGAAGACGGTAAGGAATGAATTGGGTTGTCCTATAATCTATGGGCAAGACATAAGGGTTCTAAGAACCCTAGGGCATTTGAAAGAGGAGGTGCATTTCTTTCAGGAGAGTTCAGTGCCATGCACCAAAGGCTCCTCATTTTTTATATATTGATGATGTTTTGAAATGCGAAGATGCATATATAAAAGGTTATACAATTACATTACGACGGAATGGAGTTCCGGTTGCAGAATATTGCTGCTATTGCAGATCGTTAGCATCTCTGTTTGGTCAACCATCAGTAGGTGTCAATTTATATTTGACACCTCCTAATTCTCAGGGTTTGCCTTGCCATTATGATGACCACTGTGTGTTTGTATGCCAACTTCTTGGTACTAAGCAATGGACAATTGCTTCTCAGCCTGTTGTTTCATTACCTCATCTGTATGAACCTCTTGGCAACTTACACAGTGCAAAGACTGGGAATTCAATGGCTGGACACAGCCAATTCTTGTTGAGGGAAGGTGATATTTTATATATTCCTCGAGGTTTTCCTCACGAAGCATGCACAGTTGCTGAAAGTGGTGACCCTGATGAGACAACTGGGTTCTCTTTGCATCTAACACTTGCTATTGAGGTTGATCCTCCATTTGAGTAAGTTCAGTCTGCATTAGTTTTCACTTGTTTCTGCTATTACAGATTGGATGATGGTTATGACTTTTTGTACTCATGTATGTGAAGAAAGTGTGTGTGGCTATGAAAATAATTTTATTCTTCCAATTTTAATATTGTGTGTTTATGGCCACACATTTTTGGGGTCAATTTTGGATGAAATTTTTCCAAGGTGAAATTTTGTAATCTATGTAAAACAGCCATCCCTAACTAGAAAATGTCTCCAGAAATGAATTTTGGAAGTCCTGATGCAGAAAAAATGACAAACATTGATAACATAAGCTGTTACTTTTCTCCCTATTATTAATATTCTTAGCCATGTGTTGTAGCCCAATCTTTAATTTTGTCAGTCTTTCAGTAGGATTTGGACTGTCCATTCATTTATGTAGCCTATGCCTACATTCGAACTCCTCTTTGACAATATCTAATTAAGCCACTTTTTTCTGTAGAGCTTCCTTGCCTCATATTTACTTTAAAATACATAGGTGCATAGTCATTGGATGAATGATCATTTGAATAGTTTATGTCTTGCTAAAATAACCATATAGATCCAATCAATAAAATTATTAACTAATAGTGAGAGATGAATCAATCAATAAAATAACCATATAGATCCATTCGCTCCCTTTTTACTTGGGCCGGTTGCTTTCCAAAGGTGGATATTTCTTTTGTTAGGCTTCTTCTCTACAGGTTCTATGGCTATGCCTAGGAGTTCCCTTTTTTTTTTTAGCTTTTGGGGCTAGTTTGTTTTCACTCCTCTTGCCCTCCCCATGCTGTGGCCTTTGAATGCAGGGGTGTTCGTTGTCTACCGGAATCGGCTTCGCGGAGAAAATCCTCACGTCTTGTATCACGAGACGCATACTTGAGTAAAATGGCGAGCAGGCCTGCATCAACGCTCATCAAACATATACCCGACTATATTCCAATAGTTCATGAGTTATAACATTTCTCATCAAAAATAACCAACCGACTATCTCATGGTTGAGTTATACATTACTCTTATCTGAAATACGTATTAAAATCATAATTAATACATATTATCCAAAAAACATCAAAGCCCACCTGACCCGGCTTTCTTGAATCGTCTCTAAGAGCGCATAGCTACCGGCGCCGTACTTGAAAAAATGTTCCCTCGGCAGGCGAGCTATCGCCCGATGGTGGAATCACCCTAAATGGTTTACTCTCCACCCCAAGTGCATGTCACGTGCTCAATTTAAACACACTCAAGTAAATACGTGATTGCTTTAATGCTTAAATGCGGATTCCGTGTCTCGAGTCCTCAGACTCCCTCACGCTTGCCTAAGCCATGTATGAGAAAAATACCATTTCAAAAAAACTTGTTGTTGAAAATATCTTGCAGATTTGGTAAAAGATGGGACTACCCTCAGGGCGAATGTGTTGGAGAACTTAAAGCAGTTATGATCCTCATCAGAAATGATACGTTGAGATTTGTCTCCCGACCCCATTTTCGGAGAAAATCATCATGTAAAATTCCTTTCGCAATCATGTTCGTTTTTCGAGAAAATTCGTATGCGTACCTTCCTTTAATTTAGGTTACGGTGCATATGAAATGCATTATGCCATTTCAATCATTTTTATACAAATATATCACTTATGCATATATTCTCAATTTTACATTCACACCACATGTAATTCAATAATATGGATCAACCAACACCCAAATTATCTTACTTGAGCAAATCACAATCTCATCTCCAATGGCCCATACACACAATTATATTCCATATAATTGAGCAAATCACAATTTCATCTCCAATGGCCTATACACACAATTATATTCCATATAATTGTGACATCATATTAATACACGAAGTTCATGCATTAACCTATCCATTTCCACACAAATCAAGCCATTCATTTCATCAATTTCAAGCACCCAACACATGAACGTTTTTGGTCCATTTCACACAAACTTGGGACTGTTTTTACAGTCCCACATAGCAGGCTTGCGTGGGTTTTAAAATTGGGCAGCCCACTCATCAACGCCTCGGTTCTTCTTTGCGGAGGCCAAATTCCACATCCATTTGGGTATCCTACTCACCAAAACACAATTTAATGCTTAATTTTATACCACGATTGCCCGAACAGTCCGTGGACTGTCACTAGACTGCTCAAATGAGCTCCTGATTTCAACAATTCGGTCCCGAAGTTTTGGGGCGGTCAACGACCCTTCGCGGTATCAGTCAACTCAAATCATAAACACACTTAAGCAAAGGTAAAACAAGCGGGGATAAAACCCACACCTCATGGGTTTGTCAAAAACTCGAAACCCGATGCCCGATGTGTAGTCCTCGATGTGTAGAACCACTTTGCTTCTTGGCCAGAAGCGATTCGACGGTCCGAACACCCGGAATCCTAGAGAGAAAGTGCACTTTCTCTCTAAAATCCTGTTTTGCCAAAACTGAACTTTTCCCTCCTCCTTTGCATGTCTAAGCCAAATTGGAGAAGAAAATCCTCTTTTTGTCTCTCACATTGTCACATGTCCACACCTCATTGGTTGAGAGGATTTCCTATCCACTCAACCCACCCACCATGACTTTTCTATCAAATGGCATCATGCCATGTGTCAACGTGGGTCCCACCTTGAGCTCAAGTTGACTGAACTGAAGCTTGACACGTGGCACACTGTGTGCCACTCAAAATGCGTCAAGTGTCCCACACGACGCTTGTTTCCTCGAAAACGTGTAAATTCCGACTATCTCGGAATTCGACGAAAATCAACGTGGTAGCTAGATTTCGTGAGACGATTCCAACGGTGAAGTCCGTTTCGTCATCCGAGATCTAGAAAAATTTCGGATTTTTACCGAAATTACGATTTTGTCATTTTTGAGAAAATTGGAATTTTCTCGGGTCTTACATTCTTTGGATTTTTTGGGCCTTTTTGTATACTCCCTGTATACGTTTGCTTTATTGAAGGGTTCTCCTCTTTTGCCTATTAAAAAAAATAGTGAGAGATGAAACATTGTATAACAACTTATCCTAGAAATATTAACCATTGGTGATGATTAATTAATTTATGTGTTAAAAGCCTCTATAAGGTTTTGGACGGTTCTAGAGATGTCACCTTCCCGCATCGGTTTATTTGGAATTATTGGGTCCCCTCTAAAGTGGGCTTTTTTTCTTAGGAAGCTGCTTGGGGCAGAATTTTAACCTTGGACATGTTAAAGAGACGTGGAAGAGTCTTAGCAAACAGATGTTTTCTCTGTGAGGAGATGGAGGAGACAGTTGATCATTTGTTATTATTGCATTGCCCAAAAGCTAGACTACTGTGGGACTTGCTTCTAGCTATTGTTGGAGTTAATTGGTTCTTCCCCTTGACAGTTAAATAAGCTTTTCTTTCTAGGAGCGGGTCATTTGTGGGGAAAAAATGTTAAAAAGCTTGGATGGCTGCCCCTCTTGTGATCTTTTAGACTATTTGGCGAGAAAGGAACATCATTGTGTTCGACAACAATGTTTTCTCAGCACAAAGGATGAAATCTTCTTTTCTTTATAATTTTTGGTCTTGGACATATTTGTATATTGTGGACAAGCCTAGTTCTTTGATAGATTTTTTGTCTTGGATGGGGTGTAGATGAGGGTTGGTTTGTTGGGTATAGGTGTGGGTTGGTGAGTTCTTTTGGTTCCTTTTTGTCTCCCTTGGTGGGGCCCGGTTGTATACTCCTAGTATACCTGTGGGCTTTTCGAGGTTTCTTTTTTGATGAATATATTTTGCCTTTTACTCATAAAAAAAAAAACAAACAATGGTGATGCGGGGATGGACCATGATGGATGAGCTAAGGCGTTTAGATAAGTTAGGGTATCAATTTGTGGTATTTTAAGGCTATAGGGTATAGCTTTAGTGGGTAAGGGATAGATCTGGTTTCAATGATTCTAGGGCTAATTTAGGGTTGAATACGATATAATTGAGGATTAGAATTAAGGGTTTTGGGTTTGGGAATTCTTGGGTTTGTTTTAACGCAAAATAGTCTTGTTTTGAGGTAGTTTGCGATTTTCGGGTTTTTCTAAGGTAAGGCTAAGGCTAGCACAAATTTAGGGTTTTTATAGGTTAGGAAGGGTGGGTTTTTGGATGAAATAAAGTGTTTAAGATGATTTTAGAAGTATAGAACCAAATTTGGAATGAGTTGGGTTGAAGGTTGAAAAATGGGTTATGTATAGGTTAAGGTTAAGATGATGGAATTGGTAGGAGTGGAAGTAGAAGGATAGGAACTAACTTCGCCACCCAAGAAATCTACCAAGGGGTAAGAAGCCATGAACTCGCCACTCAAGGGAATCCATCAAGAGATAAGAGAACAAGAGAAAACTCTTAAAAAGAGAAACATGAAAATATTATTAAACTTCGAATAAATAAAAAGAGTACATTGAGAGTATATAGACCCTTATTTTCCTAATTCTAACTGAAATAGGACTCTCATAATTAAAGTCTACTAATCCTAATTGAAATAGGGCTCCTAATTCTAATAAACGTCTTGTTGGAAATTAAATAAAACAACTCCTACTTTGACTAGGAAACTAAAAACAACTTTTCTACCAACTAATAAGACTCAACTCAGAGCTAAGCCTTAGAGTTACATAAAAATCAAAATATTGACTTGGTTGACTCTCCCTCAGAAAGCTTTGACCCGTCCATGCTCCTTTGAGCCCGATTGAAGTCGAAAAAAGCCATTTCCTTGATCGGGGTTCGCAACTTTTTGAATCTGAATTTTCCATAAAAAAGGGCGAATTCCCAATGTTTGTTGAAGAAGCTCCTGCATCAAATGGTGCCCCTAGGACAATGACCAGGGGCGGAGCTAGGATTCAATATTAGCGGGGGCAACTTAAGTAACATAAGAGGCTTTGGTCAAATGGTTTGGTATTTATAAATTTCAGTGGGGGTAGAGTGCAGTAACTGGGTTCAAATCACCTTAAGAAACAAATTTCCTGAGAAAGAAACTTTCCTTTGTTGCTCAATGCATCAAGGAATCAGGTTTTCACTTGCTCTAATGGCTGCATAGGAACATGAAAAAAAGGACTCCTAATAAAACCAACAAATAGAAAGCCAATTAGCTCTACTCTTCATCCCCAAAATGGAGAGATGAGAATTTACTGAACTAGAAGCTGGCAAGGAAGGATGGCTTGTCAAGACCTTAGCCTTGTGGAAATCCATTCTCAGGTCTTGCTTGCCTATTGATCCTTTGTTATCGCCCTTGGGTGGTCACTTGGTCCAACTATGGCAATCCCTACAATTCTCAGTTCCAAAGCAAACACAAATTTCAGATTAAGGCCAAATCTGAGTATTCGATGATTTATTCGTTGGGCGTCGATTTTATTCAGAAGCTGAGTTTCTTTTTCTTTTTTTTTTGGGGTGTGTTTGTTTGCTTGGCAAGAAAGGGTGGGAAAAGGGACCAATTTTGAAGTTTGAAGGTGGATTTGATGGCAGAGCTTCAGATTTTGGATTTAAATTGTGTTATGCCATTTGTTTTTTTTTTCTTTTTGTTAGAAATGTAAATTGAGCATGGGTTCATTGATACCTTCCCTCCCAAATTTGGGATATGATTTTGTTATTTTTGTTTGATTTTGGAGAATAGTTTGGACTACATAAAAACTGAAAATTTGAATTACAGTTGCAAATTAGGTTTCTTTGATGCTCTGCTTGGTTGAAAAGAGAATGCAAGAAAAAGAATTAATTGAGAGAGAGATCAAAGTTTGGGGGTACAATTCCCTTAGTTTATATTATCAACAATATTTTACTGGTATTACCAGATATGTAGGGTTTCACAATACAAAATCATTAATCAGAGATGATTTATCTTTCATTCAAAATATTGTTGATATTTCAGTGGTATGTTGAGATTTTCTGCATTTTCATAACTTCTAACAACCTTTATGAAAGAAATTCATGAAATATCTCTGCTATATCGTTGAAAATTCCATAATTCCTCTTCATGTTTGTGAAATGAGAGAAGAAAAGAATACTTTTCTTCATTGAATGAGTGAGTTACATAATATAGAGACACCTATATATTTACAAAATAATGGAACAAAGAAGGAAACAAAATAAAGTGTAAAAGGAAGGAGGATAATGTACAAAAAAGGTAGGAGATAAACCAAAGAATATCTAGGGAATATTCTTTGACTCTCAACACTCCACCTCAAGCTAGCATATAGGTCAAATGCATCAAGAAACACATTCTGAAGTAATAGCTAACCCAATTAAGACCTTTGAGAGATTTCTTTGAACATACGCTGGTTGGTCACTCGAGTTGACAAAACTAGTAGTCATGCATCCTGATGCGATCTTCTCTCTGATAAAGTGACAATCCACTTCAATATGTTTGGTCATCTCATGAAAGATTGGGTTAGATGTGATGTGGAGAGCAGCTTGATTATCACATATTAGCTTCATTTGTTCATCCTTCCCAAATCTTAGCTCCTAAAGAAGATGTCTTAGCCATATGAGCTCACTTGTCGCCAAAGCCATAGCTCGATATTCTGCTTCAACACTTGATTTGGCTACAACATCTTGTTTCTTACTCTTCTAGGATACTAGGTTTCCATCAATAAATGCACAATACCTAGAAGTGGAGTGTCTATCTGTAGTGAACCTACCCAGTCTGTATCACAATATCCAACAATTTGGGTGTGACCTTTGTTTTCATATAACACCCCTTGGCCTGGTGTTCCCTTAATATAACGGAGAATACGAATCACAGCATCTAGTGGGTATCGGCGTGGTGATGCGAAGCGGCTAACAACACTCATCGGAAGAAATGTCGGTAATGAGCGGCGTAGCTGCATACCAATCGGACTCCCCTGAGAAGCGGCAAGGCCCGGTGGTTGTTCCATATTTACCTCCTACACTGGAATTAGTCATGTGAGATGACATTTTTGATGTCAAGCGATACAAATGCAGATTGCATAACGACCATAGTTAGGAGACGAGCCGAGGTGATTTTGGCGACCGGGGGTAAAGGTATCATAGTAGTCGGAACCATAGACCCGAGTGTACCCCTTTTCAACCAACCGAGCCTTAAGACTATCCACTCGACCATCGGGGCCAATCTTCATGGTATACACCCAACGACATCCAACAGGTGTTTTGCCAGCAGGTAAAGTAACCAGGTCCCAAGTGCCACTAGAATGTAGAGTAGCCATTTCCTCAACCATAGTCTGTTTCCAGTTTGGATGGGATAGAGCCTCGTGCATAATTTGTGGAACAGAAACAAAAGACAAGGTGGAAACAAAGATAGAGTATGGGAAAGATAAATGATAATAAGTCAGGAGATTATAAATAGGATGGGGGTTATGAGAGGAACGAATACCTTTCCGAATGGCAATGGGAAGATTAGCGGGAGACGGTAAGACCAGGCGTTGTGGAGGAGGGGGTGTCATAGAAGATGAGTCAGTCGGAGGCCCAATGTCATACGCGGGCGACGAGTATAAACTTGCAATGGTCGAGGTGGAGTAGGCGGAGGTATAGGTATTAGGGACGGGATAAAGAAGGGGTAGAGATATGACATCAGAACTGGGAGGGTGGTTGATATGGAACATAGAAGAGTTCTCAAAAAATGTGACATTGGTAGAGACAAAGTATCGATGTGTATCAGGAGAGTAGTAACGATAACCTCGTTGAAGCTGGGAATAACCAAAAAGACACACTTCGTGGCTTTGGCGAAAAGCTTGTCTTATCCAAGAGTAAGAATATGGACAAAACAAACACAATCAAAGACATGAGGGGGAAGGCAGAAGAGAGGTTGGTTTGGAAAAAGAATGGAATGGGGGATTTTATCATGTAAGACAGATGACGACATTTGATTGATCAAATAACAAGCGGCTAAGGTAGCATCCCTAAAAAACGTTGAGGAACCTTATGATGGAGTAGGAGAATGCGAGTAGTTTCAACCAAATGATAGTTCTTGCGCTCGGCCACTCCATTTTGTTGAGTGTAAGTGCAAGAGGATTGATCAAGAATCCCATGTGAGGACAAAAAAGAGGAGAATGGTCCAGAAAGATATTCTTTGGCATTATCACTTTGTAGGATACGAATTAAAGTATTAAATTGAGGTTAGAACTTCAGCATGAAACTTTTGGAAAATAGAGAATAACTCAGCTCGAGTTTTCATTAAAAATAGCCAAGTATAACGAGAATAATCATCTATAAAAGTAACAAAGTATTGAAACTCCAAGGTAGACTTAGTCCGGGAAGGACCCCAAACATCAGTGTGGACAAGCTCCGAAAGGGACTTTGCAATAGTTGATCTGAGCTTGAATGGGATACGGTATGTTTCCCGAGTTGACATGACTCACTCGATTAAGGACAAAGCCCAGAAATGAGGGAACCATTGCGAGCAGCAATATTCGGATGACTAAAGGCGACTATGAATAAGGAGAGGAGTATCCGGGGAAGTCTGGCAGTGGAAGATGAAGCGAGTTAGCAGGAATGAAAGAGGCCACGAAACTCCGTCCTATCGCCGTCGTCCTCCCATTACTCAGATCTGCAATGTGACGAAATTATCGAGAAAAAATAATCGAGCAATTAATGTTCACGAGTCGAAACTCTTGATAGAAATCGGATTAAAGGAGAATCGGGGAACATAAAGAGGCGTAAGGGGTATAGAAGGAAGAGGACACGCTGAACCGATTTCTTTAACAACCATAGTTTGAGATCCATTAGCTAAAGTAATCATGGGTAAAGGTGATGTAATAGTAAGGGAAGAAAAAAGATCCTTATTACCAGAAATATGATTAGAGGCTCTAGAATCAAAAATCGGTGTCGGATGAATGTGAAGAGCGGGGAGACATTCAGGTTTGAGCAACGAGGCGAAATGGATGCGGATTTGGTTGCCTGAGTGAGGTGGAGGTACTCCTTATACTCATGGGGCGTAAGAATAACCCCGAGAGGTGTGGATGAGCTCCCTTTGAGTTTATTCACAGTGGTCATTGAAGTTCTAGACAAAATCGATGAAAAACTCTGTCCTTTGTCAGCCATGAAGCCAGAAAAACCAGAAATCACAATTTTAGAGATCTATGGGAAGGAACGCACCTTTCAGAGAGCATTGGGCAACTCTCGAGTTTGAAGATGTCGTAGATCCTCGGAAAAATAAGAGGAGAAGGAGTTGTAGGCAGAAAACTAGGGTTTCAAAGTCTGTCAGAGACAAAAAATGGGCAAAACTCACATTTGCAGGTTTAAGATGGAAGGACTAGGGGTCTAGAAGTGCTTGTCGGCAGTCGGTGAGTCTGCAGGTGAAGGCGCGTTGTTGGAAAGTGGCCCACGTGTCGGCTAGTGGAAAATGGCCGAGGGGAGAGCCGGCGTGTGGAGGCGCGTCGTCGGCGGATTGATCTGAGAGTTTCTTTGGTGGTAGATCGGGGTCTTAGCGCGATGGTGGGAATTGAGCTAGAGTTGGAGTAGTCGTCGGAAAATTTTTTCGGCAGGTAGGTGGTTCTGACAGAGGCAGAGGGTTCCGGAGCTTCTCTTGATGAAGGTGAGGTGGTTGGAGGGAGACATGGCCACTAGATGGGTTGCCGGAAGAGAAAACATGGTGAAATCTTAACCCGAACCTCCATGACTTTGATACCATGTGAAATGAACGAAGAAAAGAATACTTTTCTTTATTGAATGAGTGAGTTACACAGTATAGAGACACCTATATTTATACAAAATAATGGAACAAAGAAGGAAACATAATAAAGTGCAAAAGGAAGGAGGATAATGTACAAAAAAGGTAGGAGATAAACCAAAGAATAGCTAGGAAATATTCTTTGATTCTCAACAATGTTGTTATATTGATTTGTTTTATGTTTGCCTTCCTATACATTATGTACGATTCTTTATATTTGAAGAAATAAAAATTTTAGGATATACCAGCTTTCATAAATATGGTTCATCAATAAAACTTATTCATATGCTTGTCAATGCACATAGTTTTGACCCAACATGCTATACATCTATCCTGGTCTTCTATCACTCATTAGATATTGTTCTCTCTCCAAATAATGCATGGTCATACGCCTCGACAATTTCTGAAGTTTCATTCCAAAATTTTATATTTTGGCAATGATTCCTGTTGTATATTTGAAAATTTTCAGCAGTGATATTTTGAGCTAGTTATATATTTAGACAGTCAATATTTTGATCCTTAGTTATTTGTAATAGAATCGTAGGGAACAAGATGTGGCATGCGTGATACAACCCATTTCACATTATCTTAATTATGATATTTTATTTTGTTTCTTTTTTTTTATCAGATACATCACTCAATACAATGGAATTCTCCTTATGGGGTTGCTCAATGTGGTAGTTTTGAAGGAAAATCCAACTTTAACTGTTTTTTCTTCTAAAAAGAAACGTCGCCATGTTATCGGTATTGGAATGTAAATGAAATTGTTGTGGCTTTTTTCACTTTGTTTCTTCTCCTGTTAGAGAAAGAATACACTTCCACTCATATGATGCTTTAAAAGTAAAAGTATTAAAAAGAAATAAATAACAATAAATAGAAAATGCATAAAGTTTTTTTCCAGTTATGAGCTGACATGGAGTTGTCGGTAGTGAATGCAGAGGTGAATTGACCTGACTCCGTTGCAGCGTCATAGTCCTTCATAATGCATTGACATGACCAGGCCAGGATAATGAGTTTGAGAGGTGAATTGCGAAGATAACAACTTGACTTTGTAGCAGTGTTGTAGTCCTTCATAATGGGGTGACATGACTAGGCCAGGAAAATCAGCTTGAGAGGTGAATGTGACAGCTGAAGGGGGGTTGTTGTGGGGGTGGTGTTGGGGTTGGGGGTTTACTCAAGGTACTCTATTATTCTATTTTTTAGGTCTCTTGTGTTCTTGGTTTCAAGAGTCATGAAAAGCTTTCTGGTTTGTCTTGGTTTTAGAAGAGTTCTTAAAATTTTTCATGTTCTCAATAAAGGCTTTGGATCTCTTTTCTTAATAATTTTACCTGAGGTTGCCCAAAAAGATTTAAATGTCTTTCAACTCTTACCTGAAGTAATTTTATTTATAATGACTATATCTTTTAGCATTGGCAATTACCTTTCTGAGAGAATATTGTCTATGTTGGAGCCCATGTGATTGGGTCTAAAAATATTATTAACACTGTAGCTGTATTACATCAACTTTATGTTTCAAACAATCATAATGTTATTTATTTATAATAAACTAATCATACTTCTACTGGGTATCTAACTTCTACCAAAAATAAATCCTATTTAATATAAAAGACCTAATTAAATAATAATTTCTAATTTGACATTAAGTCGGATTACAATTTCAACAACCCTAAAAGTTCATTGATGACTAAAAAGTAGACAAAACATGTTGAATTTACAATTTGTAACATTAGGCTCATGTGACAGCATGATTCACTCTTTAATTCCCTCACAAGATAGTGGCTTGCTACAGTTATAAGATACAATGAGCAACTAGTTAAGTTAACCCTTGCTTAGTGTCTTACATTGGCATCCAGGTGGTTTCCCACATTGGGGTGCAGAAAAGTTGGGGAAGTTTTTAACCATTTAACTAAATATTTCATGCATAATGTCTAGTGAGCCACAGTGCCTCACTTCAGTAGTTTTATTGGCCAAATTTGAGCAGACAATTTTTTTTAATGCTATATACTGTTTCCCTTTTTGTGTCACCTAACCATTGGCACATTTCATACTCAACCTTTTATGGTTGTGCACTGGCTTAACTATTACTGATAAGGAAAAGTTTGCTAACTATTAGTAATTAGTGTATTGTCTTATTTTATATTTATTTATATTTATTTTTTGATAAATAAGGGTATTGCCTTATTTTTGGTCTTTCGCCGAAGATGGAACTTTACAAACTTGGATTTTGAAGGTGGAAATTGGAACCTGAACTTCATTCCTTCAAATGAGCTAAGCCTTTTGGTGTTACCATATCTACTAAAGAAAACCAAGGTTGGCAATTTCAATTGCTTCAGACTCACTTTATGGATAATGACACAAGTTTTGTGTCTGGATAGAGTTGGTTAAAAAACTTGTATACTTAAATAACCTCCTAATTTATGTTAAACATGCCTCCCTTATCGGTATCGTATATTTTCCAGAGAATATCTCATGTAAGGAGAAGAGAATATTTGACATTTAATTTCACTGACATGAAGATTTCTTGTCATGTCTTTCAGTTTCTAGGTTCTTGTCATGTGCATTCCTTTGAAGATTATATGCATTCTGATGTCTGGATGGATATACATGTTTTAGGTAAGATTATATGCATTGTGATATCTGGATGGATATACATGTTTTAGGTAAGATTATATGCATTGTGATGTCTGGATATACATGATTAGGTGCTTGGTACTTTATTTTGCTTCGAAACAACTATGATATTTAGTGGTTTTACTGAGACAAAAATGACTGCTAGAGGTTTTAAAGAGTGATTTTATCTAGGTATGTTTTCTTGGTAGATAAACAATATGTAAAATCTCCTTTATTTAATATGTTCTTGTGCGTCATTCTTGATGGTGCACAGTGTACATGCTATGCAAAAGGGCCAATCAATGATATACTGTATATTGGCCAAGTCCTACTTAACGTGTCACCTATCAATTTACGTCATAAATTGTCCCCTTTGACTGATAAGTGCTGCATGGGCCATTTCTCCATTAAAAATGAAAACTTGATGTTTCATTGGTATGATAATTTAGTCTATGGGGTTTGTATCTATGTAACACATGGGAGTGGCCCATGAATTGCAACCTAAATTGATAACAGCTTAGCCACCTATAACATCAAGATGTCTTTTGACATATTATAATGTTAAACTTTTATATTACCTAAACTCTTTCCCCCTACCTCTATTCTAGTGTTAATGCAGAGATAAAAACACATCATGCATAATGTCAGGTATCGTATGTAATGTTGCGGTCAAAATTATGGACGTGAGAGATTGTTATTGTTGGTATTCTTGAAAGCTATTTCTATGTGACTTCCAAATATGGATGTGCATATATTTCATTTCAAAGTTTTTTCCTTGAATTATGCATATGAGTGTGCTAAATAGCTTGCAGAAATTTAAGTTGATTGAAGTAAGTTTGTCTTAAAAAATAACAAGTTCAATGCATGTGGACTGATCCATTTTTGTTACTAAATTATATGATACGGACAGGTGTGTTGTCAAGTATGGCCACAAGGTTCTGGACCCAATGTCTTTGGAAAAGATTACTTGTGGACATGTCGCTAAATCTATCGTACAAATGATGACACATTTTAATCATTATACAAAAAATATGAGCATATAATGGTTAACTGTTAGTAGATTGATTGAAACCATTTATATTGTGGGGTACTATATTTGGGATGTAACATAAAGTTATTTGAAAATAATAATAAATTTTCTAGGTCTCCTATATGCCAATGCATTTGTGTCTAAAAAGAGGGTTATTGCAAGTGAAATTAATCTTTCATTGTACTTGACACAGAATTAGGTGTGTAGAAGCTTTGGATATTTCAGATATCGAAGTGGCTAGGATTTATCAAATTCACCTAAATATGCCAGGACAACATTTTGGTTTGGTGTCAATTTCAAACATGGTTGAGTTGGACAATAATCCTGAAATGCAATATTTTGCAATTTTAGTGAAATACTGGAGTGTTCCTGAAAGTAGAAATCAGCTGGAATCTGAATTATCAATTATTTTAAATTGTTAGAAATCGGAGTGAAATATCTTAGATTTATTTTTCTTGAAATGTAAAGCCCAGATGGACTGTAAAAACTGTACCATGGCAGAAGGCTTTAATTCTCACATAGTCATGATTTTTTTTAAACACAGGTGGGAGGGATTTGCTCATGTTGCACTCCATTGTTGGAACCAAAACTCGAAAACAATCCACTACACTTCTGTTGATCCTTTGTCTGAAATTCTTAGTGTGATGTCTGTGAACCTGTTACACATTGCGATCAGGCTGATCGGTGATTCTGATCCAACCTTTCGGAAGGCTTGCTTGGTCGCTGCAATTACTTTGCCATCAGATTCCAAATGCTGGCTTGATTCCAACCAGAGAACCATTTTTAGCTGTATAATTGATAAGATTTGTAGTGAATCAGGATTCTTGGAAGCCCTCAGGGTTGTAGAAGTTGCTATTCAGAGAAATGAAGATCCCTTTCAACGGTTGAGATGGCTCCACCTTCTGAATTGGGAGGCAGAAATGATTGAAGAACATGGTGGGGATTTCTTCCTTCAGTAAGTTTGAAAATTTGAGCTCTTTATTTAATCAACACAAGAGGCAGAATAGAAATTGCTTTTCATGCGTGAGACCAAAATTCTTGTTTGTGAGATTTTGAAACATTTTGGGATGTGCTAGACAGCTAATAAGGTTGATTAGCTGAAGTACAAAACCAGAAAACAATATAGATGGGATGCTTTCTCTACACTGTAATGACATGAATTTTCATCAAGCTGCATTTTGAATTACCTTTTTATTTTTTTAGCATTCTATATTTTCTTTCATCTTTTCCAGTAGGTGGGGCTTTGTGGGCTGAGGATAGACCCTTTGTATTCAGCATGATGTGACCTGCCATGAGTCACCCAAGGCAGCTACTCTGAAGGGGCGGGTAGTGCTATGGCAAAGGTTGAGTTCTTCTAGCTGTAACCGGTATGTCTACTCTCCTTGTGTTCTTCAAGAAGCTTCATTTTTTGTTTCTCTTATTATTTTTGCCATTGCTTTTAGGTTGGGTCTATTTCCACCTGATTGTTTGCTTTACATTGCATTATGTGATAGTGTCTCATAAAACCAATAAAAAACAATCAACCGAAGATGAGAAAAAGTAAACTCTCTTTTATGATAGCTGTTGTTGCTGGCACAAGTTAGGGTTGTGAAGTGAGACCCAGAGGAGATTAATATTGCTGAGAAATTTGAAGCAAAATATTTCCGTCCAAAATATTACTATGCTATTACATTCTGTATATATTGATTAGAAATACCAGACATGTCTGAATAAACACTTCTGTAGGGAAAACTTATAAAGCATCCTAGGGTTTGGGGTGTTTGGGAGTTGGAGTTGGATGAGTCATAACTCCATGATAATCGATGTGGTAAACAGTCTCTTCTAAGTTATTGCTGCCTCTCCTGTTCTCTACTGCAATGGAGTCTTCTTGCGTAGTAGATAGCTTCATTTCTTCATCAGCATCCTGCATATTTATCACAGCCAGATCCAAGAGGTTTAGTTAACTAACAGATCAAGCTCATTTCTGAAAATGGAAAAAAAATGTAAGGAGTCATAGACTACTCCAGTATTTTTATCTGAGGGAAATCAAAGAAACCTCTTTCAGTAGAGCCTCACAGGGTTATATCCACTGGAGTCGAGATTACGTTTTTCTCATTCTTCCTTTTGGAGGAAACTCAACAACATAGAATCAAGATTAAAAACTTTTGGTTTTTCTTTTCCCTCAGTTTTCTTAACAAAAATAGAGCTGGATTATGTAAAAAAAAGGCCAAAAACAGCCTGTGGGGGAGTGATCCAAAGAATTAGTAATTGAGATGCAGGGAAGGTAGAGAAGGGAGCTATAGATTTGTTTCATATTTACAAACCCACCTGGACCTTCTGGTATTCATTTTCCCGGTTGGAGAATGATGTACTCAATTCTCTCACATGTCTCCTTCCTGGTAGAAAGTTGAAGGCGAGGAAGTTGGAAGCGATAAGAGAATGTTGGTAGAAGATAGAAAGAAGTTGTAAGGACACAGAGCAAAAGAGCTATGTGGGGATTTCCATTGTGATATGGATAGATGTAAGCAAAATTTTGTTGGTAAAGAAAAAAAAGGAAGTGAAAGACAATAAATAGATGAGAGCATTTGGAGGCAGGGAAGGGAAAGTGAATTATTGATTGAAGGATTGGGAAAACATGTATCCAGCCATGCCTATGATTCTGGTGCCAATATAAATGAGAGAGACCCAGGAAGGGTGTCTGTCCTACACTGCCTCTTTTTCTCTTTCTCTGTTTAGGGGCAGGTGGAAGAGAAGAGATGGTTTCACGTTCGTGTTCCATGTCAAACAAAACCGCTCACGGTTCATGCAATAATCCATGTTTCGTCATCTTCAATAGGACCTAAATGTTGTTATGTCACTCTCATTGTTTTCTTATGTCAAACCTTGTGTTCATTCTCTCACTCAATATACATACTTGCACCAGGCTATATTTTTATTCTTTTCTTATTTCTTTTCCATGGGCTTGCATCTGCATTTGTAGATTTCATTTGCATTTGAATTATATCATGTTAAGGAACTGATTGTAGATTTGGACATGGTGTTTAGAATTTTTGGCTTTTGTGATTTGTTGTTGTGAGCAGAGAGTAAGCGAAATGTTATGTTAGGTCAAAAATACAAGGATTAAAAAAGATGGAAAAATAATGCTCTTGTGTTTGGTTATATCTGAAATATATATATAGTTAATATAACTTAGGTCTTTTAATTATTTAATTTTTATATTAAAAGTTCAAATAAGTTAAATGAGCTTGAAGTTTATTAAATTTGTTAAGCAACCAACTCTCCTAAAGGTCGAGGCTTGGATTTGGGGTGTCTTTCTGTAAATCTCCATGCCTTTAACACTTTCCACTGTGTGTGGCTATACACTCCAGCTGGAGAGTCAAACAAACCAAATAGAGTCCTTCATGGATTTTCAAATCAACAAATGAGGAATAAATAGTAGAAAGAGGTTTTGAACCCAGGACATCCTATTAGACCAAGATCTCATATCATGTTAAACAATCAACTCTCCTAAAAGCTCAAACTTTTAGGATTTGGGTTTAGTATGAATATCATGCCTTTAACAAAATTTAAAATCTTTTATTATTTTTCTTTTTTTTTTTCTCTATATTTTTTTTATTTGCATTTCCCCTCAAAATTTGCAAGAATCTAACACAACCTAATGTTAGGAGAATGCTAAAAGATTATAGATCCTCCTCAGATTGTATAATACCTATATCCCTCTTGTTTGAGAAACCAAAAGGTTTCAGCAGAATTACATCTTTTGGAGTTTCCATTCTGATTACATTAGAGATGTTCCTCCTGATAGAATGTTTTTTAGAAAAATGAAGACACGCTAGTAATTTGAACAGGCAGATCTCCCAGGATGTTGATGAATTTTTTCACATAAATTTCACAGTTTGGGTGGTTTTTGGAAGGAAACTCAGTTTTTATGGTGGATACTGGTTTTTATGGGGGCACTTGCCCCCACTGATTTAAAAAAAAAGAATTCCTCGTTAGATCCCGAAGGATTTGAACTCAAATATACTTTTATATTTTAAGCCAAAGTGAAACTCTCAAAGTATTAAACCATTGAGTTCAAGTTCAAGTTTTATGAGGTACATAAAAATTTATCTTACTTAATCTTGCCTCATTGAAATCGAATTCTGGGTCTGCCACTGGGGTTCACCCTAGTGAACAATCTTTGGTGGGAGAACACTTGGTGTATGTTGGAAGTCCTACATCGATTGGACACATTCCAATTGAAGTGAATATATATGGTATCGGAGTCGGTCAGGTGTTTGGATCATGCTGGAGGAGGTTCTACACTTATCATCCTCTAGAAAGATTAGAAAAAGAAAATAAAAAAACCTAGTCTCCGTCATGAGGGAGTGTTGAAATTACATCGGTTGGACACAGTCCAATTAAAGTGAATATATGAAGGAACATTTCTTTTGCTATAAAGACCTTTTAATGAGAGGTGAAAGGGGTTCTAAAAATATTAAGGTGTAGATGGTGGAGTTGAGAAGGTAAATTAGGGTTTTTTTTTGTTTTTGTTTTTTGGGGGCTTAAATCAGTGAGGCATGGCATGGCTTGAAACAGTAGGAGTGAGAGTGGAGGCAATGATGTAAGAGAGTCACATGGTGTCTGCGTACTTGCCCAATGGCCAAAGGCTCTCCCACTACCCACAAGGACAAGATACTGAAACTGGTGGGAGATCCTTCATAGCCCACTCTACTTTTCTGAAATTAAGGAGTAGAAGCCCCCATTCAAGTACAGTCAGGGACGTCTCCCTACTCCATTTGTCCAGAAGGAGTCCCCATTTCTAGATTATTTTGACCAAATTTGGCCTTTGCTCCATACCCATCCATCAATCTTTACCATAGAATATGCATATTTTACTTGCATATTTTATTATATTTAGGTGGAAGATTATCATGCATATTTTGCTTTTGTAGTCTGGGAAAATTTCTTCAATGCTCAAGAAAATGTGGTTTTCATGGTGGAGTATGTCGGAATCGGTTTTAGAGATATGCCTTTTATTTTGCTTTTTCCGTTTAAAATCCATTGGGTAGGAAGTAAACAGACTCGAGCTAATCGTGAAATATTAAGGCTCGATTTTGGAGTTAGTCGAGTAACTGTGCAACTTGAGTTAATTGTGAGCTTAATTGGGTTTTACATTTTTATTATTTATTAAATTACATTCATACCATCACTTTATAAATAATCAAAAAAACCTTAGATCTTTTATTAAGTTTAAATTTATTTGAGCTTATCGAATCAATTTCAAGTTGAGTTCGAGAATAATTATTTATTAGTTTTTTAATTGATTTAAGCTTTGTCGAATCGGGTTGGAAAAGTTCGATTATTTTTCGAGTCAAGTTTCGAACAATTGAAACAAAGGGCTTGGTCGATCGGATTCGGCTTTGAGTTTTAATCAGTCGAGCTCGAGCTTGACTGCCTCTCAAAGCCTGGATAACACCCCTAGGCATGGATAAATCAAACACACCTGGATCAACTTAACTTTTATTTATTTTTTTACTTCTATTTACTTTGCATATTATATTTTGTTCTTATAAGGATTCAAGTCTTGGAACTCTCATACCTCTATCCCAAGCCCTTAAAATTCTAGATATGTCCTTCCTTCAAAATAAGTATCCTACAATTTCAGAATTTGTAAAAAAAAAGAAAAGGTAAATACTTCCAATCCCTAAATCGGACAAATGACCCCACAGAAAAACAGTAGAAGAAATTGAAGAATAGAAAAGATCATGAAGTGAAAAAATGGGTGAGAGGCATTGAGAGGGACATAGAGAAGATGATAAGCCTTCATTTTTCATTAAGTGATGGAAATGGGTCGATCTGCAACTGTCATGGTATATGACAAAGACAGTGGATATATATATAGAGTTCATTTTTATTTTTATTTTTTTTTCATATTCATGTATAGAGAGAGTTTTATTTGGTGAGTGCAGTCCAGAATTTGGTGAAATTATAGCCGTTTGGCTTCATTATCAAAGTGGGGGGGAACACACACGCTCAAGAATTGGTGAAGCATCAACCTCTAGGGTGTGTGCCTTGGTTGGGCACACCATATCTTGTCGGTCATTGCCCTTGCCCTTGCCCTTGCCCTTGCCCTTGCACTTGCCCCCCATAACTTGTCCATTATTCTTTAAATAATGCTTTCTATACTTCTTCCGTCTGTCTTTACAGCAATGCAGTTGCCACTGCCACTGCCACTGCCACCACCAAACTACTGTTGGATAGGCTTTGAATAGATCTGTGTAATGATTAATGATGGCCTTAGCCAGATTGATTAAGGTATTTGAACTCTTAAAAGTAGATCCACTCGTCTTTTTGTGATGATGCATCATTGGATTCTTAGGACTTGGCATACTCTAATTTATATGATGGGATAAGGGCATTTTTGCATGAGTCCCACTTTCCCCTCAGGCTTAAGTTAGGGTGTAAACGAGTCAAACTATTAATTGAATCGAGCTTGAATAACTAGTCAGGGTTGAGTTAAGATCATCATAATCGCGAGCAGGTTGTTACGTGAGCTTAATCGAGTTTTCTTATTTTATTAATTGAATCGAGTTCGAGTATAATTATTTATCATTTTTTTAATTGATTTGAGTTTTTGTCGGACCAAGTTAGGTAACTCTTATTTTTAGTCGAGTTTGAAACACAATTTGAAAAGAAAAGGCTGATCGGTTGAGGTTCCGATTTTTAATCGAGTTGAGGCAGTGCAGCCCAGTGTCGAGATCGGCTGCGTTCTTGCGCTAAGCTCAACCATGACCCGTCCACTAAAAAAGATCACATGTGGAAAAACGTTCGTTAATCATTCTACACATGTCAAATTTTCCAAAATGGTTGTGATGTTTTTTAATGGGAGGGGCATGAGTGAGTTATGATAGTAAATGTCATGAGTATATTAGGACCAAAACAAGCTCGGGGGTAAAAAGGGACATACACGAAAATCAAATCTTGAAGGTATTTGTGGACCGTATCCCCTAATTTCACAATACTTTAGCACTAAGAATAAAGTGGATTTCTGTAGTGGCTATGGTTTAGCACTAACAATAAAGCGAGAACCAAAACGAGTAGTGTAATAATGAATAGAGAGAGAGAGGGCTTAGTGAGAATGGCCTAAAAGAAGCGTGATTGCTTTAAAGTGAAAATGTGCCTCAGTGCATTTTGTGATTATATTCCTTCTGACAAAAATATCATAACAATTATTTAATACATCGTTGACGTTTTGTTGAATATCTCCATTGTTTTAACGAAAAATCCAATCTACTGAAATTTCGACATTATCCCTCCCTCCCTCCCTTTTATTTTAAAATTTCGGGGGGCTGATAAGGGAGTGATGTGTCAATGTAACCTCTTTTTTTTGAAACAAATATTTTGAAATAAAAATTGATTTTAGCACATCCTACAAAATTATGTTTAATTTGTCATTTTCATGTCATGTAGGAATACCACATAGGAGAGACTTATTTTGATTAAATAAAAATTGTTTTTTTAAAATCGATTTCATTTTTTAACTAAAGTTGTATTTACTACTTCAATTTTTCATATCGAAATAAAGAGTCTTTCTTTTATGTGTTACATAGCATGGGAAAGGGTAAATTGAATATTAGTTTAAAGAAAGGGTTAAAATCAATATTTGTTTCAAAAAAAAAAAAAAAAGAAAAAAAAAGGTTATTTTGACAAATAACATCTGATAAAAGGCATATGTCGTCTAGCCCATCTAGATAAAGCCCAGCCCAGCCCAGCCCAGACCTCACATCTCCTTTTCATATCCTGTGAACTTAAAATGTGGATTGATAAACACCACCTTATAGGCTCTTGTTCATGTCTTAAAGCCTAACTCTTGCTTGGAACTCGAAAGTATTAAAGAAATATATATATATATATATATATATACTATATATATATATATATATATATATATATGAACTTAATAAATTAATCTTATATGTTTATTCACATTCATTTTTATTTAATAATATAATTTTAATAAATTTATTTATTTTTTGTTTAAAAAAAAAGAAATTTAAAAATATGTAGAATTTTGACTATGTTTGATTTTTTTTTATATTTTTCACGATGAAACAAAACATAAAAAAATCATTTTCTTTAATAATTTTTTTTTTCCTTTCCCTATCAGAGGGACATGAAAGATTGTATAAAAACACTCACAGTTTTGGGCCTTTCTGGGATTTGGAGGGTTTATTCGAGGGGCAGCATCTCATTCCCTCAATAATTTTCTGTTGGTGACTTAGGTAGAAGATGAACAGTCAGCTGTACTAATAAAACCCATTGGTATATGTCGTTTTTAAAATAATGTTGGCCCCAGTGTTTAGGCTATAGTTGGTGAGTACGGTTTTAAGACTTGAGTTTAAAACGTGTCAACGATTGTAGTTTAATTTAAATTTTTTTAAATCGTAATTGTCCAGTATGTGGTTTGATGAAGATGAATTAGTTTGGGCATTTAAAAAAAAACCAGATTGGCATTTAAAAAAAAAAAAAATATTATAAATGTATTTTGTAATCCTATATATATACAATGTATATGTGTATGTTTTGTCACTTTGTGAAAGTTTAATGCGACTTTACAATCATGGTATTTATTTAAAGAAAAATCGACATAAAGCATGTGAGGATTTAACAACACTAAAATTTGTAAAAATTGCATTTACCTCTCCTCAGTCTTTCATGTTTTAGTTAGATTCAATCATATATGTTAGTCTCACATACAATCCTTAAGCAAGTCCCAATACTTTTCAAGACTAATTTGATTTCAATGTTTTTTAAGCGATAGTTTTTTCTTTTTCTTAAAAATAAAAATGTTCTTACTAATCTTCCTAATTATGTTTATTTCAATCTTTTTCATTTTTATTGTTTTAATATATTTCATTCAATTTAAGAAGTTTTTGGCGTTGAAATTTACATAAAGATTGGAGCATCATGCTAGGACTTTATTGGGAGAAAATGTCTTGTAATCACTGCAAGCGTTTGATCGTATGTCGTCGATCGCTTAACGTTTTTGGGTCCAACCATACCCTTAACGTTTCACTCGTGGCACATGTATGACTTTGTCGTTAAAAGATTTAATGGATAGACAAACAAAACGTTAACATTGCTTATGTGACACCCCTCATATGCATTTTTAACTTATGTAACAGCTTACAAGGGATTCATTAAACCCAAAATATTATAATGATAAAATTGTCCTCATCTCGACAAGATGACGAGCTTTGGGTAGTTTTGAACATACTCTTCTTCATCTTCTTCCTCTCGATTCTGTTCATCCCAAATTCGCATAGCACCATCCCATTCAAATGTGACAGTGGCTGATGATGGTGGTGGAGATCATCATCTTCTTTCTTAGACCCTAATTTTTCAAATATGAACATGAACACTATGCGTCCCTCCATTACATCGTCAAATAGCCAATTGTGGACGTCCAAGGAGACTTATATTGAAACTCCATTGACTTTAATCTTCTTGTTTCCGTTGAATTTCCATTTCAAAAGCTTCATCTGTAAAACCCTTTTCCGTCTACGTCTACGCGAAGGTTGTCAATAATTTCTTCTCCTAACACAATACTTCAATGGAAATGGAATTTGCATATTAATTCATGACTCTTTGATTTGTTTGTTTTGGATTTTTGACAGCGAACGAAGTTAGAGAAATAACGAAGGTAACATTACATGATTTTTCTTTTCATATTTCTTCATTTTCTAGGTGACCAAATAATAGTGGATTGGGAATTCACTATGAGTTATAAGCTTTTTCTAGGTGTGATAGAGAGGCATTAGAGATTCCTAATAAAACGAGAGCTTTTGGATGTGCTCCAAATTAGGGATAAAGACAATTTTGTCAAAATAATTTTTGGGTTAAATGAATCATGTGCAAAACTGCATCAGCTAAAAATGCATGTGAAGAGTGCCATATAAACAATGTTAACGCCCCATTTGTTTATCCGTTAAATCTTGCACAACGAGTAGAGGACATAACAAGAGTATATATAAACAATGTTCACGCCCCTTTTGTTTATCAAGTTAATCTTTTAGCAGTAGGGACTTTATATCATGTGTTCTGTGAAACATTAGAGCATGATTGAAATCAAAACGTTAAGGATTATATTAGACAGACGGCCAAACGTTAAAATTATTTGCGCACCTTTTCATGGACTTCCACCCTTTTCCCTAAAACCGCCGAGGCTTACTGGGTGGAATTCAATAGAATATTTTTTTTTTTGTCTCATTAATTCCCACAAAAGCAATCAATTCTTCCGGCCTGTAAGAAAGATTATTGAGCCCCCCTTATAAACATTCAGTGCCTTTTTATTACATTTCTGTTGGGATAAGTATAAAAAATAAGGAAAAGACTTCAAAAAAAAAAAAAAAAAATGTATAAATTTTCCGTAAAAAGTGTTACAAAATCAAGTCTAATATTAAGAATTAGTTTAAAACCTGAACAAATTTATGTCATTCAACTCATAAGAAATTGAGCTGATTTTCTTACATATATTTTTACCATTAAAAGACAAACAAAATTAAAAAGTTTAATATTTCCAAATACTTATTTATTTTATTTATTTTATTTTTTGAAGCTAGCTGCTTTTAATACAATGTCTTAAACTGCCTCCAATAAGACTCGATGTTCAACCATGCTAATAACTTTTGTACAATGTCTTAAGCACCTCCAATAGGCTAAATATTCAACCGTTTAACGTTAACGCTCCCAACTAAGAGGCTTTGTGGACAAATACTTTAATTTTATTTAGAAAATTAAAATAAAAAAATAAATTTCAAATATAAAAATAACAACCTATAGAAGAGACAAATCTTACCCTCTATATTACCAAAGAGGGAAAAAAAAAAAAGGGCAGAAAAGAAGGAAAGAGCATATTTAGGTGGCATTTATTTTTTTAGCTTTTTATTAAAAGCTAAATAACTTTCAACATTCATTCTATTTGTTTTTTTTTTAACTTTTTCATGACTTATTGTTGAAATTTCTAAAAAAAATTAGAATAGAAAAAACCAAAATATTTGGCTTTTTCTATTCACGAAAAAATAATCTTCCAAATCAAAAAACACTATCTTGATTGAGGAGAAGAGTACATGACATTTCCATTCACGATGTTAAAAAACAAGCGACTTAATAAATCTTATTAAGTCTTGTCGGCGATAAAGCCCAAAAGTTATATTCGGCGTTAAGTAAAAAGCAAATCTCTGCCTTAGACTTGAAACTTACATAATAGTTTTTTTGGCAAGCAACTAAAGGTCAAAAATGGAAACAGAAGTTGCTGAGGAAATATGTAACCACAAGAAAACAGAAAGAGACACAATTCTAAACAGCACATGTACTGTACTTTCTTCCTCCCTTCTCTCATTTTCTGGCCTCCCTGCCACAACCCCTTTTGATGTATACAAAAACATAGAGTTATTGTGAAGGCATTCTCACATAATCACTTAACTAAGACCTAAAATCTATCCATAATTGTAATGTCTTATATGGGATAGAATAGGAAGTTTCTAAACACTACATAAATATGAGTTTTTCTTAACTTTAGGAATGCATTATAAAGGCATTTGAGATAAGAGTAAACAATATCTATATGATTGGATCCGAGTCATTACAAATTATATCAAAGTTAATACTTGATCCGAGTAAAGGATAGTTTGGTATCATTGATGATTATTTGTTTGAACCTGGTTTTTTTGTTTTTTGATAAGTAAAGCCAAGGATATATTAATCACAAGAGCACCCAAGGGTATGCAAGGCCCCTAAAGTAACAAAAACCCGCAGCCCGTTTACAAGCGCGTAGTAAAATCGACCAATAACTAACCCTATCTCATAAGATAAAATAAGGACCGTTATGCATAAAATATCCATATTAAATAAAAGAGAAAGTTCCTAACATTATATCAATATTGGCTGCTCTTAAACTTATCAAAGATCCCTCTGGAATTGGTTCAAAACAAATATTATCTATATGGTTGAATATGGATTGTTAGAACAATCATCAAAGGAAACTCAGAGACATTCAACAATTCCATAAAGATGCTTGTGTTATTGGGCAATGTGTTCCAACATTTAAATTTGTTATACCTTGGCTCAAAGTTTTAAGAAATGTTTGGCAACAGAATTGCATTAAAAAGCATCTCCAAAGTGAGTGTCAGTACCATCAATCATAACACAGGAATGAGAATTCATAACCACCTAGTAGTATCCTCAATAATAATCCATAATTCCCTAGCCAAATTATAACCATCAATTATGGTGGTAGCACAGAATATCTATTGATTGAATGTACTGATTGTTCATTTTAGTTTGGGTGTATTCATAGAAATTGGATTCTTCAATCTCCGATGTCTTGGGTATTTGGGACCCTCAACATTCTTTAAGGTTTTTAAGTATGCCATATAAGATCCACAAAATAGCTTTATTTTTCGGAAGCAATCGCATATAGAATGATTTATCCACCAATACAAGGAACCTGGCTTCAGGAAATTGCATTATAAGCAATTGCATAGAAATTAATACAAATGATATTTGGGGGATGCAAACCCCATTTCCTTGTTTCAAGTAACTTTTAAGGTGAGCCTGCAAGAAGAAGAAAGAGTAAATTATGGTACATTATAGCAAATCAAGTATGCAAGTATGATATATGTTACATTTAGAGCGTTAGAGCAATTTGGAAGTGTTCATGTAACATAGGCTGTTTGCAATATGTGATATCGTAATCCCTTCTTCATACGCCATTCATGATCTAGCTCTAACAAAAATAAACCAGATGATCACCCATCCGAGAGGTCCTTTAATGCTGTGACCAAAATAACTTCTCACCTTAATCTCAATCCTTGAGGGGGCAATCATGTTGGTTTGGTTTAAATAGTTTCCTCCAAAAAATAACTCCTGGTAAGGCATTTATGTAAACATTGCTTATATTTTCATCTTGTATAAGGATTTTCTTGCAAATTATAAAAAACAGGTATAATGTAAAGAAAAACGAAACACAAACATCAATTCTTGTGGAAAGGTATGCAGTTTGCAACCAAAAGCATGAAGAATACTATCCATAAGTGAGAAGACCTTGTCCTTGGGCCACTATATATGACCATTATTTGGAATGTGATAGAAAGAAATAGGAGCTTGTAGCTACTGGTTGGATCAGCTTGTTGAAGTGTAGAATCATTATGGCATGATTTCAAAAAAGAAAATCCTAATAATTTATTCGAATTCATAGTATTACCATCTTCTATAAGTTCTATCCTATTCTGACCAAGCATCAGCATCCAAATTCTATTTGTTGCATAACACACTTACTTGCCACTTACACACCTGCACTTTGCACTTTTTGCCACACACTGCTGCTATGAAAATAACAAGCAAAAATCACCCAAAAGACACAAATTCTCGCACTCACACGCCCAAAACAATCAATAGACACCAGGGAGCAGATCCCGAGAATTATCATAAACGCATTTAATTGGCTTATCCTTCATGCAAAGGAAAGGGTACATGATAAAAAAATGCATTCAAAATTACTCAGAAATTTCATATACTTTGCTCAGAGATCCTCCTCCTCCTCCTCCTCCTCAGCAATGCCCAGAAGCTCAGACAACTCTCCATTTTCATAAGATTCAACGGTATCTACAATCACAACATCAATAAGTTGTCAGGTTGAGCTTTTTTTTTCTTATTGCTTGGAAGGGAATGATTGGAAAAAGAGTAAGCTACCATCTGAGCCTCCAATATGCTTTCCATCAATGAACACCTGTGGCACAGTTCGCCTCCCTACAAGCCCGCTTAGGGCATCCTGAATATTCCAACCATCCTCTGTAAAACACAGAAGGAACTCTTTTCAATAACTTTCAAGGTAGTTAGTAGCGCTCATAGGCATATTGCTTGTGAGGCTTAACTATGATATGAAGCTTCTCTCAACAAGGAAAGACAGAAATGTAGAAGAAATCAAGTCAAATATTAGAACTGAGGCTCTAGAAATATTGCCTTAAGCCTTATCAGCTGCCTTAACCCACCTCTTGAAAATTTGCATTCAAGCCCATAAACATGGGAGAAATCAGTATATTTTGACATTCCATAAAAGCTCAAAAGCAAAATGCAATTATCATATGGAAGTGAGGCACTAGTCATCTCTACTTATTAAACGACTAACTCTCCTAAAAGCTCAAGCTAGTAGGATTTGTGTTTAATATAAAATATCAGCGCCCTTGCTCACTTCCTCCACGTGCAATACCATACTTGCAGCGTGAAGGAGTCAAATAAACCAAATAGAGTCCTCCATCGACTTTTAAATCAACAAATGAGGAATAAATTGCAAAGAGGTGGCTCAAACCCAGGACTTCCTGCCAAACCAGGCTCTAATACCATGTTAAACGGCTAATTCTCCTAAAACCTCAAGCTTGTAGGATTTAGGTTTAATATGAATATCATGCCTTTAACACTACTCAACCATCATTCGTCAAGAATTATTTTTCTACCTAGTTTTTTTAGCATTAGCTACTATTTGATCAACAAGTTTCTAAGCTTTGTGAAAAACTGATTCAAATTTTGTCTCACAAATAAATATGAAGATATCAATAAGTTAGTTGTGAACAAACCCCTTTGATCAAGCTCAACGACATATGGAACTTGGTTCAACTCTTTGAAAACAGCTTTTGCCTTTTTACAATACCTGCAGATAATTTGGACAGAGACCATAGTTAGCTTAAGTTGCCAAGTTGCTGAACATTGCTATCAAGTTTCTCCAATTTGAATAGGACTGACCAAAGGATGTATTTTTACATCCCATAACATTGTGGTTGGAATTAAAATTTAGTGCACATTTGTAAGAAAACCAAATAAAGTTTATTAAATGCCATAACATCAGGCTGGTTCAATTTGAGAGGGAACCCCAAATCCCATTGTATACAATTACAAGAACCAATGATTGGAATCTATCACAAATGTTTAAAAGAAGACATAAAAACAATTTGTCATTTCCCATGAATGCAAGTATGAAGGCAAAAAATGCTACCAGTAACATCTAAATGAATCCACTTGGATTTTTTCCATTTTTATTTATGCTATGTTTGGATTAGGTAAAGTAACATAGAAGCAAAGAAGCAATAAGAGAAATTTCAAATTTCTCATGTTTGGTTGCTTCGGAAATGCAAAGAAATTTTCTAAAAATTATTTGAAAATTTAAACATTTTCTAAGCTCAAGGAAACATATAAAGAAAAATTAGAACCAGATTCAAGGGAAAAAAAAAGAAAAAAGACTTTTTTTCCCTTCACACTTCCCAACATGATCCACTATTTGCAGTAGGCTGAGTTTGGATCAGGTTCTAGGGTTTCAGTGTTTCAACAGGATTTTAATTTAGCGGAATGCCCACAGAAACCCAATTGTCTTATGCCTGAACCCATGTTTGAAAAAGAATTAGGATTATAGAACGATAAAAATTTTCATTTTCCATTTCCCTAATGTTCTCCTCCAACCATAGAAGGCAGAAAAAGAAAGGGAAAAAATTTCTGAAAATAGCTAGAGAAGGGAATGTATTTTAGCAATTTTCTCTCTCCTTTTGGTCATCCTGTCTGCTAGATCCAAAACAGCCTTGAAAAAACGGAGTTTTCACATGAGAATCGGAAAAAACAAATACAAGAACAAGAGGTGGAAATAAAAAAGGAAAAGAGAAGTACGGGCAATAGGACTTGGAGAAGATGACGATCTTGTGAGAAGCAATGGTTTTCTTGACGAAATCGGCGGCCGCATCAGAAGAAGATTGGTCTGCGTCGGCGGAAGAAGGTCGGAAGAGAGAGGAGGCTGTTATTGTTAGGACGAATAAGGTAAGGGTGATGCCGCGCATCGTCTTCATCGCCATGGCCGTCGGAAATGCAGAGGTGTCGCAGATTCTGTATGCCTACAAAGACTTTCAACTGTCTGCTTCACTTCCTATTTTGACAATTAAAGACTTTGATATAATGTAATAAATGTCCAGGACCCAAACTCGGACCCCCTTCTCTTCCTTTAGAGACAATGAAAACTAAATTTTTATTGTTTCATAATAATAATACATTTTGTTGAACATATAAATCAAATTATTAAAAACTATTAAAAGATAATTACGGTTATCTAAAATACTAAAATTTTAAGTCCCCAATAGAACTATCTTAGAATAAGAATTTGATGTGATTTAATTTACAAATATTTGTCTGGCTAGCATTAGAAGCGAAGGTGAGGAAGAAAACAAGCAACGAGAAAATTACATGAAAATAATGAGCAGAGTCTTATGCGTACTTAATCTTCTTAAAAGCAGGTCGCCTTCTCTAAAGGTCGTTGCTTTCTAGGATACAACGGATGATAACAACACCTAACTTGTAGTCACTCGTGACGAACTGGAGACGTTCGTATCTCCATCACAAAGAAGACAAAAAAAAAGAAGGTGAAATCTATGCTTTTTTCCCACACTACCAATGTGACATCCCAAAACTTGAGGGTTTCGTTAACCGATCGTCAACTCGTGGAAGTAATACCTTGAAAATCTCATCGCCTTTTGAATACAAAATCGACATCAAATACCGCTGGGATACCGAAGAATCGATACCACCGTTATGTCCCATTTACTCCAGATCCCTTCATCCGTATTTATGTTAAAATATGCGAATTACATTTAAAACAAGCCAAGAATTCGATCAAACCTTTTACCATTATTATATACCAAAATTAGATTGTCGAAAGTTTTACAAAAGATTTATCAAAGCCACACATGTTAGCCTACTAATAACGCTACTGACCGAACAAGTATCTATAGGTGTACACCAGACTTGAAATGTTTTTCCATAGCGGCGAAATAGCGCCCAATAGAGAATATTTCCTACGGAGGCTACTCCCCACCTAAGTCCACATGCAATGGTCATGTTCCACACATTTACATTCAAAGTAAAAACATGTAATTTATACTATGAAATCCTACATGTCATGCCATGAAATGAGATTGACCCACCTTGCATCATGCCCCGAGTCCTTATCGACTCCATCATTTCCGAGTCCCATGCATCATCACATAAATGTTTCAAGCCCATGTGTGATAAAACTACAACATTTCTGGGATTACATCCACGACATTTACAAAACAAATTCATTTGTTTTCAAACCCAAAAGCTTTTTGGATGTCATACCTCGATGATCATTTATATACAAAACACATGAGTCTTTTGTGGGCAACGAATTTTGGTGTCCCACCCCAAGCTTCGCACGGCTAGACACTTTTATGGGTTTTCATCGCTTGAATTATGTCTAATCATAAATAACGGGTCTTTCACCAAAGGGGTGTTGTTCGTTACATACCCGAATATGCTTTTTACCATTTCATGTAATTGTGTGACTTTGTTAGACGTCATCCAACCGACTGAAACACGAATCAAACACCAACCAAGGTTGATTTAATCATGCACTCACACACCTATCGCACGTAATGTCCCCATGGTAATGTACGCGCCCATTGCACGTTATATCTTTGCCACATGTATAATGAATGCCACATGGACAAACCAATCCACGCCATTCAACGCGCGTCGCGGATAATCACATCATCACCCGCATTTGACTTCCATACAAATATTTGTATCCATGTCATCATATCATGCACTATATCAACATCAACGATACAAATGGTCATTCTACATTCAAGCAATGACACACACATAATCAAGCCATGTAACGATCATATTTGCAATATTATAAACTTAGTCACATGTCAATACATTAGAATTACAAGGTTGACATCCAATATGTCACGTATCCAACAAATGACACACTCTCAAACAGCCATACAATGGTCCCAACTCACAAACAATCATGCAACCCAAGCCAAGAGATCCCACCTCCAAACAGGGCCATAAACACGTGCCCTGACTGTAATATAGTCTATCTAGGCTTGGTGCAGTGATACCACCTTACAAGACCTCGCCTAGGCGACCAGTGAAAGTCTCCCCCCACTTCCTTTTCAAGCTCGCCTGTGCATGCATGCTGTTCAGGGCGGACCCTTTCGTTTAGGCAAACCTTCCCTTTGGCTAGGCGAGACTCTTTTCTTCTTGGGGAAGCTCCATATTCTTTCCTAGGCTAATGGCGCTTGTTTGCCGTAAGGATGCCCTGTCCTAACATCCGACCATTTTAGGCCCAAAGAAAAATAAAACCAAGTAAGAAGAATTCTACTTTCTCGATAGAACTGTTAGGAAGCCTCGTGGGCACTTCCTAAACCCGAAACCTTTGATTTTTCAAACTCACTCGATCCTCGACTTAAATCCTGTGGCATTTTTCGTATTCACTCATAGCCTCGGCCGAGATGCGATGAACTTTTGTTTCATCTGGACATGAAAATGACCAACTAAGCTTTAGATCTGAAGGAAACTCTCGGGCTTTATCTTTTCTCTCCCTCTCGTAGACAAAAACCAGGAAAATGGGATCCCTTTTTCTCGCCTCTAGAACGACCTTGCTTGCTAAGTTCATATTCCATGACCTAACTGTGAAGCTTATTTTTAACTTCGGTGATTATTGAAAATCTCATCCCTGAGTCACCGGACACATGTCACCTCGAAAAACGTGAAATTCAACTGCCTTTGGAATTCAAACTAAATTTGTCCGAGTTACCAGCTGTGGATTCAATCCAAAGGTGAGGTCCTCGTTTCATCATCCGAGATTTGTAGCTTCAAGCTCAACCTGTACTATAGTGCACTCATCGTTTTTTCAGCTTTTTTTGTAGAAAAATTAGATTTCTTTTCTCTTGGTTTTATAGCCAAAGAGAGTCAGAGCGCTTTAACAGATAACGAAGAGAGGTTGGCTTCCTACGGCAGCCATGATCAATGGAAAGGAATATAAAAGGTCTACAATAAAGGATTTTAAATCCTTTATCCAAACATTTCAAACAAACAATTAATTTCATTCAAAAAGACTAAGATCTAACAATTCCCTACATGAATGAAATTGACACTTAAAGGCAGGACAAACGATTCCTCAGAAGTGATAGAGTACAATAGTTGAAACTTGCATATAGACAGGGGTAGGTGTTTTTAAACCTCTCTTGAAGCATGTTTCATCTACTAACTAAAAAGACATGATATCCTTGAACCGTTTCTATCATTTAGTAGATGATGACAAACCTCACACCTACCAACATTAATAGTTTTCACTTTATGTTCGTTTTGGCACGAACACGCGCCTCTGCCTGCAAGAAATACTAGTTAATCGTGTCCTATTCGGCCTCCTTGAAGTGACCCCACTCACCTTCCATAGGCATCTCCTAAATTAAGAGTAGAATATGTTACCCTTTCAAGCATGATATCATCAAAAGCATAGCTTAACCTTTCTTCTTGCACGAAGTATTGTTTTCATCATAGGATCTGACAACAAGATCCCCTACGATCAAACTGGGAAGTCTTACAATTTGAAGGTTCCTTGAACATAGATTTTGGGATCTTCAGTCAGCTAGGTTGGGTATCCATCGTATTAACTTATTCCTTTATGGGCTTTAGTCTCATTCCTTTCGATGATTTCTCAACTAACTCTTTATTTAATCATTTGGTTAGCGGATTCATGATGCAGCTATCCTTTAGATTCTTTACATAATCTAAAGAGATGACCCTTTTGAGAGGTATTTTGTCTAATGGTGTTGTGTCTAATGCACTAACATGTCTGTATTTCTACCATTATATACACTGCGACTCTACCTAGTCAGCAGATTGACTATCATAATGTATGCATATTGGAGGCATAAGCTTTGGCCACTGTGTAATATCCTCTAAGAAGTAGCGTAGCCATTCAACCTTTTCCCCACATTTATCTAGTGCTATAAACTCAGATTCCATTGTGGATTTGGCAAGAACCGTTTGTTTTGAGGATTTCCATGAGGCTGCTATTCCCCCTAGTGTAAACACAAAACCATTATGGGATTTTGAGTCTTTAACATTTGATATCCCGCCTTGTCATCACCTTCAAGATAACAATGACTAGATAAGTAGTAGCCCATATAATCATTTAAAGTAAAATGTAAGTACTTAAGTACTTCATACCTTGCCACGAAGGCCTAGGATTACTGTATAACTTAATTTACTAACCAGATCGCTATACATATGTTCTGCCCTTTGGTTTCACCATTAGTACATCAGATTGTCCATTACTCGCAGTATTTTACGGAGTAAACACTTTCTCCTTTATTCCTGATAGACAGTGTTACATCAACTCAGTGTTTTGGCAAATTCCAAAACTGTTCTTTATCAAACTTCCAAGAATATTATCAACATAACGATTGACTTCGTAATGAGTCAATTTGATGCTCCATGAGTTTTAGACCCCATAATATAACATCAGCAATCCCATGCGTATGGTCGCAGTGTCAAACCTGATAACATACTAGTAGATATGATCATCTTATCATCACTTCGCTCTATCAATAAACATGTAAAGCATACATTACTACAATGACATATCCATAAATTATATCCTGACACACACATATTTTGTCACATCTCATCGATTTTGAATCCTCAGGACATCATACCGTTGTCAAATTTCACATTGTTTTGTGTTTTGTCAGGCCCATACAAGGATTTCACTAACTGGCGCACTTCTTTTCTTGTCCTAAAGCAAAACCCCTCAAGCTGTGGTTCCTACGATTTATTTCATCTAAACTCCACACAGGAATGTCTTCACATCCATTTATGGCCTCTCGCTTTCTTTAAGGAATCATAAGCACCATCCTTATGGAATTTTATTCTCGCTATCGAGAGTATGTGTTATAATAAGTCAAGGTTTTAGTTTGTTTGTAGAATCTTTTTGATCACACAAGTCTTTACTTTCAGACTTCGTCAATTGACCATCATACTTTCTCTTTTTCGAATACCCACTCGAACTTAGAGGCTTACACTCGTGGGATCCACTAGCTCCTAAGTATGGTTATGCACATGGAAATCAATTTCACTCTTAATAACCCATTTCCACATGAGACCTTTTGTGTATTCATTGCCTCCCTTGAAAGTCTGGCGGTTTCCTTCACATTATATGTCGTAAAATCGACCAAAAGATTTTTCTGTCCTTGCTCTTTTATCGAGTCTAGGTTTAACCTCACCGTCTTTGTCTTAATCTTGCTGACTATTTCCATTAATGCCTCAAGCATCATTTCAATAACTTGTTCTTCTTTGAATTTATATGGAAATTCATCTTCAAAGAATGATGCATTCCTTTGATTCCATTATCGCAGTTCTTATAATATCAGGATATTCTATCTGGCGGATAAGGAATCGATATCAAGTATGTGTGATACCAAAATGAAAAAATGCAATCAATAGTTTTAAGTCACATTTTCACCTTTTTTAAGTGGAGGTTTGGCTTCGATTTCACACTGTGAAGTACTTATAGATGATCGTGAGTCCTCCATAACTCATATATGGAGTCTTCTCTGCAGTTAAATTGTCTAAAAGACCTGCATGTACCGCTTCTCCCCACATGTTTTGTGTAGACCGTGAATCAACATTGCATTCATCATTTCTTTAGAGTAAGATTTGCTGCTTGACTTAACTGGCTGGATTGAGGTGATATATATACTGTGGCGCAGATAATTATTTTCGAAGACAAACATCAACAACCGGCCGATTCATAATCTCACCACCTAGGACTACTTAGCACTTAATTTCTTGTTGAGATGATCAACCTCGCTTTTTAGAGAAACAAATTTCATCGACCCTCATCCTTGCATTTCTTTGAGCAGTACAGAACAATATTTGGTGCTATCATCAACAGAGATAATAAAATATTTATTACCACATCTTGTTTGGTACGAATCTCAAATCATATATATCATTATGGATTGTCAAGAGGTTCAAGCAGTTTTTAACATTTTGAAAAGATGACTCTGGCCTGGCTGCCTCTGTAATACAAGTTGTATAATTTATGCTTTGCATCAATTTGGAAAGTTGGTAATTGATTGCTAATCATCCGCAATGGTCATAATTTGCATATAACCTAATCACTCATGTCATAGATTAGGATGACTCAAGCATGTAAGTACTTCTCGCTTTATTCATGCTATAGACTTGACTATAGCCATTACATCCAACTTCCACATACCACGCCTTCCCGACATATTATCTAATTTCTTTGACAAACAAATTTATCTCGACTCTAACACCAATCGAAATCCATGGGTTATTCAAAGAATGAACCGCCACTGCCCTTAAGTAGATTATGTATGGCGGCAAAACATTGGTCATAGCCGGCTCTTTCCCTGTATGTCATCTTCAAGACCACTTTTCCTCAAGCCTTGATTTTTGAACCGGCAGAGCCCCCATGAACACTTTTCCTGGCCAATTTGGTCTAAAGGTGAGAACACTTTTATCCACAAGACACATGATGAATAACACCGCTGTCAACCACAAATCCTTGGGATTGATCCCACAAGTTCACCTAAGAGGTCATCGCCGCGAGGTCAATGTCGGCCAGATCTCATATGCCATCAACTACATTTGGCTTCTTGGTTTTGTTCTCTTTGCAATTTGGTAACTAAAGATTTTTGACCTTGCTTCCCACAATTGAAGCATTTACCTTGGTACTTTTGTTTCTTAGAGATTCCTCCTTTAGGTCCCAGCTTATTGCCTTTCCTTTTGTTGTTGGCTTTCTTGAATTTGTAATCTTGACCATGTTCCACAAAGTTAGCCTTAGCCTCGCTGGAATTGTGTGCCCATTTTTTCTCAAATCCTCTATTGTCTTCTTTGATACAAAGTTTAATAATCAGATATTCGATGCTCATCTTCTTTCTCTTATGCTTGAGGTAATTCTTGAAGTCTTTCAAACTAGGAGGCAGCTTCTAATAATAGCTACAACTTGAAAAGTTTTGCTTAACATCATTCACTGAGCATGTACCTCATTGAGGATTACTTGAAGTTCTTGGACTTGATTGACCACGGTCTTGGAATCTACCATTTTGTAATCGAGGAAATGACCCACAAGAAACTTCTTAGCCCTAGCATCCTCTGTTTTATATTATGATCGGCAGGATTCTCAGTAGCTCTTGGTTGTTTTTTAATTTGAATACAACATTGTATAAAGAATCGGCCGCTATTCATGACGTAGTTTATGCATAGAAAGTCGTATAATGTTTTCTTCAAAGATCCACAACACCGATGACTGATATCACGCTTCATCTTCTTGAGCTAGTGGGCATCTTCTCACCAATAATCTCACAAGACATGGTGATCATGCAGAATAACATCTTATATATTGCCACCTTTAAAAGCTTTATCTATTGAATTTCTAAATTTTTCTTCCAAGTTGAGATACAGAGATAGTACCAACAGAGGGCATTACCGATACACTTGTGCCACAAGAGGGCTTACACTTCAAGGTATGCATCCTAGCCGCATTGTTGGAATTGAGTCCTATTTCTCCCAAAATTTCCAGAAATGTAACACTTTCTAGGCTCCTAAACCACCGTCGAATAATCAAATAACGATAACAAGGTATTCCCAGGTAAAGACAAAGGGGTATATAAACCCGAGTTTAACTAGTCTCCCAGAACAATATTCGGCTCAAAAGATTGAGGGGTCAAATGGTCCTCACTTAAAATCTCCAAACTCTTAAACAAACTTCTTAGTATCAGATTTCCATTGGCACAAATCAAATGAGTAGAGTTTAGGCCTGGGATGAGACTTATCTTTATCATGTATTTCTTGCAAGGAAAACCTAAACTAAGTGTGTAGCTTTGGTTGAGCATTCACCTCTTGAATGCCAGGTCATGGGTTGAAATCCCCTTTATGTACTTTTGTACTAGGATTTTATTTAATAAATCAACAAACCACTTATTTGTTTGACTTTTAACTTTTTTTTAAAAAATGTTTTTTTTTTGTCCTTTTTGAAGGAACAACCTACTTTTCCTTTTTTTTTTCTTTCTTTTCAGAGGAGAAGAAAACCTCGTCCTTTACAAAAAAAACATTTTTTTTCTTTAAAGCCTTTTATCAAAAGTTGGATTAAAACTTTTTTTCCTTTAAAGCTTTTTATCAAAAGTTGGCTTAATATTAACAAAACATTTTTTTTTTGTTAAGTTTTTTCCTTCCAAAGAGAAAACTACCCCATAAAAACCATTATCTTAAGAAAACAAAAATTTTCCCTTTTGTTATGCAAAAAAGGATAAGTTTTTTTATTTAATTTTTTTTCTTTGATCTCAAAACTAAACCAAAAGGAAATTTGAGATACTCACCCAAAAAAGAAGAAGAAAGTTCTGTTCATCCAGAAAACAAAAATACCAAAAAAACCCAATTGTTAAACAAAAACCCAAAAGGATACTTGTTTAAATTGAAACAAATTTACAATTTTTTTGAAAGGATTTTTTTCTTTGCAAAAAGGGACCTTTTTTCTTTTCCAAAAAAAAAAACCTTAAAACAAAATTTCCTTTTTTTCTTTCCAAAAAAAAAAAATTGTTATCAGGATGGAAAAAATGGTTTTTCCTTAAAAATAAATCCTCCAAAGTTGTTTTCCAAATAGATCCTCGTGATAGATTATCCTGATTATTTATTTATTTATTTTTTATATCAAAAAACTTACGTATAAGATTTCTTACCAGAAGGAAAAAAAATAATTCTCCTTTAGAAAAAGATAAACACCACGAAAACACACCAAAAATGAATGTTTTCTTTTTCTTTCTTTTTTGTCCTCTTGCTTTTTTGTTTTTTTATTTTTTATTTTTTATGTTGGCCAAAACTTTTTTTTTCTTCCCAACAAACTTTTTTCCTTTTCTCTTCAAAATTGCTTCAAGATCATACAATATATGCACAATCGCACAAGAAAAGTAGGAATAAAAACAAACAAACAAAATTACAGAGAAAATAATAATTCAGCTAGTGAAATTAATTTCTCAGTTAGAATTCCACCTTCAACAGATATTTCGAGATCTTAACGCCTACTTCTGATACAATCCGCCCCTTTAATGACGACAACAATAACAAGAGATGTAATGGTCTTTATCACTTAAGAGGACAAAAAAAGAGGTGAAATCTATGCTTTTTTCCCACACTACCAAAAAGAGTTAGGAGCTCTCTTTAAATAGAGAAAAGGAGTATCGTAATTTCCAATTGGCACAAACTCAAAATGAGTAGAGTTTAGCCTAATAGGTTTTTCCTCCTTATCATATTATTGTAAGGAAAACTAATAACCAAGCGTGTGTGGAAGCGGTCGAGAAGATTCAACCCTTGAATGCCACGGTCATGGGTTGAAACCCTTTCATGTACTTTACTAGGATTTTATTTATAAATCAACAAACTACTTATTTGTTTTGATTCTTCTTTAACCTTTAAAAATGAAAAACCTTTGAAGAACAACTATTTCTTTTCCTTTTTTTTTTTTCTTTCTTTTTTTTCAGAGAGAAGAAAATTGTCCTTTACAAAAACATTTTTCTTTAAGCCTTATCAAAAGTTGGATTAAAACTTTTTTTCCTTTAAAGCTTTTTATCAAAAGTTGGCTTAATATTAACAAAACATTTTTTTTTTTGTTAAAAAAAGTTTTTTTTTCCTTCCTTAAAGAGAAAAACTAACCCAGATAAAAACCATTAAGAAAATAACAAAAATTTTCCTTTACATAAAAGCTGATAAAGTTTTTTGCTTTAATTTTTTTCTTTTGATCTCAAAAAACCAAACCAAAAGGAAATTTGGAGATAATTGTTTCCAAAAAAGAAGAAGTTGTTTTTCCCTCGTTTGATTTCCAGAAAACAACAAAAAAAAAAAAAGCCTAATTGTTAAACAAACCCAAAAGGATATTGTTTAAATTGAACAAATTTACACTTGAAAAGGTTTTTTTCTTTTTGTAAAAGGACCTTTTTTTCTTTCCAAAAAAACCTTAAAACAAAATTTTTTCTTTCCAAAAAAAAAAATGTTATCGTGGATGGAAAAATATTGGTTTTTCTTAACTATTACTAAATATCTAATCAGAATACCTCGATGAGAATTAAAGACAGATGTATCTTTATCATGAAGTATATATATAAAAAAGCAGTAGAGCTGAATTCCATTTTTTTCCTACATCTACCAAAGAGAGTTAGAGCTCTTTTAAATAGAGAAAGGAGTGTTTGACTCTACGGTAGTTCAAAGACTTAACGGAATAATTTTAAAAAGTTTATAGTGTAATAGATTTGAAATCCTTTATCCAAACGTTTCAAACAAACAATTAATTTCATTCAAAACGGATTAAGATCTAACAATTTCTTGTCTGATCAAAGTAGCACCATCGTCTGAATCTCCCACAAAAAAACCAACAAAAATCACGCCAGAATAATAAATCATAAAAACATAAGAAAACAAAAAAAAGAATCAAATAAAATTCGCATCGCAAGAAAACTACTTTTATTGAGAGAGAAATCTCATATCTGAATAGACGAAGCAATGAGAGGGGTGATTTTAGACCAAGGAAGGAAAAAAACCCACTCTCATTTCTAATGGGACGAAGTTACAAAAACGAAAGAATTAAGGCCAGAAAGAAAGCAGAGAGAGGGGGCGCCTTCCTTCAACTTAATTTGCCATGCCCCCTTCCTTTCCTCTGATGTTCATTATTTTAATTTTGAATGCTCTACAACTCTAAGCATGTAGACAATAATCTTAAATTTGTGAATATGAAATTTCCCATGTTTTTTTTGGAAAATAATTTATTTTGGATAAAAATGTCCTCCATTTTATGTATTTGCATTATCTCTTAAAACAAGGGGTTAATTTTGTAAGAAAATAATGACATTTTAAAAAAAAAAAAAAAAGACCAAAAATTGATGAAGGATCAAAATTTCAAATTTAGGTTTTCAAAAGGTTTTAAATAAAATCACCCTTTTAAAAATTGAATTTCACAAATCTAATCCTTTATGAAAATTTTAAGGATGACCATTTAAAAAAAAGAGGATAATGTTATGTTATTATTTTAAATTTTATTACGTTTTTTTTGGATTCCCTTTAGGATGAGATTTTTTATTACATTTTTAGAGGCTTTTGGATGAAGTTACGTTCTTATTTTATTCCTTTAGGATTTTTTATTTTTAATTCATTGTGAAAATTTGTTTCTAATTTGATTCTCTTTAGAATTCTGGTTGTTAGCTATAAAAGGGCTTAGACTCTCCCTAGATTAGAGATGAAAAATTATTTTACTTTTAATAAAAAAATATTTAATTTTATTTTATCAAATTTGTGTTTCTTCTTTTTTGTTGTTACAATGGTATCAGAGTAATGACCCCACACCCTATTCAGAACACGGCTGCTGTATAAGTCGTTATAGATTTTTAGTATCGAGCACCCGAAGCCAGCGGGGGCGTTGGGACTGCCAGCATCAGCACTCCATGAGAGTAGGACCCAATTTAAGAGAGATGAAGGGTGGGACCCCACACAAAAGGTGCCTGTTATTGTGAAGACCAAACTCCTCGGGGGTCCCACCATAGGTACCGTTTCAGGTATCCAAACCGGTTCCTTTTTCGCTCCGAGCTCAACCCATGCGCAAAGGGACCCTTATACAATGAGGAGCACTTTCACTACCAACCTGAAGCACAGAATATTAATTTGCAAAAATTAATTTAAAATAAACATATCATACTTCACTCATAATCAATTGGGACGTTATAAAATAATACCTATAATTCAATTAGATGTTATGAACAATAATGGTAATCAATTAGACGTTATGAAAATAATAATGGTAATTCAATTAGTAATTGGCTCACTTTAATGAAAGACGTTATGAAATAATGGCATGATAAAGATCAAGACTAAACTATGGTGCTTAATCGCTTTTCTTCAACTCCATATGTGACGTTGATCTATAAGTCAACTTTGATCACAGCCACGGCCCGCTGATTTCATTCAAGTCAGGGTTTTTCTCTTGCCTCTTTATGGGAACAACCTCATGCCACTTTGTAAAAATTTCCGCATTTGAACTATGGGTTTTAATTCCTAATATACCATATTTTAACCAATAATCATGCAAATCTCACTGACAGAACTCAAAAACACACATTATGTGTCAAACCTACATCGATTTCAACCAAAAACAAAATTATTGAATTTCAGAGCAAATTGCCCTCAAATATATATATGTTTCAAAATCAAGATGATCAATTACATCACTAATCTTTATTAATCAATGATCGTGATGGGATCCGCCTGATACCACTGTTAGATTAAATATAAATATACACAAGAAACACATAGATGTGATTTTGTTACTGTTACACCAAATACAGAATAAAACCACATAACCCTAGAATCATGCATACTAATCAAAGATCAAATAAGCCAATATTATAGAAGACATACCTGAATCCATTGCAATTAGACAATGCAGTAATGTAAGTTTCTCTCGCACATGGATACTGTGGTTTGTCTTCGGATTGCCAAAACCCAAGCAATGATTTCGCTCTTCTCAATGGCCGCAGATAACATACACGAGGTTTTAAACCTGTGTGGACTTCGCCAAATTATTAACCGCCTTAATGTCATTGACCCATCAAAACAATAACATTAAGGGCAAAACAGGAAACCACACATTAATTCTTATATTTTATGCAATTAATGAAATAATTATAATTATTTTCTGAACCCTAATCCAACTCAGAATAGATCATCATCACTAACTTTATCAAGCTACCAACAGACAAAGACAACATGTCCGCTAAAATTTAACACTTGTCACTCAAAAGATTTTATAATAATGAATTTTCTGTATATCTATGCTAAAGTAGTTCGTACCTCAAAAGGATGATTATTTTATGCTGCATGGTAATAGTCTAAATGTAGAGACAATAAAGTTTTAACATGCAAACATTATAGTCTGGTCCAAAGAAAGACATAATGTTTGGTCAAGATAATATTGTCTACATTTATGTGCTATAATTGAGAGTACGTTTTCAAATTGTTTTTTGTCGTCCAAAGACTAAATACAATGCGTTGTGCTTGGTATGGTTGGTGGCCCATATGTAACATATATTTTGTGCTTTAGTCAATGGTGTAGTATTAATGAGCATTTTAGGTTATTTCAAGACTTACTATGTCCTATTTCAATATCAATAGCATTTCAAGCTTAACAACTTTGTTAGTTCAAGTTATATATTTTTGGCAATCGGTTTACACCGCGGATAGACATACAGAGCCACTACCACATAAGTGTCACTATGTGCTCGTTACCGCGCCGAGCCGACGCCAATTGATGGTGAAAGATACATCTATACTGAAATGGCAAGAAAGCTCAAGTACAAGCTATTAAATAAATATGTTAGACTCGCTTTTATTTAGACAATATTTATCATATAGCTTAGATCTTAATTTGATTTTTGTTTGCTGTTTGGACAACTGCTATCTTTGTTCATTTGAAATGAACATTTAGTCTTTTCCAAAAATTTAAAGTTATTGGAACCGTAGTCTAATTGATAAGCTTATATAAATAAATATGCAAAGTCCTTACCACAAATTCTAATAATGAACCATTATTGGATAAAAGTTTGTAAATTAAATAATTTATAAATCCTCGAGGTATGTTGGGGATGAGATATATTTCCAAACAATGAATTCGAAAGGTTAATAACTCAAGGAATTTGATTCCTCGGGATACGTCGATTTTGACATATGTATAGATTGTATTAAAGTGGAAAATGACTAACAAAAGAAAAGACGTGTAAATCGGTGTAGTAACGCCTTAGAGTTGATACATACGATATATGAGAGACCATTCCCTGCACTTTCTCGGAATGGGCACATATTATACTTTATATCACATTTACAGGATCACATCACGATAGAGGCACGGTTATTTTCAGACGACACCAAAGGTACGTTCTAGAAGTGTTCAAAATTTCAAAGCCGAGGTTGAAAATCAGCTAGGCAAGAAAATTAAAAGCCAAATCTGACCCGCGGAGGGGAATATTACCAGATATGATGGATCGTGAACAACGACTGTATTTTGGCTAAATACCTTCAATGCGGTATTATACCTCACATATTCATACCGAACTCCGAGTCAAAATGGCGTAGCCGAGAGACGTTAATAGAAACCTTAAAGATGGTAAGAAAGATGATTAGTCATTCTTCTCACCTCTAATTCATTATGTGGGCAAGCATTAAAGAACTTAGCTTTATATACTGAGTCTCAGTTAAAGCAATTAACAAACCCCATACGTGCTTTGCACTGCAAGAAGCCTAGCATAGACACTGCGACGCTGGTCAAGGTTCAAGGCTACAAGGCCTTATAGCTCAATGAAAGAAAACCGGACTCAAGGATCGTTAGCCAAGTGGTTTCAGGATACCCGAGGTCTAAAGGGTATATAAGTTTTATGACCTTCGCTGTGTCCTTCTTCAGACTGTAATGCCAAGTTTATCGAGGATAGGGAAAATTTCGTTGCTGGAGGTCATTTTTTTGAGGAGAGGTAATGCCCAACCACAACTACTATCGGGTTATCAGACAATCAAAATTCATTCCTTATTGTGCCAAGTGTTAGGTAAATGATGACATTCTCGTGCAACTTCCAATACACAAGGCTCCACCCATTAGATTTGAGGAACCACATCAAGTGGAAGAACCTCAATGTTTCAACCCTGGGCGCCATATGTCCACTGTAGAGAAAGGAGAAAAGGCAATTTCAGATGACTATGTGTTTTCTTCTGCATACGAGTTTGACATACTAGGATTGAGGATCGCATACAATCAAGCCAAACAAAGGCACCAATTCGGTAAAAGTGGATTGCAACTATGCAAGAGGAAAATGAAGTCCATGAAAGATAATGGCGCTTGGGATCTCACAATTGCCTAAAGGTATAAAACCAATTGGTTGTAATGATATCTAAACCAAACGGATCTCAAAGGCAATGTCGAGAGATATAAGGCACGCCTATCGCCAAGGCTTTACCCTGCAAAGGCATAGATTATAAGGAGACCTTTTTCGCGCTCATGAAAGACTCATCTGCACTATAATGGCACTCATCAGGATTCGCAGCTTCGCAGACCAAATGGATCGCCAAGATGCATTTTCCTCAATGGAGACATTGATGAGAAACTTATATACATGGTGCAACTAGAGAACTTTTGAGTTAGAAACCCAAAGCACCTAGTGCATGTAGACTCAAGAAGTCCATTTATGGTTTAAAGCAAAGTATCCCAGCCACGGAAAATTTCGGTAAATGATAAGGTGATTTCTTCATATGTCGTTTCAAGGAGAACACTGTTTGATCAAATATATCTTAAGTCTCGGCTGGGACAGTTTTTTATATTGGTGCTCTATGTGGATGACATTCGCTAGCAAGCAATGATGTAGGTCTATTGCATGACATCAAAAAGGGCCTTTATCCAATATTTGAAATGAAAGACCTCGTGGCATCATATGTTGGTATACAACAAGGATCGTTCAAGATGTATATACTTCATTTATCGCAAAAGGTCTATACTACCAGGTGCTTGAAAAGGTTTAATATGCATAATTGTGCAACAGTGATACACTGGGTGGCAAGGGGTGATAATTCAACTAGGTCAATGCCCCAAAATTGAACTTCAGAGAAAGGTAGAATGGTAACTACCTTATTCGTTCGCAATGTGAGTCTTATGTATGCACAAGTGTGTACGCTGCTCTGGATAATGCCGCAGTGAGATATCAGGAATGTTAGTAGATATCTCAATAATCCCGGGTATGGATCGGCACTAAACGAGGATTGAGGTATTCTGTGGACAAAGGATCGTATGTTCACATACAAAGATCCAATTAACGTGAGGTTATCGGGTACTCTGATGACTTTGCATGTCAAGATAGCAGAAACGACTTCGCTACATCTTCATGTTGCGTGAGGGTATTTTCATGGAAAAGCGTCAAACGTGATATTCAGCCTCTTCAACCAGCGGAAGTTTAATTTGCTAGCCCGTCTGAGGCATCTAATCAAGGAATATGTATCATAAACTTTATCACTGACTTCGTGATTATTAGCTACTGTAAATGCTTGCTAGGGATTAATTGTAGATAATAAAGTCACAGTTATATTCTAAAAACAACCGGAGTTCATCTCAAAAGCACATTGACATTAAGTTTGGTTGTAAAAGAAAAGAGTTCAGAGCATTATGTCAATCAAAGTATATTAGTACGAACTCCATGATCATGCACTCCACTTCACCACAAAAGGCTTGCCACCTAAGGTGTTTCCAGAGCATGTTGCTCGATGGGTGTACTTAGTCTAGACAATACAGTAGGAAGATAGTGGAGTTCATTTGGTTTTATGTACTCATTATGGATTGACACGCTATGTTATTTTTCATTTTATATGTACGTACATGCTATGATTATTTTAATGCAATTATGTTATGAGCCTCGACTTCAAGCAGATGTCATGATTTTCATTGCCGTTATAGCATGTGGTATTTGAAAATGCGATATCAGACTCCATTTGAGTCATAAAGAGAGGACCTTTTTGGAGATAGTATACTATGATCACATTTTATGTGAATTTCCAAGCCACACACCTATATTTGATCTATGTCAATATCGTGGCCGCGACAAAGACAGTCTTGTTACGCGCGGATGTAATAAAGGCCGCATCCCATTCTAGTACAATTAATGGACTAGATTGTTTAAAGTATTTGTGATTGGACGTATGTATATTTGCATGCTAACTTTAGTATATATTCAATCATGTATCTTAACACTTCAGAAATTCATATAAGTGAGATTAGATTTCTTTTAGCTGGCTCACAAGTGTTAAATTTTGGACATGATTTGTCGCCTTCATTCAAGAATCCAATAAAGTTAGTGTGATCTATTCCCGCTGAATAGGTTCATGGAATAATTATATAATTATTTCATTAATTATAAAATACGTGAATTAACGCAGAGCTCTGGTTACTCTTAATGTTGTTTTGATAATGACATTAAGGGGCATTAAGTACTTGAGCTTGGGTCCCCGGGTTTAAAACCCACAAAGACGCGCAGCGATATTCATGAGTCTCCGCTGAGAGAGAAGAACAAACCATCAGTTTAGGCAACTGGGAGACAAACCCTTGCTCCCACAGAGTCCAGAGAGAGTCTGCTACCGATGCCCAATGCGGCTGGATCCAAAGATAATCTTCTATAATGTCAATAATGTATTCGATCTTTGATTAGTATGTATGATTTTCTGTAAGCTTTATGTGGTTTATTATGTATTTGCGTAACAATAACAAAATCACATCTATGGTTTATTCTCAGATGATATTTAATATCTAATGTAAGTCATACCAACGTTCAATAGAATTAAAAGATAACCTCGTGATACGCAAGAATGAACCACAAAATGGATCAATTGCTAGAAAAATCAATGGTTGTAGTGGTTTCTATAAAAGCTGGTGGTATAATCCTAACCAAATCGATAATGTCTGTTACAATGGTATTAGAGTCAGTTAACTAAAAGAGTTAATCCCACCAAATGGAAGGGTATCAGAAAGTAATAACTTCCAGTATCGAATGATGGATGGGACTAGAGCATAAGAAATTTGATGGTTGGAGGATTCCTTTAAGTAGTTGAAGGAAACTTGTGAACAACATTCAGCTGAGTTAAAAGAGTTGGTTCATATGGTGACAACCCTCAACCTCAAGTTCGATCAATCGGTAGAAAAATCAAAGGCCATCGAGGTATTTAAAGAAGTTGGTGGTTTAATCCCTACCAAGTTGAGAACGGGGTTTGTCCTTGGTACGTTGCATACCTAGACTAGGTACTCTGAATTGAATTTTCCAACTTTCATGAGGAACCTAATGGTGGGTGTGCTGGGCAGTGTGAAAGATTTTTGGCACAAATGCTTTAATCGAAGAAAGTAAGGATCACCTATTATGACGGAAAAGGAAAGGCCTTATAATCGGGTTTCAAGGGTATAAAGCAGGCTAGTTTCAAAAGATTTTGAATTGGGAGACTTTTTCTGGCTGCGACATAACTAAACTATTTAGGTAAGTGAACGTATAGAATGTATGGATGCTAATTGGCTAAATCACAAAATTGAGGCAAACCCCATTCAGATATTGTTGAGCCTGTGAATGATTTTAAGCGCTACTAGTAAGAACTAAGAGCTTAACGAAAGACTTTTTTCTATAATGCTTCATAAGTGGGTTGAGGGATACAATAAAAAACCAAGTGATGATGTTTCAACCACTCAATCTAAGTCACAGTTGGCATACAAAGAAAACACCATGGAGGATGATCGTGAAACCATGTTCCATCTTGAACCACTACCAATCTAGTAAAAGTCACGCATACGCAGTTATGATCGAGGGGAAATCGATACTATGATCTTAGAAATCCCAAGCCGACGTAAGCCAGGCAAGATAAGAGTTATGTTACTATTGTGACGAAAAATATGAACCGAGGCCTAAGTGCAAGAAGAGACAAATTTACTTGCTAAAAGGGGAAGAGGAAGGTGAAACGAGTGGTGAAAGTGATGTCGTTCAAGAAGAAGAGAGGAAAATCTTAAAATAATCCAGGTTATTGCCAAAACAAGATCTCTACCAAACCATGCTATCGAGAGTACCAATAGAAAAAGGATATCCTCATTATGATTGATTGTGAAGTACCACGCCAATACTGATGTTACACGGCTAAACTAAGAAGGAAGTTTATATAATAACAAGACAAGCTTTTAGTAGCGTTGCAATGGTAGATGCACCACAGATTTGTTGTAGCACAATCCATTTGCAAGTAGTTAATATGAAGATTCAAGGTATGAATTCAAAGCAGCATATGAGGTTAATTCCTTTGAGAGATATATGGTGTCAGATACAATGATTATTCAATTATGCCAAATTTTTGGAACTTCAAAACTCATGATGAATTAGCTGGAACGTGAGCAAACAGTGTTGATGTGAGGTTACATGATAGGTTGAAGTTAGTTTTAGCCCGAAAAATGAAGAAAGATCTTTCACATGCACCTACTGTGGCTACTACTAAGATTTTCTAAATGCTATGGAAGCAACTTATGAGACAAACAAGGAGGCAATGTAAAGGAGATGCTAGATGAATCACAAAAGCTACTAAAAAAATGTGAAGGTCTATTCCTTGAACCCAAGAGCTTGCCACCATCACGACCTCAAGATCAATGCAAGATGCCATTGCTGCTGGAGTATCCTCCCCAAACATTAGGTTCATATTGATAGTACCCTCGTGGACACCCCAACTTGGCATAAGAAAGGGTGTCACGAACCGTAGACTTTAAACCCGATTAATCGGGAATAGCCTCTAAACATTCCTTAAATATAATCATATAATTTAGCAAATATTACATAACCACACTATCATACCCCACTATGTGAAGCATTCAAATCATCACTTACATATTATTTACAAATAATTTTTATTGTACCCAAAAGTTTATATACATTATACAGTTCAAAATAAAACATTAAAAAGAAACACTGGAGGTGAGCACCTATCACTGAGATGGTCTTTGAGGTTGATGTGGAATGTCCTATTCTCTAGTCACCTGCTCGGTACCTACACGGATAAACACCCGTACTAAGCATAAAACTTAGTGAGGATCCTTATGCATGGATGACCACTAACCATGATCATCACATTCTAATACTTACACAACTTGTTATGCATATATATATATATATATATATATATACATACTATATATATATATATATATATATATATATATATATATATATGTTAATCTTATAAACTTGTAAGTTACTAATAATCCATGAACTTACTTCACAATTAGATAATTTAATTCCATTATGTTAATCTTCATACAGTTAACTTTTTGCGGTTTTGTCTATCGAATTCCATATCATTTTAGTTATAGTATTAATGACTATTCATGTATTTTATATTTCTATTATATATTACAAATTACTTCTTATGTTTATGATTCATGTCTCATTTATCCATATCTCTTGATCTCTTTTTACATGTGTCATGCCTGCATTTTTCAAAGAAGTGGATGGAAAGGACTGTATGTACTCGAGGATACTATCACTATACGCGACAATGATCTTTATCTGTACTGTACTGTATGACCCAAACGGAGTCGCGGTAATGGCCCAAACAAGGCCAATTATGTCTGTATGCTGCAACAACTGTATCCCTAATAGGCATGCCCATCTATCCATCTACCTGGTCATAAGCAGACAATCAATTTTAATACGATTTTATTACATATCCCACATACATGAATAACTATTGTTATCATGTATGCATATGAGATATTCACTATCCATTATTCTCATATTCATAAAGAGCGCTTTCACATATCTCTTATCATCATAGGAATGTATTCTATGCTACTTTATATACCAACTATACATGTATTCTCTTTCTTCACATGACTAGAATTCATGTCCTTTATTATTCCATTCTATTTATTCCATATTATTTAGCATTAAATCATATAAATTTTAGGTCAATTTCTTTATCTCACTTAGCTAAAGAGTACTGACTTATTTTCATACAAACCATTCCAATAATACTTTGAGGTATAAGAGACATTTGTGTCTCAAAATCGCAGAGAGGACATAGAAATTCTTTCCTAAAACAAGGTCCGACTTCCCTTGATTTTTGGGTACAATGGGTTCAAAATCTCAACATGTTTCCTTCATGTACTTTGTTCCTCTATGAATCTATTTTACTCATAAATTGGAATCACTCCATTTGAATCATCCAAACTCAAGTTATGGCATTTTAATGCCAAACTGGTTTGTTTGCCTGGTTTATACTGGTACTCGACTATGAGACCCAATTTCAGAGATCTTAAATCCATAATTTGACACTGGTTCCTTCTACTTATTTAAAGCTACAGTGTTAAGGGTTCTTCTCCACCAGGAATCATCCACTCATACCGTAACCTGCATATGTCCTAAATAATCGGGATTGCTCTGTTTTTAGAATAGAACCACTAATCAGTCTTTAGACCCAAATTCGAGGGTCTTCCATTGAGTCCTTTGAGTCCTTAAGTCGATAATTTACCACTTATCCTTTGTATTTCTTTAAAAATTCCGATTATATCTTTTTTCACACTTAACCTGGAAATTTCCGAAAAACACAATTTGACTTCCATTTTACTTTAAACATGCCATAAAACTAGTGTAACACCCCAAATTATACCCTGATAGTTTTATAACATATTTAGGGTATAATATAATTTAATTTTGAATTTTTCGGAAATTAATATGGTTAAAGGTGAAAAATGATAAAAACTCAAGATTAATCAAAGAGTCAAAGGTAAATTAGTAATTTACCAATCCAAGACCCAAAGGTCATATGATAATAAGTTTATATGCCAATATAGAAATATTGATAAGTTGAAGTGTAAATGAAAGATAAAGGAAGGGCTTTAAATACAAAAATGGGAAAAGAATGCAAAAATGGGTTTTGCTAAACATGGCCTTGTGAAGGATGGGGATAAGACCAAATATTGGTCTTGTAAATGAGACATTTCTCCTTCGGGTTTTTGAGAGCTAGGGCATACGGGAGTGAGAGGGAAGGCGAGTGAGAGGGAAGGCAAATTTGGTTTGAATTACTCCATATAATTAAAGGTTTATGTGATCAAGAAGAAGAATGAAGAAGAGCAGAGATCGTGAATAGATTTAAGGTGAAGAAGTGGAAACTAAACCTAAAACCCTTGAGCGATGTTCGGGGTTTGGAAAAACCCTAACTTTGTATTATAATGATGGTTGTTGGTCTTAGCTAAGTTTTATGGTTGTTTGAGTTGGTTGTGGTCTTCAATTGAGGAGTTTGTATAAAGAAAATGTTAGGGTTTTAGGGGAGATGTTGTCATAATTTTTCCAAAACTCACATTTGTTTATTGGCCATAACATGGCCATCACTCATCCAGATTGAGTGATTCAAATTTCAAGGTAAACTATACTTCTAAGAGAACAAATATTCTTGAAATAAGTGTATTCAAATGTGGGCCCCATTGGACCCATAAAATTCGTCAAATTAAAGCTATGTTTTCGGGCAGTTTCTAGTCTTTGTTGGTACAACTTAAGTATTTAGGCCATAACTTGACCATCACTCATCCCAATTGAATGATTCAAATTTCTAAGTAAATTAGACTTCTAGGAGAAAAAATCTCCTTGAAATAAGTGTATTCAAATTTGGACCCCATTATACCTAGAAATTCGTCTAAAGGGAGCTCTGTTTATAGGAAATATTTGGGTATAACGAGATTCAAGTGAATAAATGAAATTGTAAAAGAATTATAAAAGTGATTGCTATATGAAATATGATTATATGAATAGAAATATGAGTAACATCAGAACATGATCATAGCTGGTGTTATGATAAAAGTAACAATTATAGATATGATAGCGAATATCATCTCAAAGTATCTCATGTGGATACATGTGATTGACATTATCCATGGATATGAGATGTGCATAGCTTGAATATGAATGAAAATGTAATAAGTTTGATTGTCTGCATATGTCACCAGGTACAGGGATAGATAGGCATGCCTATAATGATATAATACAAGAAGATACGCTTTATAGATATCGAGGTCCCTCGTCATCGATGACATAGATCCCGCGAGGTCATACAGAGAAGATTAATGGGTTTTATACGTTGATATTACCTTCGAAAGTACCTATAGATTATACTGCTATCCACTGAATATGTGCAAGACATAAGACATAAGATGTGATAAAAAAAAATGATTGAAATGGTTATAAGAAGCATGTAACATGGAAACAATGATTCGAAATGAAAAAAATGTGATAGAGCTATAATGATATGAAAAGTACTATGTATTATGACGATTGAGAGTGAGAACTCTACTAAATGGTATAATGTACAAGTATAATGATATATGAATAGATATTATCAGGTAACAGACAATTTTGTAAATTGTATATCGTCTTTGAGGACCACTACGAGTGGTCATATATGTTATATGTGTTTCCCACTAAGCTATAAGCTTAACACGAGTGTTTCATCCGCGGTAGTACCGGAAGAGGACATCCCAACCGCTCAAGACACAGAGGGCCAACACAAGAATAAGACATTGGGGCATGGTAAATATGATAAGGAGACACTACCGAGGAATCATGGTCAAACATAAGAGTATGATAAAGATGAATTTTGGTTAGAAAAGACAAAGGTTAAATTGAGGAGAAGTAGATGTCCCCAGATCAGTATTTCACCAGGTAATTTTTATCAAGGCAAGGTTATGGATTGGTGGAAGCCACGCTGAGGAGTCCGAGATCTCCGTGATCCCATATCATGGGAATTTTTCGTCCAAGAGTTTAGGGCCAAATATGTCTTTGATATGTATAGGGAAATTAAATGGAAGCAGCTTCAACTAAGCAAAGGAACTTAGTCTCGCGTCAATATGAGAAAGAATTTATCCACTGAAAGGCATTACTCAATCTATTCCTCATCGAGACATTTTGGTGCAGGCAATTTGAGGATGAACTAAATGAGTCCATAAAAAGGTATCTAGCACTGCACGCTTCCAACAAGTGAATTCTATCGCTTGGTGTGTTTCGATGAGTAGAAATCGAGTCAAGTAGTAGAGAAAGGTTTTAAAAGAGGAAGTTATCAAGAAGAGCTTCTTCCTCCTAAGGTAAAAGAGGTAGAGAGTCTCAAACCGAGTCAGTGCAAGGTTCTACCACAAGGGGAAGAAGACAAGGTGTGCTGGTATCTAAGATCGGGTAGAGGCATGTCAAAGAGACAAGAAGAAGTCCTGGCAGTGCCCTCATCGCTATAGACGATTATCTGGGTGTTTGGTACATTATTGATGTGGAGGATGCTTCAAGCAGGAATCACAAATCATTTTATAGCGAATTGTCCCAGAGAGTCAGGGGATAGTAGAAGTATGCAAGGAAGTGGCAAAGGGAGATCCGTTGCACCACCTTCCACTCGGGATCGAGGTGGCCCATTTCAGCATGCAGGACGGAGGTGATAAGTATTAGAGATCAGGACTATCCTACGCCTACAAATTCTCCAAACGGTGCTTATGCTATGAGAGCTCGTGAAGATCAGGATGCATCGGGGGTGATTGCGAGTAATTTCATCCTTTATAATACATAAATACATGCTTTGATAGATTCTGGCTCTACATATTCCTATATATGCATTGAACAATTGAGTGATAAATTGCCATCAATAGAACCTTTGGCATATGACATGCTTGTTACTAGTCCCCTGGGTATAGTGTCGTAGGCCAACCGAAAGGCATAAGAATCGTTTCCCAACACTCGTGATAGAGAGTTCTCGCTGGACCTAATTGCTTTATCTCTTCCATGAATTTGATTTAATTTCGGGGAATGGATTGTCATTCAAACATCACAGGTTGATTGTGTTAAGAAAACGGTATTGCTTAAATGTTCCGACATGTCAAAGGTAACAGTACATGGTATCCTAGCTGAGGCCGTGTCAAAGGTAATTTTAGCTATGTAAGCCCGACTTTAGAAAGGTCAGGAAGCCCTCACTGGGCTTTGGTACTTGACTCAAGAAGGGAACAAGTGAATTTAGAAAAGATTCATGTGGTCAAGGAATTCCCTGATGTGTTTCCCGAGGAATTACCGGGAATACCACCTGAAAGAGAAGTAGATATGTATATAGAAGTGGTACATGGAACGACTCCAATTTCTAGTATAATCTCACCGCATGGCTCCAACTAACTAAAAGAGTCAAGACTCAACTACGTGAGCCATCGACAAGGGTTTCATCTCGACGAAGCAGTATCACCCCCGGGGGGTGCGCTTTCGCTTTGGCTGCGGTTAAAAAGAAAGATGACACTTTTCAGATGTGCATTGATTATCGGAAAATAAATAAAGTAACAGTGAAAAATAAATATTCGTTGTCGTGAATAGAAGATCGATTCGACGCTGAGCGCTGCAAAGATCTTTTCAAAGATGACTTGCGACCCAAGTTATTATCAACTCCGAGTGAAAGATGTTAATGTCCCAAAAATAGCCTTTAGAACTTGTAATGGTCATTATGAGTTTTTGGTAATGTCATTTGGGTTGACTAAGACACTGACTGCATTTATGGATTTTATGAATAAGGTTTTCCACCCTCATTTGGATTAGTTTGTAGTGGTATTCATTGATGACATCTTGGTGTATTCTAAAGATGCACAGGAACATGAACTACATTTGAGGCTAGTATTACGCATTCCTCGAGAGAAACAGTTTATTTGCAAAGTTGGCAAATGTAATTTTGGCTTAAGAAAGTGTCCTTCCTAGCCATATCAGATCCGCAGAAGTGTGATAGCAGCCTGAATTTCGCAAAGATTGAAGCAATCAGAAGTTGGAAACCGCCGAAATGTAACCGAGGTGAGAAGTTCTGGCTTAACAGATATTATCGATGGTTTGTAGCTGAATTTTCACATAGCATCGTCAAGCACAGTTACTAAAATGGTAAAGTTTGAGTGGGATGATAAGTGTCAGTCAAGTTTTGAATAGTTAAAGAAAATACTGGTTGAAGCACTAGTGTTGACTTAGCCTACTTCAGGTAGAGAATATGCCATGTATAGTGATGCGTCAAAAATTGGTTTGGGATGTGAATTGATGCAAGATGGAAAAGTGGAGGCATATGCCTCCAAACAGTTAAAACCACATGAGCAGAACTATCCCACACATGATTTAGAGTTGGCAGCGGTAGTGTTAGCTTTGAAAATATGGCGACACTATTTATTTAGTGGAAAATGTAGAATCTTTACAGATCACAAGATTCTTAAGTATCTGCTGACTCAGAAAGAGTTGAATTTGAGGTAGCGGAGGTGGTTGGAGTTGTTTAAAGATTATGACTGCATAATAGACTACCACCTTGGCAAAGCTAATGTGGTAGCATATGCTTTAAGTAGGAAGATAGTGGCAGCGTTGTCACTTCAACACAATGATTGGAGACTAGCAGATGATGGAGCTTTATTAGCTCAGTTAAAAGCACAACCTGTTTTAAAACAAATGATTATAGATGCTCAGAAAAAGGATGAAGAATTGCAGAAAAAGGTGCAATTGGTCAGAGCTAATGATAAAACTGATTTTTCAGTAAGAGAAGATGAAAGTTTGTATTTTCAAAATAGATTATGTGTGCTAGCGGATAATGAGCTGAAGAAAGAGTTGTTACATGAAGCTTATAACTCAATATTTACCATGCATCTTGGAGGTAACAAGATGTACCAGGATTTGAAACAATACTATTGGTGGAGAGGAATGAAAAGAGATGTGATAGAGTATGTATCTAAGTGTTTGACATGTTAGCAAGTCAAAGCTGAACACCAAGTGTCATCAGGTTTGTTGAATCCCATTCCAATTCCACAATGGAAATGAGATAATATAGTTATGGATTTTGTGTCTAGTCTTCCTTCAACAAAAGAAGCATGGATTCTGATGGGTGATAATTGATGGACCTACAAAGTCATCTATTTTATACCGCCTGATCGCTATTCTATGGATCGATTAGCTGAGCTATATGTGGATGAGATTGTTAGAATGAATGGTGTTCATTGTCTATTGTGTCAGGCCGAGACCCAAGATTTACATCCAAATTTTGGAAGGAATTATAGTCAGCCTTGGGTACTAGGCTGAATTTCAATACAACATTCCACCCGCAGACAGATGGATAATCCAAGAGGCTGGATGGCGCTCAAGATATGCTTGGGCATGTGTAATGGAATTTACTGAGTCGATGGTATGTTCCATTAATGGAATTTGCCTATAACAGCTTATCGCTACATCGTATGGCACCATATGAAGCCAGGGATTATCAAGATGTAGAACTCCGGTATGTTGGACAAAATTAAATGAGCATAAGGCGATTGGTCCGAACATAGTAAAAGATAAAGAAGAGAAAGTTCAGGTTATTCGACAAAGGTTAAAAGTTGCTAGTGATTGACAAAAGTCATATGCTGATTTTAAGAGGAAAGATATTGATTATGAAGTGAGTGATAAAGTGTTCCTAAAGGTATCCCCATGGAGGAAAGTGCTTAGGTTTGGGAAGAAAGGAAATATTCATGATTCATTTACCGCATGAAATTTTAGAAATAGTAGGACATGTAGCCTATTGGTTGGCTCTTCCTCAAGAGTTGACCAAGCTACATGATGTCTTCCATGTGTCCATGCTGAGAAGATATAGATCAGATGAATCGCATATCTTACCTAACAAGATGTACAAGTGCAATCAGATTATTCATATGATAAGGAACCAAAAGCTATATTAGCTCGAGAAGTAAAACAGTTGCGGAATAAGCAAATACCATTGGTGAAAGTGCTATGGCAACATCATGGCATGGAAGAAGCCACTTGGGAGCCAGAAGTAACTATGAGAGCACAATACCTCCACCTGTTCAATTCAGGTAATAATTTCGAGGACGACATTCTTTTAAGGGGGAAGACTTGTAACACCCAAAATTATACCCTGATAGTTTTATAACATGTTTAGGGTATAATATAAGTTAATTTTGAATTTGTCGAAAATTAATATGGCTAAAGGTGAAAAATGATAAAAACTAGAGATTAATCCAAGAGTTAAGGGTAAATTAGTAATTTACCAATCCAAAATCTAAAAGTCATATGATAATAAGTTTATATGCCAATATAGAAATATTGATAAGTTGAAGTGTAAATGAAAGAGAAAGGAAGGGCTTTAGAAATGCAAAAATGGGAAAGAATACGAAATGGGTTTTTTGTCAAACATGGCCTTGTGAATGATGGGGATAAGACCAAATATTGGTTTTGTAAATGAGACATTTCTCCTTTGGGTTTTTGAGAGCTAGCGCATACAGGAGTAGAGGGAAGGCTACTTTGGTTTGAATTACTTTATGTAATCAAGGGCTTATGGGATCAAGAAGAAGAAGGAAGAAGAAATAAGAGATTGCAAGAGATTTAAGGTATGGAAACTAAACCTAAAACCCTTTTTGATATTGTTTGGGTTTGGGAAAAACCCTAACTTTGTATAATAATAATGGTTGTTGTTCTTAGCTCAGTTTTATGGTTGTTTGAGTTGGTTGTGGTCCTCAATTGAGGAATGTTTGTATAAAGAAAATGTTGGGGATTTAGGGAAGATGCTGTCAAATATTTTTTTCTTGGCGATAACTTGGTTATCACTCATTCAAATTGAGTGATTCAAATTTTTGGGTAAACTAGACTTCTAGGAAAACAAATCTCCTTGAAATAAGTGTATTCAAATTTGGACCCCATTGGACCTAGAAAATTCGTCAAAGTGAAGCTTTGTTTTGGGCGATTCGATATGTTTTAGTGCCGGTTTAGTGTTTAGTCCATAGCAGTGTCACTCTCCCAAATTCGTGATTCAAATTTTTGAGTAAACTATACTTCTAAGAGAACAAATCTCCTTGAAATAAGTGTATTCAAATTTAGATCCTATTGAACCCAGAAAATTTGTCAAAGCGAAGCTCTGTTTTTAGGCACTTTCTGGTCTTTGTTGGTACAACTTTAGTGTTTAGGCCATAACTTGACCATCACTCATCCCAATTGAATGATTCAAATTTTTGAGTAAATTAGACTTCTAGGAGAAAAAATCTCCTTGAAATAAGTGTATTCAAATTTAGACCCCATTGTACCCAGAAATTCGTCTAAAGGGAGCTTTGTTTGTAGGAAATATTTGGGTATAATGAAATTCAAGTGAATAAATGAAATTGTAAAAGAATTATAAAAGTGATTGCTATATGAAATATGATTACATGAACAAATACGAGCAATGCGAGAACATGATCCTACGAGGTATGATAAAAATGCTGATTATAGTATATGTATAAAAGGAATATTAATGCGAAAGTATCTCGTGTGGATACATGTGATTGACATTATCCATGTATATGAGATGTGCATAGCTTGAACATGAATGAAAATGTAATAAGCTTGATTGTTTGCATATGTCACCAGGTAGAGGGATAGATAGACATGCCTATAGGGATATAGTTGCTGCAGCATACAATTTATAGATATCGATGCCCCGTTTGGGTCGATGACATAGATCTCGTTTAGATCATGATAGCGGCCTCGTTTGGGTCATACAGATAGAGATCACTGTCTCGTACAATGATAGTGTAACACCCCCCAAATTATACCATGACAGTTTTATAACATGTGTAGGGTATAATAAAAGTAAATGTCTATTTTTTCGGAATAAAATAATGTTAAAAATAAAATAAGAAAAATCCGGAATTAAAATAAGAGTTAAGGGTAACTTAGTAATTTACCAATTCAGGACCCAAGGGTCATAATTTATGAAGATTATATAATAAAGTGGAAATTAGATAAGTTGGATTGTAGATAATAGAGAGTTGAGGGACAAAATTGCAAAAGCTAAAAAAAATTAGGCAAAAAAAAGGATAAGACCAAACAAGCCTTAAGAAAACTTCATTTTTGGCTTGAAGGTTAGGGTTCACGTTTGGGGAGAAAGAGAGAAGAGAAGAAGAAGAAGATAGGAAGAGATGAAGAAGAAGAAAGAAAAATGAAGAAGAGAAGTTCAAGAAAAGCCAAGGTATGGAAACTATTTGTGTAAGGAAACTATAGTAAGGATGCTAGTTTGGAACATATTCCTTGGTTGGAATTGTTTGGGATTGTTTGGAAATACTTGTTTAAGTTGGGTTAGGAAAACCCTAACTTTTGGGCTGAGTTGGTTGTAGTTTAGAAGAAATTTCCGAGTGAAAGATGGGGTGGCCGTTTGCGACCGACTCGACACCTCTGCGCCCTGGCGTGGGGAGTGCACACAGGCATGGAGCTCGCTTTGGCGAGTTCTGTCGCCTAGTGAACAGTCAAGTTTTACGAACTTTCTTGTCAGCACAAGCGAACCTCTCTTTAGGCCTACCTATAAGCTCTGTTTTAGTTCATCTCTTCCGTTAAGTCTAACAATCGTCCATTGGACTAATGAGGATCCTAATAAGTGAAAAAAAGGGTTCGTACAAGTATAGAAATTATATGAAAAATGTTTTGTACCTCGTCGCCTTGGCGGGCAATCCGGTAGTTGGGCAAACATTATTTCTTGCCCTCATTTGTTAATGTGTTTAAATGTAGTGTTATTCCTTGGTTAAGGGATGAAAAGATAAATGTGTAAAGTAGGCATATAGAAAAACGTATAAATGCAAATATCTGAGAATAAAGATGCATGCGAAAATGATAAGAAAATACTCGCATATAGATTTTGAGATAGCAATAGTTATTTGGGGATATGGGATATATATTGTAAATGAAATAAAAGAAACAGATTGTCTACTTAGAACCTAGTAGAGGGATAGATGGGCATGCCTATTAGGGAGAAAATATTGCAGCATTACTGATTAGTTGGCCTCGTTTTGGTCATTACAGTGCCATTCGGGCCTTTATAGATAGTCATTGTCTCTTACAATGATAACAGCGCCTACGGGCCCTTATAGATGGTCATTGTCTCGTACAATGATAACAACGCCTTCAAGCCCTTATAAATGGTCTTTGTCTCATACAATGATAACAGCGCCTTCGGGTTCTTATAGTTCATTGTCTCGTATAATGATTATAGCACCTTCGGGTCCTTATAGTTCCCGTATCCATTTCTAAGGTATTTGTAGGCATGAAAAATAAAATAAATGACAAGAATATGCAAATGACATGATATGATATGAGAAGCATAGTACTTGTAAAACCCGAGAAAATTCAAATTTTCTAAAAAACGGTAAAATGGTAATTTCGGTAAAAATCCAAAAATTTTCTAGATCTCGGATGACGAAACAGACTTCACCGTTGGAATCGTCTCGCGAAATCTAGCTAACATGTCGAATTTCGAGACAGTTGGAATTTCACGTTTTCGAGGCTGGTGTCGGATCTTAGTAAAAGACTACGTAAGACATGTGATGTGCCAAAGTCCTCTTGCATGTACTCGTAGCCGACCAATGTTGCATGATTAGTGAGAGGATGAAATGAATGGCTGAGATTGTGCCAAGTGTCAAAAATCAAGAAAAGGGACATATTGGGAATTATTGGAAATGTTAAGTAATAAGACAAAATAACAAATAGTCTTCTTCTTCAATTTTGAGACAAAAATCGGCAAAAGAGGGGGGAATTGGCAGTAGGCTGGTTTTTCATTTTTGAGAGAGAGAGAGAGCTCATTCTCTACAGATTTTAGAGTAAGTTAGGACCCCGTGGGTTCCTCGTGAACAGAAAGCAAAGTCGATCTACGCGGCGAGGGCTACTCGTGGACACCGATTTGGTGGAGTTCCAACAACTCGAGAGGTAAGGGATTTTTCTACTTGGTTTAGTGCTTTGGTAGAGCCATTTTATGGATAGGGATTTGTTGAGGCTGAAGGGCGGGTGATACTCGATCTCAAAAGCTTTGAACGAGTGAAGAAATCTCCTAGTGTGTGGCTATGAGCGATTGCGGCAGAAGTTTTCACTGTTCACATGAATAGTTGTGTGATTTTTGGTGTGATTTTTGTGTTGTTGAGTGATTCAAAATGAATTGCTTGTAATTGTTAATTAGCCCATGTGAGCTAATTTTGGTGTTATTGATGTGAATTTAATAGCATGAATATTTTGGGATTGGCATAATGCATTCCATATGCACTGGGACACCCTAGAATATTAGGAGTGAGTGCATGACACGAAAATGAAAGAAAAGGAAAAATGTCTTTGAAAGGAATTTCGATGGAAGATTTTTCGGAGAATTGTGTTGGGAGATTGTCCAACAATTCACGTCGGAGGGGCCATGTTTGTTTCGGAGGGTTATCAGCAGTTGCCTCAGGATGGTTTAATATATTTGCAGATCTCGGTAGTAAGTTTTTCGAGAACAAAAAGCTTTTGTTTTGAAAAGCGTGATTTTACTCTCATTTGAAAAGCCCAGGCATGTGGCTGGGGAGTCGGTTAGGACTCGAGACATGGGTTTGGGCATGTAGACATTCAAGTAGGATCATGTATTTACTTGAGTGTGATTGTTTGCCATGACATGTGCACTTAGGTGGGGAGTAACCCACGTAGGAAATTATCACTATTGGGCTTTGCTCACCACTATCGCCTATTTCGGTCACGGGGGTGTACGGGAGGACGATGCTCCTTTAGTAGCGTTTAGAAGAAAGGTGGGTTGTGGCTTTGGTAGGACTTTTGTATAACATGTATTAGAAATTGTACATTTTAATATATGTTGAATTAAAGTGATTTATTAACTCTTGAATTTATGGTAATATAGTTGATGTATTTTGTGAGTATTGATCACGAGGGGGCCCCGAGTGGCAATTATTTTACTTGCATGTGGAATGGTGTGGTCGTTAATAAGCTGTTGGGACGAGGGTTGTATTTGGGTAGAGCTCCCTTACAGAAACTGCTGGGTCCGCCAGGTGGTGTCGGGTTGCAGAGCATCCCGCAATATTCAGCAGGTTGACGGGTTGTCAACGCGAGACACCTGGAAATAGGGTGTCAAACCTGTATGTGATGATATGTATCACGAGTGATAAGCCTGAAGAAAAATGTAAATGAAATATGATATAGAAATGAAACATGATAAGATGAATAAGTATGATATATGAGCAAACATATGTATGAGTATATAAATGTTAAAGTGATTGGAGTTGTGTAAAGTGTGATGACTACGATTGAAATTAGATCCCACGAGTATTTCCTACTAAGCTATAAGCTTAGCACAAGTGTTTCATTCGTGTAGGTATAGGAGAAGCAGGAACAAGAAGCCCAGACACTCTACATTAGAAACTAAGGCCAACACACTACTAGGTGCAAACTAAAGACCTTTTAGTCTATTTTTGTATATGTTTTGCATTTGTAAGCAATGTAAAAATTTGTTATGTTGAACACTCCCATTTGTAGAGTTTTGAATATATTTTGTAATCTGCTGCTACAGAATATATTTCAAGTTAAATTTTTAACAGTACATGAATGAGCAAGTTAATGGTATGGTAAAAAGTAAAAGATAGTTACAAGTTAAGTGGTATTAGAGCACCCCGTGTTGGGGGCGTCATAAGTTAGATGGTAAAAGAGGCGTGACAGATAGTACCTTTGGGTACATACAGATTATACCCCTTATCCACTTCTTGGAATATGCAAGCAAGACATAAGACATAAGATGTGATAAAAAAAAGAAGATTGAAATGGTTATAAGAGGCATGTAACATAGAAACGGTTCTAAGAAACATGTAACATGGACACAATGATTCGAAATAAAAAAAAAGTGATAGAGCTATAATGATATGAAAAGTACTATGTATTATGACGATTGAGAGTGAGAACTCTACTAAATGGTATAATGTATAAATATAATGATATAGGAATAGATATTGTGCAAATAAACAATTTTGTAAATTGTATATCGTCTTTGAGGACCACTAAGGGTGGTCATATATGTTATATGTGTTTCCCACTAAGCTATAAGCTTAGCACGAGTGTTTCATTCGTGTAGGTATTGAAGAGGACATCCCAACCATTCGGCCTGCGAGAGGGCGACATAAGCGATGGTCGGCGCACATGGGTCGCTCTGTTTGATTTTGAATATGTCCATGTAAGGTTTTTATTTTGTATATGTATAAATTGATGGGACTCTGATATGTGTACAAGACATTATGAACACCACTGCATTGGTTGTTTTATATGTATTTGTGATTATGAATTAATTACATGTTATGGGCTCACCAGTGTTAGAAAAACAAGTAAAAGAGTTCTAGTCCTGTGTCGCGTCCCCCTCTTCTGCCCAGGCAGGGGTTAGGGCGCGACAATTAGGGTATAATTTGGGGTGTTACAATTCTAATTTATTTACTACATTTCAGTCACACCCTTCTACCTCTGCTATTACCCTTGCAGATGGGTCAACATCTTATGTCCTTAGGTCAAGGACAATTCATCCGACTCCTCTAATCACTTTGACCTATGTTCTGAGTTTACCACAATTCCCTTTTAATTTAATTTTTGTGAGTAAACTCACTCGTACACTTAATTGCAGTATCTCATTCTTTCCTGATCATTGCTTGATTCAGGATCTTTCAACGAAGCGGATTATTGGTCGAGGACGCGAGTCTGGGGGTCTCTACATCCTTGAAACAGAGGTGCCAAAGTCTGTTTGTAAAACCCGAGAAAATTCGAATTTTCTGAAAAATGGTAAAATGGTAATTTCGGTTAAAATCCAAATTTTTTCTAGATCTCAGATGACAAAACGGACTTCACCGTTGGAATCGTCTCATGAAATCTAGCTTCCACGTCAAATTTTGTTGAATTTTGAGACAGTCAGAATTTCATGTTTTTTGAGGCACCGGGTGTCGGGTGCCGTATGACGGCTTGTGAAAGACATGTGATGTGACAAGAGTCACCTACTACATGTACCCATGTGACACATGTTGCATGATTAGTGAGAGGATGACGCTGAATGACTTAGATTAAGCCTTGTGTCAAAAATCAAAACTAAAGGACAAAATGGGGATTAATTGAAAAGATTAAATGAAAAGACAAAATAGACTTCATCTTCTCCAAATTGAGAAAAAACGTGCAGTGAGGGTGTGAACCGGTTTTAGAGAGAGAAAGTGTGACTTCTCTGTAGATTTCTCGGCGTTCGAATGAAGTGGTTCTCGTCAGACGAAGCAAAAGTTACATGTAATGAGGGCTATGTGGGCAGTTTGCATGGAGTTCGAAAACTCCAAGAGGTAGGAGTCTTTTTCCTACTTAGTTTATTTTTGGCTAAGAGCCATTTTAATGGATAGAGGATTTGTTGGGAATTTGGATGGCGGAGTGTTTTTCGGTCTCAAAATCTTTGAATCGAGTGGAGAAAATCCCTATTGTGTGGTCATGAATAGTGTCGACCCTAGGGTTCTATTGTTCATGTGATATGTTGTGTGATTTTGTGTTGTTGGGTGATTCAAAATGAATTGCTTAGATTGTTATTAGCCAATGTGAGCTAATTTTGGTGTTATTGATTGTGAATTGAATAACATGAATTATGTGAATTAAATTTTGTTAATATATACATGTAAAATATATTAGCATGAATTGTGTGGAAATGGCATAATGCATTCCATATGCACCGGGGCACCCTAGATGGTAGGTGTGAGTGCATGACATGAAAGAAAAATGAAAACGGTTGTGAAAGAAATTTTAAGGAAGATTTTCCAAATAATTGCCTTGGAGAGTTGTCCAACAGTTCATCTCGGAGGCTGACCAATATTGTTTAGTACAATAATTACCTGATTGTCAATATAATTTATCGAAACTTCATTAGTAAGTTTTAGGAAGCAAAGCTCTGCTGGTACAAAATATGTTCTTTCTCACATTTGGTTTAGGCATGTGTGAGGGAGTCGGTGAGGGACTGAGACATGGGATTAGACATGTAGACATTCAAGTAGGATCATGTATTTGCTTAAGTGTGATTGGTTGCCATGACATGTGCACTTAGGTGGGGAGTAACCCATGTAGGAAATTATCACTATTGAGCATTGCTCACCCTATCGAGGGATCACTATTTCAGGTAAAAGGATTGTATAGGAGGACGACGCTCACTAGAGGCCGCTTTTTAGAAGAAAGTCGGATTGTGGCTTTGGTATTCATTTTGTATAACATGTATTAAAACTTTAAATTTTGATATATGTTTTGGTTAAGAGTAATGTAATAACCTGAACACTTTATTATATCATTGATGTATATTTTGGTAGTATTGATGTATAGGCCCAGTAGCCATTTTTACTCATGTATAGGTCTCATAATATGAGACACATGTATTCGCAGGTGGCGAGTTATCGGACCCTGGATCAGGGCGTTATAGCTTGGTATCGGAGCCTGGAGCATGCGAATACAGGCTCGATCAGGAAAACAGGTTAGATCATCGTCCATTGTGCATTTTAATGAATGATTTGTGATGTTGATTGTGCATGCGACCCCAGGGCAGAGGCCCGACCCGGTTGGCGAGTCGGCAAAACCGGGGGCGCTTGTTTAAATCATTAAAGTCATTAATCCGTCCCTTTAGTTATTGTTTATTTAATTTAGTTTTCAAAGTGTCTGCGACCACGAATCTGAAACTCGACCGGTTGCGGATCAGTACGGGCGGTTTACTCAGAACATTTTCAATTATCTTATCAAAACATTTGTCTTGTTTTATTCATTTAAATATTAAAATTTCGCGGGAAGCATTTTCGCTAGGTAAGCCCACTAAAACATTTACAATTAACAGATTATAACGTTTACATTCATAAGTATTACAAAAATAATGATCGAGTTCAGCCCATTTTACAAAATGTGATGTTCCGAAAGAAAATGGAAGTAATGCATATATTGGGCCTTTCTCGGTAAATTCCTTCTCTATGAATACGAGCTCCTCGATCTTGGATCTTGCTTCGATGTCTATATCGGTACGTGCGATGATAAAACAAATATTGCTTTCATGTGGTTATTCTATCTGATTCATATTCCATTTTTATTCATATAAATCGTACATTTATCAAAATAATGTCTTTATACCAATATCAGATGTAATGCAAAGAATAACATACAAATACACTTTTCAATTTCCATCATTTCTCTTTTCGGTTTGTGATTCCCACATCATTCTGTGAGATCGACATCCACGATAGGTCGATTCTTTGAATCATCACTGTTGTTATTCGATGCTTGATGCGTTTCCACATTCTATATTACCGTCTCACATCTGACTATAGAAGTCGACATTCTATGGTCGAGTTGTTAGATCACATCTCTGTTTTGTCATTCATTAGCAAATATTGAGATTAAATTCAACTATTCCGTCTCATGAAAGCTTTACAGAAGTCGAGCATTCGCCTTTGAATTGGTTGATGAATGCATCTGTTTATCATTAGTGTAGCTGAATTTTTGATCAGTATCTGGTTACCTTCATGGCAATTCGATTGGTGAATTCCGTCATGTTAGTCATTCAATATCACGTTTCAAAAATAAATTTACTTTTATACAATGAATTTCTTGTAACAATATATACGATGAGATATTTGTCAAACATTTCAAATACTAATCATTAGTACGATATATATGCATATTTAGCAAATTGAGCAATATGAGAATAAAAGGCGTGTAATTGAACAAACTAGAATAAAGAACAATGCAGACCAACCAATTGTAAGATTGTTTCTTTCTCGATGTCAATCCTAGGTCGATTATCGTCTTCACGCGCCTAGTCAAATCTGATTTATTACTCTTAGTGATTAAGCAAATAATCATACTAACGAATATGCGAAACCAAGCGTGACTGCAGACCTTGAGTATCTGATACATTTGACAATCCATTCTTATTCCTCAAAGTCTACTTTATATAAATTGGAATCATTCCAATCGGATTATCGAACTAAAGTTATGGCAGCTTTATTTTAATATATTGATTCTGGGATTCTTTGCAGATGAGTTTGTATTGCTATTTTCATGATTCATCCATATTTATTTATATCTTTGTACTCTTTTAAAGCTAAGGTTCTAAGGGTTCTATTCCAGTGGAATCACATGATTAGATAAAACTCAAAGTTACGTCAAAACAACGGACTACTCTATGTTTCAGCTGGACTAAATTTCAACACACATGGCCTTTAGGTGGTACGTGTTTACCGGATCGAATTTAACGATGCCTATTCTTGATTTGGTTCTCTATGAAGTCTATTTTGTAGCCATGATTGCTCAAATGGATAGAAATAGACAGTTATGACTGAATATGGCGGTGAAATAGGAAGAGCAATTGAGGTGTCAATTTTAAATTATCTTTGCTGACCTGATGAAGTGTGCCGATTACACTACTGTTCATGTACCATTACACTAAAATGCCCAGTTTACATTCATTTTCCCTTTGAAGTGTTTATTCAACTCATACAACTATATAATTCATAATACCTCCAAGCGAACGATTAGGCTAAAAACGATTAAACATTTAAAATTGGTCTTCATGGAACCTCAGAAACACAAAACCTTAGGTGAAAATCCAAAAGCTTTACTCAGGTCACCTTGATTCTTCATAAAACTACATAAAATGATGATTTCATAGTTATTTTCACCAATTAAGGTTTTTACTCATAACCCCAAAAAATTCAAGGTTTGTGTGATCTTTGCACACAACCTAAACCAAAGACATCTAATCTCCCATGCAAAGCCACAGGAATCAAATACATGATCCACAAGACATACATGCTGTGATCTTCTTCTCCTCCTCTCATACCTTCCTTAGCCTCTTCCCTGTTGTAACTCTGTTCTTTTCTGACCCAATTGGAGCCTGGCTTTGGAGACAAATGAATTTTGGTTTTTGTTTTCCATTGTCATATCATCAGTCTTAGCACTTTAGTACAGGTGATCTCAATCTTTAATTTTGCAAATTGTCACTTATAAATTGTATTGTGGCCTATAGCTCTCTTACTTAATAAATTTTCATATTATTATACACTTTAAGTAATATTTGTACCCTTGTTCTCTTTTAAATCCAGGTTCACTAAATTTATCACTTCATAACTTAATCATTTTATTTTCCGGAAAAATCCGAAGGTTGGCTCGATTCATACGAATATATAATAAATTGCATGTAAAAATTCTAGAATTATTTTGAGCAATCATTGGGAGATACCCTGGCAACTGGCGTGAAGGAAAACTTCACGGCTGCTATTTATGTACTATTTAGCCTTGATTTGTGTGCTTGGTGAATAGCACATAGGGAAAAAAAAAGTGTATGGAAGAAATTTTTTTTAAGGTTTTATTATAATATATAGTGGAAAAAAATTCTAAATAAGTTATTTGTTATGTTAAAATATATATATATATATATATATATATATATATATATATATATATATATATATATATATATATATATATTTTTTATTTTGTAGTCTTCCTAGTAGGTGGAACAAAGGAATGAAAAAAAAAAAAAATGAGTAAGGAAAAGGTTAATGGCAGTGCAGGTGACTCTTATTCCCATTGTAGTCAAATACAACATATTGTTATGTGGCTACTTGAACACCAGGCCTGTCTGGTGGCGGTCAATGAAATCAGGAAGCGAGATCAAGTGACCGTACCACGTCTCAATCTTTGCGACCTGGCCGACTACTTGGCGTAGGGGTGGCGGCGCTATTGTATTCATGCTTTGCAGAGGTGAGTCTGATAAAAGTTATGTGTGGTGGGCGACCATTTGTGTCGCGATATGGCCGCTGATGGGGTTAGGTGACCTTTGCGACGCACGACTTGCTACATGGGCGGGGCGCGCCTGCGACATGGAGCGCAATGCTGAGCACGTGGGCCTGTCTGTCTGAGCAATTTTTGTATTACAGCGGAGGGGGGCGCGTCACGGAGCGACTTGCGACACGGCGCCAGCGCGGCGTCTGACGGCTGACCTGATGCGCGTGTGCTTTGTGCGCGGCTTGGAGCCATGGGTGTGTGCCTTTGTGCACTCGACCTAGTTTGACTAATTACAACATTCTAAGTCAACTGATGGAGATCATTGTTCATGAATATTGTTCACGAACACTGTTCACGAGGTTTTCAAAAATAAAAAAAAATAAAAAAATAAAAAAAAATAAAATAAAATTATATAAAATAAAATGAATTTTTTTTTTTGGTTACATATGATTTAATATATATGGAATTATTGTCTTTGCCTTTATATAGATGCATGGACGCAGGTATAAAATTTTGTTGTAGATAAAAAGTGTCTGGGAACATGGTACACCTTAGAGACACTTTATTACTTTCTTGCCATTTGACATGTGTGATGGCTTAGTCATGGGAGAGAAGCGTAGAAATTAGATCACGATTTTCAATCAGGGCTGCAGGTGTTAAATAATGACCTTTGAGGTTGTAAGGATTCGTTGTGCATTGCCTGAGACTAGTCTGATAGGTGTGTTCTGAGCCTCAGGGGTTCGGGGCACATCATCCTCAGGTATTCAGGGATGGGTGGCGGACTAAATGGTTCTTAAGGTTCGAAGGAAGATCTTGAAGTGGAGGTTACCTGATCTGATTGCAGATCAGACTATTTGCATTCATTTAGAGGGTGAGAGACTTGAGTGTGGTGAGCTGGGCAAGACATCTCAGAGATTAAGAGAAGCGATAAACTATGAGGCAGTTCAAGAAGATGTTAAACAAATATTACCACAGACTACTGCTGGCGACATCTCAGAAACTCGGGAGTTCAGAAGTGGAAACTGAGAATTGGGGTACATGATTGAGTATGTGGCGGAGTTCACGGAGTTAGCTAAGCTTCTTGGCGATTATGTGTACGGAACTGTAGTCAGGAGGGTTTTGAGAATGGGTGAAATTGTCCATTCGAGCGAAGGTGCGGACTTCGCCTACAAGACATGGACTTATGGATTGGGGCCCATACGGCGAGAGAGAATCGAGAGATGCTCGGAGCTTTCGGGATACGGTGGTAGTAGCGGAGGAAGGAGAGTGGGTCTTCTTCTGGATTCGGGAAAAGCGGCTGGGTTGTGGAGTCAGCGCGACCATCGAACTAAAGGCTTGATGAGTTATAATGATTGGGTAGATGGTGTCTTTACCATTGCGTGGCGGACGAGAGGATTTTAAGGCCAGGATCCGGTTTTGAGGCGGCGCGATTGGTGTTGAAAACGAGGAGAGAATCTTTGATTTATTCCTCCATTTCGTCTGGTGGATGAGCCAATATCGATTTCGAGGCGCATAGGCACCTCCGGTTACGGGCAGGCGGAGAGGCGGAGTTGCTGAACTGTGGAGATCGACCTGAGCGAGGGTTCATGAGATTAAAAGTGTCGCCATCTGGCGTTGGTGAATCAGCCTGATTCTGAGTGCAGTTTTCTATCTGCTATGACCCTGAAAGTACTATTTGGAGTCACAGTGTTCATTAACATTCTTTACATCGGTTGTGATAGAGTTGGGCTTAGAGGTTGAGGCCTTGGAGGAGCCCTTATATGTGAGTTCTTCCACCCCCCAGGGATTAGGGCGTCCAAGGGGTGATATGTGGTAGTTGCGAGTTAAGGATCTGGGAGTTCTACTCACCGGTGGATCGGTCATAGACATGTCAAAGTTTGGCGTCATCTGAGGATGGATTGGTGAAGCTTACAGTCGTCGTCGATTGTGGCGTAGGAGGGGTTACCACTATCACGTGGGGCCGATTGCTTGTGTGTTGTATTTCAGGAGGCCAAGCATGATATTTTACCACAGAGACCGGTGTACAAGTCGAGATGTCATGCACGATTGGCGGGTTAGCTAGCAAGCCGCACTGAAAGGGCAGTGAGATTGTTTGGTCTACCTCCGGTAGTTTATTGAAGTATGAGGATGCTTTTTCGATGAACTAGGGATTGCTGTGAGGTTGCACAGACCAGTGCTTCAGATTTTACCACAGTACTTCACCCATCTTTATGACTCATCATAGGATGGCACCAGTTGAGTTGTAGGAACTCAAAGTCCGGCTACGAGCTCTTTGGATAAGGGTTCGATGGGCAGAGCACTTCACCATGGGGCGCTCACAGTTACATTTTTCGAGAAGAGAAGACGAGACCCTTGACGTGACCATTGACTGCAAACGGTTGAACGGGTTGCGATCAGAATCGATACCCATTCTGAAGTTGATGGCATGTTTGTCAGTTGGGAGCTTTGAGTCTACTCTGATATAGACCTTCCTGGTTACCATCGGTGAGTTAGGGAGACGGATATCCTTAAGACGGCGTTTGGGACGTTATGGGCACTTGAGTTCCACACGGTGATGCCCCGCTTTGGATTGACGAATGCTTGACAACATTCATGGGCCTCATGCTTAGGAGTATTCTAGCCCTATTTGGATCGATTTATTAGTGGTCTTCGTGGATGACATTTTTAATCTACTCGATTCGAGTGGGCGTGAGATCAACAGAAGTTGTTTTCTGATTGCCCGAGAACCATCAGGCTATCGCCTTGAGTTAATGATCTGTGAGTTTTGGATTCTGCGAGGTGAGATTTTTGGGACACGTGGTGTCGACATCAAGTGTGTTAGTGGGCCAGAGAAGGTCGGGCGAGGTGATAGTTGGGAGGCGAAGTCGGTCTTGAAGTCGTAGTTTCTTGGGATTGGCTGGGTACTACAGGAGATTCATTGAGAATTTCTCCCGATTAACCCTGACTATGTGAGATTGACTCGGAAGGAGGTCAAGTTTGATTAGGATGACCGATCTGAGAAGGCATTCAGGAGTTAAGGAGGAGGCTCACTCTTTTGCTCCCCATCTTGATAGTCCGGACGGGGACAAGGGTAGTGTATTGTGATGCCTCGAGGGCGGGCCCGGGATGTTTTTGAGTGCAATCCCGGGAGGGTAGTAGCTTATGGTTCTAAGTGAGGTTGAAGAATCATGAGTAATTGCCCACACGACATGGAATTGGCGACCGTAGTCTTCGCCTTGAAGATTTGGCGTACTACTTATATGGCGGCAGTTAAAGTCTTTTCGAGACGAAAAAAGTCTAAAGTATATTTTTCACCGACGGGACCTCGATATGAGCAAGCAGCAGGATGGATGGAGTTCCTAGAGGACTACGACTTCGCATTACCACCTTGGTAAGGAAAATGTAGTGGTGATGCATAGTGATCACAGAGGCATTGGCTAGTATAACTGGGAATGGCGGATGCACGAGGCGTAGAGACGATTTGAAATTTCTGATCTGACAAACGAGCTCGAGGGTACATTGGGAAGTTTAGTAGCTCTACTTGTCTCTGTTGGTCAAAGTGGTCTAGATCTGAGGCGGGACGTGGAGATAGTGTCCGCTCGGGGGGCCAAGATACGGTCGGTGCAATTGACGAGTGGACCGTCCAGCGGATGGTAGTCTGCTGATATAAAGGACGGGTAGTGGTTCCCCAGTTCACCGATTTGAGAGAGGAGATTCTTAGGGAGTTTCATTGCTCTCTCGATTTTACGTGCATCCAGTGGCCTGAGATGTCTTGGGATCTTGTCTGTGGTTCTGCTGGGCGGGATGAAAGAGAGACACGTATGGGACTTTGTTCGACGATGTCTGCCATGGCAGTGGGTTAGGCCGACACCCGAGAGGCGGCGAGACTCACTTGGCCATTAGGTAGGCGGGTTGAAGTGAGGTGCGTCACGTAAAATTTTATTACCCTTTCCCACGGACACTACTGAGACATGACCGCTGTATGGGTGATAGTGGGCCAGGCTCACAAAGTGACACACATTTCTGGGCGTAACGGATGACCTTCACGTTAGAGAGATGCAACAGTTGGCATTAGATATAGTAGTGTGGTGATCTTAGTATGGATAAGACACAGTTTACTACACTTTTGGAGGAGTTTCCGAGGCTGTGGGCAACGTGACCATGAGTGACTTTCCACCGTGACGGATGAGGTCGTCGGAGAGGGACAATCGGGGTGTTGGGGGATGGTGTTGATTTCGGAACTAACGAGAAGGAAACAAAAGCAGGTTTAGATTCGCTGGCGAAGCAGCCCTCACTAAGCGAGCCCAGTAAAGATTTAGGGCTTCGGGTTCGCTGGCGGTGACTTCGCTAGTGAAAACAAGATAAAACTTATCTGAAAATTAGGGCTTTTTGCCCTCTTTCACTGGAAAACCTCCTTCTAAAACAAAACAAACTAAAAACCAACCACAAAACTGACTTAAACCAACCAAAAATACCTTTCTAATGAGAGTTAGGGTTTTACTTTTCCTAACACAAACATCACCAAAGAAAGAGGTAGGATAGTTTCCTAACACAAACATAGACAAAGTAGTTGAAAATTTTCCTAACAAGAATTCAATACAAAAGTTCCATACTAACAAATATGAGAGTTCCATACCTGGATTTTCTTGAACTTCCCAACCAAGCTTGATTTCTTCTTACTTGTACAAGGATAGATCTCCAAAAGATGGAGAGAAATCACCAAAATGGATATTCTCTCTCAACTTTAGCCCTAGCTCTCCAAACACCAAAATGAGATATTTTTCTCTATCTTAGAAGGCCATGTTTGGCATTAAGCGAATTTGGTCTTAATTTTCTCTCTTTGCATTTTAGTCCTTCTTCATTATTTCTTTTGCAAATCATCTTATCAATATTAATTCTGTACCATCATATAACCTTTATTAATATCTTAAATTACTAATTTACGACATTTTGCATTATCACCTTTATTACTTTATGCATTATGGTTATATCATTGTTCACACTTAGCACTTAAATTTATGAAAAAGCCAAATTCTTATTCATACCCTAAACATATATAAAACTACTGGGGTATATTCAGTGTTACTAGGTCATTGAAGAGTATCTTCCTTGGTTACTCTTGAGTTCAGAAGGGGTATAGGTGTTACTGTCCCACTCTTCGACGTTACTTAATGTCTACTAATGTTACATTCTTTGAGACTACCCCATTTTCCCTTTCTTCTCTTGTTACTAATCAGGGGCCTTTCTTCTCCTGTTACTAGTTAGGAGGAGGATGATGATTTATTAGTGTACACTATTGCCTCATCGGCTCCTTCTCCGGCTCATTTTTAAGTAACCTATCCCATGCAAGTGCTCAGTGTTGGTGTAGACCCTCACAGATAGTTATATCAGATCTGATTCAGAATGTTTGATGCCCAGTTCTCTTCAAAAAGGTAAGAAAAATTGGTGTTGTATTAATCTACCGTTGCTTTCCAACCATTTTATCTTCCTCTTGTTCCTTTATTATCTCTATTAGTCTCTCCTTCCTCCCACACTGATGAAACATCTGACTTAATTGTAGTGCTATGGTGGAAGAAATCTGGAGCTTTAGATGTGTTTGTGCCGGAACCTTAATTTTAAATTCACATGAGAAGAAAGTCATTGGATACTGGCCCGGGTTTTGCGATTAAAGTAAATCTGTTTGAGTTCTCGATTGAGAAAGCAGAAACATAACAAGGATTATGGATTCATAGCGAATGTTTCAACACTTTTATATTATGGAATGTATGACAACTTTTCTTTTACAGTGCCACTTATAATTGGTTCACATGATGTAAATGTATTTGCAGTGGGCCTTAGGAGAAAGTTCCTCTGGGCAGCCTCAAGGTTTTGTGCTCGAGGGGAGATAGGAAAGTTAGCCATTCAAAAATTAACATATATGGTTTTTGATAATTGTGATATGTGGTTTGTTCATTCAATAAAAACCATTAAGATTTGTATAAAAGTGATTTGACGCTCATCATTATTCTGGAACTCCAGTTAGTATCATTTTATTAGTAGTGTCACGTGGATGATATTATTATCATTGGGGTGACTCTGAGCATCTCATCTCTTAAATCCTTTTCTTTGAAATTAGTTAATACCGAGACATAGGATCACTGGATACTTGTAAAAGCGTTAAGGTTATCAAATGAAACATGAAATCTTCTTATTTCAAGGAAATCGTGTGGTCATTGTTTGAAGTTGGAAGATTAGGAACAAGGCCCATTTGTTTCCACTGTGTTTGACATATTTTGTAGAGAAAATTAGCAAGGATCAAAGGTGTGAAGACTAGTTGGGAGTTGGATTACCTTTCGATGGCTTGTGCCATTATTTACCCTCCGTCGTATTGTGAAGTGGTGTAACAACTCCAGCGGTTGTGGTTGGCGGTTGACCAACAGGATTAATCTTGCAGAAGAAGGGCCTGGGACGTGATATTTGATAGTAGTGTGTATAACATAATTGAGTGCTTTTTTGACGCATATTGGGCAAGATCTAAGGAGGATAGGAAGTCCATGAGTACTATAACATGTTACATTACGGAGAATCTGATCTCATGGAAGGTAAAGCGAGTGTTATATATAAATCTGTTAAAGTAGAATCTTAAGCAGTGTGAGTCATTATTAATGAAATCATGTGGCTTCATTGACTCTAGATGGAAGTTGGTGTTGAGGACACTAGTCGACTAGACTGTGACAACCATCACTTCTTTTTATATTAAGCCTATTCCTTATATGTTACATTCATGAACTAAGCATATTGAGATAGACAATCATTTCGTTCGTGAGAAAATACAACTTGGCTTGATTTCTATAGGATATGTAAGAGGAAGCTGAAGAAACAATTAGGTGTCACCTCATTGCAAAAGGCCTGTGGGATGGGTTAGTTTGTCTCATGTATGAGTTGAGGACATGATTAATATCTATGCTCCAACGAGGGAGTGTTATAGCTTATAATTGCTTTGCATATAGATTCATGTAAAACATCTTACTTGAGTTGTAATTTATTAAAGTATGATTAACATTATATATATTCATAATGGATGATAGAAAAAATCACAAGAATTCCATTCCATCAATTATATTATGTACTTACACATACAAAAAGGGAGATGAAAAATGATTAGTTTGCTCTCTGACTAACATCTAGAGAGTGTTAATATTTTATTACAGTTCTTCAGCTGAAAAAGACATGAGTTAATAGATGTGTGGATTATTGGACATAAGCAGCATACACCAATCAAAATAAGACTTTCGCTACCCATGATTGATGAACTAGCCGGACAGAATTACGCTGGAACTCAAACTTTTCTCAAAATTGAGTTTGAAGTTGATTACCACTAATTATTATACATAGTGACATACAAGTAGCTTTAAGGACCTGGGGTTTTGTCATATCTTTTGGACGTTAATTTGTAGTCACATTAAAATAAATATAGATAGTAATTTTAATTATTGAGAAATTTGCCTTCAATATTTTTTGATGTCATTTGTTTAATAAGGTTGGATTGAACACTTGAAATTTGAAATTAATAGACAGGCTGCTTGATGTTAAGTCAAAAGTTCTGATGGGCATATTGAAAATTTTGGGCGCAATTTCAGAGGCAGGTGGCTCAATGAAGCTGGGTGGGTGCATGAAACGTGGCCTACATGATTCTTGAAATCTCAGGAATTTTTGGGACTCATTAACTAAAGATGAATGTCAGATTGTGATTAGTGCAACCAAATATTCTCAAAAGAAAGATGTTTTATGATTAAAGCAAACATTCAACACTGGTAGCCATGTGACGATATAGCATTGCTATGATTTTGGTGGATTTAGAATAAAATGTGATCTCTTAATTAGAGGTGAGACGATCTTATCCCGATAGAGACGACCTATATGAAACTCAGGTAAGGTTCTTCTTCTTTAAACATCTTAGCGTATTATTTATGAAAAGAGAATGAAGGAAGGTTGTTTATATGGATAAAAAATTACATTATAACTCTTATACGGAGACACTTTACAATCTACATTGATCATTCTAGCACATCAAAGTACATATTTGGATCAACACAATATACCTTAACCATCAAAGTGTCTTGTTTGGTTGTTGATCAGTTTAAATATCTATCATGAAGTGGAAGGAGAATGAGGTTGTTGATGTGTTATCAAGAATGAATATGTCAAAAAGGCAACAATGGTTGTTATTTCTTTTCCATTGGCTGAGTGGGTGGAACAACTCAAGCAAGAGTGGCAATAGGATATGGAAATTCAAAGATTAATCCAGGAAGATCCTGCCATTCACTCCAAGTATGGTTGGGAGCATGACCTTTTGAAATACAAGGGGAGGCTATGGTTAGGGAAAAATTCAAGCTTGAAACCTATTATACTTAAAAAGGCACATGCAGGTGTAAAGGGAGGGCATTCTAGTGTGAAAAAATCTTTGAAAGAATCAAACAGGTTTTTTTTTATTGGAAGAAGATGAATAAAGAGATTGGCATATTTGTGGCAAAATGTGAGGTATGTCAAAAGAATAAGGATGAAAATGTTTCTTATCCTAGATTGTTACAACCATTACCTATCCCAAAGCAAGTTTGGATAGACATATCCATGAGTTTTATAGAGGGGTTGTCGACATCACATGGTAAGCAAGTTATATTTGTGGTGGTAGACAAATTGAGTTAATGTGCTCAATTTATACCTTGGAGTCATCCTTATACTGTTCGTGATGTTTTGTAAGCATTCATGGATAATATTTATAAATTGCACAGCCTACCAAAGTCAATTGTAAGTGACCAGTATCCCATTTTAACTTGTAACTTTTGGAAAGGCTTATTTACTTAGTTAATATTGGGTTATTATATAGTACAACATATCATCCACAAACTGATGGACAATTTGAAATAGTTAATACGTACTTGGAGTAATATTTGCGATGTATGACTGGTGATAGACCAAGGGAATGGACTAAATGACTTCTTGGCTTAGTGATGGTATAACACTTCCTACCACTTATCTACTCAAATAACCCCTTTTGAAGTTATGTATGGTAGGCCACCTCCTACATATGTTACTTATATACCATGCGAGTCTAGTGTGGTTATGGTTGACTAGAGTTTAAGAGAGCAAGATTCCATGATACGTCTACTCATAGCTAATCTCATCCAAGCACAAGCAAGGATGAAATGGTATACCGATAAAAGAATAAACGAAATGATAATTGAAGTATTTGATATGACTTTTCTTTATTTACAGACTTGTAAGCAAACTACTATGACATTTAAAGGGAATAGGAAACTATCTCCTCGATTTTTTGGACTATATAAGATTCTTCAACTGGTTGGACAAGTTGTTTACAAATTGGAATTATCAGTGGACTCAAAAATTCATATTGTCTTCCATGTATCATGCTTAAAAAAGAAATTAGGGAAATCAATCATCCCTATCATGGAATTATCAATGACAAGAAAGGATGGACAATTGCAATTTGAGCCTATTGTTGTCTTGGGTTGAAGAGTAGTTAAAATACAGATATTATGGTCCTTCATATGTGGCAGCTTTTATGAGTGGAGTTCTACATTAGTTGTAACAATATATCATATGATTGATTTCCTTGGGGATGGCCTTTGTCCCAATATTGTGGGAGAGTTACCTGAAAAGATTGGATAAGTGAGTCACAGTAAGTGCCAAACTGTCGGTTCTGATAGATGGTGGATTGTAATGACCCATTCTAAGTCCCACATCACCAAGTTACGACTTAGTTTTGTGGGTTTATAACCAATTAGGCTCCCTCCCTTTGATAGCTAACTTTTAAGGGTGAGTTATACCCAAATGGTTATAACAGGTGGTTACAGTATGTGATTTTCTTTCATAATTTTCATGGCAAAATCTTCTTCTTCCTTTTTTTTTCTTTTTTTCTTTTTTTCTTTTATGGTTTTGATAATCAAACATAACTTAAATTATGTTTAAGAATTAAAAAAAATAGAAAATAAAAAAAATGAAATATCTTTCAATTTTTTATAATTTTAAAATAATTATATACATATGAAAAATAATTAAAATAAAATACATAATACATAAAAGAATTTAGAAAAACTTGAATGAATTTGTTGGCTGTTAAACTCATCAATGGCAACGAATAAAATTGGTTAAAGTAAATTGGTAGCGTGGGGGTGATGCAATGACATGGATGAGAGAAAAATAGGTCTGGTATACATTTGATATTTTCAATGTATGTTTTGAATTTTGGTGTAGCTCATTGGTAGATTAAATAAAGCCAGAGATAATCTATTTATACAAAAGTATGATAGATTAATTTATTAATCTATGAACTAAGTATAATTATATTACAATTTTAATTGTAATATTATACATGCTAATTATGGGTCATTTATGAGATAGTTTAATATTAACTAGTTATGGGTCCATGGTTCTATCTTCTCCCTTACTTTGGTAAGTCCATTGGATCAAAGCTCAATTATTCCCTTGTGTTCAATATATATAAGTAAATAAAGTATTAGAATTTTACAAATGTTTGGTAAAACACACTTTGAGGAGAAAAAAAGAACTATTTTCAACCCTAATGTTTCTTTGATTTCATCCCTTATAGGTTTGGGAGACTAATGACAACCAATAATTCTAGATCCATACTAGATATGTTATCTACCTTATATGAATTGATATGTTTCATTATTTTAATAAAGTTATTATTTTGTAATATATTTATTGAGTTATTTAATTATTGATTAACTGTTTTTTGGATCAATAAATACTTTTGATCTTTTGGTATCATAACCATTTTAATTGACATTCAAACTGTCAAATTTGTTTTTCTATATTTTCTAGGTTTTGTTCGTTTTTAGTGTCAATTTAAAAATCATGAGAATTGATATGTATTTGATTTTTCAAAATGAGGACAATCATGTCACAGAAACCAAAGAACGAAAAAAAACAAAGTTTTTTTTTTACTGGTTTATTCGATTAACGTGAATGGTATTCATGATTCATGAAACCAAAAAGGGTGTTTTTGTTTTGTTTTTTTTTTTTCGTTAAATTGAATTTCAATTAAAAAAAAAAGGTTGTCAGGTTTTAATCATGGGAATTTTGTTCTTTGATCGATGTGAATGCTATGTTAATGTGAATTGCAATTTAATAATAATAAAAAAAAAGCAAAAAGGTTATCAGTTTTTTAATCATAGAAGTTTTGTTCTTTGATAAACGTTAATGCTATTCACAATAATAAAGTACATGATCATTAGATTTCAATAATTTTTTTTTTCTTTTTATTATTTGTTTATTTGAGTTAGAGTAATAGCAACTACCAAATTGATGAGTTTTGAAAATTTTCATTTTATTATTTGTTTATTACATTGTCATGAAAAGAAAGATGTATTTTATTTTTTGGGTTTTCTTGGAAAACCAAACGAGGTAAGATTGAGGGTATTTTTTAGAGTCAAATTTTACGTTTGTTTGTTGTTTTTTTTAAGAAAAAAAATGAATTTTACCCAATTTTGTAATATTTTTATTGTTTCCTTTTTCACAATATTACTTTAACAATTTATGTTTCTACTATTTGTGATTACTTATAACATCATATTGTTGTGAATAAAATTATTTTCTTCTACTTTGGTAAAATTGAAAAATATTGGATGCTTATGAACTTGCCTCTTGTGAGTTTGAGCATGTTGGATATTTTTTGGAATTGATGTTGCAACTATAATCTCTTCCGTCTTGCGCATCAATTTTGTTAAGATCCATACGGATGGTAAATTTGTCCTATCAATGACTTTATTATTTTGTAGGATGTTTAATTTGGTGAAGATATTTCATTAAGTGTCATGAACCACGTAATTTTACTATCCTATCAGTGGGAAATTAACGTATTTTGTAAAATCCGGGAAAATTCTAATTTTCTGAAAAATGGTAAAATGTAATTTCGGCCAAAATCTGAAATTTTTCTAGATCTCAGATGACAAAACGGACTTCACCGTTGGAATCGTCTCGCGAAATCTAGCTACCACATCGAATTTCGTCGAATTCCGAGACAGTTGGAATTTCACCTTTTTCGAGGCACCGAGTGTCGAGTGTCGTAAAACGACTTGTGAAAGACATGCGATGTGACAAAAGTCACCTACTACATGTACCCATGTGACACATGTTGCATGATTAGTGAGATGATGGAAATGAATGGCTAAGATTAAGCTATGTGTTAAATAGTTAAATGAAGGGACATAGATGGAATTATTGAAAAGTTTAAATGAATAAGACGGAGGAAATAATCTTCTTCTCCAATTTGAAGAACAAAACGTGCAGTGAGGGTGTGTTTCAGGTTTTAGAGATAGAAAGTGTGACTTATCTTTATTTCTCTTGCCGACCATCTAAGTTTCATGGAGCAAGAAGCAAAGTTGAACATGCAAGAAGGCTATGTGTGAGTTATCCCATTTTCAGGAGTTCGACAACTCCAAGAGGTAGAGATCTTTTTCTACTTAGTTTATTCTTTGGCTAAGAGTCATTTTAATGGATGGTGATTTGTTGGGGCTCGAATGGTCGTGTTATCAGTTTCAAAATCTTTGAACCGAGTGAAGAAATCCCTACTTGTGTGGCCGTGAACAGTGCCGACCCGAGGGTTTCACTGTTCACATGAATTGTTTTGTGAATTTGTGTGGTTTGGGTGATTCAAAATGAATTGCTTGATTTGTTAATTAGCCCATGTGAGCTAATTTTGGTGTTATTGATTGTGAATTAATTTTGTTAATATATACATGTAAAATATATTAGCATGGATATTTTGGAAATGATATAATGCATTCCATATGCACCGGGGCACCCTAGATGGTAGGTGTGAGTGCATGACATGAAAGAAATTGAAAGAAAAAATAAAACTGCTAGAAAGGAATTTCAAGGAAGATTTTCCAATGAATTGCTCTTGAGAGTGGTCCAACAAGCCATCCTAGGCGACCTACGACTGTTTCAAAAAATTATCGAGCACCAAGGCTTGAGGGTACTCAACAGATTTTCCGAAACTCTAGAGTGTTTTTTCAAAAAACAAAGCTTTTGTTTTGAAAAACTGATTTTTACCATTTCGCTTAGCATGTGAGGTCTGTGAGGACTCGAGACATGGATCGGGCATGCATTCAAGTAGATCGCATTCGCTTGAGGCGACGGTTGCCATGACATGTGCACTGGGGATGGGGAGTACCATGTAAATTATCACTATCGCTTTGCTCACCTCGTCGGCGATCATTATTTCAAGACAAGGAGTGCACAGAGGACGATGCTCACCGTGAGGCCATTTTAGAAGAAAACCTAGATTGCGGGCTTGCATTCATTTTGTATAACATGTATTAAACCTAAATTTTGATATATGTTTTCGTTAAGAGTAATGTAATAACTCGAACTATTGTTATATAGTTGTTATATATTTTGTGAGTATTGATGCATGCGGCCTGCGTGGCCATTTTTACTCGCATCGTGGACCGTGTGGTCATTGTAAATTGTCGGGACAAACAGATTTCGTAGAGCTCCTCGCATAGCAGACTCTACCCGACTCTTCAGGAGTGATCCACCGAATATCTCCACGGGTTGACGGTTGTCAACGGACTTCGTGAATCGGGGGCATCACATATTTGGTTGTGACTACCAAGAATTGCTTTCATTCTGTATGAGTCTTTTTGTATATTATAGATTCTAACATTTTATGACCATATTTGTGGGTCATTTGGTAAGCCGAAGAAGAATTGAGCAATTTGCATGTCTTTGTTTTACATGTATTTTTAACATTGCTTTCTTGTTTATTCTTTAACTTTGAGTTTTCCTCAGTTCTTTGCTATCACGAAACTCAATGAGACTAATTACAAGAATGGAAAAAATGAGTCATCTAATAATCATTGGGTGAATGTTTGTTTTGAATCCAATATCATTGATGTGTCATCTGATACTTAGTGGTTAGATAGTGGTGCTACTATTCATGCTTGCAATTCTATACAAGCGGTGATAAAAGAAGTCCAACTAGTTTTGAGTAGTATGTGTACATGGGAGACAGTATAAAAGTCCAAGTTGATTTTCTAGGAGTTGTTAGATTGTTGGTTAGTATAGGAAATTTTTTGGAATTCTAGGATGTGGCATACATACACTCAATTAGGAGAAATTTGATATCAGTATCTATTTTGGTAGACTTGGATATAGTTTTTTTTTTTGGAACTGGAAAAGTTAATTTATATCGAGACTTTTTATTGATTGACAATGAAACGCTTTGTGGGGATCTTTACATATTAGGATTGTATAGTTTCCTTTCTTTTTCTCCTAATGTTAATACTATTAATAGCACCAAACGTTTGAAAAATGAATGAAAAGTCTTCTATTCTTTGGCACAATCACTGGGTCATATTTCCAGACAGAGAATATCTATTTTGAGGATGATACTAGTACAAGCCAAGGGCAAAGAGAAATTGTGTTCACAAAACACCAGTTTTTATTCTCGCGCCTGTTGCTTTTACTCCAATCTCTAGCCATGTTTTTTACCAGCATTCAGTAGCCACTACTGATGATTAACCAATTGAGGATATAGATCCAGTAGCCCTATATGTAGACCTAGTAGCCCTAGATGTAGTCATGGATATAACCTTAAGAAGGTCAAAGAGAGCGTGTAGGCCTTAAATTTCAGATTACTATATTATCTACTTTTAGGAGCATGAGTATGATATAGGTGATGTATCATATCCGACTACCTACAAAAAAGCCATTGTTAGTCTTCAATCCAACTTCTAGATCAATGTAATGAAAGATGAGATATGTCACAAAATAATGTGTGGAGCTTGGTAGATTTACCAGATGGTTACAGACCTATTGGGTGTAAATGGGTATTCAAGACCAAGTGCGATGCCAAGGGACAGGTAGAGAGATATAAAGCAAGATTAGTGACTAAGGGTTACAATCAACGAGAAGGTATTGATTTTAAGGAAACCTTCTCTCTCTCGTGTCAACTAAAGACTCTTTATGCATTATTATGGCTATAGTTGCTCATCTTGATTTAGAGTTGCATCAGATGGATGTGAGAACGTCTTTCTTGAATGGAGACTTAGTTCAGGATGTTTACATGTCTCAACCTATTGGTTTTGAGGAAGATGATAAGGACCACATGGTTTGTAAACTCTAGAAATCCATTTATAGTTTAAAGCAAGCTTCTAGGCAATGGTATCTCAAGTTTGATGAAGTTGTCACTGCCAATGGTTTTAAGGAGAACATCGTCGATCAATGCATATATATGTGTGTCGTATGGGAGCAAATACATATTCTCGGGTTTTATACGGTATCGATATTTTGCTCGCAACCACGATATCGACTCGTTGATTGAGACAAAGCAATCATTGTTTAGCCATTTTGATATGAAGGATTTTGAGGAAGCATCTATGTCTCGTGGCATACGTAAACTTCGCGATGACTCCATGGCACTCGAGATTGTCTTTAACATACGTATATTGAAAGCATTCTGAAAAGGTTCAATATGCAATCATGTTCTTCTAGTAAGACACCAATTGTAAAGGGTGACAGATTTTCTAAAGGCCAATATCCTCAGAATGATATTGAGAGAAATTAGATGAAAGCAATACCTTATTCTTCAGTTGTGGGTAGCCTAATGTATGCTCAAGTATGCACACATTATGATATAGCTTTTGTTGTCGGCATGTTGGGTAGGCACTTGAATTATCTCGATCAAAGCCATTGGAAAGCGGCTAAGAAAGTTTTGAGGTATTTTCAAGGTACCAAGGATCTCATGTTGATATATCGATGTACCGACACTCTCGGGGCGGTTGGTTTTAGTGATTTCGATTATGCAAACTGCGTGGACGATAAAAAGTTTACTTTTGGGATTGTTAGGATGTTAGCATACCCACTAACCAAAGGCTTACCTATTTGTGTATTTCAAGAACACGTCACCCGCATGGGATTGTTAAGAGCCTAGAATCTTTGTTTTGGTCGGAGTTTTACCTTTTCATGTATTTTGTAAGGAAAGCTCTCATGTTTTTTCGTTATCACATGTACATTTTGACGTTTGTCATTATCTTATGATTTTATGTCATTTTGACTAGATGAATGACATAATGATGTTTTCTCTTTCTACTGAATCAATACTCTTGTCATTGAAATGCTTCTAGATCAGTAGCGTCTAATTATTTAAGATTTATGCATCCTCTCGGGGTATCAATTGTATCTGATTGGTTATAGCTATGTAAATCTCTTGTTGAAGCATTTGAGTTATAATTTTGATTAGTAGTGCCTGATTATGTATGATTTATGCACCATCTCAGTGTGTTAATTGTATATGATTGATTATGGCTATGTAAATCTATAAGAAAACATTTGAGTTATGATTATGCTGTACAAGTAGGAGAATGTTAGATTAATTTATTAATCTATGGACTAAACATAATCATATTACAATTTTAATTATAATATTGTGCATGTTAATTATGGGCCATTTATGGTATGCTTTAATATTAACTAGCTATGGACTCATTGTTTTATCTTCTCCCTTGCTTTGGTAAGCCCATTAGACCAGAAGCCAATTGTTCCATTGTGCTCTATATATATAAGTAAATAAAACCCTAGAATTTTCCAAAGGTTTGGTAGAGCACACTTTTGGGATAAGAAAATAACTATCTTCAACCCTGACTTTTCTTTGCTTTCATCCCTTACAGGTTTGGGAGACTAATGTCAGGTAACAATTCTGGCATGTTATCTACCCTGTTTGAATTGATATGCTTCATTGTTTTAATAAAGTTATTATTTTATAATGTATTTATTGGGTCCTTTGATTATTGATCAATTGTTTTTTTGGATCAATAAATACCCTTTTCTTACAAAATAATTTAGCGAAGTAGACATATAAATATTATAGTTATCGATAAAGATGCTATATATTTTTCTAAATACCCATTATAAATACCAAGCCAATTCCCATCACAAAGCGCACGCAGAATTAACGCATTTAAAATTCATTCCTGCTTTGATCTTCTCTTCCCCCAAAAGAATCACTTAGCATCTGAAGGCAATGTGCGAGCCCCGCCGATCTTTTTGTTTCTTATTTTACAGAGGAGCCCATCGCATGTAGCTCAATCTGACCGCCCAACAAATCCATCACGCCAAGCCCAGCCCGATTGAAAGAACATCAGTCGGCGCCGTCATGGAACGACTGCCTTTACAAATAAAAGCCGACCCTCTCGTGGACCTGACATGGTGTCAACTCTGAACACAAGCAGAGCAACGCCTAATCCTCCAAGGATGTACATCTGCACCAGCGACGGATAACCGACTCCTCGAGGCGTGTTAGACCGTGGCAGCCAACATGGACTCCAGGGGCGGAGGCGCTTCCCGTCACCAACCAAAGACTGGCCGGGCTGAGTCGAGCAACTTACTGTGCAAATAATGACGCCCCTGTGAGACTCACACAGCCCGAAAAGACCAAAACCCCACTCGAGAAGAGCAAGACCACCCTTGTCGAAGCCTGGGAGCAAGAGAAGGAGAAACTAGCCACACCAGGGAGCATGATCCTTCCTAACCCCCCGGAGAGGATCGCAACGAGGAGAGGCCAGGAGCAAAGGTCTGTGGACATCCAGCGAAGAAATCGCCACATGAAGGCAAAGATTAAAGGGTCAGCCCAGCCCATGGACGCCCGTGCACAAATCGACCTATTCACCGCTGGGGTGTCAGACTTCCCCTTTCTAAGAAAGTTCGGGATGTCGTAGGATCAAGACTTCGACCGACAAGCACTTACACCACCTCAATACGTACAAAACTGGCGCGGAACTACACGGGATATCAGACCCTCGTACGATGTGGGAGCCTTCGCATCACACTTGGGCATACCCAAGATCGGGCCCGGGCTTTAACACTCCAAACTGCCTTCCATCTTATCGCTCACGTAACTTTCCATCGTATCTGCCTCCCACTATATCGAAGCAGTGATGCACGTCGTAGCTTCAGTTATCACCTTCTGACCATAAAACAAATCTCTCAAGAAAGCCTGAGGTCATATGTTCAAAAGTTTAACACTGAGTCGCTAAAGGTGGATATTCTCGACGAGAAGTTTACTGCTATCGCTATCAAGTAGGCTTGGGGTGCACGAAAGACCTAATGCTCTATCTCAAAGAACCTCAGTAAGCACATGGCCGAGGTCCTCGCCAAAACGTAAAAGTATATCAACTAGTGAAGAAGCCCTCCGTTTAAGCAAAGAAGCTCTTCTAGTCAAAAGGAAAAGAGCAGGGGCGACAAAAAAGAGAACGAAGCCCCTAAGAGACAGCGACAGGATGATCATTACATCCCGATTCCCTGGTCCGACCGACATGGATCCTCGAACCAAGTCTCGGTGCTAGATTCAGGATCGGGACTTTACCTTTTTTTTTTTTTTTTAAAAAGCCGAACTCAGACTGTGGGTATGGCCTACATCTTATAAATGTAATCAAAATATTATATACAAATCAAAAGAACTACCACCGAGTGGTCCATCAAAATCTAGACACATAACTCCAGTCCCATTTACTTATACATATACAAAAACAACTTACATTCCAATTACATATTCGCAAAGGCAGACTCACTTTTGATGAACTCCATCGGGTGTGGGTCGCTTAGCCAGATGCCAAGTCTTCGACGCTCTTCTTTCGAAGCATCTACACGGATTAAAACCCGTGCTAAGCTTTACGCTTAATGGGAAACATGTGTCTTATGCATATACACATTTAACGCATAAAACAATAACAGATAATATAAATTTCATGCATTTAGATTAAGAACTTACACAAGTACTTATATTCATTCAGGACTTATACTTACTCATATCTTACACTTACATAGCTTATTCTTATCTCTAACTTATACTTATAAATATTATGATCTTATACTTATTCAGATCTCCCGTAGGAGTTACATAACTTATGCATATACAGAGATACATTTGCAAGTACTGGTACTTATATCTATTCCAGATCTCTCGTAGGAGTTTACAGAACTTATACTTATCCTACAGAGTTTACACTTGTTCGGAGGTACCCGTAGGTACCACAGAGATTACGGAACGTATACCGGGTATCATGAACTTATTTTTATACTCGAGTACCCGTAGTACCATACAAAACTTATACCGGTACTTCTCGCATTCTATAATTTGTTTCACGGCATATCCCGGTCCTACGAAACTTATACCCGGTATTTTAACTTAGACATGTATTTCCGTGATCTGGTGTTATTGTCTCTACAAGAGAGTATACTTATCTTACTGATCTTATACTCGGTATTATTTAACTTAGACATGTATTTTAGATCTTATACATGTTCACAGAGAGTATACTTATCTTACTGATCTTATAATTGGTATTACGTAACTTACATGCATTTTAGATCTATGCCATGCCTTACGCAGCGTATACTTATCTTACTGGACCTTATGTCGGTATTACAAAACCGATTCTATATTACGCATCTTATCTACGCGCTGGCTGCACTGTAGCACGATGTTTCCAATGCATCGACTTATGTCATGCATACATATCAAGTATGGACACAAGTCCTAGGTTAACATATACCTATACTCATACGGGAGTACCCGTAGGTACTACGGAGTTTATCCGTATCCGGAGCTTATACGGAGATACCCATAGGTATTACAGAAATTAATCAGATACAGGAGTACCGTGAGGTACTCGTAACTTATATTTATACGTAGTGTACTCAGCATCGTAGTCTATCCTCGGTTTTACTGATACGAGAGTACCTGTACTATTGGACTTTATATTTGTTTTACTCAATACGGAGTATCCGTAGGTACTCACCGGGATCTTAATCGCAGACAGGAGTGCCCGTGAGGGTACCCGCGTAACTTAAGCAAATACGTATACCGTAGGTACCACGTAACTTAATCGGGACATGTATGTACATTCGTATCTTTACACTTATTCTTTATCTCGTAGTCTTATCATATGTCTATCCGACTTCCGTACCAATCATAAGAAATGAGTAGGACGCTAGCATAATAAGTACCCGAAAAGTACAATACAAAAACAGAGCGCCAGAAAGGTCGCTAGGAGTGCCAAAGACCAATCAAGACGCATACTCACACGCAATGTGGAGTGCCTTAGCACCAGGAGTGCCGAGTTACCAATCAAACGTGGCTAACCACGCAGCCAGGAGTGCCGAGCACCAACAGAGTGCCGTTACGTCGTGACGCCCACTCATTCATTCTTCTGGCCCTGTGGTCATATTGTCATATGTATTTCGTAACTTATAACCTATCTTAATCATTACGTGTTCGCGACATATTGCTTTTCATGTTCATTTTCGCCATCATTCAATATGGAATTTAAGATACTTATACGATATGATGCCTATCCACACATCCTTCATGTATTTGTCCTCACGAATCTACTTTCTTAGAAATTGGAATCACTCCAATCGGATCATCTAAACTCAAGTTATGGCATTTTCATGCCAACTAGTCAATTTACCGATTTTACCCGAGGGACAGTTTGAGATACTCACTTTTCCGGGGTCTTAACTTCATATGTGGCACTATATCTTTGTACTATTTTAAATTTAAGGTGCTAAGGGTTCTATTCCAACTGGAATCACCCCATTCGAGCAATCGAAATTAAGTTACGTCCAACAACCCTGACCACTCTTAAGATCAATCGATGAAATGGGCTTGCACATACCATTTTGAGTGAATTTTTGAGCTATCTAGAGTCAGAATTTGAGATACCTTATAAAATATGTTTGATTCTCCTTGAAGTCTATTTTACGTAGCCACTTGAATCACTCAACCTGATAAGAAATGAGCAAGTTATGGCTAATTTACTTAAAACTCGGGTCGAAACAAAAACCGTAATGAAGTCGCATTGGTATGAAGCTCAAGTCAGACCGCGCACAACTTCAGCTAAATGACTGTAACTGAAATTGTAATGGTACAAGTCTCCGAAAGTGCCCAGAATGTGTTTTTCCATTTTCATGCACTTTCATCCATGGATCACTTACACTTCCTACACACATCCAAATCATTCCAAATTCACCTTGAATCTTCTTTTCACTCACCTCTTCACTTCTTGTCTTCTTTCAAAACCTTCCATTAATCTCTCCCATTAATATTCTAATATGGGTTACCACCCATATACACAATTAAGTACTAAGATTGTTAGGGTTTAATAAAACCCTAACTCAATTCTCTTTCATATTTAACCATGAACTAACAACAAAGGAAGGACCTATAATTATCTTGTCTTCGTGGGGTTATACCAACCTTAATTTCAAGAACGGCGTTAGGATACAATTCTATCAAAACCCTAGATTTAGAGAGACAAGAGAGATTAAAATCATATCAAGCCTTAAACCTATGTGTGATCCATACAAAACTATACTCAAATAGTTTCCATACTCAAGTTTGGCCTCCTCTTCCTTCCTTCTTCTTCTCTCTTCCTCTTCCTCTTCTTCTCCTTCACTACGGTCCTTCTCAATTTGAGACCAAATTTGGTCTTTAAAATCCTATTCTTTAGGCCTTGTTTGGTCTTCTCCAACAAACCCATTTTTTGGGTTAATTTTTATTTGCTAGCCTCCTACTCTCGCCATTTATATTTCAATTTCTTTATTATCTGCCTCAACACCTTCAGAATTACACACCTTATTATTTCTTCTTTCGCCCATAGTCTTTTCAAATTATACTTTATTCCTTTTTGGACAAATTAGCGATTGGTTCTGTTTTGTAACTTTCAAAGTCTCTTCCTGGGCTTCGCATTTAACTCATGAAACAACAATTATACTACAAATACCCTAAACATGTCGAAAACGACTAGGGTATATTTTGGGGTGTTACACAGATCCCTAAGGAGGAGCAGAGAAAACATAGAGCGGTCCCCGACAAGACGAGGAACGCCGTGGATCGCAGGGGAATCACCTCAAATGAAGCCAGCAGCAAATGCAGATTCCACCTCAACAAGACACCCTCCGACAAACTTTAGTGTCGTGTGTCCTACTGAAGTGCAACATGAAAGGTTCCTGAGGTGACCATCTTAGATGAAGTCAGACCCCGCTAGAAGAGACAACACCAAATACTGTGAGTTCCATAAGGATCATGGACACCGAACAGATGACTGCATCCAGCTAAAAAAGGAGATTGAATACTTGATCCGACATGGACATCTCACCAATACGTGTTCGTAAGGCAGGAGCGAGTCTCAACACCACCCCATCACCAACCCTGCTTTAGCATCGCCCACCTTTAGAGAAATCCATGTACTCTGAGGGTTTGAGGGAGGCGAGAGTCCAGCCAACCAGAGTCTACTAAGACAAAGATCCGATCCGGGGGAAACCTTAAGTACAAACAAAGATCCAAACTTCCTCTACCGGACACTACCATAACCTTTCGTGATCACATGGAAAGCCGCCAACATCCCCATGACGACCGCTTGTGATAAAACCATAGAAGCAATAAAAACGATCCACAGACCCCGCCAACAACCCGGCTCTGGCCGACATCATCTTCGCATCAACTTCGACAAAACGGGCATCGGGAAGCGGAGAACGGGGGAGCCGGGCCAACGCCCGCCACTGGCCTCGTGGGAAAGAGTAACACTCGATCGCACAGCTAGTGCTCAACTGAGATCCCATGCCAGGCTATAACAACGATGAGATTCCTAATAGTAAACGCCCCATCGGCCTACAACATGTTACTGGCAGCCCTCTCAATGCCATTGGTTGTTCCTCCGCTATCACATGGTTATCAAATTTCCAACCCAATGGAGTAGTAATGGTTCGAGGAAACCAAATATGATAGCCGTGGAATGTTACTCAAAGATCAATGAAGCAAAACACGATCGACAACATCTACTGACGAGCTCAATATAATGACGAGGTAACCACCGACCCGCGCCCTCGTGAAGAATTGAGCCAGATACCGGCGATCCAGCGAATACCTCATCTACATAGGGTCCGTTAGCAAGACATCGTTTCATCCGCTTAGAGCAGAACATGAGGTATTCACCGAAACAGAAGACGGTAAATTGACCCAAAGGATCACCACAAAAGTTAAACGCCAATCCCTCCTTTGCCGATCACAAAAGATAAGGAGTTTTGCCCCAAAGATCAAGGCGATTAATGAAGAGGTCGGTAAGCTCCAAGCAAAGGCAATCGGGAGAAGTAGAGTAACATCGGTTATTAACGTTGTTCGCTAAAAATCAAACTAAAATGTATGACTTTGCATCGATTTCAAAGACATCTGTGGTCTACCAAAGGATACTTTCTTCCCTACCCTGATTGATCTCATAGTAGATGTACGCAAGTCACGAACTCCTCACCATGGACTCTTCCTCTAGGCCACAACCAGATCGAGGACCCACACCAAGAGAATAATACTCATTCGGCTACTAGTCGAACCGTTATCGCGAATGTCTCTTCGCTAAAGAACGCAGGGAGCCACCTACCAAAGGTCGGTGAACAGATGTTCCAGAAAAAAATCGACATTTATGGAGGATATATAGATGACATGCCGGTAAAATCGATAAGAGCCGAGTTCCATAACCCATTTAATGAGCGTCTGTGTCTTGAAAAGCTACAATAAGGAAGCTAAACCCACCTAAATGCGCTTCTGAGTCTCCCGTCGGGTTTTAGGTTTTATAGTCAACAACCGAGGAATAGAGGCAAACCTAGATAAGATAAAGGTCATGGCCGGCTATGCTTCCTTCCATCAAACACAAAGACATCTCAAAGACCTAACAGAGAACAGTCACAATGAGTCGCCTCGCATCTGTGGTCAATGACAATGTCGGGCCTTTCTTTCACTCAAAAGGCCTCCAATGGGACGCATTGCCGTGGAGGCTGCTCACAGCAGTCAAACCTACCCGAGCTCTCCCATTCTCCGGGTAAGCCCTTCCAAGGGGAGAACCTCACTTTCACCCGCTATTTCACTTTGCAACTAGTGCCGCCCGGTAAGAGAACGGATGTGCTAAAAGAATCAGTCTACTATTACAAATTCGAGCCTGAGGGGAGCAAAAGAGAGTACCCAAAGATGGAAAAGCTGATCCTGGAATTGGTAACCACATCTAGAAAACTCCGACCTTACTTCCAAGCTCATACTGTAGAAGTCCCAACCGAATATCCAATGAAGCAAATACTGCATAAACCAGAAACCTCTGGAAGGCTGATGAAGTGGGCTATAGAGTTGAGTGAATTTGACATCAGGTACAAACCGAGGACAAAGTGCGCATCTCAAGACATTTCATCATAGAATTCACCTGAAGACAACTACTGAGGCTACCTTAACCGGGCACCCGACCTCCTATCCGAAATTATCCGCCGATGGGGCCGCAGTCAAGGAAGCTGGGTGTGGTTGATCCTGACCTCTCTAGACGGGATAGATACGGAATATGCCCTCAGATTCGACTTCCAAGCCTCCAATAACGAGGCCAAATATGAGGTTGTCATAGCTGTGACTAACCCGCCCAATTTCATGTGGAAGCGCATCACCTCTGAGGTGAGCAAAGAACTCCCAACCCGTGGTAAACAAATAGAAGACTCCTAAGAGGCCGTAGGTGAGAAGATGATCTTATATCTCAAAAGGTACGAGAGTCGCAAGCCAAAGTTCATAATGAAGTTCAGTCAAATATGTCAGATCGAGAATTCCCGAAGCTAATGCCTCGCAAACTAGCGATGCCTCATAAGAAGACCTGGGTAGACTGATACCTATCAAGCACCTTAACCCAAGAGCGCCGATAACTGAGAAGTTCCAGATGTCCGAACCAAGTCGATGAACCCATCCGATTACTTGGTGTATTTCGTAAATCGCTAAGCCGTACCCAAATGGAAAAAATCCAAACTCGTGAGCGAGGTCGCAGAAGATCGCCATTATTCATCGGGAACCTCTTTATAAACGAGTTTCTTCGCGCCCATTCTGGGCAGCGTAGGGAAGGAAGACGCCAATTACATGCTCAAGGAAGTACACGAGGCATATGCGGCAACTACATCGGCTCTGACCGCAGTGGAAACACTAAGGCAGGGGTACTATCGACCCACGCTCAAAGACGTAATAGAACTGGTCAGAAAATGCAAAGTTTGTCGCAGAGCATGCCAAGATATCTATCTTCCATCCGAAAGCCGCTAACGACAAATGTGGCGGCCTCAGCCTTTCAAATTACCGCTAGACATATCGGGACTCTACCTAATAAAGCGGGCCAATGCAAATTTATCATCAGGCCGTAACGACAATAAATGGGCCGTAAGCCGAACCCTTAGCAACAACCATAACAAGGTATGCAACTTTAGTTCGGGCGCTCTCTATAATATGCAAATTGGATCCCGGTAACCTCGTGGTCTGATAATGTGTCAATTTGACAATCCGGTGCTTGTGGATTTCTCGTGGCCGGTGCTCTAATCAAGAACTACTACTGCCCCCAACTCATCCGCAACCAATGGACAAGTGGGTCACTATAAGGACTCTTAAAGGCAAAGACTGAAACCAAACCAAGATCTTAAAAGGAAAATGGGTAGATTACCCTCCCGAGGTATTACGGGCGTACAAACCAGCCGCCAGAAGTCGGGCCGACCGTGAAACCCCGTTCACTCGGGCCTTCGCACCGGGCCAAAGAGACCTAGTCGAGGCCTGACCAAAATCTCCGCTGATCGTACTAGCAAACATCGAACACAACGAGGAGGTCCTTCACCCAAACCCGGATCTCCTGGGAAGAAAACGTGAACAAGTCCTCGAAGGTATGGAAGACCATCGCTGTGAAGACGAGGTATTATGACCAAAGGGTCAAGCCCAGAGTTACAAGCCAGGTGACCTAGTTCTGAAAAAACTTCTACCAACAAGGAAGGACCCCTCACATGGGAAGCTGGGACCTAATTGGGAAGGGCCCTACATCATATCTCGCATAATCCGACCTTGCAACTATGAGCTCCAAATGGAAGAAGGAAAAACCTTGCCCTATTCATAGAACGTTGAACATCTCAATTGCCTCTACCAGTTAGAAGACCTGAACTGAACTGTAATAAAGATCCACCATCCCGATTTCGACAACATTATATTTCCGCTTTAAGTTGTTTAATGTAATCAAATAATAAGTTACAATGATAAACCAGAGCATCACCAAGGCCTGCAGTTAAGCGCCAGAATTCACAAAGATTGCTCTTATTTCAAAGAAACTACGTTTGAATACAAAATTTCATTACATAGAAGTTACAACCACCTCGTGAGTTACAAAATCACCCTTTTGCATCTCAAAATTACAAGAGCGAAAATCGTTTCTTCACATCGACCTACACCCTGTCAAGGCAAAAAACCCAAAAAATCACAAGAAAGGGAAAGAGAAAGAGAAGAAGAGAGAGTGCGAAAGAGAAGGGGAGAGAGAGAGAAAGGAAGAGAAGGAAAAATAGAAAGAGAAGAAGAGAGAGTGAGAAAGAGAAGGGGAGAAGGAGAGAGAGGAAGAGAAAGAAAAAGAGAAAGGGAAAGAAGAGTAAATGAGTTAAGAAGAAACTAACAAAGCCTTTGAGACGGAAGTTTTTCAAGTAGATCCGCCCGGGATATCGTTCCTAGCACAGTTCCATCATTGGACATAGCTAGGGAACAACATAACTCCAATAAGGGAGGAACTAGGGAAAAACATAACTCCTACACCAGTGACCACTCCACACCAAACGTCTACCACGATCATAAGACACCCGGCAGTTGGACGACCAAACCCCGACGCCCATCGCGCAAACTCCGACTATGCCAAAGAAAGGACGAAAGTTAGAAGCGAAGGCACCACGCTGCAGGGGTCGCTATTTATAAGGGAGCCGTGTTTTAGGAAGTCGCGCAGAACTGCTCCAATTCCCTCCATAAATCCGCATTAAAGCCAATATTAACGCGCTCTGAAGGAAGACGCAGCGGTCTCACATTTCAAAGCCCAATAGCTCAGCCTACATAGCTCAACAACGCAAGAGGATCTTAGAGCCTAGTAACTCAATTTGCAGAGCTTAATAGCTCAAGGAAGCTATGAAGACGGTTACGTAAATAGAGCCCAAGAGTTTCCGCCAAGTAGAGCTTGACAAATTTCAAGGCCAAGTAGCCAATGGGGCCATGTAGCTCAGAGCTCGCAGCTTCGCCTTGCGTAGCATAACCGCTTCGCAAGCCAAGTAGCCACCTGAGCCATGTAGCTTAGGAGCCCAAGAGTCAGAGCCTAAGAGCCTCGCCAGGCAGTTTAACACCTCAAGAAGCGCCAAGTACCACGAGCCAGGTCAGAGCCTAGTAGCTCGCCTTTGCATAGCATAACCGCCAAGGAAGGCCAGTAGTCACTGAGCCATGTAGCTCAGAGCCCGCAGCTTCGCTCAAGTGAGCATAACCGCCTCAAGGAAGGCCAAGTAGCCACACAGAGCCATATAGCCTGCAGAGCCCAAGAGCTTAGTTTGCGTGAGCATAATACCAAGGAATGCCAGTACCACGGAGCCATGTAGCCCAAGAGCCCGCAGGCTCGGGCCAGAGCAGCTCAAGAAGGCCAAGTAGCCACGAAGCCATATAGCTCAGGAGCCTAGTAGCTCAGTTTGTAAAGCATAACCGCTCAAGGAAGGCCAAGTAGCCACGGAGCCATGTAGCTCAGGAGTCCAATAGCTCAGGAGTCCAGTAGCTCAGTTTGCAAAGTATAACCGCTTAAGGAAGGCCAAGTAGCCACGGAGCCATGTAGCTCAGGAGCCCAAGAGTTTGACAGCATAACTCCGCAGGAGGCCAAGTCGCCCGAATCCCGCAGCTCAATCCAGAGCTGAACAAATGCTAGATGGTCTTAGCGCCCCCGGGAGCCCAAGAGCTCACCATAGAGCTCAACAACAAGGAGGGTCTTGTAGCCCTGAGCCCGCAGTTTCTCAAATTCCCATGTGAGCTTAACACCTGGGGAGGGTCTTAAAGGCCCAAGAGCCTAGTAGTCATCATGAGGAGGATCTTAGCGCCCAAGAGCCTAATAGCTCATATTGAGGAACATAACTACTCTAAGAAGACCTCGTGGCTTGATGACCAAGCAGCTCAAATCGACGAAACAGGAAAAGGAGCGAAGTAGTTAATTGGTGAATCTTGGTATATCAACAAATAGTCAAAATCAGAAGCAATACAAAACCCAGGCTCCACGCCAGGACACACCAAAAAAAAAAAGAGCCGTCACTGACGCTGTCCCGACATGCTAAGTAGAGGAGTCAAAGGTAGAGCAGAAGGTATACAAATTTCTCGAGGAACCCGAGAATCGCCAAGGGAGTACGATCAAGGCCCCTAAAACACCTACGCCGCCGACTACCTTTGACCTCATCTGGCTAACCTTCTAATGTAGCCGGATGTTGAACTCCAGTTCGGGGGAAAGCTCCTGAAGCTCGACGCTGAAAGGCAAGCCACCCTGGCCCATTAGGTACAGCCTCGCCTTTGCCTCCGCTATCACTCGCCCTCCGGGCCAGCCGCAGCCCCGCCCGCAAGGTCCACCGCCCGCCGAGCTCCTCCGCCGCACTCCACGAGTTACCCACCTCCAACCTCGCGTGCCGCCCAAGGCCGCCATTCGCCCACAGTCACCCTCGACGGTTCCAACTCCTCTCTAGCCACCGCAGCCGTCCCTGCGACTCGTCCTTTCGTGCCTCCCTTTCTTATCCTCACTGCGTTCTCACCACCGGCTGCAGCCAGTCAAACCCGTGCTTCATGAGTTCCTCGCCAGCTCCTTTATCCTGAGCTTCTGAAGACCAACTCCTCTCTGGAGATCGTGGAAGCAACCTTAGCCTTCAGAAGACTCTCTCTGCGTGCTCCCACGGAGCCCCCGCATGGCCGGGGCCCTCCTTGCTGCTTCAGATAAGTAGCCACTTGCCAAAAAAAAAAAAAAAAAAAGCAAAAAGTCAACTAACCGAATTGAAACCATAAAGAAAAATATCGACGGAAGAACTTTGACATACAAAGGCGCTCCCAGCGTAAGAGCCGTAACCTCCTCGACGGCAAGGCACTCACCCTCCCGAGGCCTGAGTCGCGCAGACGGGAGGAAATGCTCCAGCAGCTAGCCCGTATGAGAGCAGAGTCCTCATCCCCTGAAGCTTCAAAGCGATCGCGATTCCCCGTCACCTCGTCCGTCATTGTATGAGGGGGAGCTGCGCCCCGCGACGTGGGACTCTAGACCTAAATAGGGAGAACCTCTAAGGGGGACTCATCCGTCACTAAGAGTCTCCACCGGCTGGCGCACAAAGGCGAGGTAGAGGCCCCCAATCTTTGGGTCTTAATTCCCCGAAAGCAGGGGGCACCGGGCAAGCTCGGGCGTTTCGCTTTCACGCCCTTCTTCTTTACCAACACCTCCAGGCGGGATCAAAGCTCTCCCCATGAAGGCTTTGCAGTAAGGGGCTCCGAAACATAAGGTTAGGAAGATTTGGGGACGAGAGGCTTCATGACGAAGAGAGGAGAGGATCTCGAAATGAAGCCTGGCAACCGTGACACGAACCAGAATATCTCACCCGATGAGTCGTAATACGGCTACGGCATGCTGGAATACATAAAAGTGCAACATTTATATAGGATTTTATCACCCCAAATTTCATGCTTTGCTCTCATTTTGTAGAATAAGTTTTGATCGCTTTAGTGTTTTTGCAGGTAAAAGTGTGCCTTTCGAGTCCCGTGCACAATTTTTGTAGGGGTTTGATCCCAGAGAACAAATGTAGATCATCGTCATGACACAAATGGCTGCTGAGGGCCCCTGGTAGTGCTACAAAGGAAGAGTGAGCAAGACAGCAAAGGGTACCCCGTACCACACATATTAGTACCGATACCCACATGCAACGGTGGTCTTAGGTACCCGATATCTCGAATGGGTACTGAGGCTCCCCGAGTACCGGTGCACTTTTGGTACCGGTACCATACTTATTGGTACCGGTACCAACAAGTATGGTACCGGTACCAACATGCAATCTCTGCGGGACTTGAGCAGAATTTCAATCTTGGTGCAAGGGCACGCTCGTCTTTCGACCACCACTTCGAGATCACTAATGAGGATTGTATTTAAGGCCATTTGGGGGGAGAGTAGAGATATATTGTATTCTAAGGTTTGGTTTTAGAGGGTTGGAGTGTTTCTCTCATATTCTGCTAGGGTTTATAGAGTAGAGTGCTTAATTCTTCTTCGGATTCTGAGTTTTTAATTACTTGTAATCTTTCAGTTGGTTTATATAACTCGGTATTTTCTTACGGGATTCTGTGCTTTTGATATCCCAACCTTGCAATAGAAGTGTTATTTCTCAAGTCACAAGTACGATTAGTGTTTTATTAACCATGAATCGATTCTCGGTTTCAATGGAGTTCTAAACCCCCATGATAGGGTTCTAACGGTGAAAACTCATCTCCTTCAAGGTAACAACCCTCAATTCCTCTTTTGTGCGTCAATGGGATTATGCGGTACTTCTAAACACTTCGCGGAAAATCTTATAAAACCTTAGTTTGGAATCTTCTTTAGCGTGTGAGCGAGACTCTCGGTACCGTTGTCTTGATAAATGCGAGGCTAAGAGTCAAGTAAATCCATGCGAACAAGTGTTTGTTATCACTTTCAGTCGTTCTTTGTCTTAAAAGAGCCTTTAATGTTACATCTTAAAGTGAAACCATTCATCAATGGCTCCTAGATGAGATTGTATGAATAAAATGGGTTTGTCGATGGTGAGTGAAGCACAAGGATCTGTCGTTATCTTCTTGTCTTAAAATGGTTAAGTTAATCGGTTACTTTCGATCAATCAATCCTGACGAGTTTATTTTTAGCATTCTTTGGAAGAGCAATCCTTAAGGATCACCTAGGAAACCAGTCCCTGTGGAAATGACCTGTGGACTCCCACAGTAATATAATGCTTGACTACTTTAGTTCCTACGCTTGGGAATAATTTCAGCATACAAAATAGATAAAGCATTTTTGGCGCCGTTGCCGGGGAGTGGCTAGCAATCTAGTTGATCCAAAGAGAGCTAGTGGTAATTTGCAATTGCATTGCAAATCCGGTACGTTCTCTACCTTTTCGTTTTAATCCGGTTCCGTGAATAATCTAAGTGGATATCACATGCAGTAGGAATTAACATTGGTGCATGTTGGTTTGGGCTCGCGAGCAACGCCAGGCTTATAAGAATTATACCTCGAGACATTACGAGAAGAGTCCATAGTAAGACATTTGTTTCAAGAGAACCATGATCTTCAAATGGAACATCCTGGAAATCAACAAACTCATTTTAATCCAAATGCCCAAGGGTTGCACATTAGCAATGACAAAGACTCCGAGAACCTCCACGGCAAAGGAGATGGTGTTTCTGCCAAAGCAACCCCATTGTGAGGAGGGGGAAATGTGTTTTTGAATCAATATCGGGCTTCCCACCTTTACCTAATGTAGAAAGAACCCTGAGAATGCAACCTCGAAGAACCTGACAAATTCATGTATTCGCCTACTGAAGAGGCTGGCAATTCATATGAAGTCGGAAATGATTCACATATCCACGTATCGAGGGGTCGGTCTGAGGAACCTACTATTCATGAGATTTCGAGGATGTTTGCGGGTGCTTTTCCTCTCCTCTGGGATCGCCCCTCCATATAATTTGCGGTTTTATTCCCATTCTCTGAGAAAGACGAAATATGGTTTCATTCGCTTGCGCCCAATTCAATCTTTACCTGGGAGGATTTGCGAAATGAATTCCTTAATAAATTCTTCCCTCCCACACGTACTAATGCACTCATGCAAGCAATCCAAAACTTTTCTGAAAAACCTGGTGAACCTTTCGTTGTTGTATGGGAAAGATATAAGGACCTCCTTCATGCTATCCCTCATCATGGTTTGGATGTTGGACAAATTTTGGTGTATTTTCACCAAGGACTATCCTTGAATAACAAACAATACATCCAAATGATGTGTGCGGGAGAGTTCTATGAGAAAAGTGTCAGGGACGCAATTCAAATTTTCGATACAATAGCAGAAAATGCTCGAACTTGGGAGACTAACACCTCCTTAGATACCGCTAAAGTGCATAAGTACTACGAGGAGGAATCTATCACTTAAGAGTGATGACCTGACGAAAATAGCCAACAACGAGGAAGTTGGGCCATAGAATTGAAAAAAGTGAATGGGGTAACCATTGTGCCTCGAAGTACCTTATTGCCTATGGGATCTAGAGTGCGTAGGCCATCGTCATTTGTGATGACATTTCATATTTATTAAGCATACTAACCTTATCGAGTCAAGGGAGCAATCGAATGAAAGCGATAATGCTCTTAATTGCAAAGGGAGAAGCCCACCCGATTCTCCATACTCTGAAACTTATAATCCAGGGTGGGGTAAGCACCCGAATTTTAGTTGGAGAAATGAGGGAGGCCCACATAATTTGCCAACCAACCAAGGCCCATTCCAAAATCAAGGTCCTCAAGGGTTTCCTGTGAACCCTAACCAAGGTTTCCACCCCTCATCTCAAGGGAATTCAAACCCACAACCTTATCAACCTCCACATAAGAGAAATTTGGAGGATATTGTGACACAATTCGTCCAGACCCAACAATCCACCAACAATGAATTTCGAACTACCTTGAATGATGTGAGATCCCAAATCACTAAGCTAACCTCTTCTATGGGAAATTTTCAGTAAGAAAAAGGGAAACTCCCTTCTCCAACTATCCAAAACCCCCAAGGTCAAAATAGTGTTGGAGTCTCAGGTCTAAGTGATGGCACCTTCGAACACGCGAAGGTCAAGCCACCACTCTTCGAAGTGGAAAAGTAATTGACAAAACCATTCAGCCCAAGGAAACGATACAAGATATGCAAAATGAACCATTCAGGGATGATGAGGTGTCTAACAAGCCTCATGTTCCTAGGGCAGATGTTGTTGATGTTGAGCTAGAAAAAGACAAGGCCTCCCATGTCCCTCCTGCTCCATACCCTCATAGGTTGAGAGCACCCAAGAAAGTGAACAATCATTTGAAAATTTATGAGTTGTTCAAATAGGTTAAGTTGAACATTCCTTTATTAGATGCCATTAAGCAAATCCCGTCATATGCCAAGTTTTTGAAAGACTTGTGCACTGTAAAACGAAAACTAGGTGTCAACAAGGATGCATTTATGACTGAACAATCCACCTCCTTGATCTGGAATAATTTGCCCCAAAAATACAAAGACCCAGGAAGCCCCACTATTTCCATAGTGGTAGGGAATTCAAAATTAGGACATGCTCTAGTGGATTTGGGAGCAAGTGTTAACTTGTTTCCATACTCGGTATATGTTGTGCTAGGGTTAGGAGAGTTAGAACCGACCAATATCACCCTCCAACTAGTCAATCGTAGTGTGAAAAATTCCTAGAGGATAGTGAAGATATTGGTGCAAGCGCATGTTCTACTCTCTCTCCCGGTGGACTTTGTTGTTCTTGACACTCGCCAACCCGTGGTAGAATCAAGGGACTCCGGCCCGCCATTCTGGTAGGCCATTCTCACACCGCTAATGCCATCATACACCGTAGGGACTAATGATGTTATCTTTCGTAACATGACCGGCACTTGAAGTATCAATGTTATCATGGTAGCAGGGATGAGGAGATATCTGAGGTAAACATGATAGACTCTGTTGTGCAGAATTACGTAGATAATGTTTTATACGATGATCCTCTCATGTCTTGTCTAGTAAGCCCAAGTTGGGTCGAGGAGGTAATCACATCTAAATAAGAGTTTCCGCACTCCATAATTGAGCACAACGAGGTACTGGAAGCAAATGGGTGGGCACCTAAATTTGAAACATTGCCACCAATCGAGGACAGGGTGTTACCCTCGAAAGAGAAACCCCCTAAACTTGAGTTGAAACTCGTACCATCACATCTCAAATATGCATTCCTAAGGGTAGAAGAAACTTTCCCGGTAATCATATCTTCCTCTTTAGAGTCAAATCAAGAGAATAAACTTTTGGAGATATTGAGAACCCACAAAACCGCCATAGGATGGACAATTGCAGGTATTAAGGGAATCAGCCCCTTGATCTGCACACACAAGATTCACTTGGAAGAGGATGTCAAACCCTCTAGACAACCACAACGACGACTGAACCCAATCATGAAAGAAGTGGTCAAGAAAGAGGTCTTAAAACTGTTGGACATAGGTGTTATTTACCCCATTGCGGATAGCAAATGGGTCAGTCCAACCCAAGTAGTTCCTAAGAAATCGTCACCGTGGGCGGTAAATGAACACAGCCGGAGCTAATTCCCTACCGTGTCACCACAGTCGAGGATGAGCATAAATTATAGGGAAAATCCAACGCAGTAATTAGGAAAGATCATTTCCCTCTACCTTTTGTGGATCAAATGCTGGAGAGAGTTACAAGGCATGAATTTTATTGTTTTCTCGACGGGTACTCGGGGTACAATCAAATTGAGATAGCCTTAGAAGATTAAGAGAAAACCACGTTCACATGCCCTTTTAGCACATTTGCCTTTAGGAAAATGCCCTTTGGATTATGTAATGCACCAGGAACCTTCCAGCGATGCATGATGGGGATTTTCAGTGATATGATAGAACTCATTTTGGAGATTTTCATGATCTAATTTCTCCGTTTTTTGGAGATTCGTATGAGGGATGTCCGAGAATTTACTTCAAGGTATCGAGAGGTCGAGAAGCATTTAGTGTTGAATTGGGAGAAGTGTCACTTTATGGTGACACAAGGGATTTTGCTAGGCCACATGTATCGAAAAAAGGAATAGAGGTGGACAAAGCCAAAGTCGAGTTAATCTCCAACTTACCTACTCCTAAGTGTGTTAAAGATATACGGTCGTTCTTAGGTCATGCAGAATTTTATAGGAGATTCATAAGCGATTTCAGTGCCATAGCCCGTCCCTTGTGCAATTTGCTTGCTAAGGACGTCCCCTATGCATGGTCGCAGGCTTGTGAGAATGCCTTTGATAAATTAAAAACTATGTTAGTGTCCCCTCTTATCATGCGATCTCCCAATTAGGAACTCCCTTTTGAGATCATGTGTGACGCTAGTGATTATGCTATAGGGGTTGTTTTGGGACAAAGGGAAGATAAAAAAGCTTTTGTGATCTACTATGCCAGTAAGACTCTAGATTCCGTGCAATCCAATTACACAACTACGGAAAAAGAGTTTTTGGTCATCAGCTCTTGCCCTCCTAAAATTTAGGTCGCATACATCAGGGTCTCCCGTAACCATTTTCTATGGATCATGTGAAATAAGTACTTGCTCTCTAAGCAGGATACTAAGCCCCGTTTGATTAGGTGGATCTTACTTTGTCAAGAATTTAACTTGACTATTAAGGATAAGAAAGGAGTTGAGAATGTGGTAGCTTCACCACCTTCTGCTAGTTCCAGATCCACTCAAGGCCTACCCGCATAGGCGACACTTTCCCGATGAGCAACTTTTCGTTTTGTCCACCGCTTCCATGGTATGCGGACATAGTAAACTATCTAGTGACAGACAAATTCCACCCCAATGGACTCCCTTTAGCAAAAGATAAGATACTTGGTGGACATAAAGAAATACTACTTTGATGACCCATATTTGTTTAAATACTGTCCGGACCAATTAATGAGACCGTGTGTATCCAATGACGATCAAATCGGTACTCACCTTCGCCACTTAAGTCAGGAGGTATTTCTCTCAGAAGAAACTACAAAATCCTGCTTTTACTAGGCCCACTCTTTTAAAGATTGCTTTGATTTTTGCAAACTTGGCACAATGGTGGGTCACAAAGAGGAACATGATGTCTCTTACTCCTATTTTAATCATTGAAATTTTCGATTGCTGGGGTTTAGACTTCATGGGGCCTTTTCCCCCTTCTTGTGGGTACCTTTATGTTTTATTGGCAGTTGATTATGTTTCTAAGTGGGTGGAGGCCATTCCAAAGAGAACTAATGACCACAAGGTTGTTTTGAAATTTTTTAAAGAACACATTTTTTCTCGCTTTGGAGTGCCTCGCGCAATCATTAGTGATGGCGGGCTCCATTTTTGTAATCAATCCTTTAAGAATTTGTTGAAAAAGTATGGAGTCACCCACAAAGTTTCCATTAAAGATACCACCTACACCAATGGTCAGTTTCGAATTAGCCAATAGGGAGATCAAACATATTTTGAAAAAACGGTCGCCCCAAATCGCAAGGATCGGGTCGCCTCGACCAACCGACGCCTGCGGGGCTTACCGCATCGCTTTTAAGACTATTCTTGGTATGTCTCCTTATCAACTGGGGTTTGCGCAGGGCAGTTTTGTCATCTCGGGCCGGTGGAAATGGAACACATGGCCTATCGGGCCATTAAAACCTCATAATTTTGATTCGCTCAGCAGTAAACTGATCACTGCATGAACGAGCTTGATGAATTCGCGGCGTGGAATCATATGAGAGCCTCACGACCTACAAAGAGAGGCTCAAGTTATTCCATGATAAGAACATTGTTAGGAGACCTTGAATCCTCACCAAAAGGTATTGTTATACGCCTCTACACATTTTCTAGGTAAACCCGTTTGTGTGGACTAGTCTGCTCATCGTCAAGGTAGTTTACCCATATAGCGCAGTGGTGATTGAGAATCCGGAAACGGGGAAGACCTTTAAAGTCAACGGCCAGCACTTGAAGCCATTTCTTGAGAACTTCGACCGTTAGGAGAGTAGTGAGGAACTGGTAGATCAGCTCTACCGGGATGTTCCTTCAGCGTAATTTCTATCCTACCTCTTTTGTATATAGTTTTTCTTTTTCTTTCTTGCATTTCTTTCTGCTTTATTCATTTAGTCTACCTTTATATTTAAAAAAAAACTACAATTAAAAAATAAAAAATAAAAAATAACCTTTCTTGCCATCAATCCCTCCCTTGCAACGTTTCTTTGGCATGATACACAGATTTTTGGCCCTCTCTTTTATTCTATTGAGTGTGTCCTGTGTGCATTGAGGGCAATGCCTACTCGCAAAGGGGGGTGGGAATCCATTTAGTTGGAGCCACTCATGCATGTTAAGTGCATGCAAAATTTTCGGATTAAGGGTTTTTCTTGGGTATGGTACTGACCATGGATGTATGCGCAAACGCATGACCTTATGTATGCACTTCATATAGTCTCACTATACCTACACAATAACAGGCATGCACAAAACTTGTTTTTCATATTTGGGACCATACGACCCCAATTCTTTTCTATTCTCCAGAGTCAATCTTGTTGGTATCACTCTCATTTATACACTACATGAGTCATTGATTTTCTGCCTCAAGCTCATTTTTGCTTGCTATTGCTTCAGCTTGTGCATTGTTTTAGCATTCCTTGTTAACTACATGTATCATATTCTCTGAGGAACACCCATACGTAGCTGAAAGATGATTTTAGGCCATCATTTCTTTGTTACACTTCTAATCATATTGAGTCAACCCTTGCATCCATTTTGAGCCTTGAATTTCCAATTTTGTTCGAACCTTAGGAATCGTGATCACGAGGAGTACAACGGACTCCAAGGTAAGCGTGAAGGTGTCAAGAGAGTGTAGTACACAGTTCCGCGAACACAAGTCAGGTTGGAAGGGGTATGAAGTAAGGAAAAAAGTGAGCATCCAGTGAAATCCAAGATGTAGAGCATTCTGGAAAGTTCTATAAATTGATACTGCTGTAAAAAAAAAAAAAAAAAAAGAGTGGTACTGGTACCACACTTATTGGTACCGATACCAACCTAGAAACAGTGGCAGTAGCCAAGTTGTACCGGTACTACACTAATTGGTACCGGTACCATCCAAGACAACCCGGTAGTACACTCTTAGTACTGGTACCACACTTACTGGTACCCGTACTGTCATGCGTGAAATGGCCATTTAAGGGTTTTTTTTCTCCCAAAGTTGAACCTTTTCATATTTCCACTCCCTAACTCCTATATAAGAGAAACCCTAACCTAATTTTCCCACTTACCAAAGCAAACCCTAGGTCAAACGTTCTAGTGTCTCCATCGCTCTGATCCGGAACATCCACAGTTCTTCGCACGCAGAGACTGGAAGGGTTTCAGGATCGGCCAGCAAGTGCTCATCTCCTCGAGAGCACTGAATGGATTTCACCAAGCCAAATGGATTTTTTGGGGTGGCTTGGGTGGTGGTTCCATGTTCTGGTTGATTGGGCATTCGTACGAACGCGCATGGGGAGGAAGATTCCCTGAACACTTGAAAGAGGTGAATATGATATTGTTGAGATGGGTCATGGGGAGACCGTCGTGTGTAGCGCTATTCTCGCTATATTCGCCTATTTCGGGCTTTCATATCTATGGAAAGATCGAAGAACACTGGGAAGGGAAAGGCTCCTAACTTTCTTATGGATGGAGTCAGAAAACTAATAATACTGCAAAGTAAAGAAAGGAAAGTGGAAGCTGAAGATTCATCTGGAGCGAGGAAGCAAGTGAGAGCGAAGATGAAGAAATCGGTAATCATGCTCAAGGAATCTTCGACCGCAGCGGGAAAGGGTCTAGTCAATTGAAAAGCGGGGTTTCCATTGTGAGCGGGGAATGAGAATTGACACGTTCTTGTTCACTCACCCCATTCGTGTTGTTATTTAGGATCAGAATATGCGCTGTGAAGAGGTAAAGGTTATTTTACTCGACCATGGTCAGGAATTTACCCAACTCGAGAGAATCATAATGTCACACCGCTTGAGACTACAATTTTGGGGAAAACAGCTTAATGGTCGCCCGACTCGATAGCTCAATCGGGCCGAATTATGTCCGCCCTACCACATGACCGACCTACCCTCTCAGAGCTATTACGTAGCTCGATGTCAGTCTGTTTAGAATACTTACGCGCACCAACCCGGTACCCATGGGAGGTTTTGTGCGCAAGGAGTTCATCCCGGGGAAATTAAAGCCTGAGTATGCATTAATGAACAAAGTCATTCACAATATGATTGGGCCGAAGGGAAAGGAGAAGTTGCCAAGCAAGGAAGAAATCCGCCTATATGAGGTAACGAAAATTATTGACTATGCCTTGGTAATATGGTGTATTATGAGAGACTTTCTGAGGTCCCCGACTGAAAACAGGCATATCCCATTCTCGACCTTAGTTACAAACCTGGTGGAAGCTTAGGGGATAAGGGGCTCTGGTAGAGAGAAAATAGTTCTTCCTAGGCTGGGGCCCATCACAAACCAGACATAAGCAAAAAGCCGAGCTGCTTCCATAAGGCCTCAATCATCACATCCCCTTCAAGTTATTTCTTAGTGTCATCGGTTTTCACTTGGTCCGATGAGTACATCCCCCTTAAAAAGGATGGAGCGTAAAATCAAAGATGGTTCAAATTCATAATGGCGGCGTATAAATCGGATTATAAATGTGCTTGAGAGTCACATCCCACTTGTGAGAAACTGTTGTTGAAGATGATCTTCCTCCCGACTGGGAAGCGGGATTCTGACTTAGCCGATGACCGTGGTGTGATGAAGACGCATTCTCCTCGACTAAAGAGGAGAGGATGTAGAGTAAGAGCATTGGTTAGAATAGGTGGTACGCAATTAGGTAGAGACTCAACCACGCCATGCCAACACCCATTTTGTTTCTATAAACCCTATTTCAGGTAGCCCATGGTCATTACAAGCTGGAAGACCTTTGACGAAGTTACGCTTCGATGTTCCTTTCGACTTCTATGCATGTTAGCTCGTCACATGGTAAAAATGTTTCATAGTGATAATGTAGTTCATTTCCGCCAGATCTCATTGCACCTTTCTCTCGCATCCATAAATTTATAATAGCATCACAGGTCGCTTTTGTTATTTTGTCCATTACTTCGAGACTCGTAGTATTCATTTGGGTTCGTACTGCCAGATACTCCGGCTGTTATGATGTTCATTTTCCTAAGGAAACTTGCAATGCCTAATCGCACTCTAGCGATTTTATTGAAACCTCATAATCGATGGGCACACTAGCCCAAATCTTGTTAGGACTAGCAAGTCAGAGGGTCGTAAAGTGTGTCAATACATAAAGTGCAATATTTATATAGGATTTTAATACTCCTCAAATCATGTTTTGCTCTCATTTTGTGTAGAATAGGTGCCTTTGATCGCTTCTAGTATTTTTTATGCGTGTGTAGGTTTCTTTTTCGAAACCTGCACAATTTTTTTGTAGGGTTCGATCCCGTGAGAACAAATGTAGATCATCGTCGATGACACCGCTTATCGAGGGCCCCGGTAGTGCTACAAGAAAAGAGGAGCGCTTATGGCAAAGGGTACCGGGTACTGACACATACCGGTACCGGCATTCACATGCAAAGGAGGCAAAGGGTACCTGCATTCCACATGCAAAGTGAGGCAAAGGGTACCTAGACTAATATATCGGCGCCGTACCCCAAGGCCGTGGAGTACCGAAGACACCTTCTCTGCATTGGTACCACAATTTACCGACACTTACCAACATGCGCCTCTACTCGGGACTCGAGCGGCACTTCAATCTGGTGCAAGGGCACGCTCGTCGACCACACCACTTCGAGATCACTAATGAGGATTGTATTTAAGGCCATTCTCGGGGAAGAGTAGAGATATTATTGATTCTAGGGTTTATTTTAGAGGGTTAGAGTGTTTCTCTCATATTCTCGCTGGGGTTTATAGAGTATGTTGCTTTAGCCCTTCTTCTGATTCCAGTTTTTAATTACTTGTAATCTTTCGCCTGGTCAGGCAACTCTTCTGCATTTTCTACTGATTCTGTGCTTTTGATATCCCAACCTTGCAATAGAAGTGTTATTTCAAGTCACAATTACGATTAGTGTTTTATTAACCATGAATCCGATTCTCGCTCTAATGGAGTTCTAAACCCCCATGATAGGTTCTAACAAAGGAAAATTCACCTCCTTCCAAGGTAACAACCCTCAATTCCTCTCAGGCGTCAACGGATCGCACGATGCCAAACACTTGCGAAAATCTTATAAAAACCTGGGTTTGGCATCTTCTTGACAACATGTGAACGAGAGACTCTCGGTACACATTGTGCTTGATCGCAAATGCAGGCTAAGAGTCCAAGTAAATCATCTGAACAAGTGTTTGTTATCACTCAATCGTTCTTTGTCTTAAAAGAGCCTTTAATGTTACATCTTCCATTAAAGACCATTCATCAATGGTTCCTAGATGAGATTGTGAATAAGAGGCGAGTATTACCTGATCGGTGGTGAGTGGAAACCTAAGGATCCTATCATTCGCCCTTCTTGTCTTAAAATAGTTAAGTTAATCGGTTACTCAATCAATCAATCACAACCCCCAGAGTTTATTTTTAAACGCACATTCTTTGGAAGAGCAATCCTTAAGGATCACCTAGGAAACCAGTCCCTGTGGAAATGACCTGTGGACTCCCACAGTAATATAATGCTTCGATGACTTAGTTCCTACGCTGGGAATAACAATTTCAAAGATATGAAATAGACGGCAGCACACTCCCACCGCCGCTTCACCTCCTCATCCTCAGGACTGAGATCGGGCCAAGCACCTGAAGGCCATGCGACCAAAGCAGTGTCAGAAATATCCTACGACCTCTGAAAACTAAAGCAAACCAAAACAAAGGAGAGCTCACGTAGGTTCTCGGGGGTAGTCCAGACGGCAGGAACACCAAGTGTGTCCTCTCGATCAAAGGGATTGTACTACCAATGACTCGCACTAACAAAAATAACATTCCTCCAGAATCGCACAAGATGGAAGGTTCGAGATGATCAACTTGGAGCTGGAGCGCTTGGAGATATAAAGAAAGCCTTCAGCGGCCTCCTTTACACTGAAGAAGTCTAAAAGCAAGGCAATACTGGGAACACCCAGGCCTTTATCCCTAAAAACGACTAACAACCCCACCCCGTAACACCCCGTATCGTGGGGAAAGTTAAGAGGGGCGTACATTGAATGCCGCAAAACCCTTTTATAAAGGGTGCAAGTAGCTGAGGTCATTCTCGAACGCCACCTCAAAAGCACACCATCTAGCACTTGAACAACGTGAGGTTGGTCAGCACGTTAGTGGCACTAAACCCGGATCTCAACGGGGCCTATACGGCCGCGCAAAGATCTCACTGCATATGGTTCGACCCGATTAAGGCCCACGCTTTAAGCGCTTATATGGCGTACCCTCAAATATCCAGAGCCGCCAGATACCGAATTTAGGTTAACTTTACTCCTCGCTCTATCCGCGGGAGAAGCGAGGCTCCCTGAGCACCTCGATGGAACCACCATAGCCAAATCTGTCAGGTCTCCTGGCCTGACCTCAATCCACGCCTACAGATTATCGCCTATGCAGCAGGAGCCACTCAGACCTAGCCGGAGGTACGCAGGTTAAGCAAGGAAGAGGTGGAAATCAAAGTAAATGTAACCCCAACTCGAGTACTCTAGAACTCCGCAAGACCAACCAAAAGACAAAGGAGAAGAAAAGACGACCAAGGCCGAAACAAGACGAAGGACACCACTCTGCCAAAATATCAGGGATCATCAAAAGCTAGCCCCAACACTAATGACAAGATTCAAGAAAAAAAGGAAGCACGAACTTGTAGAGGCAAAGCCAGTGAACAAAGCAAGTAAAACGGGCCGTGAACGTTTTTTAAGGAAGCTAAGAGCCACGACCAAAATAAACATGAAATCGAGAAGCCATCATATCACAAGGCGTGGGGCGACAAAATTTCAATCAAACCGCTTCCTATGTAGCCGTCAGTTATCGCGCCGATCGAGCGATCTGACCCTTGCAAGCTAGCTTAGTCGAAATTTGGGAGAGGCGGCCCAGTGAGGTTTGGGAAATAATCGCGCGTGGGCCCAGGTATGGCCAAGCATCGGGGTAAAGCAGAACTCGATTATAGCGGTGGGCCCTTAATGGGTATCCGTGTTGGCCTAAAGCGAGGACTGACTCACCCTTTAAAGGTATTGGTAGTGATGAATCAGTGGAAAACACCCAGATCTCCACGATCGGGAGAGTGCGATGTTTCCCGATTATTGCTTATCGATTATCCATGATAATGCGTTTACGATAAGGAAAGAAAATCTCTCACCCAAGGGGAGGAATATCGTATCTTCTTCCAACAAGGAAATATACTATTCAGTGTCATCATCCAACTAGGAAAGTTATCATGATCACCCATTATAAATACCAGGTCACCCCATTATTCCCGGTGAAAGGCCTGTGGAGACTAAGCGCCGCGAAAAATTCATTACTAGCGAGTTGATCTTAACTGGAAAGAAGCCGACTTAGGCATCGGAGAAGAGACAGCAGGCGGCGCGATCCTTTTTGTTTCTTGTTTTGCGGAGGGAGTCAAGTCTGGTCGTGGCCGTGACAAATCCGACATACTCAAGCCCGATTAGATTGAAAAAACATCATCAAATAGCATCCTTTATGGATTCTTTTAGAGCTCTAGGGATTTAAGTAAAAGAGTTTTTTATTCATTAGAGGGTAAGGAAGAGTGATTTTTTTTACTAGTTTTGAAGCAAATGGTAGAAATAGGAAGTGATTGGAGATTACCATATGTTGTTCATTAATGATATTTTGGTGTTTTGTAAGGTCTCTCATGGCCAAATGACCTACTTAAATTGGGTGTTTTATGTCATTTGAAGTCATTTTGGATTTGAAAAAATAACATAACCAAGAGTGAACTCATTCTACTTGGGAGGATGGTGGACTTTTAAGACTAACTAACTCTTAAAGTAGGTTGCAAAGTGAGGGTGCTACTAACAGCTATTTAGGGCTTATGCTAGGGGCCTATTGGTAAACTTATCGACTCATCCTCCTTCTATATTAATATGATATTGAGTCACTCATGATTTTGTTTTTTGCTTTCTTTCAAAATGGTTCGTACAAATTGGATATTGTTTATTTTTATTAATCCATAATCCTTATTTTTAATCAATATGGGATTTTGAGCACAAACACAATAAGGCCTCTTATGATTTGTTAGTGGCTTAAAGATGAAAATGGAAGAAAAAATTTATAAAAGATTGTCAATCTATTTCAATTGTCACAGGATTACATGTTTGAGATTAAAAATAATAATAATTGAAAAGACTTTCCATGCCAAGGTGGGACCTTTGAAAGTAGGCCTCGTTTTGTGAAGTGGACTATATGGTTTGCTTGAACAAAAGGATGGGAAAAGTCTTAAGGGCGGCTAGGTGCCTTCATTTGCTTAACAAAGACCCTTCTATGTACTTTTATTTTAAAGTAAATTGTGGAATTGACTTAATTGTATGTTGTCCTCGGCAAGTAATGGAAAAAGGATCCTATCTTTATTTTTTTTCCTTTTTTGAAAGGAAAAAAAAGATCCTATCTTTCTTTTTTTCTTTTTTTGAAAGGAGAAAAAAGGATCCTATCTTTTTTCCTTTTTTTTTTTACAACTAAAAGATTTTCTTATAATATAGTAAATTGTTCCAACTAGGACTCGAACCAAAGACTTTTCCTTTTTTCTCGATGTCTTGTCTTTTTAACCTTTGAACATTTTACCAATTAAGTTAAACATGTGAACTAAAAAATTAAGAGTTAAAAAAAGAAAATAAAAAAAATGGTTGGTGGGGATTGAAGTTGGGGCGAGTGTTGGGTGGGGTTGGGGCTCCAACCGATGAGAGGGAGAGAGAGAGAGAATAGAAAAGGGAAGAGAGAGGAGATATGAGAGTAGGTCCCACATGCCACTTAAATGTCACTTCAACACTTAACGACTATTTTAACATTATTTGACCATTTTAACGGCATCAATCACAGCATGGGCTAATTTGAGCAATGGGAAAAAACTACAATGACCTATTTGAACCAAAATAAAATTTAAGGTGTAAATGAAATATCGGATAGGTAGGTTTTTTTGCACCTTTTCCCCGTGTTTAAAATACAACTTGGAAGAAAGCTTTTTGGCTCTTATCAACTTCAACGGATGGATTGATTATTAGCAATTCAATGCCTTTTATGCTAGATTTATGTGGAGTCCATAGACCATATAATATGGTAAGGTAAGAGTATTAAGAATATCAAAATAAATAGAGATATGTGATCTTTTGAGAATGTGGTGCTTTTTGTCCAAAGACAAAAAATCTTGTTTTTTGAGTACCTTGTTAGCCTAAACTAAACCATTTGTAAGTGAAAACTAAATGTCCATAATCGACTTCATTAATTGGTTTCTCTCTTTTTTTTTTCTTTTTTTTTTTTAAATTTTTATTTTATGGCTTCCATTGTATTGATTATACATATGTATGTACGTGAGTATGCATAAAAGAGGAGTGTGGTAGGGTTACAACCATTAAACCATAAATAGTTAAATATACTTGGCTTCCATAGGTTTACTTCAATTAAACCTAAGCCTAATAAAAGACTTTTAAAAACTAGTTCATATTCTTTTAGATGTTTCCATAACAATTGATAATCAAATATGTTTTTATATATGTTTTTAACTCTAAAAATATATATTTTTCTAAAGATGTGATAAAGGTTAGTTTGGAATATTATTACAGTTCTCTTTCCAATCGTGTTTATTAGATCTATGTCGTAGTCTTTTTTCATAAAATAAAACATAAAAAAACTAAACTAAACAAACCTCTAAAAATATACCAGCAATAAATTCACATCAATTGGAGCTTGGAGATGATAAGGATTGTTACTGCTAGAAGAACATCCATTTACGGGTTTTTTTTTTTTTTTTTTTGAATGACTATGAATGTATGGGTCAGCTTGTGCACACCTAATTTTATGAGACCCTGAAGTTATTAGTCAGATAAAACCTCTAATAACATTGAGAGGACTCAAACTAGTGATCATTGGATAACCCCCAGACATCAAGGTTGGTTATGCACTCAAACTGATAATTTTTTACCCAAATCTAATCTACCCAATGTTGAATGTCAGAATGAGCCAGAATGAGTGGGAATAAGCCCCCCACCACAGGCATTGCTGAATGCATATTTCATATATAAAGGCATTGTACATAGAATATGTTGCATTAATATTCGTTTTACCAAGTATACATCTTTGAACAATTTTTGATAGATAAATAAAACGATGATTTATATTAACAAAAAACCGAAAGGACTGACAACTGTATATACAAAAGAAGTCTAGAGGCTCAAAAGAAAGAGCAGCAAGGGTCAAAAACAATATTCACCCCCTTCTCATCCTGACTCCACCCACCACAAAAAGAAAAAAAAAAAAAAATTTATCGAAGGAAGAGAATCTACATCAATAAATCCCTTGGACCAATTCAATAATCTACATACAAAAGAATTATTCAGTCTTTGTATTATGAAGTCCCTATTTTTCAAAACTATACTGTTTGTTTTTCCTTTTAAACCGACCAAAAAATGCAAAAATGAGCCACCTTCAAGCTCTTTTTCCCGACAAAAGAACCATTCCAACCTAGTAAAGTCTCTTTTACTGTCAAAGGCAGGACTCAAACCACCCCAAAAAGAGAAACACAACTAGCTCCCATAAGGTTATAGCCTTAGGGCAATGAATTAGTTAATGGTTAATCGTCTCTTCTTCTTCAAGACAAAGGAAGTATCTATTAGCAAAAAACCATCCCCTTTTTTGAAGTTGGTCCAAGGTTAGAACCTTGCCTCAAGAAGCTTCCTAGAAGAAAACATAAGTTTATTTCTTTCTTTTTTTAATATCTAGAATAAAATGAAATTCAATATATATTTATTTCGTATAATCAACTACCATTTTTTTAAGGAAAAAATAATTTTATTGATTAATTTTCTGATAGATGCGATAGTTCTTCGAATCTGAGTGTAAGCAGTAAATGATGAAGAATAATATCTAAGTTTAATAGCATAATAAATTGGCATAAAAACTATAAAGTTAATAATATAGTGACTAGAATATCTTCGATTCAAGTTCTTCAACATATTAACCCACTTTTGGAGGAACACAAGGGCTCCAAAGGATGCTACGCAAGAAAGGGGCTGCACTACTAGAATCCAAATGCCATACAAAAAGAAAGCTTGGGTGGCGTTGTTTTTTGCCAATCATGTTACAACTTTTTTTTGAGTTTAATGTTGAATAGTCTTATGCGGGTCAAAGTATTAAATTGTTTGTTTTTAACATTTGGATGAGTAGTAGAAACCTTGAGACAAATTATTTCGGATTCCCGTCTCGACTTTAATGGGATGGATTTGGTTTAACTGTAATGAGGTTTTTAACAGGTTCGATTTTATTTTTACCGAACGGCGGGTTCGGCCAGTTAAGATATTATTATCGTATCCATGCACGCGATTATATTTTAAAAAATGTTTGTTATTATTTTATTTTATCTTTTAATATAAATAATAATATGTAAGAATGTTTTTTAATAATAATTTATAAAATTGATAATATTTTTTATTTTTATGAAATATATTAATTTTAATATAATAAAATTTAAAAAAACAAATATAAAAATATTAAAAACAAAAATAAAATGTAAAAGCGAGCGGGTTTGAGGAATTTTACCGTCAACTAACCAACCGCCTCTATACATCCGTTACTTTCCAAATATGATAGGTTTGAAAAATTGAAAAAATAAATGGGTCGAGTCGAAAATTGATGCGTCTGAACAGACCCTCCTGGTAAGTAAGTATTCTTAGCTAGCCGCCATAGTTTGAATGATAAATTGGGTTTTTATTTTGGTGGAAGATGACTTTTACGAGAAAGAAAAGTCGAATATTCGTTTTTTTATTAAGTAACTTAAAAATTTATTACGATAAGTTGTGAAAATTTTAAAAAACAAATGATGAATGCCATTATTTAATTTTAATAGTAAAAAAAACATACAGCCCTTAAATAGAGAAAAGACCAATTTTGTTTTCTTCCTAATATACCCTATCTTCTACAAGAGTGGGATCACCTTTTTCCTTTGAATTGCTTCAATGAAACACCGCCACAAAGTCCACCTTCCAATCATTCTAAGGTCTTAGGAAATTAGGGATTCCAACCAACCACCTTGCTTGATGAATCCCAAACTTCCGTCGCTTGAGCATCTTTTGAATATACTTGGCATACAAAGAAGGGAAAGTATAGCACAAAGTCTCCCCATTGCACCAAATGTCCCTCCAATACATAACTCTTTTTTTCTTTTTTTTTATGGATAAACATAACATATATAATAACAAAAAGAAGGTACAAAGGGTCCATAGAGTATGCAGGACGTATATAGAAGGGAGCTAGAAGCTAGAAACAAAAAAAGGCACAAAAAACAAACCAGCCCACCAAAACCAGCTAGGGGAAATCTGAAATATCTCACAACAAATAGTGCTGCATCGTGACCAAGCTAGCCCAAGAAGAGAAGGATTTTAAGAAGCAGGACTTCAATCTAGTCCTGGAAAAGCCTTTGTCTTCGAACACGACCCTATTCCTCTCATTCTAGATTGCACATATCAAACAAAGAGGAATGGCCACCCTCCAAAGCTTAAAATCCTTTTTCCGCATGGGGAGACGAAGCCAACCTAACATCAAGTCTTTCAGCAAAAGGGGGCAAACCCAACCTAAGAAGGAGAAAAAGTCAATCCACATGTACCAAACCTTTTGGCAATAGATGAGCGTGTGCTCCAAAGTCTCTTCAACCTTTTCGCACAAGGGGCACCTGCTAGCCAAGGAGAAATCTCTCTTTTTGAGCTGATCCATGGTCAAAATCTTGTCCCACCAAACTTCCCAAGCAAAGAAAGCTACCTTTATAGAACTGATAGGGTTCTGACATCTTTATAGGCATCATTGCATCTTCACTCCCGACAAGTCAAAATAAGATTTGACAGAGAAACTACTATTTTTTGCCTCTTTCCATCAAAGCCTATCACTGAGATTAGGGTTGATACTTTTTGAACTAACGGTGTATAGGATCTTTAGACCTCCTCCAATTCCCAATCATGAAAAAGTCTTCCAAAGCTAAAGTTTCATCCTCCCCGGACCACAGGTTCACCCAGATCAACTGCTGCCCGCTGAAGCTAGCCATATCATACAGAGAGGGAAAGGAAGAACACGGTGGAGCTTCGCACACCCACAAGTCTTCCAGAACCTAGCCCTTGATATATCCTTTAAAGCAGGTGTCTTGGTGTACCTTCTTTGCTAATTTCCTTCCATAGACCAATCCCATGGCAACCTTTAGGAAGAGAAGGAAACCAGCCCCTTTCCTCAGTACCATATTTCAGATTGATAACACTCCTCCACATAGAGCTGTCTTCCATTGTAAATCTCCAACTCCACTTCCCGAGCAAAGGCCTGTTGAAATTCGAGAGATTTTGAATTCCCAAACCTCCTTTCTCCTTGCTCTGACAAACGAATTCCTAGTTTATCAAATGGAATTTCCTCTCAAGAGAGCCCCATCCCTAAAGGAAGTCTCGTTGAATTTTGTCTAGTCTAAGCTTGACTCCATCAGAGACGGAAGAGACATTAGTAGCGACATGTTGAAACACTTTTGATAAGAGTGAGTCTTCCGCCCTTGGAGATATGTTGTCTTTTCCAAGGCCAGCCTTCACGAGGCCTTTCTTCCACCCCATCCACTCTAGTGACCTTGTGGCACATCCCCGAGGCCGGACAAAATTGATAGACAAGGAGCTATATTGCACCGAAGCTCAAAGCAGCCTTTCCACATCTTCAACCCTTCTCATATGCAGCAAAGAGCTTTTCTCCAAATTGAGAGAGCATCAAACTAAGCCAAAGAGTCGGTATAAATTAGGTCATTTGCGTAAGTCATATAGAACAAAATATGTCGACAAAAGCGAATTGGTAATTTGCTTCACAATGTCATTTCTCCCCTTGAAAATGTACCTAGAGATATAATCACCTTCAACAGCCTTGTCAATCATTAACGAGAGAGCTTCCATGACCCAAACAAACAAATAAGGCGATAAAGGATCTCCTTGCCTTAACCCTCTAGAGCTCCGAAAAAAACTTGTTAGGCTACCTTTAATCAAAACAAAGAAAGTGGCAGTGGATATGCATCACTTTATCCATCCCACCCATTTTTTCCCAAAACCCATCCTTTTTAGCACCTTTAGGACAAAACTCCAGTTTATCTGGTCATAAACTTTCTCTATGTCAACTTTACAAAGGATCCCCCTTTACTTCCTCTTCTGCATCGAGTCTATGACCTCATTGGCAATCAAGGACGCATCCAGGATTTGTCTTCCCTCCACAAAGGCGTTTTGAGCCAGGTTGATCAGACCATTCATTACCTCCTTCATTTTGTTAACAAGGACCTTAGCGACTCTTTTTGAAATAAGGGCTAGAAAGGTAGAGTTTAGACTCTTCCCAAATCTACCCCTCATAAAAATCCTTAAAGAGGGCCATAATGTCCAACTTGACAAACTCCCAACTAAACTGCCAGAAAGCAACAGTGAAACCATCCGGCCCAAGGGCCTTGTCTCCATTGAGATCGAGCAAAGTAGAGTGAACTTCTTCTTCTGTGAAAGGCTCCTCTAACTTAGATGTTGGCAAAACCTCTAACCTGGAAAATTTGAAGCCCTCAAGACTAGCTCTCCACACACCCGAATCGGACAACCACCCTTTGAAAGCGTTCAGTGATTATAGCCTCCTTCGCCTCTGAAGCCACTCTCCTCCCTGCTCCAAGATCCTATCGATAGTGTTTCTTCTCTTGTGGGAATTGGCCATTTTATGGAAGAAACCGGTGTTCCTATCCCCCTCCTTAAGCCATATCTCCACTGAACTTTTGCCTCGAGAGGTTTCCTCCATGACTAACCATTTCTTGGAAGTCCTCCATGGTTATGGTCTTGCTTCAACTCTTGAAGAAAAGAGAGATCTCGCTTTCGATATTATCCCAGACTACCACCTATGTAAGGGTTGGTTTCTTATTCTCCTCCACCCTCCCAAAGACACCTTTGTTCCAAGCTTTGAGCAAAAAATTTAGTGCTTTAAGCTCTTCCATCATAACATAGTTGCTTGTCCCTCTGAACTCGAAGCTCTGCCACCAGTCCCTAATTAGGTCTTTGAAGTCATCCTCCTTAATCCACATGTTCTCGAATCTGAAATGAGAGGGGCCTTTGGACAAACTCCGACCCCCCTCAAGTAGATAGGGAAATTATCTGAGGTAGGCCTAGGTAGGATGCTCTGTCTAACCCCACCAAAAAGACAGTCCCACTCCTCAGAGACTAAGAACCTGTATAGTCTCGCCATTCTACAATTATGAAAACCTCCCTTCCAAGTGAACTAGCCGCCTAAAACTAGGAAATCTTTCAACTCCAAATCATCTATGACCTCATAGAACCCGTAATTATGCCTTCCCTATTCCGTTCATTCAGAAATCTGGTAATGTTAAAATCCCCTCCAATGCATCACTCCATAAACCTCTTATAGCTCCTAGCTCACCCCAAAGATGATCCCTACTTAACTCCAATACTTTTTTTTTTTTGGTTGGCAAACAAAACAGTATATTAAAAAGAAGAAACCAAAATGAGTACCCCTAAAGAGTACACAGGAAATATGCCAAGGGGGCCAAAACCAACAAACTCTTCTACCATTACCCACCAAAAAATCAATATTGTTCCTCAATAAAGGATCCTCCTTTCTAATCTCCTTCCACAAGCCCGCCCCAATACCTTTCCTTGTACCTTGGGAGAACCAGCCCCCTTCTTCTACACCAAACTTGGAGCTAATAACTTGCCTCCAAAGGGCCTCCCATGCAACTGCAAACCACCTAATTCACTTACTCAAAAGGGTCCTAATTAAGAGTGGATAAGTTTCTTATTCCTAACCCCCTCTTGCTTTAGCTGATCACACCGCCTCCCCACTACACAAGATGTGGCTTCCTCACTATCACCCCATAGAAAGTCCTGTTGAATTTTTTTCAAGTCTCAGCCTTACAACCCCACAATGTTGATAAATCTCTAAACAATTATATTATTGAAATTAAACTTCTTCAAAGAAAACCATTTACAACAGCTGCCTCACTAACAAGTACCAAGAAAACAAGAGATTAAGAAAAGATTCAATTTAAGAACTCAAAAACCTCCTATAAAATGACTGGCATACCAACTGCAAGAGCAAGCTAAGCATTTTTTATTTCACACAGCAAGCCCCCTAAAGATAAAATATATTCAGTCATAATCACTTCATGCGAGACACTGAAAATATGGATGGTGCTAGTCACACTCACACCATCATTTTACCCTTTTCTAATATGGCAAGTAGTTTGTTGATACCTCATCACCACTGGCCACCTAAAAAGGTTGTGAAATGATGGTAAAGAATATGATTAGGATTTTTCACTAGTTTAAAGCATCGTAGAAGTTAGGAAAACAAAGGAACAAAAAGATAATACAAGGTCTATGTTAACCCTGGAATCATATCATACTACAATTTTTTTAGTTGCAATATGGAGTTTAATCTCTTTCTCAATTCTGAGAAGAGATACCCATCTCTTGTTACAAATTTAACATATTTAAGTAGTGTAACAGTAAAACAAGACCCATTCCAAAACCAACTGAGAGAGGCACAAATAATCTGGAGAACATCAACAAATACAAAAAGAAAAAAAAATCATTTCAATATTTTTTGCATTAAAGAAAACAAAATGTATTCACAAAATCAAATAGAATCAAACCCAAGGATTTAGAGCCATGAAAACTACAGTCAAGAGCATGAGGAATAAATTAAAGTAACGAAATTATTGATGTCACTAAATATTTTCAGTGGTGCAAGAAGTGAGCCTAGTTTAGAACACCAATTTGTACTAAAAGGCAAACTTTTACAAAATAAGTATCGAAACAAGTGCAGATCAACATATAGTAAAAAAAACCGAAAATTACCAATAGATGAAGTAAATTAAGGGTTCCAATGAAATACTGATACAAAGCATGTAATCAGAAAACAAACTTAAGAGGGGAGGAGGGATTATTTTTTCTTTTATTTTCAGATAGGCTTGTCCAAAAGCTAACACATTTGTTGTGGTTTACCAGTTTATAGAAGAAAGTAAAAGACTGGAATCATCTATATAAATATCAATTCAAAAGTATGGCAGCTAACTTTTTAACATTTATCTCAACAAGCTGAGGAAATTAATGTTGATATCACAATCAACTTTGGTATTTCACTCAACAAGGACCTGGCCCTGGAATTTTAATCATTCATGGATAAAAACCAAATATTAAAGAAATATGATGCACAAAGGCACAATCCTACAACCTATCGAAGAACCAAAAAGAAAAAAAAAAGAAGGAACACAATCATACAACATAAAACCTATTAGATAGAAAGAGACTGTAACTTCTTCAAACGCTTGATTGCAGGAGAAATGCTCTTAATTCCGTTCCGGCCCTTCTTCAGAGACTTGCCTCTCTTCTTGACCTTTTTCCCCTGAGGCATTTCCCTAATAGGACCTGCAGGTATCCCTTTCTTGAGGGCACTACCTCTAGGGGTCACAGACGGTGGAAGCCTCAAGCTTTGGGGAGGTAGAGGACTATGGGGTTTCCACACCAAGTTATTTTTAATGGAGAATTTTACCTTCTTGGCACTCTTATCTTTACTCTTGGCAAGAGCACTGCTTTCGTCATCTCCTTGACTGCTTACATCTTGTTCATTTTTATTCTTAGCTCTCTTTCTCTTCTTGGAGACAGTACCATTAGCTGTTTTTGTAGGGGAATCACACAAACCCGTCAACTCATTTCCCAAACCAACTTCAGCAGCAACCTTCTCAAACTGCATCTGGAGGTTTGAAATCACTGATTCATTGAAGTCAATTAAATTCAAATCACTTGTAGGTTCACAGTTTGAGTTCTCATTGTCTGTGATAGTTACATTTTCATTGTCCTGAACTGCAGCACTGTTCTCTGTAACAAGATCAGGACTTGCTTTTTTCTTCATTCTATTCTTTTTATCACTTCCACCAGAAACTTTCTTAAGCTTCTTACTTTTCTTTGCCGCCTTCCGAGCAGACCCATTACCAACAACTTCAGAAGCAGCTACCACTTCAGGAGGGGCAATTGGGATCAAAGTTGGTACCTCATCTTCATCAGAACAATCAACCTCAGGAATAGAAATTTCAATACCAGCCGATGCGAAAGCTTTCTCCAACTTTTCAAAACTCTCATGCAAACCAAACAGGACTTTCCTATTCCCCTGAAGGCAATCAGGGGCGGAACCCAAGTCAAAAAACTTCTTTGAAAACCCAAATCCCACCGCTATAGTCCCAAACGCCACCGCATCCTCATCTCCACTCTCATCCCCCCCTAATTTCTTCACCTCCAATAACTTCTGACCCATCGTCACCAAATAATCAGACACATTCATCTTTACCTTCCTCACCAATACCTTGTCCACCGACCTCCCCATAACCTCAACAAAAGGCTCAAACAGAACGCCCACAATCTCCCTCCGTACCGGCAAAAACGGCCGTAACTCCTCAAGAAAAACGGAAGCGATATGATACCCAACACCGTTCCCACTAAATCGCCCATCCTCCAACTCCAATACCCCGAGTACCCTCTTCGAGATCTCCAAATCCCACGAATTTTTCTTCAAAATAAGGAAAAAATTGTGCATAAATTTCCGAATCAACAGGTAAAACTTATCTAACCTGAGAGCGTCGATTCCGGGCCACTCACGGCGCATGGTGAGGAGGAAGACGGAAAAATAACGAATTGCAAGGGGCACATTGAGAGTGGAAACGAGAGAAGCGAGGTCGTCGATGAGTTCGCATTGAACCGGCATCTTGTCGGCGTGCCAGACGCAGTAGAAGAGGCCTTTCCAGATTTTCTTCACGTCTTCTTCGGGGACTAGGGATTGGGAAGGAAGCCATGAGAGGAAGTGTCGGAGGGCGGCGTCTCTGGTGGCCTTCTCGCAGGAGGCCAGGAGCCTGATTTGGTCAGTCGCCATCGGAAGACCGATTGGAGGTGGTGGTGGTGGTGGCGAGACGCTAGGGTTTTGCGATCTAGGTTGCGGGAGAGTGAGTACTGTAAAACTAAAAAGAAAGAAACGGTGGAAAACCCTAGGGGTAATTTAGGAAATTATAATGATTTCCATTTGCTTTCCAGGGAATCTGAGATATTGAAAACTTTAAAAATTAAAAATTAAAAATGGGATTTAAATATAAAATTTTATTAATTTCTTGACCGTTAGATTTTTTATTTTTCGCATCTCTACTAATCTTATGGATACATGAAACTAATGATCAGGTCCATCCTCATTTTTTTAAATATTATTTAATTTTGAATGTTTTTATTTGAAAAAATTAAAAATATTATAAATTTAATTAAGTTATAGCATTTTATAGCATCTTCCTATTCGTCTCATTCTCCCTCTCCATACTTTTCTCTTTTATTAATTTTCATTTTCATCTTCACTTTATATACATAATAAAAAGAGAGCAATATTAGTTTCTCTCTAATCATATTTGGTTTTGCAATTCCACAATTATTCACAACAATTGATATAATTTTTAATAATTTTTTTAGTTTTATTAAGTAAATTAATGTGCGTACCAAGTTGTCATTATAGGTATAAAATTTTAGAAATTAAATATCAAATAAAATATTTGAGTTTTGTCCTATAATATTAGTTTTAAAATAAAAAGTATATAAATCTAGTACATGTTAGAAAAAAAAAAAAAAAGTCCAAATTAATACTTTAGTTTTAACTATTTAAAAAAATAATCGTAATCATCAACTACGATTTTAACAAGAAAACACTAATTTTACCATTTTTTTTTAAACATATACTATATTATTTTTTTTTTTAATGTACTATTATGTGACAAAACTCAAAATATTTTATATAAATCTTAGAAATTACTTAATTTTTATTTTTTTGATAACAGCTTATTTTTATTTAAAATATAATAAAACATTTAAGTACACCCCCAAATTTGGAGTCTTATTCCTATTTTGGAATGGGATAAGGGAAAGAGGCTACCATTTCCTTATCAAAAGGGTCTCTTCCCATTGGTTTGAAGAAAGGGAGGTAAGACCATGAGCCTCTCTCACCAGCGACCTGAGTCTAAGTCTCTTAGTAAGTTTAAGCTTTTCTTTTTATTTAGAAATTAACATTTTATATAGTTATTTTCATTAAATTGTCTTTGTATATATTTAATTTATTGTTATATTTAATTAGTCATTTAATTTATAGTCTTATTATTTTATTTTTCTTGTGAGTATATTATTGCTTTTTGTGAGTATGTTATTGGTTTTTGTTTATTTAATTAAATTGGTTGTTGATGTTTTTTTATTGTTTAATAATTCAATTTATTTTCTTTAACTCATAAACAGTCACCCACCCTTAATTTATTCAAATCCCCAAATTTCAAAATTTCAAATTATAAATTTTCATTTATCAATTTTTAAAATTAAAACGTCTAAATTTCAAAATTCAAATTCTTAAATTCTTATTTTCTAAAATTCAATTTTTCAATTTTAAAATTCAAGTCATCCAAATCTCAAATTTTAAAATTTCAAGTTTTCAATTTTAAAATTCAAATACCCTAATTTCAAAATTCAAATCCCCAAATTTCTAATTTCAAATTCTCAAACTTTCAATTTCAAATTTACTAATTTCCAATTTCAAAATTCAAAATGTCTTAATTTCAAAATTCAAGTCTCACAATTTCCAATTTCAAATTCTCAAGCTTTCAATTTCAAATTTACTAATTCTCAATTTTAAAATTCAAGTGCTATAATTTCAAATTTCAAATCCCAAATTCCCAATTTCAAATTTTCAAGTCTCAAATTTCAAAAATAAAAATTTTCAATTTCAAAATTCAAGTGTCATAATTTCAAAATTCAAGTCTCCCAATTTCTAATTTCTAAATTCTAAATTTCAAATTTCAAATTTATAAAATTCAAATTCTTAATTTCAAAATCGCAATTCAAAATTCTCAAAATTCAAATTCATTTCAAAATTCTCAATATTCAAACTTCAATTTCAAACTTCAAATTTTCAAATTTCAATTTTAAATTAGTTTTCAAAAATTTCAATCATATGTTTAATTATGTAATTCCAATAAAATTGAATATTATGGAGTCAATTTGTGAAAAATATAAACAGGTTTGGGTGGGGTCCGACATTTCATGTATGCTTTTAATAAATAATTTGATATCGAATCTATAACCTAATTTCTAATTGATTTAGAATATTTTGTATTTTATTATTACAATAACATTGTTTATAATTGATAGTGCTTCGGATATGCCACAAGAGTAAATATTTTTCTCATCTAACTTTGTTTGTTTATTTATTTATTTATTTGTCTATTTAATTATATATGTCTAGTGTGTTGTTATATTGTTATTGCTTGTCTTTTGAATATATTAATCAATTAACCAAAAATCATATTTTCCTTAATTTGTTTAGTAAAGACGGAAGGCTTTGGGGGCTTAGAATGCTGACTTGCTCTTAGTACCTTCTAGATAAATAATAATCTAACCCCAGACCTAGGCTCGGTTTTAAATACGTGTTTTTTTGTAAGGCATAAATGCTTTTGGGTTTTTTAACTATTTTGTTTCACTTTTTAAAATAAAAGCGAAATAAATACTTATTTCCGAACCTTTTTAAAATGGTTTTTCAAGAAATAAAAAGCGAGTCTCGCCATTTTAGTGTGAAACACATAATAGCTAAAAATATGAGGTCCACAATATATAATCCAATAAATTTTATTATTATTATTATTATATAAATTATATCATTCGTTTTCTCTCAACTTTTTCTCTGTTAGTCACTTTTTTTGAAGCGATAAGTAATTTTTTTGTCGTTATTAAGCGCAGTCATTAAATCATCATCTTTCGAAGTCATTTTCTTTCTCAACAAATGATTATTCCATAGATATCTAAGTTTTCTTTTGCTTTTGTGTTTTAGTTATCATTGGTTGGTATGACGTGAGAATGTTTTTAGCATTTTCTTTAGTATTTTCTTCTTTCTGTATTTTCTAGTTCCAAACATAGCCTAAATTTTTAGTAAATATAATGTCTTTAACAAAAAACAACTTGAAATATATAAATATATCCATGTTTATTATTAATATTTGCTTTGGACATGATTGATTCAAGGAGAAGTCCTTGAGTATGATTTCTTTAAAAAAGAAACTTCGAGTATAACTTAAGGAAAAAAGAAACTTGAATTTCTTAGGCATGAATTATTCAAGAAAGAAACTTAAAATATATAGATATTAGTATGTTGACACTAAAAATAATTTTTTTGGGCCCAAAGGGTAATGGAATTGGCCGAATAGATATGTCAAGTCCAAACCATAAGAGCTCAACCCAATTCGATAAAGTCTAAGCCCGTGAGAATTAGCCAATGAAAAAGGTCTGAGATTTTTCTAGAATTTTTAAAAATATTTTTCAAAGTTGGAAACAGAGATATGGAGACTTTGTGCCTTATTTCATAGTATTTTTAGGCCAACCAGTAGAACTGGACCTAGGACAGGTCTCACTCTTTTTTCCTTTTTTGAAATCATTTCGAATAATCCAAATACAATTACTTTTCCAAACACATTTCAAATACTCAATGAAAATATATATACGTAAGTACCACTTTAACATAAAGGGGACTCATCATTTGATCACAAAACTCTTTTTTCATTCGATATGGCATTTTATGCCAATTTGGTCTATTTCCCACTATACTCTGATATGGTATTATTGGCATTTCAATATCGAATATTTACAAAACATGTCGAGTTCAATTTTCATAATAGTGTTTGTCTGAAATGGTGAATAATTTCGTATGCATGTGAAGCTTTACTTATCCTCCGTGTGACTTTGGCGATGACTCTGATTCACTGCGGTCTACGTTTTCGTACATGTTCACTCGGTACTTGCGATGATAAAAGCAACGCGCTAAGCATTTTCATGCTTAGTGGTTCTATATAGTACTTTCTTAATTCTGAGTTTAAATTGAATCATCTGATTTTCTATACCATGCTTTTGAATCTTTTAAATGATCGATACCATCTGATACATATATTCATTTCATATACATTCACTTACGGTTTATTGATCACTCCAAATATGCACTTTCATATGCAATAAATCATTGAAACACAAATCACATTTCCACCAGAAAATAATTCGCCCATCATTTTGGTCTTATTGAATTTAATTTATGCTTTCGATGGACAGGATAACGATATCCGCGAGCGCGCGGTCCGCTGGAAGCGTAGACCCGATTATAAAAAAAACATTTTGTTTATAACCGCAGTCGGTCATGAAATTTCTTTGTGGTTATTAAAATCGGTCATGAGCCTTCTGGAAATACTATCTACTGAACACAGATAATTGTATCTGATCTGAATTTATTCGAAGTCTTTGACAATTTGACCCTAATTGGTATATCAATCTATCCTCAACTCAAATTTAACGGTTAACATTCTATTAAAGGCGTTCAAATCATTCATAGCAAAATACAATATAGTATGTACATTTATACAAACAATTCATTTTCAATACTCATCTGATTTTTTATTATCTTAGATCATTTCTGTCAATTCTGCTCAAATCGAATTAAAACAATCAATATGTTTCTTATAAATCCTTAGGCGAATTCAGAATCATTTTGTAATCATTCAAACACTTTGGAATTAGAGAGAGAGAAGTGGAGAACAAACCAAAAAGCTTATTGCACTTTGGTTTCAATCCTTAGAATCTCGATAAATTCGAGCTTTCCTCCTTGTCAGCCCCTATTCCAATGCAATTTATAATCATATTATTAGTCGGGTATTCTAGGAGTTCTATTTATGTTTACTTTCTACCCGACTCCCTTTTTCCATACATTTTTTCTTTTTTCTTTTTTTTCTTCCCTAATTCCTCCTCTTTAGAAAATCCTTAACATTTGTTTTAGGCATTGTTATGCCTCATTTTTAATCCTATTTGTGGGTTATACGCGCCCTTCGGTTCACTTACTTAGGGGATTCGGGAAAGGAAAACTCAACTAAACACCAAACACAACCCGAAATTAGTACACTTTGTGCTACAATCGAGTACAGCAAAGATGTGAGAATCAATTGTCATTCAATGGCATATGGTTGGATTACAGACTCGAAGAGCTTGTACGGTCGGGTGTGCGAATCGGAGTTGACGAAAAAGTTATGGCCGATTGAAGTTTATCAAATTGAGCAGGCTGCAGGACATTTCACGGCCTACTTGAAATTTCACGGGCCACTGCGAGATTTTTACAAGGGTTGCGAAATTTCTCAACCCTTGCGAGAACCCCGTAGTTGTAAATTTCACGCATTCCTTGTTTCGGTTTTTTCCTCTTTTTAATGTTTAATTCACTTGAAAACAGTTACCAAACACTCAAATCAATTCGTTTGAGGTTCAAAACAAAAACACATAAATATATTTCATCTCAACATTTTAGTTTTGACAAATCAAACACAAAACTGAACTAAGAAGAGATGTAGGAAGAACAAACGAGAAAATCAGTCGGTCATTCTAGGGTTTCTAGTTATGGTTGATTTCTATCTCAATACACTAGCTTTTCCATATATCTAGGCTAGATTTACACTTACCTTACAAGAAGGAAATGACTAGTTTTCTTCTTGACTTAGCGCTAAACTCCTGCCACGGATCATCGCGGTCGATTTCTCGACTTAGGTGGGATCGAGTCCTAGAGGTTTTAGGCGGAGATAAAACGGCTTGAAGAATGAGGGAAATCCAAGTGATTTTCGGTTTCTCAAAGTGGAAGGTGCGATCGGTGAGAGTTTGAGAGAGAAATTTGTGCGAGAAAGAGAGATGAGCAGATTGAGAGAATGAGGGAATGAAATGTCTCTGAACTGATATTTGGTCTTTTAATCAAAATCCTTCACTAAGCACTGTTTGGCTACACACTAATTCCCATTTTTCTCACTTTAAAGCTTCATTTCAATTTCATTTCCACTTCATTTCATTTCATTTATACTTTGGTCTTTACATTACTCATTTATGATCCTTAGGTCCTCATTTGATATTTTTACCAAATTTATTTGGCTCTTGTAAAATTTTCGAGTTTTTATCATTTTTCGTTTTTAGCCATTTAAACTCCGAAAAAATATAATTTAATTTATTTTACATCTGAATATCATTATAAAGCGGTAGGGTATTTTTCGAGGTGTTACATTGTCTCAAGCGAGAGACATGGATGAAGCTTTTCCTCGAAGTCGGGAACATGGCAATGGATGTGAAGACGGTGCGAAGTGGTGGAAAGTTACTTGGGGAGCAAGCCTCCTTAGTAGAGACATGGACGGTTATTGGAGAAAGTGGGATGGTGCAGTTACTCATAAATGCCTATAAAAGAAGGACCCAATACCAATTTTAGAGGATCATCAACCAAGACTCAAAACCGAACAAGAACATTTCAGCATTTCTCTTATTTTTCTACAAGTTCATCAACTATCTTGTCCAGATTCTTAGCTTAGATTTACATGTTTTTCTTTACATGTTTTTCTTTACAAACATTTTTTACTTCAAAGCTTTCTTGTTTCAACACTTGATTTTCAATCCAATTCTATAATGAAATCCACTATTTTTCAAGCTAGTGCGTTAAATTTCCTCTTAACTTTCAATTCAGTCCATGTAATCTAATTTTCAGGGCATTTTTCTGCTTAGAATCTAGGAAACTGTCAAGGGAACTAGGGGATCCATTTTTCGCTTAAGCATAAGTTAGATTTCGACGCAGTTTCAATTTGGAAATACTATAATTTCTTGGCACGCTCACACATTCACCAATTTCTGTGCTTTTTGCATGTTATAGTGAATTCCACTAGAAAATCCACTTAAACATATTTTTGGCATGCCTGGTGAGACTCATTTTTGTTGAAGAATGCCACCAAAATTAAGAAGTAAGATAACTGTAAAGTCTCTAAACTCGGAATATGATGCTTCAGAGCAGCACAAGAAGGAAGAGTTTCAGCCCTAGTAGAACAAATAGAAAACCTGATGAACTCTCTACTATGACAGTAGGGAATCCATCCAACAACCTTATTGAACAAGTGGAATGAAGGGGTGCAAGTAATGTGGATGTGTCTATTCTTTTCTATAATAATTCCAACGAATTTCAAGCTCTCATGCAAGAAGTAAAGAGTCAATGAGTGATCATGACTGCCTTTATGGAAGAAATGAAACAACAATTTCAATCCATCCTGGAGAACTTGAGAGAAAGGGGGTAATCAAGGCAGGAAGTTGGCCCCAAGCCCTAGGCGATTTTCTAAGCAGGCTCGGGGCCGACATTCTAGAACTGGGAAGTTGGTGAATTTCACAGCTCCTGTAGTGAGAGGTTAGATACCTTTCTCCCCATAGAAGAGAGGATGGTACTCTAGAGAACATAGCGGGGAAGATTCTAATGACCATGGTCTGACCCCTCGGATGATTTTGCTCAGGCAATCCCACTTACATGGCACGGAGCATATTAAGGGGCTTTCTTTCAATGAAGGCGGGAGGCATCATCTGATGCTCTAAATAGGAATGAATGGCAATAAGGGAATGACAAATTCTCAGGCTTGTTGTGCGGCCACCTCCACTTGCTTTAACCTAGGAAAGAAGTTCTGAGCCTCTAATGCACAGGCCCGAGTGTCGCGTCTTATGTAGGCGAAGTTGAGGAATCCATTGTCGGAAGGAAAGTTCATCACTTTTCCTGGATCCTGACTCCACAGCAAAGATCTTGTAAGTATCACAACTCACCTGTCGTAATGCTAATTCTTGTTAGACTTTTCGAGAATGTTATCGAGCAAGGCAGCCGAGGGAAGTCGGGTGAATTTCCTTTGAGAAAAGGAAGTCACAGTGAAGTTCTTAGGAAAAAATGAAGTCACAGTAAATTTCCCAAGAGAAAAAGAAGTCATGGGAAACCCCCTAGAGGAAAAGAAGCCATGGTAATTGATGAAGATCCATTTCCACCAGCAGCTTCAATCAACACAGCTTGTAACACCCCAAATTATACCCTAGTAGTTTTATGACATATTTAGGGTATAATAGAAATCAAATTTGTGTTTTTCAGAAAATTGATAGTTAAGTGGGAAAAATGATATAAAGTAATTATTAAAGAAGTCAAAAGGCTAATAGTAATTTGTCAAATTAAGATCTTATGGGACATTAAGTTAAAAGATTATAGGTTATTTTGGAATTGTGATAAGTTGAGTTTCAAATTGAATAAAGAAGAAGGACTAAATAGCAAGGGCTAAGAATTTGGTCGAGGGGATAGGCTGACAAACTTGTCTTGAGAAGTACATTTTTAGGTAAGAAGCTTAGGAGCATATGGTTTGAGAAGAACAAGGTGTGGTTTACTTACCTCTTTTGTTGGGTTTTTACTTGTTCATGTAAAGAGAAAGAAAAGAAGGAAAGGAAGAAGAGAAGAAAATGAAGAAAATGGAAGCTAGGTGGAAGTTTTAAGATATCAAGGTTAGGAAAAACCCTAACTCTTCCCATAAATGTGTTTTTAGTTGGTTTGAGTTGGGTTTGAGGTTAGTTTTGATATTGTTTCGTTTTGGATTTGAAATTTTCCGGGGAAAAAGGGCAAAATATGACATTTCTGTGCATGCTCGACGTCCTACGCCTAGGCGAAGAGTCCTTCACCTCGACGAAGGGTAGGGGTATTCTTTCTGGTTTTTGCCTCTTTGCCTAGGTGAACTCGAAGCCCAAAATTTCCTAATCCCTACCTTGCCTCGGTGAAGGTCCTCACCTAGGCAATGGTCTGTTTGCCTAGAAGAACCTGAAGTCCTGTTTTCCCCCCTTCCTTCTATTAATTCTAGAAACCATTACTCCTTTGTAAGGACTTCGATTGAGGTGATCGATAGGCATGAAATTGGATTAGTTAACGATCCTCACAAGTGAATGAAATGGTATGTACATGTATATAAGTTATACGTTATTAATAACTAAATAAAACGTACGTGGCTTGGACGATTCAATATGAATGAGGAAAGTACAATCTTAAGAATTGACCAAGTATATAACATGGATATTGGTAAGGTCAGTGCGAAATGCTTTGAACCGCATATAATTGTGTGTCTGCCTAAGACCGGATAGTGAATGAATAGGTACGTCTATTTAGTTCTTCGGTACTCCTATCTAGTGTTATCCAGCACTTTTGTTTCGTGTGGCAGGCACGTCTGTTCGGTCCTACAGCACTCCTGTTTCGTGTTGTAGGCACGTCTGTTCAGTATTTCGGCACTTCTATTCAGTACTGTACTATACCTTCAAGTACCTATAGTACTGCGTCCCTCTCATTCATTGTTACTGGTCTATGCAAATAAATACTTATATGTTGTGCATCTAAATAATGAATAATATGAACACATATGTAATCAGCTCGGATGCTAAGGCATATCTCTGTTCTGTATTGTAGTGTACCTACGGGTACCTTTTGTTATGAAATTTCTTATAAGTACTCCTACGGGAGAGATGAATAATATGGTATGTGAAAATAATTATATGTGCTTATATGCTAAAATTGAGGATTAATGCAATCGGTTATACATGTTATATATGTTATCCTATTTTTCCTACTAAGTTGCTATATCACTTGCATGAATTATTCGTCTGTCTGAGTTACGAATAAAGTCGTCGAGGACATCTACGCACAAACAGACCCGACCTGACAGTATGTCTTCTTTGTAATGCGTTTGTTGCCCCATATCTTTTGTAATAGAAAATGTAAATGTAATATTTTGTTGTAGCAAAACTTGTAAGAAGACAAGTTGTCAGAGACTCAAGCATATTTGTACTGGACATTTTAAATACCACTATAATGGGTGTTTTATAAGGTTATGATACATGATAAATTTTCATAAAATTCGACTTTTGAAATGAGTTTGTATCGATTATAGATCACAATAGCGAAATGGTCTCCAGTAATGTGAAAAATCGGGTTAATAGGTCTCTCCGCTCGTGTGACGTCCCTCAGCATAGGGACACTAGAAGGGCGTTACACGGTTGCTCTTGATTCAAGGGCTATGCTAAATGCAAGAAAATTTGAGAAGATTTTCACCCAGTGCCAAGGTAAGAAAGGTATGGATTCCTAAGCAATACTTGACTTATAAAAATGACTTGGCAACAAAAGGAAGAGTGTTTGTAGCCAAAAAATGGAAAAAGAATGGAAGGTATCATACCATTCATTTGAAGACTCAAACACAAGAGTAAAGACAAAGTTCTCTAAAGAAAATAATGTTTCTCCAAAAGAGAGACATGTTTTCCAAGGGAAAAGGGCATAAATGACCCTTTAAGAAGGAAAATACCCCAAAGGTTTATAGTTCATCCTACCATCTCACCTGTACAAGAATGGCTTGTGGTGCAGCATAAGAAATTTCCTCAAAATCTCACCATAACTCAAAAAATGAAAATGTAGAGACAAAGAGCCATGGAGAAAAGGCAACTTCTTAGAGAAATGCTGGAGGGAAAGCCAAATGAGGCAAAGAATCTTAAGGAAAAGGTGATGCTTAGTCTAGAGAAAACCAAATACGGAGGAAAAGGTACAAAGAATGTTGAGTCTATTTGCAGTTCAAACGAAGAAACATATTTGGGAACCATTCTGATATATACAAATCATTTTTCCTTGAACTATCCTACTAGTTCCCTAACTTTACCAGCTTTCTTCAAATTAAAGGAAATTGAGGAAAGCCTAGTATTTGTGAAACAGAAACAATCTACCGCAGATGAAGGTTGTATTTACAAGGGGATTACCATTGAACCCTCTAAAGAAAGCAAGCCCCAAAAGATGATACTTGAAAAACCTACTGTGGAAATGACAAAAACACATTCAATGTCAAATCTACAAGGGGAGTTGCACCAGAGGTTCATCAATAGAAGATACCTTAAATAGTATTTCACTACCATGTGGGAGGTTAGAGGCATCACGAAAGTTAGATGATCCCCTCACGACTTATAAGGCAATGAAGGCAAAATAATGTTGAAAGCAAGGGGGAATTGTACTAGCCTAAGTTTTGAGTTAAGAAAGTGGGCTTTGTAGCCATTGTTTTCTCAATTATTCAGTTTTCTCCAGCATAGTACATGTTCTATTATTTGTTTTAAGTAAAGGTAGGCTTTTAGGCTTTTTAGCCACTATTTTCTTAAGCATTCAAGTCTTCCCCAACATAGTACCTATTAATGTATCCCGAATCAAAGTAGGCTTTTAACCATTGTTTCTCATATTTCTCAAGAAAGGTACCTATTATATGCAATGTATATTCTCAAAATAAATGAAGTAGGTCTCCTAACCTCTTTAATCCTAGGGAAGTAGATATAGATCATTGGAAAGGAAAGTAGGTTTTGTGATCCCTATTAATCCTAAATAAAGGCTTTTCCCCAAGAATGGGTTTGTTGTATCATCAATTCTCCATGACCACTTTAGGACTGGAGAAATATGAAATGATCTAGTGATAAAGTGAAGCTATGGCCATTGCATTGTGGCTTACATTAATTCTCAAGGGCTTGTTCCCTCTTTGGATGGAGTCTGGGAATTTATTTGAGTGATTGGAGAAATAGGTATGAGACTAGTTCCAATATAGGATTTTGAGGCAGTAAAATTGGCTTTTGGCCACTTCACCTTAAAAACACAAGCTTCTTCAAGATTCCCTATTGATTTCCTAAGGAAGACTTCTTGACCACATCAAGATTGGGGAAATAGGGGTGGAAATATCCAAGTAAATAAGGTAGGCCTCTAGGCCACTAGGTACACATATTTCCCCAAACATAATACCTGGACAAGTTCATGAGAGGGTATCATAATCACTATAGATTGAAGAATGAAATGATAGATGAATGGAAAGGTCCTAGAATCACTCTAAGATTTGAGGAAATAAGCCCTCATTGGAGTAAAGGAAAGTGGGTTTTATAGCACTGCACATTCAAATACAAGTGTTAGAAATGAAGAAAACAAGACAAAAATCAAGTAATTTAGACAAGGAATGAAAAAGTTATGCAAGCTGCAGTCATAGTTGCGACCACGGAATGTCTGAATTATTGAGCTATGACCTAAAAAGATGATTGAAGAGATTTGTAGTGATCGGGCTCGGTGTAGTCGCGACCATGTAATTACGACTATGGCACCTGTGTGATGAACCTTACGGTGTGAAGTCGTGACCCGCGACAATTCATGGTTGCAACCGCAGACCTCTTCTACAATCAGCGTTTCGGTATCTTTGCCCCGATTAATCGTGACCTGACAATTCATGGTGCGACCGCGAACCTCTTCTGGAGTCAGCTGTTTTCGGCATCTTCTGATGTAGTCACCGACCCACGGCCAATTCATGGTCGCGACCGCAGGGCCTCTTATCGCGATCACTATTTTCAGCACTTTGCAGTGTAGTCATGACTATGGCACCCTGTGTGATGCACTTTGCAATGTAGTAGTGACCATGGTCGTGACTATGGCACCCTGTGTGACGCATCTTACAATGTAGTCTCAACCGCGGCGAGATTTCCCTTAGCGACCATGAACCTCTTATGAAGTCACTATTTTCAGCACTTTGCAGTGTAGTCATGACTATGGCACCCTGTGTGATGCACTTTGCAATGTAGTAGTGACCATGGTCGTGACTATGGCACCCTGTGTGACGAATCTTGTAGTGTAGTCGCGATCACAGCAATTCATGGTCACGACCATGAACCTTTTTTGTGGTCACTGTTATCAGCACTTTATAGTGTAGTCGCGACTATGGCACCCTATGTGGTGAATCTTGCAATGTAGTCACGACCATGAACCTCTTCTACAGTAATTGTTTTCAGCATCTTGCAGTGTGGTTGCAACCAACAAAATTTCTCGAAAGAATTGGACATGTTACATCATTGCACCAAGTGATAGGTAAACCTCATAACTACTGTGAAGTTGGAAAATTGGTACAGGTGTACTAGTTGGATGAACACATTAGGCTTTTAGCTAATGGGATCCTAGGTGCATATATCTTCCAAGGATTATACAATATGCATAAAGACAAATTAGGTTCCATAGCTATTCTAAGCTTAAAATGGGATCTAAGAGTTTAGGGATCGGAGTAAAGTAGGCCTTTGTACGGTTAGGGGAAATGGGTTTGGTTTTTTGTCAAGCTGAAGTCTCAACAATAAATAAATAAAGTAAACCTTGGCCGCAGGCCCGGGGAATATAGCACCTCAAAATGTACCTATCCAAACAACAATAATCATTCAGAATTATTCAAGTAAATTTTCAACAAATATCCAAAGGAGTAGGCTAAGTATACCTTCGTCCACTAGTTCTACATCCACATGCGAGTGCACATGTGCAATGTTGTCAAACACATCCAGAGGTAGGCCTATTATCACATGAGTCTAATACAATGTCATGAAGTGCACGTGTGTGAATGTTCAGTGATAGCACAGATCTAAAGGTAGGCCTAGTGCAACCTTGGTCCACTAGTTCATACACATACAGTAGTGCATGTGGGCAAAGGTCAATGAGTTCCCAACATAACAATCAAAGAAGGTTGGTCAATAGCCACCTAATCAAGAAAAGGTAAGATGTTGAAGATTATCCAGCTTACCTAAAAGGATGATGGCAAGATATAAAAGAGTATCAACAAACCAAGGGTAAGAGAGAAAAATGAACATGGGAGGAGAATTAGTAAAGGAAGTACCCTTACCTTGAGAAAGATTGCCCAGCCATGTCAAGAAATGGAGTAGAACCTGCATAGGGAGAACCAAGAAGAAATCAAACATATGGAATGCTAAAAGGGATTGACAAGATAAGCCCTTTTTTATGGAAATTTTTCATAAGAATTTGCAAAATTTTCAAATGGAAGTCACTATCATGATAAACTTAAAGTCTTGCAATCTAATGTCGGGAAGGCATATGAGAAAATCTCTTAAGAGTACTAGGTAGGCATGACCCAAACTAGATTCCTCAAGGCAAGTTCTTCAAGTTCATCAAATGGTAAGGTTGAGGAGTTACCTTTGCAATGCTTCCGTTAGTAGATGAGGCGAAAAGATCGAGTAGAGGGAGAGACACCAAGATCTACATACAAAGGAGAAAAGCTTTTAATGTCACGTACATCCCCAAACAAGCTGCAAGTATCGAAAGAACAATCAAGATTGAAAGTTGCTTATTAAGAGAAAAAAATCCATAAAGTTTCTCAAGGCATTAGGACAGACAAAATTGGCACCAAAGGAATCATATTTGAGCAAAGCACAATCCATCCACAAGCAATTAGCAAAGGAAAATCAAAACCAAAACAAAGCTCACAAGTGCAAAAGGAAAATCGGCCAGAGTGGGGGGTTGAAAGTTTGACTTTTCAAATGCCATTGTAGTCGCACACCGAGGATGAACACGGGTGTAGATTTTCTGGCGATGAAGCTCGATTACTCAAGAAGCAATGACGGTAATGGATTTCGACAAGGGATGGCCGAAAAAATCAAACCTTGTGACTTCGATCTTGGGTACCGCGACGTCGATCTTGGGCGCAATGTCAACAATCGACGATGGAGCAGTGAAGGCTTCGGTCAACGAAGGTGAGGCGACGACAAATCTGCCTAATGGCGGTGTTGAGTAGAGAGAAAAAAAAATAGTTCCTTTCTGTAAATCAAAAAGGTTATTTGTTTAGCGAAACCTTTAAAACCTTAGAGGCGAATTGATTGCTAACAAGAGGTGGTTCTAGATGGCAGGAGATGAAGAGTACCTTCTTGATGCTTGCTTGAGAATTTTGATTGAGAAGTACAAAGGTTGGAGGTTTGAAACTAAAGGTGGCGGGAAATGTTTCTCGGGGAATCAACAGTTGTCTCCTTATTCGATCCAACTTGGCTCGTTCGTGCCGTCGGAACTCCACATCATAGGCTAAAAGTTGGATTTTAGGTTTCATGGTTGGAAATAAGCCCAGAAGAATATCTTTTGGGGTTTTAATACATACAAACATGGCCCATAATGTATGGGGGGGTGGGCCACAACAATTGTTGACACTAAAAATATTTTTTGGGCCCAAAGGGTAGTGGAATGGGCCGAATATATATATGTCATTTCAATGTCTGGCCGGCGTCTAAATAAGCTGTGTGAATGATGTGAAAAAAGCCCAAGGACATTTCTTGAATTTTTAAAAATATTTTTCAAAGTTGGCAGCAGAGAATATTGCGACTTTGTCTCAAAGGCAGAACATGAAGGAGACTTTTTCTCCAAGTCAGAACACGCCAGTGGATGTGGGCAGTTAGTAGAAGTGGTGGAAAGTTACTTGGGGAGCAAGCCTCCTTAGTGGAGCCATGGACGGTTATTGGAAAAAGTGGCCTAGTGTAGTTACTCATAAATGCCTATAAACGGAGGACTCAACACCAATTTTAGAAGATCATCAACTAAGACTCAAAACCCAGCGAAACATTTCAACATTTCTACCACAGCCCATCGGCCTTCTTTCCAGTTCTTAACTTAGTTTTACATGTTTCTCTTTCCTGACATTTATTCTTGAAAAGCTTTCTTGTTTCAACACTTGATTTTCAATCCAATTATATAATGAAATGCTATTTTTCAAGCTAATTCGCTAAATTTCCTCTTATTTCAATTAGGTCAATATGATCCCCAATTTTCAAGGCATTTTTCTACTTAGAATCTAGAAAACTGTCAAGGGAACTAGGGAATCCATTTTTCACTTGAGTAGAAGTTAGATTTCAACATAGTTTTAGTTCTAAAATACTATAATTTCATGGCATGTTCGCACATTCACCAATTCCCGTTATTTTTGTATGTTTTGGTGAATTCCAATAGAAAATCCACTGAAACATAGTATTTTCCTTGAGTCATTTTTTTTTAAAATTGATAAATTTATTGATTCAAGTTAAAAATACAATTGATAAAAACACGGAATCAAAAGTTAAATCTAAAGCGTTAAAAAATTCAGAGGAAGACGCAACATCTAGGTTAATAGCAAAAAGAATCGACTCAAGACCTACACAATTAATTATCAAAAAATGCCAAGAATGCCTAAGATTTCATATCTACAACATATTAACCGAAACGAAAATTTGGGTTGATGGCCCCATTGAAGTAAACTTTGTCATCTGAACATAATCTGGCCATGAAATAAAATTGTAGTGACGACCATACATACTCGTCGCAACAATTTTGAGTTTGACTTCTTTAAAAAAAAAACTTGAATGTGAAAGAAAAATGAAATATAGTCATTGATAACCATTAAAATATTCAAAGCAATGTTGGTGATTGATAACCAAGTATCTAATGACCAACTAAATAATATTACAACAGTTTTTGACAGAATGAGGTAAAAAGAAGTGTAGAGAGGTTGTCTTGAAAATAGATCAATGTAAAGTAGTTTTTTTTTTTTTTTTTTTTTTTTTTTTAGAAGTAGTTTTATTATAGTTATTCAAAATATATTCCTACATATTTCATTAATAAACACACTAGAGCTGTATTTGGTTCCCAAAACTTAGGAAAAATGTAAAGAAAAGAAATGAGAGGAAAAATATAAAAAAAAAATATAGAGTTATGTCAACACATTAGTTTTATTTGCTACTTCAAATCAATTTATTTATTTAATTAACATAAAAATTAAATAATTTAAGAATATGTAAATTTCTAAATAATTTTATTTATATTTAATTTCTTTGAAGGATTATTTGTATAAAATAATTTCACTTATTTTAATTCATCAATATGAAAATTAAATAATTTAAAAATATGTAAGTTTTCAAATAATTTTATTTTTATTTCATTTTTCTTTAAAAAATTTCATTAAATAATTTAAAAAATGTCCCTACCTTTGGTGTGAAGAAGAGAGGAAACAACTTGTCACTAAGTGATGGTCTCCTTCTTTCTATGTATTTTCACTAGGAAAACTAATTTACCATTGACTGTGTAATATGAATTCTGAAAATGGAAGATTAGGGTATGTAAGGGAAACACAGAGAACTCGTTTGGTTCCCAATTTTATATGTTCTGAAAAACACAAAAAACAAAAAAAATACTAAATTCGGGTAATAATAATAAATGTTTTCAAAGAACACTAAAATGGTATTTTATGTGTTTTCAAAAACATTATCAAACAGGCCCTTATGTTTGATTCTCGAAAAATCTTTGAAAAACTACAGAAATAAATAATAATAATGATGATGACGATGATGTGTGACAACAAAAATAATTAGTATAGCTTCTAATGTCTTAAAAAACTAATAAGTAAAAAAAATTATATGCAACTCTGCTACAAGTTTAATATTTTCAGCTAACCTATTTTTTCCTTCTTATCCCAAGTATTCTCACAAATTCACTTTTCCATTAACTCTTCTTTTTCTCTTAGATAATTATTATAATGAGAATGGAAAATATATATAGAAGAATATCAAAAAAAAAAAAAAAATCAAATAGTCACATCCAAAGTAAAATAAGATGTGGAGAAAACTACATTCCGTAATCGTAGGATACAGCGAAACGTGCGTGGGGTGTTGTCGAATCATCGGATATGGGAGAAGCTTGCGATGTATATAAGTATAAACTTATTGACACAGCGAATGGCGTTTAAAGGCATGAGCGCGCCCAGATTAAAGCGGACGATATCACATGGATTGGGCTCGTCGTTACGTAGGTTGGGTTTTGAATTTGAATATAAATTATCTTATGCATTCGACAACACCCTCCCTCACGTCACGGGCCCTATACCCGCGCAGCGCGGTCGACGACCAATGTAAGCGGCGTTCATTATGGACTTTCGTGCACAAATGAAAGAAAAATATTCCATTGGCCTTCAGAGACTCATGACCTCTGCAGACCAAGCTCTATCTGTATTAAACAAATAAAGCTTTCCTAAAACATCGAGCTTGTAGGATTTGGGTTTAATATGAATATCATGTCTTATGCCTTTAACAGATACAAAAGAAACTAGAATACAGTTAGCATTCAGTACAGTTAGGTCTCAGGTAAAGCATTATAAATCTTCAGAGAATCAGAAATCCCTTTTATTGATCAACAAATAATGCTACTGAAATTTTAAATCTCAGAGAATCAGAACAAAAATTTTATAAAATTGAAATGAAAGACGAGTTTAGAATCCTTACCAATACCAGCTGATGAACTTGGTCTTGTCCAGGAGGCCACTCTATCTTCTTCATCTTCCTTCTCAACGTTCCAATTCATTAAAACTTTTTATTCTACCTTCATGGAATTAAAGTCATCAATTATTGTAAAGTATCTCCAGAATTTCCATTTAAGCCTTTTTTATGTGCTATATAACAAAATAAGTTCTAGATAACAGTATGCTATTCAACTCGATCATTTAAGCCTACTAAGTAACAATGTAATCTAAGTAACAGATACATATGAAATTCATAAATTGTTGAATTAAAATTAATTATGGGCATCTAACTTTAAATATATCTACAATGGACTAACTTGGTGCCTGATATAATCTTTGTTTGCTCTAAGCATCCAAATTTTTTAACTTCTCTGCTTTTCTGGTGCCTGTCACAGTAAAGTTTAGATAAAGATGAATAAATCAGTTCACAGTCAGGATGGAAGTATCCACTCCAGACAGTGCATACTTGACGTTCTGCTGAAACAATCAATCGATTACATTTTCTAGGAAGGATTATAATGATTCCGTTGGCTTGGAGTAGCTTGCTTCCATATAAGATTGGCATATTCTGGATGATCAACAAATGGATTTCTGTTGTGCTGGTAGAGCTTACATATTCTCTCATTTCTCAACTTCTCTTCTCTTGATGGTGGATCGATTGTTCATTCAGCAGTATGGACAGCAGTCCCATCTCCTATTCTAAATGAACAGCAGGAACAAACATTATCATCCATGTCAAGCTAATTGTTAAAGGCATGATATTAGTGTTAAAACTAAATTCTACAACGAAACTAGGTATTAAAAGGCATGATATCCATATTAATCAAATCTCTGGCCAGAGCTAAAAGAGTTGGTCGTTTAACATGTGTGGAGCTTGGTTTGACGGGAGAAATTTGGGTTCGAGCCTCCCATTTGTTGATTGAAAGTCTATGAAAGAACTTCTATTTGGTTTGTTTGAAGTACCTACGTGCGGGTATGGGGCTGCGCGTGAAGGAAGAATATTAAAGGCATGATATTCGTATTAAATCAAATCCTGAGCAGGCTTTTAGGAGGAGTTAGTCATTTATGATGAGAGTTGGTCGTTTGCATGAGTATCGGAGTTTGGTTTAGCCCGAGGGTTACGGGTTCGATGCACTCTCTGCATTTGAATCCCCATTTGTTGATTTGAAGTCCATAAGTCACTGTGGTTTTGTTTGACTCTCCATGTACGGGTATGGGACCACACATGAAGGAGGGTATTAAAGGCATGATATTCGTATTAAACTCAAATCCTACAAGTTTGAACTTTTAGGAGAGTTGGTCGTTTAACACTAATCAATGTCCAATTCAAGGAAGTTGCACACCTTTAACTTCAAACACAATAGAAAATAGACCAGAAAACTTGAATTTTGTGAAGAGGCTAGGGGATTTGATTTTAGATTTTGAATTTTTTCATTTCCTTAATAGCATCATTGATGTTTCATGAAACAGTAATGAAGACTATGTAAGAAATACACAAAAGCAACAAAGCTCTTTTACAACAAAGCTTGTTACTTAAGTTGATTTTTAGGGTTTTGGTGGAAGAACAAGAAAACGAAAAATGATGGAAGATGGACGTGAAAAGAGGAAAAAAACAGCCCAATAGAATGGAAAGTTGCATAACAAGGTTAAGTGGTAAGATTCTGTTTTTTGACTGAGGGAAGAATCATAAGAATTAGATAAAACATTAAAGAGCAAAATGTGAACAAGATAAAACTTGAACTCTACAAACCTTAAAAGAAAGCAGAGATTTACCAAAGAGAGTAATTTCCAAATTTTGGTAAGTATCCTCTAATTTAATTGTTTAGTGAATGTCAAGAAATAGAGTTATGTTTAGTATGCTTAAGAGGAGGATCAAGCAAGGATTCACTGGAAATAAATAACATCAAAGGCATAGGAAAGTTAGAGAGAGATCATCATACTAAAAAATTTTTACCTACTTATTCCTGGGAAATCAGACAATGAAGTAAGACATACCTGATTGATGTGAAGCCACCAACCCATCATGTACATTCAATGCCACCACAATATCTCAACACAAATGCATAAGATACAAATATGTTGAGTATGCAATAATGATTTTATAAGAGAAAATGTAAACAATCATTACATCAAATTAAATGCACCCAGAACGTTGTTTGGAAAATGGTAAATTTCTTTTCCAGGTGCAGCAACCACCAATATGGACCTAATAATTAAAACATGTGATAAGGTAGGAGTACAGACATTTGGTAATTCATAGATATGTGCAAGCTCCTGAACTTTGCCCAAACACTAGTACAAAATGTATCTTATTTATTATCAACGTCGATTCAGCTTCATTGAGGAAAAAAATACTACTGAAGTGTAACCTATGACTGATGAATAATTGAAACTGCCCCTGGGTCATGAGTTTAGTACTTTTTTGAAAAGAGAATAATATTATTGATTCAAACTAGCAATATATTCGATAGAAACACAAAATCAAATTCGTTAAAAACTCTAAAAGATGACGCAGCATCCAAGTTAATAGCACAATGAATCGGCTCAAAGCCTACACATTTGATAATTCTATGATGAATAGAATATTTATGACTCTAGTTCTACAGTATATTGACGACCATGATTTGATTTGATGTCTCTGCCTAATCGACACCAACCACACGCCGCACAAAATGACGACAAAAACATGAAAAAACAAATTAAAAATTCAGATTTTTGTGGAAGAACCGCTTTATTGAGCAAGAAAATGATAGAAAGAGTTTTAGAGGAGTGATTTCACGCTAAGAATGGCCAAAAAATCACTCCTCCTTAAAGAACAAGATGAGAGAAAGAGAGAATAACGACTTGTTTAAAAGGCAGTAGAATATATTAATGTCTTGTGAGGATGGTGTAGAGTTTTGTACTTAATATAATGAGAATGAGTCAAGAATGTCAAATTTTGAAAACCTGTGACTGATGAGAACCAAAAAAGACCAAAGCATGAGTCTCAAACAATGAAACAATGATTAACATGATTGAGGTTTCTGAAATTTTAAAGATTACAACACAAAAAATATGCCATAACAAGCTTTGCCATCTCAAATTATGGCCTTTGAGACTGAAATGCTAAGCTTGAGAATATATTGTCAAGCATTACCAAGCATCAGCCTGGGTTCAGTTATAGCATCCATTTGGCAATGCTTTTAGAAAATACTTCTAATATAAAGAGTGCTTAAAAAAAATCAGACTTTAGAAAATTTGGATAACCACTTTTGATTCTAATTATTTATTTTCTAGAAACATGACATATGATTTTCTCAAAAACACTTCTAAAAGCGTTTCTGCTAAAAGTACTTTGAATACAATCTACCAAACACACTCTCATAACTCATCTATAAGTTTTATGTAATCCCTTACGGTAAATAATATTAACTTCACAAACATATGCCCAAATACCTATTTTGATGTTTTTTTGTATTGGTAAGTGGTAAAAAGTGCTATATCACTGGACTATTAGTCTTGTAACTATTTTATGATGTCTTGGCCATAAACTTATCACCAATTAATACTCAGTTATGTTTAGGGAAGAAGACTTCCAGCATTGAGGTCAGGGAACAAATTAAATATAGAACTAGCTAACAAGGCCCACCCACTGCACAAGGCAGTTTAGGCCTACTTTAAAATGAAAATTGGAGGCATAATGAACTCAGATTTGACTATTGTCAACATGTTTTACAGCCTGCCATGACAACAAGCTCCCACAAACTCACAAGAGAGCCATGTTATGTTCAAATTTGAAATCAGGATGTAGCAATCAGCACATGCAGTTGAAGCCTTTCTAAAAAACAACAGAAAAAGAAAAAAGAAAAAAGAAAAAAGAAACAACTTATGCTGTTGAAAGAGATTACACAACCTATTGCAACTGCGAACAGTAAAGAATAAACCTGCAGGGGTGGTGCCCATTTCTTCTTGTCTGTTTCCGTGTCAGAAGCCGCTTCTTTGTTTGCTGGCTTCAAACACTTCTTTGACTTGACACCACATTCTCCATAGTATTTGTTTCCCCTAGATGAATTCACTGCAAGAAACTTAATCTATATTCCATTAAAGATCTAGTTTAATAAGATTGACTTCCAAATGAGACCTCAAAGAGCCTTTGCCATTTACATGAGGCCGAATGTTGTATGAAATCAGTAAGGAGAAGGTTGATGATTTAAGCCATAAGACCGAGGCCATAGGTGTTCCCCTGAAAAAAAGAGTAACATTAATACTCACATACATGTTGTAGGAGCTAAGAAAATATCAACAATCAGGTAGAGATAATAAAAATGCATAGTTAATGACAGTTACTGGTTAAGAAAGGCATAGAATCAAACTCTTGAAGAAATGTGGAAGCAAGAATTTCGGGTACATACATCGACTCACATAGATATTTTGCATTTGATGTGTAGAAGATATTTAAAAGCATCTTGCAGCTAACTGGTAGGCTATAAGACAATATCTAAAATTAAGCTGGTTAAACTGTAATCCAATTCAGAACCAAATCATGGTAAGATTGGTAGCAATTAAAGTCATAAGTTATTTATATTAAAATACCAAACTAGCAACAACCTCAGCAGAGTTAATTCACAATGCTCAAGCAACTAGAAGAAGTGAGACCAAATATCACATTATTATGAAATAAAGCTAAGACCAACAGGCCCTCAGGAAAAGTTAGTCTCGAGATCAAGTGACAATTAGATAGAAGTAAAGATGCTCAATAACAAATTTATGTCAGGCATGAACATAGGAAGTGGTAGATTTTATTTATTTATCATTTTATTTTAAGAGTTATTATTGTTAGTGACAAAGTTTTATTAGGATTAAAGTTAAATAGAATTTAATTTCCTACTACAATTAGGATGCTTAATCTATGCATAAACTTGGTGATGTTAAATACTTCAAAAAAAAATTATAAATAATATTTTCTTATTTCTTTAGAATTTCACTCTTATACTTCTATTTTGCTACATCAAATGGTATCAGAGTAAATTGGACTTTGTCACTTTGAGCTTGTTATTGTGACATGAATACTCACAAATAAACTACATGAGATCAATTTCCATCATGTTTTGCAATGTGAAATATTTAGTACTAAACTATGGCCCAGGTATTCTTTATCTCTCCCCCATATTCTTCTCCTCTGTAAATTCTACGTTACCGTGTCATAACATAAATGGCCAATCAATAAGGCATGCATGTTTTTCAAGTCCAATAATATGAATCATTAACAATAATTGCTTTCACTAATAATTGCTTCATGGGCCTTTTCTCCATTGAAAAGTTAAACGGATACTTCATTTTAATACAATTCATTCTATGTGATAGTGCCACTACCGGAGAAGGTTGCTTCATGCTAGGTACAAACCTACTACGCTCGAGCCACATCCCTGACACCCTTGCTATATCCAATAAGGCTTCATCCTACCAACTATCCCTGAAATAAAGCCATTCTATAAAAATTCAAGAGAACGAGAAAGCACGACAATGATAGTGATTAGCTTGGGAGGATCATTTTTTTATCTTTGTAACAGATGAATTGACCCATGAACTGCTACCTAAAGGGGTAACAATTTGAAGCATCTATACCATCAAGATGGCATATTGTAGTGCTAAGCCTTTATATCACCCACACTATGTCCCAAAACTCTATTCTAGAAATCATGATGGGATAAGAGCACACAATGTGTTTAGTGTCTATATTATCTATACTATAGCGGTGTAAAGTGTAGATCACAAAGAATTTGGCAAAGATTAACATTAAAAATTATGGATGTGAGATTTGATTAATGTATTTTTCTAGAAAATAAAGGCATGAAATAAGAAGATTTAAAGATTAAGATAGTCAGTAAGTATATTCTCAACATCAGTTTTTTGCTTTTGAAAGTAAAAGCCACAGTATATTAGATATTTCATGTTATTATCTTATATTCCTCTAACATGAGAGTTACAGACCTTTAGATGTTGGTGTTAAATTTAAGAAGCATCTTTTAGAAACAATTAAAATTTTGTTTTATTACAGTTTATTCAAACTATTGATTAAATTAATAATTTATTCAATTGTACTAATTCAGTATTTTGAAACATATCAGTTAAAGCTTTTTTGTTGAGTTTAAACTCTCAAAGATCAGTTCAAACAAAGATGTATATGTGTGAGTCTAGACATGTGATATTCAAAATCGAGTATAGCTGAAAAACAAAATAAAACACAAAAAATATTAATGATGGAAAAATGCTAGGACAAATAATAAGAACATTAAAACACCTACTAAGGGCAATTCAAACATCCCTCCAATGTTTGAATGTTCAACATGGCATGCTTCAACCACCCATAAGCAGTACAAACATCCTCTGGGAGATAGATTGAGGACATTGATATCATTTTCCTAGCTCTATGCTTTTCTTCCAACACTCAAAACCTTTTAAGAACAATTCCTGAAAGTCCTTTTGGTGGAAAGATAAGGTGTGTCGATCTACTTGCCTCAAAAATGGGTTCAGATCATCTTTTAAGGAGCACTAGGTGCTATGTCAAAGGACATGAAAGGGTAGTATAGGTGTTGACCACTATAAGATCTTTAAGAGTAGTTGCATCCAAATATGATAACGTTGTACACCCTCTTTTAATATTTAACGAATTTGATTTCCTAGCAATTGTACCCTTGGTTTTACAACTATGTACATATTCATACATGGCATCCAAGTACATCATCTATCCTTGATTATTGTAGATTGAATCCATCACGATCTCTCATATTCTTGAAGTTAATATCGTTGCTCCTATATTAACAGCAAATTGAAAGAGTATTAAAAGTTGAAAGTGGACCGTACAGCTTGGACAACCTATTGACCAGTAGTTCCATAAATAGAGAAAGCATTTTCACGTTTCACAATCAAAACAGCAAAATAGTGGTGAAAGTATGTTTCCCTGCTGCAAAATTCCACATCTGACCACAGTTTTCAATGAATCTGCATTTTTTATTTGAATTACAATCATTCATCCATTTGTCCTGCTTCCCTTGCCCTTGCCTACCAAAATCATTCCTAAACACATGTCTATGACCATTAACATATTAGCCCAAGGTTGAAAATGATAGAATTCAAAAAATAAAGCACTGGAAGAATGTAACCCCAGAAAATGTAGCTAGCTAACTCACTATTCCATCCTTCAGGTTTTCCTGCCAAGTCTTTTGAGACAACTTTTAATGAGTAAATTTCAACTCTGCACAAAACAAACTAAGTGACCTAGCACGAATCAAATAGTTGAAGTATCAGGAACAAATTAAGCATTTTCAAAGAAATATTAGACCCATCAGCTACATACATTCCTGACGAAGCTTCTGGATTATCCACATCAGCAGCATCAAGAATCTTGAGAGCATTCCATACCTGTATTTCAAGCCAATTATTCAGACTTTCTGATACAAAAGCACCAAAATAAATGTTAGGAATCAGTATTATAGTTCTACCGATAATAGTGGCAGCTATAGCTGTAACAAGGAGGGAAAAAAAACTTTACTAGAATCACCTCTTTGTAGGACAAGGATTGATGTACTGAAATGATTGAATTCAATTTTTTCTTTAGCGCTTCACCTTTCAAATGATCCGCTTGGGTATAATAACTGCTAACATCTTCGCAATCATATGAAAGTGAAAGAGATGAATGACCATAGGCCTCCGCAAAAAAATTGAAGCAAAACAAAAAATTGAAGATGATCCGAGAAGCCCATCTCCATGACATAAATAAGAATCTTAACCACAGGCAATTCCAATAGCCCCTATAGAAAAGGCAATAATTAGAAAACCTTCAGATCGGTGTGGAATTCAAGAAAAAGAAGCGCAATGGCTCAGCTCAGATTGATGGGAGAAGGCCCATTTCCCTCCCTCCCTCCCCCTCTCTCTCTGAATAAAAAATTACCATAAAAGAAACTAGAGAAGCCTACATTTTACCAAATTGCCTTAACTGCTAATGGCTAAGTTCCAAGTGGGATGGATTGCCCTAGATGCAAAGAAAATAAAGTTGGGACCAATTGAATAAATATGAATCTTCCCCATATATACTAATCCTTGTGTTTGGTCCAAAGAAGGGAAGGGAAGGATAGATAAAATTCAAAAAGCTCTAGTTGATTGATCCACTAGTGTAAGGAAATAGGAGCGCAACAGTGAAGAATACCTCTTGATCCCATCAGGTACACATTCCCTCTCTCTCTCTCCCTCTCTCTCTCTCTTACCCTGTTTCTACCTCCCTCCCTCATAGAAAAACAAAAAATGAACAAGAGTAAAAAAAATCATAGAGATTTTTTGGCATCTCATCCCTAAGGAAACAGAAGATCAAACTGTGAAGGGGGCATGAAATCTCCAAAAAAATCAACAAGAGAAATCTCTCTTGCCAACCTATCACCTTCTTCATTAGCCAATCTATGCTACCAGGGAGCAAGTAATCACATCCAAATTTATGTCTCCAAGACCCTCTATGACCACTAGTCACCTGAGACAAAACTACTGTTGAGTTCCTTGACCAAAAGATTAATGTCTAAGATGGAATATATTGAATGTAATCGTAATGAAACTAGGGCTAGAAACAAGGATCGAACGAAAACTAAAAACCAAGGGATACCTGAAACAAAAAGCAGCCATTTTGTTGTATATGATAAATTATCCAATCAAAGTGGGATATCAAGGAGGACCTTATCTACAGAGCAACAGCAGGACAAATAAAACGAAGAAATGCATTAAAGGGTCGTGCAATGAAAAACTATCTAAGAAATTAGAATGGAAAATTTTTCAAAACCACTACAAAGGCAGCTATGGATTGTGGTACAGAATGTTAGACAACTAAAAAACAAACTTTTCATGAAGATAAATAAATAAATAAAGTTTAACTGAATGAAGATAATAGAGATCAAGCCAGTTTAAGGAAAGCGATAGGACGTGATTTGAGGACAAAACAAGGAAAGTTTATATATATATATATATATATATATATATATAGAGAGAGAGAGAGAGAGAGAGAGAGAGAGATGAATAAACAGTTAGGTTTCATGAAGAACTTATCATTAAAATAAATAAATAGTTGATATTATTACTTAACTCTACTTCCTTGTTATTTAGTTTATGCATCTAGGCGGTTGCAACTTGCATATAAAATAATTTGGCACTTCAGAAAAGTACAAGATCATTATTATCAAACCGAAGCATGATTGCATAGAACTCATATCATTCCAGGTTCAGGAACCAATAATCCTAGTGCGAGAAGTACCACGAGGAAAGCAAAAGACTGGTCACTGCAGACCATCCCACTTGTGGGTCATGATTGGGGCATCCTAGGGTGAAAATTGAACTCCCACAATGGAGATAAGACTCAACAGGTTGGATCTCAAATGCAAAACACCACTTTCAGTTCCATCAAATTGCTGGACTGCCTCAATCTCATCGATAAGCAATTGAATAGTAAAACTGAATTGAATCTAGTCATGGGGTTCCAGAGGGGAGGAATTCACCTAATAATTGATGGTAACTTTTGGAATAATGACAATGAGGATATTCAACTTAAGTTTGCAATACCTAGGTTGGTTATAGTGCCTATCAAATCGAGCATGGACTGGAACAATGCACCAAATTGTCGCGATTTTCATGAAAAGGATTGGAACCTTGACTTCTACAGGGAGACAAGATGTGGCAACCTTGCATTATGACTGCAACAATTTCTTTTGCATGACTACAAAAGGAAAAAACTAAAAAGATAGTTTGATGACTCACAAAGAGACAATCAACCTTACCCATGAATCATTGCTGGAATTCTCAGCAACAAACAGATACCCAAAGTCAACATTTATCTAAATAATACCACCAAGAATGACACCTTGTAAACAAATTCCCAAAACATTAATTACATAGAAAACCGGAAAAAAAAAAAAAGAAAATAGAATTTTGAAACATGTTTCATAGCTATGCTTAATAAAACTCCAACTACCCAAATATTCCCCAACATCTACACTAAACCCTTCTCACAAATTGCTTTTCCAGACATACACAATAACATTGGTGCAATTGTGATGATAAAACCCTCAAATAATTACTACTTATATCTACTCAGAAAAGAGTGTCCATTGAAATTAGCAGTACCGATTACAGTTCACAATATACAGACATTCTCATCTCAGAGGCATTTCATCAAACAGGTCATAGTCACCAACCTAGTGGGGTTTCCGGAAATAGGGTGGGGACTGCTTTTAATGAACCTCAAATTATGATTTTGGATTGGCTTGTAGTGAAGTTGACAGCTGGGTTTCCGCAGAGTGGTACGTGAAGAACAAGGTCTCGATTTGAATAGCTCCCATGGCTTTTTTCGTGTATGATTGCAGAAAATTAACGTTCGGCTGATTATTGTCAACGACTGCATAGCTTTTGCTTTTCGGACTTCTCCAATTGGACCGATCCTTCAAAACATAAAAGGGAAAACATATATATATATATATATATATATATATATATATATATATATATATATATATATATATTTGTGAAGTATTACACAAAGGTTCAAAATAGAGTTTGGGACATATTTAGATTATTTTGAAAAAAAAAATTTTCAAAATATGTTGAAATTATAAATAATGTCACCAGTGATGTTGTAATATTAAGCTTAAAAAAATTAAAACATTTAATATCATGAGTGTTCTTCTGATATTAACTTAAAAAATAAAATCAATATTATAATTAGTGACTGCAATATTAAGGTAAAATAAATTTCAATGCAGCAGTTAACTAGTTTAGACATTATATTGATTTTCAATTTTTTTTATTCTTTTTTTCAAAATAAATTATATATGTCTATAACCGGTCAAAATACAGCTTTGTCCAAAAATAATGTTTTCTAAAAAAGGTTCCAAAAGTAATACATTTTTCAGTGAGTCTTTTCCACATCAGCAAAATAGTAGACAATGTCCATAAATTTAACTTTTTTATTTTTTTTAAGAGAAAAATAAGTTAATTGATTTCAACTAATAATACATCGATAGAAATATAAAATCAAAATCGTTAAAATCACAAACAATGAAACAACATTCATTTAATAGCTGAGTCTAAATTTTTTAAATAGATTAATTTTATTGATTCAAATTAGCAATACATCCGATATAAACAAATAATCAAATTCGTTAAAAACTCTAAAAAATGATGCAATATTTAAGTTAATAGCCTTGATGAATCTAACCTGGCTATATATTTGATAATTTTATGGTATTATAATCATGAATCTAAGTTATCGCATCTTGGCAATATAATTTGATTCGATGTCTTGATCGGTTATTTTGTCGTTCGAATCCTACACATCGAGGGAAAGTCACCAAGTAATAAAACTGACCCAGAAAACCAAAGCCGTTGTAGAATGAGTACAAATCATGGCCCATGATGGCGACAAAGCATGAAAAGCGAAATAAAAATCAGATTTTGTGGAAATAACAATTTTATTAAAAAATATAAATGGTGGAAAATATATATAGTGAGGTGATTTCGGGCCAAGAATGGTAAAAAAATTCACCCCTTATTGCTTATTGTGACTAAAATACTTTTGACTAATGTTCTACAATATACTGACGACAATTTATTTGATTTTTTTGTCTCGATTGTACGTACTTTGCTCTTTCAAATCGTATATCCATAAATTTAACCATTAAATCTAACAAATGTTGTAGCAATTCAAGAGAAATTCTATTAATTTTTAAATATTCTTAACTTTTTTTGGCCTTATTTAGTAATCATTTTCAAAAATAGTTATAAAAACAATTCAAAAAAAAATATATATATATATATATATATATATATATATATATATATATATATATATATATATATATATATATATATATAAACTATTCTCTGATATTTAAACTCATTCGAATCAAAAATATATTTTTTAATCACTGTCTTTTAAAATAAACGGGAAAAATAAAAAACTAACTAAAAAAACTTCCAACAAGCACCATATTTCATGTTGTTTAAACAACAAAAAAACAACATTTGATTACTATTTATAGTTTATTGGGTACTTTTTGGTTCAGATTTTTTAAAATTGTTATGGAGAATTTTGAAAATACAAAGAATAATATTTTGGTGTTTTTAATTTTTTTTCCTTATTATTTAAATTTAGTATTATTTATATTTTCAACAACAAAAAAAAAAAATCTCTTAATTCCTGCTTATTTGAAAACTATTTTTAATAACAGTTTTTGAAAACACAATTTTGGTGTTTTCTTAAAAACTGTTCTTGTTTTTTTAATTTAGTATTTTTTATGTTTTTTTAATATTAAAAATCATAAACCAATTATGTTTTTTCATGTTTTTTTAAATATAAAACAAATTTCAAAAACAAAAACCAAACCGACTCCATTGTGTTCTTCCTGCTCTCCTTGATTCACAGAAAAACAATTTTTGAAATTGGCAACTTAACATGCTCTTTGTTTTTTATTTTATAAAATATTTCAAAATAAGTTGTCAAAAAAAGGCCAATTGTTTTATGTGTTTTTTTTTAAAATTTTCATAAGAATAAAAAAAATATTTAAAAAAATAGTTAAAATCTTCCCAACTTTCTACCATCATCATTTCCTTCACTTCCCATTTCCCAATGCCCTTTCAAAAAGGATTCCCATCCCTCACTGTAACGTTAAGAAAACAAATAGAAAAAGTAAGATGGCTTAATCAATGATAGGTCCTTTCAAAAAGGGAAAAATTCAGTGAAAAAGAAAAAGTGAAATATGCCAAAAGTTATATCATAAATGAGAAATAAAATAAAGTACTTCAAATATCTAAAGTTAAAGCAATAGCAAATATTTAAAAAAAATTAAATTAAATTTTTTTTATTAAATTTGAAGAAGAAATACTAAATACCCATAAGTTATCTCAAGTGATAAACGGGTGGGATAAAAATCGGTATATTTCAAGTTCGAATCTTTATAAAAATAGAATATTAACAACGTGATATGCAGGTCAATGTTATAATATTGTAGGAACTTTAAGAAAAATAATTTTATTGATTCCAACTAACAATATATAAATATAAACATATAATCAAAACCTCTAAAAACCATAAATGATAAAATAATATCTAGGTTAATAGTATAATGAAACGACTAAAAGATTATACACTTGATAATCGAGTTTACATATTTGATATTACTATTATGGTTATAATACTTTAGACTCAAATTCTACAATATACTTATGACCATTTATTTGATTTATTGTATCTGATTGTATATACTTTGCTCATTCGAATAGCTTAAACATAAATAAACGTCGACGAAAATTAAATCGCCGTATTAAGACGACATAACCACCCACCACATCAAGATGACGACAACCATAAGCGCACAAAAGCGATGATAATTACACGCGTAATTTATATGGAAGAACCACTTTATGGAGAAAAAAAAATGGAAAAAATGTATAGATAAGTGATTTCAGACTAATAATGACCAAAATATCACTGCTCATTACTTGAAAAAAAAGACTAATATATCAAAAGTTAAGAGAAATTGAGGTTAAGATTTAGAAAGACGTTAAAGATATTATGATATAAAAAGTGAATATTTATGTATTTTTAATCTCTAATTTTATATTTTATAATAAAATTTGAAATATAATTTTAAAACTAGTATGTAAATATTATCTAATCATTATTGAAAAATCTAAATTTATAAAGAAAAAAGTAAAATTTTATATAATACATTTTACATAAAGAGAACTATATGACCGAAATTAGTTGATGAATGTTTTTTGATAAATCATAGAATTTTTTTTTTTTTTTACATTTTTTCCCTTTACATATTACGTTGTAGTATTATGTTTTTATAAGTATACGAGTCTAAAAACCTCCTCTATTCCACATCCCCTTAGGTTACCCATTTCATTCTTTATTTATTTTATAAAAATTTAAAATAAAATCATATATAATTACTAAAAAAATATTATATATAATTTAAATTAGTTAAAAAATTTATATATTTAAATTATTTAATTTTATGAATTAAAATAAATCGAATGACTTTAAAGATAAAATAAAAGTAATTTATTATTTTTAAAAATTTCTATTTCCTTATTCTTCTTTTTCTTTTTTTATTTCCTCTCAAATTTTATAACAACAAAACATAATCTAAAAATTAAATATTTATTTTGAGTATTTTAAAAAGTTCATTAATAATTAGGTAGTGGATGTATGTGTGGATTATATAACTTTTCCCAATTGTATTGGGACCCACATTCAATAAAGGACAAAAGTTTGCCCATCAAATGAAATTGGAAGGATTTAAGTATGAGAATTGTTGGTTGGGTGGGTGGGCCCCACTTTAGAATTTAAGGAAATATATTTTCATCTTTTTTGCTGACGAGGACAATATATATTCTATGTTTTAGTGGGTGGTATCACATCAATTTAGTGTCACGTATTTTCATAATAATTAAATATAAATGTAGCACATTCAAGTTTCAACTATATTATGCTCTAAATAATATATTAAATTATTTCAAAAAAAAAAAAAGTAATATATTAAATTAAATACAACAACTAGCACTTGACCGTACCATTTAGTTAAGGATAACTGAAAAAACAATTAGGGTTCTATAATTGATCCCGATTTTTTGAAAACTGTTATTGAAAATAATTTTTGAAAATATAGAGAATACAATTTTGGGTTTCGTTTGTTTATAATTTTTGAAAATTGTTTTTTGTTCTTAAAAATAAGGAAAACGAGAAAAACATGGAAAACAAGTTTTGTTTCAAATAATCAAAAAATATTTTATAAAATATCAAAATAGTGTTATCTTTAGATGTGGTAATTCGGGCAAACGGGTTGGACTGGATCGAGTTGACATTAGGCGGAGCCGAGAATAAAAATTTTAGTTCGATTTTTTCGGGCCTAAAATATGACGAATACAATGCGGCCCTAAAGCAGAAGCCAGAGACCAGGACCAAATTACCCTTATAAAGGAAAATTAGGAGCTAGGAGCCAAGCCCATCGAGTACAGGCCCAAAATTTAGCGTCATTTGAGCAAAATTGCTTTATAGTTCTCTTTATTTTCAAAATTCATTTTCACTAACTATTTTAAACAATATAAACCAAACATGTTATTGGTCTTCTTTTAAAACTGTTCTTATTCTTTAATTTTAATTTTTTTTATGTTTTTGAGAATAAAATTTGGGAATCAAACATATTCTCTTTATTTTTTCCTTATTTTTCATTAAAAAAACAATTTAAAAAAATAGGAACTAAAGACGCCATAAACAACTATTTTGTATTGCATTATTGTAGTAATTCTTAGTGAAATTATTCTTTACAATTTGAGCCGAACAGCCTAAAATACTATCAAGATGGGAAAAAATAGTTTAGGGCTTTTCCGACTTTTTCCCTTGATAAAAAACGTATACTTCAAATCCAAAATATTAATTTTATTAGAAAAATATTTTCCTTGATAGACATTTTTTTATTTTTTTGACAGTTAATCACACGTGGTTACAAGATGTAAAAAAAAGCATTTTACTTATAATGTGTAAATTATTCATATTATGACTTTATATAACGAATATTAAATGATGTCCTGTCAGAGTTAATATGAAAAGATCGATTAAGCGCATATATTTAATAATAAAATATATAAAATATATAAGGTATATACATAATATAAACGTGATTTGATCCCAATGGTATATCGGATCAAAGCCTTGTTATATGAGCTATCGTGAAGCCGCGAAAAAACTAATTATCTATACTTGTAGTATCGAAAAATCGTAATAAGTGATAGTATGCTGTCATGTCATCCCGATGATAAAGCCTTGTCATGTCATCATGAAAAAACTAGATTAATATGGGAAAAATCATTTTATTGAAAAAAAATATATAAAGATAAATAAGAAAACAATGAAATTGATGATTTCGAATATTTTTTTATCAATTTTGAATAAAGGTCTGAAAAAGAAAACATATAAAGGGATGACTAGAGTTTTGCGATTGAAGTGTAGCTTGATTTAGCTCATTAATATAAAATTTTAAAAATGTATAAGTTTGTGATTTTACTTATATTTAATTTCTTTGAGAATTTAACGAGAATCCTAAAAGGAAAACAGGAAAAGGCTAAGATTATGAATTGATGGCATTCAAATCCAAAAGCAATAATTGCAAATTGGGCGGCGGCAGCATCTGTGTCACGTGCTGGGACACAGCGAGCCGATTGAGGAACAGAAGGCTATTATATATTAAAGAATATAATATATACATTTTATTTGGTTTGATAGTATGTTTATTATATGCATGAAAATTATTGTTTAGAATTTCATTATCACTAAACTATGATCAAGGTATTTATAATAATCATAAATATTATCAAATTATAAAAATATTCATATATCATAAATATACCGTCCTGTATTATAGGGGTGAACTTAATTTACTATTTTATCATTTAATAAAAAGGATCTCCTGATAGACAATGTCGTCACTTTATTTCCATATTTTTCATAACATAATATATGGATTAGAAAACTATTAAAAAGGGAAAACTTTCATAAATATTTATAAAAATGATATTTTATAAAAATAATCTTAAAAATATCATAATTTTTTATAAAAATAGTCTTAAAAATGTAAAGATAAATCATACAAATGAATTATTAAAATCTGATTCAAATAATAAATAATTGAATTATAGAAAAAGATCTATATTCAAATTATTATAAGAATATATTATTATAATGTAATATACAAATAAGTAATGTAAAAGATTAAATCCTCGGACTTATCGTCCTTCATGGTCATTTTTATCCAAATAGATATATTTTTTATACCTCTTTTTGCATTTAAAGGAAAATATTAATTTTCAAAAATAAAAACTGGTATTATTAGATCTGGATAGATCCGTGTCTGTGGAAATGAATATTCACTTTTCTGCTCGTGATGACGACAGGCAGTTAACCTTCCCAACCAACTCCTTTCCCTTTCTCTCGTGTTCCGTTAATGTCTGGCCGCCTCTCTCTCTCTCTCTCTCATATATATTTTTGTTCTATTTAATTATTTTCTACAATATATATTTCTTAAAATTAATGTGTGTGTGTGTATTATTAAATTCACTCCTATCTCATTCCATCTCCTCCCCCTTTTTGTTTTGTCTTCTCTTCTTGTTTCTAATCTCTTATGTAGAGGGTCTTTCCTCCATTCCCTCTCTTCTCTTTTTTCTCTACCATCACGTTTTTTTGTTCTTCCTCTGACCGCAAATCATGACTCTGCTCTGTTTTTCGTGTCTCTTCTTTTGGCTCTTCTTCTGTGTAGATGGTGGAGTTGGAGCTGAAGATGTGGTTGTGCCTGTGGTGGTGGCGGCTGGCGGTGGTGGTCCTTCGGGTCTACTCCGCCGCTGCGCCAGCAACATTGCCAGGCCAGACTTCTCGCCGTTCAGGCCAGGTGTAGCAGTGATAAAGTGGAGTTCTCGCTATGTTTCGGTTGCGTTTTCCATTTTCTTCTTCTCTACGCTAAGCACTGCAAGAGAGGGAACGGCGTCGTTTACACGCCTCCGCTTTCCTCCGCTGCCAGGAAGAACTCCGGCATTGACAGAACGGTGATCGATTCGCTGCCGGTTTTCCGATTCGCCTCGCTTCGCGGCCTCAAGGACGGTCTCGAGTGCGCTGTCTGCTTGAACCGGTTCGAACCGGTCGAGATACTGCGGCTGTTGCCGAAATGCAAGCACGCTTTTCACGTTGAATGCGTGGATACCTGGCTTGACGCCCACTCCACCTGCCCTCTCTGCCGCTACCGCGTCGATCCGGAGGACGTCCTCCTCGTGGAAGAGCCGAAAATCTCGGTGGCGCCGCCCCCGGAGCCGGACCCTCCCGAGGCCGAGAAACCGGATCCCGAAGTACGGCGAGTTTCGGGGAGGCATTCGTCGGCGGGGGAGAGACGGAGCGGGTTAGTCCAAATCGTGTTACACAAGCCTGACGAAACGACGTCGTCGAGGAGGTCACTCGACAGCTCCGGCTCCAGCTCGATAAAGAGAAACGAAGCCGTAGCCGTCGGATGCTTCGACCGACCGAGAAAAGACGAACTACTTCTCACAAGCGAAGACCGAAACAGCTTCGAGCGGCGGCTGGACCACCGGATCATAATCTCCGCAGCCGGATCGGGAGGGTTCCACCAGCGGTGGAGCGACGTACAGCCGTCGGATCTACTGTATCTACGGTCAGAAATGATAATAAGCGACAGCCGTCGATTGTCGTCCGTATTGGGATCTCGGCCGTCGCTTTCATCGAAGGGCCGACCGCATCGTCAGAGCCAGCAGCAGCAGCTACACTCGAACAGGAAGGATGGAGAGCTGCACTACTGTCATGTAAACATTGAAGGCAGCAGCTGTAGTGGCAGAAGCGTAATTAATTCAAGAAGCGTGTCCGAAATCACGAGCCTCAGCAGACTGGGTAGTAACTACCATCACCTCGACCGTCACCATCAACAGCGACAGGCAGGTGTCGTGTCGAGATGGGTGGCGTGGATCTCACAGTCAAGGCCATCTATACGGTCAGAACGGCCCGTCACTTTAGCATTGTAGCGGGAATGGTTAGTTATACTGTACGGGACAACAGCTCCAGACGGCAGGAGGCATGGATATTCCAGACAACCGATGATGACTAATCAACACGTGGATCATGAGGGCGTTGCATTTGGAATCACTAAAGGGAGCAACTTCTTTTTTATTTTTTTATTTTTCTAAACAGACATTATTTAAAATATATCTCCGGATTTCATCAATTGCCGCGTTGGCCATTATTTCAAATAATAAATCAATATTCTTATTTTTTATAATTTTTTATTCATTTTCAATAAATTATAATAATTAATTTTTTAATATTTATGAAAAAATATTTTTCATATCAAATTATTAATTTGTATTGATTATGGTTTAACTTTTTCAGTCACCCTTCCAATTTGGGGGCCAAAATAATTGCTATGAGACAAATGGGTTGTCAGATTGAAGATTGAATAATTTTATTATCAAAATTCAAATGAAACTAATTCAAACTTATATTTCAAATTTGAAATAAAAAATAAATTCAAATTTAATTATTTTTGTATGTTATTTCAAACTTATTTTATTTAGTTTTTTTTATTATATAAATTTTTAATGTTGTCAACAAAATTATATAAGTTTTTAATCAATTTCATTCGTTTTTTTTTTCCTTTCATATTTTTTAAAATGAAAATAAACATGAATAAAAAAATTATCTGCATATATCAGACTTAAAAACATCTGAATAATCAATAATCATCCCGCTAGAAGGATACAATCAATAAATTCATTGAATCAATCTTCTAACTTCCTTTGGTACCAACTATCTAAAAATAAAAATAATTAAAAAAAAAATCCCCCTAAAAGGGTTTTTGGTCTTTCCACAAAGTAATAGCCAAAATAGTTGATTCAAAGTCTTTTATTTTTCGTTCCTACCCCTTTTATACCTATGGGTCGGAGGTTACATGTTTAATGCTCATAATTAGGGGCATTTATGAGTGGCCCGTTATTTCCTTTCGTTGCACATTCATTTGTACATTAATTGTCCCATATTAACTATAGTGTCATGCATGTCTAAGAGGATTGTAACATACACATCATTCTCTTCATCTTCATGCTCGATCTGATTGTTCGAGGTGGTTCGCTTGCCTTTTGCTGAGGTGGTCTCATCTTCATACTCGAGTTGGTTATCCAAGGTAGCTCACTTGCCTTTTCCTGAGATGGTCATTTTGAGTTGTCATCCACCCTCCTATCCTTCTCTGCTCGGGTTCAAATGCTTGTAACTAGGTTAGGTCCGGATGATGCATACTCAATCGAGTATGGGCCTGGCTCCCAATAAATGCTCACTGCACGGTACGTGTCCTCGGACTTATCCCACTCCACTAGCCCCCCTAGCATCGTTTCAAGCCATTGGAGTTGGAATGGCGCTAAACTCTTTGGTCGTCTGAGGCCAAAGGGCCAGGTGCGAACATTTCCTGGAGAACATCTTAGGGAGTCCTGTAGGGACTTATGTTGCCCAAGGTCAAGGATTGTCCAAATGCTAACCGCCTAAGGCATCATTTCATGGAGAACATCTCAAGGGAACTGCTCGAGTACTGGCTCATCCCATGGAGATCATCTCAAGGAGGCCGCCCGAATACAGGGCTTATCTCATGGAGAACATCTCAAGGAAGTCACCCGAGTACATGGCTCATCTCGTGGACAACATCTCAAGGAGAACATTTCATGGAGTACATCTTAAGGAGAACATCTCAATTTAGACGAATATATCTCAAGGGTTTTATCTCTTTCTCGAGTAGAATATCTCAAGGATTTTCTTATAGGGAACTCATCTCATAGGATCATCTCAAGGAGTACTACTCAGAGGTAGAATCGTCTCAAGGAGTTTATGAAAATATAACCATCTCAAGGGGTTCGTCTCACGGAGATATATAATCATCTCAAGAAGTTCGTCTCCTGGAGATACAATTATCTAAAGGAGTTCGTCTTATGGAGACATAGTCATATCAAGGAATTCGTCTCGAGAGCTCGGCATAAGCTTTTGAGCTCGGCATATTAAGGAGTTCGTCTCATGGAGCTCGGCACAGCTCTTAAACTTAGCATATCAAGGAGTTCGTCTCATGGATCTTGACACAAGCTTTCAAGCTCGGTGTAAGTTTTATATTGCTTGATACTTAGGTTTAATTCTTTGACACGTTACTAGTTTGGGCGCAATAACTTCACATTCTCGGTGGGGTGGTCATCTAGATCGCCCCCTCCTTACGACTTACACTAAGGTCAAGGGACCCTGCCTCGGGCTTGCTCCTCTCATCTTGTTCTCTGTCATCCTGTTTGTTGCGGCTCCTCTTCCCTTTACCCCTTAAGTAGCTCCGTGATTCAAAGGCGCTAGCTCTGGATTCGCAGTCATTTCTTATAACATCGCTCTCGAGCATAGCGTACTGGTTACCTCTTTAGAGCAGTTCATTGATTGAAGTCGGAGGCTGTAGAGAGAGAGAGAGAGAGAGAGAGAGAGAGAGAGAGAGAGAGAGAGAGAGAGAGAGAGAATCGAAGAACTATGTGTTCGAATTGAATAAGCGTGCCCGTGGCACAGCCAGAGGCGGTGTCAGCTAACATAATCCAAGCTATGATGAGGCGGCCCCAAATGCTTCATGAAATACCTGATGGTCTCGAATCTCCCTATTCACATGTGAAATAGACCGGTGACACTCTATTTTTACCGCACTGAGCATATATAATGGGAAACAAATTTCTCAGTGTCAGCGAAAGGACATTCACAGGAGTTTTGGGGCGGCGATTAGAACCACGACAAGGCTGGACCTTCTAAGTTGGATGGGAATACCTAGCACATAAAGGCATCATTCCCTATCCGGAGAGTCATGATCTGTCGATAATACTTCCTTATGGTCGAGAGGGTCATGACCATCCTTATATCTAAAATTCGGCAACACGAAATGGGGTCTGGGCCTCTGGTTGAGGATAGCTTTTCAGATGAGCAGCAGCAGAGATGGCGATAAATGCTCGCATGGCCCAGCGGGTTCGGGTTTCCTCTTGGTGAAGCGTTGGTTCCTCGTGGAGCCCCGTGTCACCGTGGGTGGCATCGGGTGGGGAGTGGTTGTCAGGTGGACTCCGGACTACATGAGGCTCAGGCGGGTTGAGCGGGTCATCCATACGATGGAGTGGTCTTTGTCTGGGCGGAGAGTAGCGTTGGTGCGGCGTTTCGTAGGGTAGTGTTCTTTTTGCTTAAAGAAGCATTGGCTGCTAGGAAAGAGACCAACTTTTGATGGTAAGTCTGTTACTCCTTGACCTCCTCTCGGTGCATCAGTGTTAGTTCATGGAGGTTTTTTTGAATCGAAGGAGTAGATCTTCCATTGACTTGGGTGACTTCTTGAATCGGTGGTGTAGTGCATCAGCGATGTGAGGAATGACTCATAAATGACATCAATGAAAGGGTTTTATGGTCCTTCCCGCAGTAATAGTCGAATAGGCGTCGAAGTCCTCATTTATTTTAAGTTTCCTACCCTTTTTTACATACCCATGGGTGGAAGTTACATGTTTCCAATGCACCATAATTAGGGCATTTTATGGTGATGATTATTTCCTTATGTTGCACATTAATTGTCTCCTACTAACTAGAGCGTCACGCCTGCCTAGGAGGATTATACCATACACATCATTCTCTTCATCTTCATGCTCGATCTGGTTGTCCAAGGTGGTTCGCTTACCTTTTCTCGAGGTGGTCCCATCTTCATATCCGAGCTAATTATCCGAGATAGCTTACTTGCCTTTTCCCAAGATGGTCATTTTGAGTTGTCATCCACCCTTCTACCATTCTCTACTCGAGCTCAAATACTTGTAACTGGGTTAGGTCCGGATCATACGTACTCAATCTAGTCTAGGCCTAGCTCCAAATAAATGCTAACTACATGACACGTGTCCTGGGACTTATCTCACTCCACCCCCAAACAGTCCTTTCAGGTCGGTGGAAACCAATCTAACTATCTCGAATTGGTCCTCACCCCTCTCATCTTTTCTTTGCAGATGATTTGATCATGTTTGCTGAGGCTACGGCAGACGAGGTCATCAAAATAATGCAATGCTTGAATCTCTTTTGTTTCATGTCGAGTCGAAAGTGAATACCCGAAGTCGACCATCATTTATCTCATGCGGTGGACTTGAAGGCCGAGGCGAGATAAAATCTCAGCCGTATGCAGATCCATTCATGGGAGGTACCTCAATATACAAACATCTCTTGGATTATCTTCGAGTCTGGCGGTATCAAGGTGGAAGAGCGGTCGTCCTCACCTCCCATGCCGGTTTATCTGATAAATTTGCTATCCTCCCTAAAGGCATCTACAACAAACTTGACCAGATTGTAAGAAGCTTCATCTAGAGCCATGCAAAGGAAGGCAAAGGAATAGGGAGGTTTAGGATGTAAGATTTTCTTAATGTGGGCTTTATTAATTGAAATGAACTGAATTAATTTTGGTATAATAAAGTGAGATATGTGGATTCTTAATTAGTTTAATATGGAAATTTGCGAGGTGTGAAATTTGTAGTCTGGCCGACAGTAATGAGAGGGCAGTGGTCGGAACTCTATAAATATAAAGCTTTCGAGTCCCTCCTAACCACAGGATCGTTATTTTTACTCACATGTCAGTTCGGAGAGAAAGATTTTCTCTAACTCGTGAGTGGCCAGATCTTATTAAGCGGTGTGCATAAATCTGGGGATAAAGGAAGATCTTGAGATCGTATTTGCAGTCTTCAGCGATTCCGCATCCACGGATTCCAAATCAGGTATGCTATTTTTAGATTCTCTCTATTATTATGTTTTGTATTCTAATTATGGTGATCTAGGAAGATTTTCCATTGTCTACGAGTTGGTGTCGGAGCAGCCATGGGTTAAGAATCATTTATAGATTGAATATTTTAATTTTTTAAGGGTTTTATTCCGTCGGGTTTTACATCTAGTTTAGGAAATTTTCTTGAGTCGAACTTGAATTTTATTGCATATTTGGAATCTACTCATCAAGACGAGAAGATCGGTGGGTGGCACGTCGCGGAGGAATGGGCCGGCGCCTCGTGCCAGCCCGCGCGCCTCCCACACGCATTAAGCGCGACGGCTGGCGTGAAAGGCAGCGCGGATTGGAACCGCGCGGTTTCTTGGCGTCATGTTGGCCTCGGCTTGGCCCATTCACACCACCGGTGGACCGGTTCCAGTCGCAGTGCGGCGTCGCGGCGTCATCTTGACGATACGAGCAGGCTACGTTTTTGCAGGCCCGTCGATGCAGGCGGTTTTTGACCCGACCGGTCCAGCGCCCCGGAGCCAGTTTTACCCGATCCGGATGGCGATCATCTTGGCCCGGCCTGATGACGTCATCGCGACGTCATCGGTAGGATCTGACCCAGGCAGGTGCAGGCCGGTTTAGACCTCACGCCCAGGCGGCCGTGCGGCGAATCCGTGTCCATTTTGGGCGATCTTGAAAGTACCCGGCCTTTCGTGTCGAGATGCTCTGATGTGACATATTTATTTACATGTTTAGGCTGTTACATATTGAATCGTAAAGAACTCTATACGCATATTTTTGGGTATTTTTGCGTGTTTCTTGTATTTCTCTATGGTTTGGAAATATGTATGATAGCTCACGTAGCATATACCACACTAAGGACTAGAGTGTAATTCATTGACTATTAATGGTCGCGGTATAATTAACGCATGACATGTAATGTAAAGACATACGCCCACATTTTTCGTACGGCGTATATATATATATATATATACCTATATTGAATATGATACATAAAGTTTATATCCCTGGTATGAGAGATTTTCAAGGATTCAATTGGGTTGTGACACCGCCTAAAGTGGCACACTTGACCGGGCTCAGAAATATCGCCCCATATCAGGGTGGATGTCTCTGCTTTTATCACAAGGATCATACTCCCAAATATGCGATCCTGTTGGGCTCATAGTGATACATACAAGATGTGCTCGAGAAATGATTTGATCTTAGTGGTTCATACACCCAAAGGTGGTGATTTCACTAAAATTAGAATATGTTCTCAAGGACCGCTACGTGCAGAGCGTATAATCGCATGTCATATTTTCTCGCCCAAAGCGCGATGATATATATGTATGTAATTCTCTGCAAGTATTCATACAGATGTCAGATCAGATCGCTTCATTGTTTTCTACCACTTTTTCAGAATCTAAATTCCATTTCACTGAGGTCCTTACTGGATTGAACTTAAGAATGGTATATTTCTATTTGAATGGAGTCGGCGGATGTTCACACAAGCTCTTACAAAGGATGTTTGCATATCATGTTCACCCCAGATTTAAGTCAAGAAAACTACTCCATGCTACTGGGAAAAGAGCTAAATCTAATTTGCTTTTATCGACAATGAAGAAATCCATTCGCAACACTTAAAAAGTGGTTTACCAACCGACTGCATCACATGAAATGATGGAAGCCTTAGAGGCTAGAAACCGCACTTCATCCAATGCTGAGGTTGGAACACTTCTTCAAAAGCTCTTCAACATGAAGTATGATGGCACTGCTGGGGTTAGAGATTATGTCCTAAGGATGGTAGACCTAAAGACGAAGCTTCAAGCTCTTAATGTTACCATTCCTGATGCTTGCATCGTGCATCGCTTCTCCTAAACACCCTTTCTTTCACCGATTTTCGCATTATAAAGACAATTACTATTCCCAAGATTTACTTATCATTAACGACTGATAGCTAAGGGTATATAGGCTAACAGTAAACTGGCATGAGAAAGAAAGATCCGGCCTTATATGCTTCTCTAGTTCCCATAAAAGAAAATAAGAAGTTCAAAAGTCGCACTCATAAAGGTACTCATGAAAACTACCTAAGATGGTCATCAAGAGACGACATGACTATTCGATATGGTTATTTGTACTTTCTGATTAAAGAAAAGGCCGGAAGCCCTCGACAAGTTCAAGATTTTTCTGACCTAAGTCGAAACAGCTTGGGAAAAGTCATAAAGGTTGTTAGATCCGACCGAGGCGGAGAGTATTATGGCAAGCATGGCGATGCCGAATGTTTTGCGCCATTCGCCAATTACTTAGAGGACTTCGGGATAGTGGCACACACTATGCCCTGAGTCCCGAGCAAATGGTAGCCGAAAGACGAATCGTATTCTTATGGAAATGGTAAGGAGTATGATTAGTAGGACAAATTTACCTGTTTTTCTGTGGGGTGAAGCTTTGAAAACAACTTTGTACATTCTAATCAGATACCCAAAAAGTCAAGCTTCATCGACTCCTTTGAAGTTGGCACTGGCGTAAAGCCTAGCTTAAACCATCTTGGCTCGTGACGTCCCACAGGTCAAACAGATAATCCAACATTATATAAGTCGGACTCTAGAACCACTTGTGTTACTTCTGTATCTACTCAGAACATCTCAAGGGATATTTCCGCTCTATAATCCCAATGGAGTGCACAAGAATCGCTAATCACGCATGCCTAAGCCAGCTGATGTCAAGAAAGTAGGGTCAAGCCACGTACTACTGAGGATAATAGTACCGTGGGTAATATGATATCTTTATCTCCTCCCATACAGATAATTATGGGAACTCCCACACACCATATTGAACCTGTTGAGACTCTGATCCCCGTTGTCGGTGACACCCAACGGTTCATCAAGGCTCTCAGCATTTAATATGGCTATTAATATAATTCAAAGAAGGAGATCCACTAGTGAAAGACGATCACCATACCACCGCATCATTTAGTCTATATAGGAGAGCAAGACTACGATATGCCGGCTTCCTGAATGATCTAATAACTTATGCGCGAGCTGTTGGTCTCAATGAATCAGAGTTTGATGCAAATGAGACGAATTCAATCTACGAGGCATAATGGAGTTTGGGAACTAGTCAATTCATCTAAGGTCATAGACCCATTGGCCGCAAACGGGTGTATAAGACTAAAAGGGACCCTAAAGGAAAGATTGGAAGTTTAAAGCCGACCGGTAAACAGCGTTTCACTCAGAGAGAAGGAGTAGACTATGAAACAACTTTTTCTCCGGTCTCTTCTAAAGATTCTTCAGAAATGATCACGTGCATTAGCTGCTCATTTCGATACGGAGTTACATCGATGGATGTTAAAACCTGGGCCTTTCATCAATGGAGACCTTTAATGAAGAAGTCTATATGATGCAACCAAAGGTTTCTATGCAAATGATTCAGTACACTTGTATGTAGACTAAAAAGTCTATTTATGGTCTCAAGCAAGCTTCTAGACAATGGTACTTAAAGTTTCATAGTGTTGTTGTTTGCTATGGTTTTGTTGAGAACAAAGTAGATCGTATATACCGCAAGGTCAAGGTAGAAAATTCATTTTCCTAATACTCTATGTGGATGATATCCTCGCTTAAAAGGTACGACCGGGTTTACCATACGGGCACTGCCGATGCTTCGTCGTTAAATTTTGATACGTAAGGACCTCGTGAGGCTGCCTTTTGTCTCCGGGCATTGAGATCTCACAGAATCGCTCTTCATCAATAGGGCCGATCTCAGAGGCATGTCGATCGTATTTTAGAAAGATTCAACACGCAACAACGTGAAACCGTAATTGCTCCCGCCCTGTAGAGGTGATAAGTCGAACCACAACGCCCCTATTCGATATCGTAAAGCCCAAATGAAGAATGCACCTATGCTAGTGCACTGGGAGTATTATGTATGCTCAAGTATGCACTGTGCCGATATTTCCTTGCAATGCAGACTTGCGCGCATATCGGCCAAATCCGTGACATGATCATCGGGTCGCCAAGAAGAGCATGAGGTACTTAAAGAGGACAAAAGACTATATGCCGATTTACAAACATGTTCGTGACCTACGCCTAGTCGGGTATTCGGATTCAGACTTCACGTCGCCAGGATGAAAAGAAGTCAACAAATGTTACATCTTAAGTTAGCAGGAGGTGCAGTATCATGGAAAAGTGAGAACAAATCAATAAAGATCCTCACCATGCAAGCTGAGCTCAGAGCATGCTTTTCAACCACTACTCGCACACCTGACTCCGAAACCTCACAAGGAGTTAACCGTATTTGATTTGCTGGATGTTTCATACAAATAGACATGACAATAACTCCGCATTGTCAGTTATTAACAACAATGAGGTCTCAAGGGTCTAAGCACATGGAGGTCAAGTACCGACTATAAAGGAAAAAAGTTCAAACCTATGACATCATAAAGGGAGCCACATTTCAACAGATGATATGATACAGATCCGCTTAACTAAAGGCCTTCGCCTGCGTATTTGATCGACATGTCATTAACATGGGCTTGTGAAAGACACGGATACTGTGAAATTATGCGGGAGTTTAAGTTTTATGTTGCTTTTATGAAGTTGCTTGAATCCGATTTCATTACATTTGTAATATTTGAATTTGTATCAACTTTTCGCATTCAATAAGGTATTTGTGAATGTAGATTTATTAAGTCGAGGCAATATTAAGTACTGTTATGCAAATTCGAGGTATTGTGTAAAACCTCGAGTACAAAGCATGTAAGATTCTTGGCATTAGCCTAACAATATGTCTTGTTACATTATAAAGTAAAGTTACCTATCAAGGTAACACATATACAGTTCGTTGGAACCATGATGGATATTCTCCACGACACTGTGCCATGACACTTAAGGAGAGAATTCGATTAACAAAATGGATAACACATGAAGTATCACCATTGGCGAGGTATCATTCATTTAACACACTACCATATCAACTATCAAGAAAGCTGAAAGACTTGTGACCATGGAAGGGTCTCTGTGGTGAGTACATGCAATTACCAATATATGATTCGTTCTAAAACTTTATGGGATGGGATTGACTATTAAGAATAATCTCTGCACCAATACGGCTACACATTACCGCTGTTTCAATTAATATCGCCGTTTTAATGTAAGCATTTTCTTAATGCCAGTTTTATTAATTGAAAATGAACCGACTAATTTTTGCCTAACAAAGTCGAGACATTGTGGATTCTTAATTGGGCTTTAATACGGCCGACAGGCATACGAGTACGCCTAACAGAATGAGGGGCCCGTGGTCGAACTCTATAAATATAAAGCCGTTCTCCTAACTCTAAGGATATCGTTATTTTACTCACATACGTATTCAGAGAGATTTTCTCTAACTGTGAGTGATGCCCCATTAAGCCAATGTCATAAACTGAGGATGCAGAAGATCTTAGATCGTATTACAGATCTTCACGATTCCCGCATCAAGCAACCATGGATTCCAAATCAGGTTTGCTATTTTTGATTCTTTCTATTATTATGTTTTGTATTCTAATTATGGTGATCTAGGAAGATTTTCACGTGTCCTACATGGGAGTCAGAAAAAATTGGTAACATGACTATTGCTATACTGGCCAAGCTCGGCTGGAGACTTCTCTCGGTTCTGCGTAGTAAGTATATCTGAGGCACAGTGGAAATCTGAAAACTGACCCACAAACACTATGCATCCAACGCTTGAAAGGAATTGTAGCGACGACCCGTTACGAAGGCAATTCACAGTGGCGTTAATTTATAGCTTGAGGGAATACTTTCTGTCTGAAGATTCCTAGATAGGGGACACCCTGCTGATTATTAATCTTGCCCTTAAAGAGATACCCATTATCTCATTTTCAAGCGAATCAAAGACAGTATAGAACCATAACACGGGGTGGGATTGGGGAGAACTTTCGGAATTGCTCCCTGTTTAGATCAAAGCTCTTTTGTTAACGATACTCCTTCGTTAGGATGAGAATGATGAAGATGGATTGTGTTGGGGGCTAATATTCGATGGAGATTTTGTTAGAACTAAGCTCAGATAATTTTAATTAAATTAGACTTTAGAACATATATGAGCGAATTATAAGCCCAAGTATGTAAGTGGATTCAATGGTACCACTACAAGAAAACATGCATTTCCAAACGAAAATTTAAGGACAAATTATAAATTCATTGTTAAATATAATTTTTCTTGATAAAATTCCAAATTTTGTTATTTAAAATAGTTTATTGAAAACTTTTTTCCAATGAAATTGATATTTTCGTCACCAAAAGTTATGGCGGGAAAGTTTAGCGCATTTTTCTTGGCGCCAAAACATTTGCGACGAAAATAAACATTTTTTCAACAAAAACATGCATCGGGAAATATAATTTTCCCCAACGAAATTTACTTCCTCACTAAAAATTATAATTTTTTATTTATATTTCCAGACGATATTATTTCACCAGTGATTGTATTATTTCATGAGGATTACTGTGAATATTTGTTACTAAATATTGTCCTTATTTACTAACAAAATGATTTTGTAAGTGAATATTTTATTTGATAAAGAGTTCAAAATTTTCATGAATTAAATACTTATTAAATTGTTATAATAAAAAATAATAAAAATATTCAAGTGGTTAATAATATAATATATGTCTTTTATACATAAAATATAAGTATATCATAATATTTATTTGAATGAATATACACAAACTTGATTAACGAATGATAACATTTGTATTTATCATCTTTAACTAATACTAATTATTTTCTCTAAAAAAACTAACCCTCATTTAATAGATGGATCTATGTTTAATAAAAATTTCAATAATGTTTAAAGTTCCATAATTTGACAAATTCAATTTAAATTTTAGTGTAATTAAATTTATTATATCATATAAGTAAAAAGTTTTTAGGGTAAAATATAGAACAATAGATTGATTCAACAAATTATTATTTAATTAAAAAATAAAATATTATTTTAATTTTAAATAACCTCATTATGCATCATTAGGGTTATTTATAAACCGTTCAAGACCGTAAATCGAATCGACTGCACTCCGAGCTTAATCGATTCGACCCTCGATTCCAAAATAAAAATAAAATTTCGTTCTCGTCCAATGAACTGGAAAACTTAGATCCGTGACCTGCTTTTAAAACTTTTTTTAGAATTAGGATAAAAATTTATAAGAGACAGATTTTTATATTTTTATATAATATAATCAAATTTAATAGTCATTTATCATTTATTCTTATTTTTAAGCAATTAGATACCTTTATCTTTATTTATAAATAGATAATCATTTATTTACAAATAGATAATTCAAAATTATTTATTTATTTATAAATGGATAATAAATTATTATTTATTTACAAATAGATAATTCATATTATTTATTTAAAGAAAATGATAGTAATTGGACCAATATTACTTTATTCTATAACAAATATATTTTATAATCTTAGTATGTTTATAATTGAAAATTAATTCTTTTGAATGGACAAGGATTTTGTCATGACTATTTATAATTGAAACATATGAAGTTTAAGACCTTTTGTCATTTTCTATAATCATTTTGGAAAATACTTGAATTTATTGTGTTTGCCATGATTTTGTTTTTGCAACTATACTGTAATACATGACTTTATTTTGTTTTTATGACTTACAAGTTAGTTGTATAATGTATTAGACTTTACTTTTATATGTTATTTGGGAATTTGATTAGTTTGTGTTAACTACTATGTTGGACAATAAGTTTGCTCATAATATAAGTGAAAAGTAATAACATTTACATGCTCGTGAGCCTATATTACATATATATAGTGATATAGTGTAACTGAGTAATGGTTAATGGGCAGTAAATAGATATAACTCATATATATTTTGCATACTTATTATTTGAATAGTTGATATAATCATATAAGGAATAAAGAAAACATAATTTAAGAAGAAGAAAAAAACTAGTACACCATTCTGTATCAGTCCAAATTCGATTTTTAGCATGCTCTCGATCCCGTCCGAACTCGGACATTTTGTCTCCAAGTCTTAGATTGCGGTGTTTTCTGTCTTGATTAATCTTGGCATCTAATCCGATTTTGGACCGGAAGGGAACAAGATATGCATCATTATATTTAAGTTGTCTTAATTAATAAAATATAAATTATAAGTGACGCCATAAAACTAGTAATTGTTAATAAAATAGATTTTTTGATACAAATATGTAATTTGTTTTAAATATATATATTTTAGTAATTATTTATCAATTAAGATTTTGTGGAAAATACTTATAATAATATTGTCTCATTTTAATTTTTTTTAATTAATAGGACAATAAGTTACACCACAAAAATAGTTGTTAGAGTTATCTCTGCTTAGCTTGTAGATATTGTTTTTTTAAATAAATGTTGTATTTTCATTAGAAATAATATTTTATTTTATAAAATAAAAACTCACAATACAAATCATCCTTACATATTAATTAATAGTTTATTTTATTTTTATATATATTTGTTTTGTTTAATTAGTAGTTATTTGATTTAAAAGATTAGTTAAGAATAAATAATAAATTATATCATAATAACAATAAAATTGTACTATTAATTTGATAAGAACTATATAATTTATATATTCTTTTTTTAATACATGTAATTTATAGATTCTTAACAACATATTTATATAATGGTTTTTATTCCTTATTTTAAATTTATAAATTTTATTTTTTATTTTTTTATTTATTAAATATAATATGTAACTAATTAGTAAGAACATTTGATTATCATAAGTAATTAAAAATTTTAAATTACCCTACAAAAGTAACACTCGGTAACTATATATTTGTTATTTGATGATTTTCAAGAAATTAATGTCTGTTTATATTTAAAAATATTTTTAATTATATAACATAAAAATATGAGAGTTGAAGATCTAATTACATTTTAATAAATTATTTATAATTTAGATTTATTTAATTATTAATTCATAATTCTATAGAAATTACTAAAATTAACTTGTCATTAATAACAAAATAGCTAAAATTATCATAAAAGAATATAATAAAGTATATCATAAAATATCATAGATAATAATAATTTTTTTAAGAAATTTTTTAATTGCATATTTTTTTTTAAAAAATATTTAACTTATGATTTGTATTTCTTACATTTAAATTTAATTTTCTATTTATAGTTTAATATATTAAATATCATTTATAATTCGATTAAAAAATATCATTTATAAAAAAAAATCAGTTTAAAAAATTTATATTGGATAATATAAATAATATAAACTAAGAAAGAAGTCGGAAAAATAAATCCACATATAATGCGTGGAATGCAGAACATGCTAACAAACATGTGACATGTAGTTTGTTTGTTAAATAAAATAAAAATATTAGAAAAACTTATCGCCTTCATATCTAACAAACACCATAACTATCACCAGATAAATGCTTCTTTTAACGACTCTACCAGTAGCATTTAACACGAGTTATACAGCTTGAGGGTTATTAACTTTGAAAGCATCGAGTCTCCTACTTTAAGAAGTTAAATTAAATCGCAAAGATTGTGCTCAGTTGAATCTAAGTATGCCCATTTCCAAATCCTATTTTACTATATGTTTTGTAAAATGAAGATAACTTATTTATTTTTTGTAATATCATAGTATGTAAATGAATGAGAGATAGTTTTATAGATAGATGATGATATGATCCTGAAGTAAATGTATGATAATGTGATGAGGAGTGAACCTATTTTGATTTCATGATATAATTTTGAAAGAGTATATATATGTTGATATGAATAAACCTAAAGAAAATAAATTTTTGTCGAATAATACGATTCTTTGCATTTATTTATTTATTATTATTATTATTATTATTGTAAAATTATTATTATTATTATCTCTTATTATTTTATTATTAACATTATTAATATTTATATTATTATTAGGATTATTTTAAAAAAATTCTTATCATTATAAAATTATTATTAATAATATTTATATTGATATTAGGATTATTTTTACAAAATTATTATCATTGTAAAAGTATTATTATAATCAATAGGGTTATTGTTATTATTGTGATTGTTATAATCATTATCTTTATTATTATGATCATTATTAGTATTCTAATAATAATTGTAATAATAATAATAAAAATAAAAATAATGGTAGCTAAGTAATGATATTGATAATAACGTTAATAATAAAAATAATAATAACCATGCTAATATTAATATGAATATTGATAATAAAAACAATAATATTAATAATGATTGTACTGGTTATAATATTATTTTTATAATTAAAATAATAATAATAATTATGAGTGTACTGATTATAATAATAATTTTATGATTATAAGAATTTTAAAATAATACTAATATTAATATTAATATTAATATCAATATTATTTCAAGACATGATAATAAATAATATTTATAAGAATAATAATATTAGTTTCAAGACGGTAATAATGATAATACTATAATACTGATAAGAATAATAATACTAATAATAATAGAGATTATAATATTAATTATATAATTAAAATAATATGTGATGATTATGCGATTATTATAATAATAGAATTTTGGAAAAATAATGCGATAAAGAATAAGCAATATTAGTTCAAGACAATAATATTATTAATAATAAAAATAATAATGAGATTTATAATAATATTTTATAATGAAAATATAATAATAAGTTATAATGGATATATTTGTAATAATAATAATGATTATTATTATTATTATTAGTAATATATATAAATGATAATAAGCATATAATGATCATAATAACTAATAATATATTTTATTAGAATACTAATAATGATCATAATAATAAGATAATAATTATAACAATAATCACAATAATAACAATAACCTATTGATTATAATAATAATAATTTTACAATGATAATAACTGTAAAGAATTCTAATATCAATATAAATATTATTAATGTTAATAATAACAATAATAGGAATATAATAATACTTTTACAATAATAATAATAATAACTATTATTATTATTTATATATTGATAAGGATAATAATAATAATAATAATAATAATAATAATAAATAGATGCAAAGAATCGTATTGTTCTGACGAAAATTTATTTTTCTATAGGTTTATTCATATCAACATATATATAATTTCTCTAATTATATTATGAAATCAAAAATAGATTCAATTCTCATCACATTATCATACATTTACTTCAGGATCATGTCATCATCTATCTATAAAACTATCTATCATCCATTTACATAATATGATATTTTAAAAATAAATAAGTTATTTTCATTTTTACAAAGCATATAGTAAAATAGGATTTGGAAAGGGAAACACGCTAGATTTTGAACTTTCAAAAGAATAAAATCTTTTTGCGATTTGATGAAGCTTAGGTGAGACTGATCAACAAAGAATAACCCTTGAAGCGTATAACTACGAAATAAGGTGATTGAGAGAGGTGGAGTGAAAAGAAGATGATTCTGAGAGGATTCTACGGTGTTTGTTAGATATGATGATAAAAAATTGTCGTTGTGTGAAGACGATGAGTTTTTCATATATTTTTATTTTATTTAACAAACAAACTAATAGACATCACGTCACATGTTTGTTTGCATATTCTGCATTTCCACGCATTATATATGGATTGTTGTATTATTTTTTCAAACTTCTTCTGTTTTATATTATTTATATTGTCAATATGAAATTTTGAACTGATTTTTTATAAATGTTGTTTTTAATCGAATTATAAATGATATTTAATATATTTGTAAAACTACAGAGAAAATTATAATTTTAGAAAATGGTAAAATCGTAATTTTGGTGAAAATCGAGATTTTCTAGATCTTGGATGACAAGCAGACTTCCATAGTTGGAATCTTATCGTGAAATCTATTCTGTCGAATTTCGTCGAATTAAGGCGGTGGGGTACCGCGTTTTCGGTCAGCGGGGGTAGTGCGGGGCCAACGGCCTTTGAGTGGCTCGTAGTGGGCCAGTTGATGTCAGGTCTTGCAATTAATTGTGAGAGAGCGAGTGGGACCGCGTGGACATGTGGCATCTCCTAAGTGGATGAAAATCCTTATTATGGATAAGAGGATGAGATGTAATCCAAATGAAGCCCGTATTGACTTGGCGTGTGGCAATGAGGACAAAAGACGATAAGTGAAAAGAAGAGCGTTCTCTTCATTTTTGGTTGGTATCTAGGCAGTGAAGGAGGAGAATAAGTTTTTAGAGAGAGAAAGTCGACTTCTCTCACAGAATTCTCGGCCCGATCGGGCCAGTCGGTTTGGCCGGGCAAGCAAAATTGCTCTCTGTTTGCAAGAGTTTCTGCGTGGCGCGAGTTCAGGGAGTTTAATGGCTCAGGAAGGAGTGAAGGTTTTCTCACTACTTGGTTTTATTTTGGTTTAAGAGCCTTTGTAAATGGTTTGGTTGATATGGCAGTGAGAAATTCATGGTCGGAATCCGAAAACTTGGGGCCCGAAGTGTTGGAATTTTGGGACTGTTTTGGGCGGTCAGGACTGATTCAGAAGCTGTTATTGGTCCATGCCTTGTTGTTTATTGTGTTAAATTGTGATTGGAGTGTTGAGGTAAATAGGCCTTGAGTTTTGACCTCGAGTGGGGCCAGAATCTTTGGGTACAGGCGTTCGGACAACCCACACACTGTTTTTGGACTATTAAAACATCTCAGGTTGATGGTTGGATTAAAATTGTCCATGTGTGTTGTTTGCAAAAAATATTGCTTAAATTAGTACAGGCGAAGCTTGGGTGTGTACGGAGCCATTGTTGTCGCATATATAATTTATTGTGTTAACGTGATGTTTGAATTATATAAAATAATTTGTGTGTGAGCTGTAACACCCTAGGAAATATCTGCTGATTGTTTTAATGTTTAGGGTATTTGTAGGCGTAAATTAAATTTTAAAGTAGAATTCATGCGAAAATATAAAAATTTAAAAACCGAAAATTGTCTGAGGAATTTAAGGAATGAGTGCGATTTGTCAAAAGGGGCATCAAAGACATGAATTGAAAAAAATAGAGGTCAAAGTGGAAATAACATAACTTGGAATAGAAATTAGTAGAAGATGGAGGACCAAAAAGGTAAATAAAGGAAACTTTAATTATAAAAGGAGGGGAGACCAAAAATATCCCATTTTTGGTCTTAAGAAACTCATACGGTTGGGAGAGAAGGGAAGGGAGAAAGAGAAGAAAGAAGAAAAGAAGAAAGAGAAAAAAGAAGAATAGAAGTAAGAAAGGTATGGATACATGACTTTTGTATATCTTAATATGGAATTTGTAAGGATCCTTGGTTTATATAGAGATAATGTATGGAGTTATAGGATTTTTGTGGTCTGAGGTTCTTCCCTCTTTGATTTGTGGCTTTGATTTTTGTATGGACTTTACATTAGATTTTAGTATGGTTTGGTATGGAAACTAAGAGTTTTTATATGGTTTGTATGGATGGTTATGGGTTAGTGTGAATTTGTGGACTTTTATATGAAATCCCTCATTGAGCTAAGATTTGAGGTGTTAGAGAGTGTAATTACTTGTTAGGAGTATGGAATCTTCCCCTTTGAGGATGGATTGTAGAATATGTATGGATATGGAAGTTGGGTTGACCCACCTTTTTAGAATTAGGATTGATTGTAGGATGGTTTAGTGCGGGTGTTTGTGGCATGTTATGGCCTCGGTGAGAGGATATTGTCGCCGGTGGACAAGGGCTGTTCAGGGATGGTTTGGGTGGCATGTACGGGGTTGCAGGAGCTCACGGCCTGTAGGAAGGCGTGGAAGCCACGCACTGCATGGCTAGGTGCATCCCTCGGGTACCTTATTGCGTGGGATTCAAGCTATGGCGTAGCCCTGCACAATCAACCTCCGGCTTGGACCTTGTAAGCTTCTTCGTCCGAACTCCGTTTTGGGTGTTCTTGGACTCTATGGAAAACCCTTTGAGTCTAGAATCTATCCATATACAGTTTGATACAATATTGAGATTATAATAAGTCCGAAAATGACAAAAGACAGTGGTTGTTGCTGCTCTGATTGCTGCAAATTGGCGATTTTCTTCAGGCTTGCAGTAATGCATAACTTCTTCGTTAGAACTCCGTTTTGGGTGTTCTTGGACTTTATGGAAAGCTCTTTGAGTCTAGAATCCATCCATATATATCTTGATACAATCTTGAGATTATAATAAGTCCGAAAATGACAAAATACAGTAGATGCTGCTGCTACTGCAGTTGCTACAAATTGCTGATTTTCTTCCCGGCTTGCAATGTGCATAACTTCTTCATTAGAACTCCGTTTTGGGTGTTCTTGGACTCTATGGAAAGCTCATTGAGTCTAGAATCTAACCATATGATATTTAATGGCATTCGGTATCCACATCTGAAAATTTGATTGTTGTACCAAAAATTATTACTAATAGCTTGGTTAAAGTCAATTGGAATACATGATAAGAAAAGAGATAGATATAACAAAGAAATAGAAATATACGTAGATTTGATATGTAAAGGAGTATGAAGAAAGAATAAAATGATAAGCTCGAGAGAACCTGCACGTATAATTGTAGGAATGCCTAAGACCCGGTATGAAATGACCGCGGCGCGTTCACGAATAGTGCTCTGACCTCTATTCTTATTAGTCTTCTGACACTCGATTAGTACTTGATTGCCTCTGATTGGAGTACTCTGACACTCCTATTACGATTAGTGCTTGGCCTCTGTTTTGATAACTCACAGCACTTCGAGTATTGTATAGTATCTTGGATACTTATTGTCTTGTCTTACTCATTTATTGAAATGCAGGTCTAGGAATTCTCATAGTTATATGATAATAGCTTTGGATAATGAATAGAGGAAACAAATGTGTATCGTTCTGATTTGTAATACCTATGGGTATTTCAGAATATGAATAAGCTCTGTAACTCCTGCGGGAGATCCAAACAAACGTAAATCTGTTATAAGCATAAGTACTTGTATAAGTCCATGATATGAATGCATGCAATTCCTGATATTTGTTATTGTTATACGCTTATTATAACTGTGTATATGCATATTACCTATGTTTCCCACTAAAAGGCGTAAAGCAGCATGGGTTCTGGTAGATGTGGAGTGCAGGAAGAAAAGACGATATTCGCATTATAGAGACTGACACACAGTAGGGACCTTGATATGGGTTCCGCTGCGAGCAATAAATGTAAATGTATAGTTTTTGAATATGTAAATGGGACTCAGTACTGTATATATATGACACTGTAAACACCACTACGGTGGTAGTTTTATTTTGGACTTTTGAATATGATATGTTGATATAGTTATAAGAATTGGATATATTATTAATACGATAAAGCGAATTAAAGAGTCCTGATTATATAGTCGCGCTGAAAGCAGGTTCGAATCATGATGGTCGGACAGGGAATCGCGTGACGAGCTCCATTAATGAATTGAATTGTTATTAGCCCGTGTGAGCTAATTTTGATGTTATTGCTATGAATGAATAACAAGTGGTTTAGTATGTGAATTTTGTTAATATATGTCGTGAATGATATCTTGGCGTATGTTGTTTAAATGACAAAAATGCATTTCATATGCAGGGCAACCTAGAACAATAGGTGAGTGCATGACATGAAAGAAAATAAAAAAGGAAAAAATGGTTGTAGAAAGGAATTTCAAGGAAGATTTTCCGAAAAATTGCCTTGGGGGGGTTGTCCAACCAGTTCATCTCGGAGCGGGCCCATGAATGTTTGGAGAATCACCCCGGCCAATTCACCTTGGAGGGTTGTCGATAGATTTTAAAAACTCGGTGATATGTTTTCATAAGCAAAAAACATTTTGTTTGAAAGCAGTGTTTTCACACTTGACTTAAGCATGCGTGAGGGAGTCAGTGAGGGCTCAAGACATGGGAGTGGGTGGGTCACATTCTCATCCATATCATGTAGACATTCGAGTAGGGACTTACATGATTTGCTTGAATGTGTTTGTGTTGAACCATTGCATGCATAGGTGGGAGTAACCCGTGCAGGGGATTATCACTCACGGGCATTGCTCACCACATCGAGAAAATTATTTCGAGGGTATAGGGAGTGTTCGGGACGGCGGCAATAAGTAAGCAAGAAGAAGAGTCGGTTTGTGGAACTTTGATGTGCTGCGTGCCCTTAGAATTCTTAATTTTAATATATGTTTGTATTAAGTAAATTAACTCTTGAACTATTGTAATATAGTTGGTTGGATATATTTGGTGAGTATGATGTGTATAGGCCAATGTGGCCATTTTGCTCATGCGGTGCCTGTGATGCCAGAGGCCATAGGTGTCAATGATTTGACGGTGGTGTGGGACCCTCGGGAATTGGGCGTCACGGCTTGGTATCGAGTTAAAGGTGCTTGATTGCCTTGGGGCTCGGTGGGTGTGTTTATAAGTATGGTTTAGTACCATCTTCCACGACAAATGTCGAGTTAAGGTAAACTAATTACCTTGGGAGCTCGGTGGGTGTATCCGTAAGTTTAGATCTTGATACCGACTTCACGGCTTGATGTGAGGAACTTAGATTATCTGATACACAGGGCTTAAGGGACTTGGGCTTGAGGTATGGTCATTAAGGTGTAAAGCATCACAACTTAGTATGGCTGATGTTAGGGTTTAGGTATGTGATTACCTAGGTGAGTCATGGAATGAGTTAGAACTTTATGCATTGTGTTTTATGTGTGCTTAGGTGTATAACATGATGTGTGTTGTATGTATTGTGTGAATGTATGCTTAGTGAATAGCATATAGGAAAATGTTGAACATTAGGGTCGAGAAAACATAATCCCTAAGTTCGAGGTTTAAAGCTTGTTTGAGGAATTTTGGACAGAGTGGTCCAGAAATAAATGAAAAAAAAAGTTTTCTGGACAATTGCTCCAATTTTTTTTTTTGACATGAACAAATTGTGACATGGAATTACGGGAAAATTATTCCGATTTTTCTGAACGGGTTAAAAATTAAACTCTTAAAATTTTTTGAGTTATAAATTACTGAGGTTCATCAGACTCTGCATTTTAGGGTAGCAGGGGAGAGAAATTGTGGAGGAATAAAAAATGTTGAGAAAAATTTACTAAGGTTTTTTACATAGTGTAAAACAGGAAAAAAAAAAATTGTGGTCTTACAATGGGTACAACAAATGGAAAACAAAAAAAAAAAATTTGCACAGGAGAGGAGAAATTTGGAATGGGCTCTTTGCCCGTTTGGTGTTGGGTCGTAATCCCGAGTTAATATCGTAACCTGAGGCTTGGAAGCGGGGCTGGGGGTTCGAGGGCGCGGGCGAGCCACGAGGCGCCCGAGTATTGCGATATGGCCCGGCTGCGGCGGCACGGCCAGGCTGCGCGCACGGCTGCCCGCTGGGTGTGTTGCAATCTGATTGTTGTATCGTGGTGGGGCTGACCTTGTGTCTGACCTGTGTGGCGACACGAGGCTGCGTCTGGCGCCCGGCGCCTGCTGATATAAGCGCGGCTGATCTGCGACCGCAGCGGCGGCGCCGCGACGCAGTGTCTGCGACACGGCGGTGACATGGCGGGAGAAGCGACTGCGACATTATCGCGACACGCGCGGGGCGCGTGCGCGGCACAGGCGTAGATTGTGCGCCTTTGTGCGCTCGACCTAGTTTTGACTCGATTACTGCACATTTACGATCCGCATTTGGATAGCCCGTTCATGGACATTGTTCATGAACGCGTTACCGGGGTTTCAAAAAAATAAAAAAAGCCAAAATAAGATAAGATAAAATAAAATAAAATAAAATTTTATTCTGTATGTGAGATTTAATACATGGAAATTATTGTCTTGCATTACCTATGAATGCATTGACATAGAGTATGAAAATTTTTTCAGTATGTGAATAGTCTTGGGGCTGTATTTACACCCTTAGAGATACCTCATTAAAACTTAACTTGCCATTTGACATGTGTAGATGGCTAGTTGCGGGAGAAGGGCGTAGAGAATTCGTCCACTGAGGTCTTGCTTGAAGCACCACGGTGTTTGGCCGACGGGCCTTTGTTGAGGTTGTAGGGATTCACGGCTCTTGCCGCACACCTGAGCTAGTGCGATAGGGGAGACGAGGAATGGAGTCACCTTTAGATATTCGAGTCCCATGTCCTTTGCTTTCATAAGTGGAAATTTAGATGGTGAGCGGACCATTCGTTTTATACGGGTTGAGAAAATGTGGAGCGATGGAGATTACCTGCGATCGACCAAGATGTTTAGAGGCTGCATTCGGCTAAAGGGGCGAGGCCCCGAAGTGTGGTGGGCGGGCAGACTATCTGGGGACCTAGAGGCAATGACATGGGCGAGTTCTATGAGTACATTCATAGGAAGTATTTTCCTGCCTCTGTTGCTGAGGAAGGCTCGAGTTCCTAGAAATTTGAAGTAGGAAACATGGCTGTGATTGAGTATGTGGCGGGTTCACGAGGATTAGTTCGCTTTGTCGACGATTATGTGGCATAGGACACAGCGAGTTAGGAGATTTAGGAATGGGTAGATTGTCCATTCGAGGTATGATTATGGGGACTCAGCCTACAAGACATGGACCTCTATGGATTGAAACTGACCATGACCGTGAGAGGAGATGGTCTTGCCAGATCTGAGAGAGTGTCTGATATATGTAAGCTGGCCAAGGCGTATAAGAGCACTAAGTGTCACATTGTAATATTTTGGAGATGAAATTATAAAATGATAAATTATGGAACACGAGACTTGTGTATGAGAATAAGGGTACAATTGTCATTGAGCAAATGGGACATGAAGGTTAAAATCAAAGTAGAGATGTAGACCGTAATAGAGTAACAGTTATTGCAATATTAAAGAGATGAGGATTTAGTTGCAATTAATGAAATAAATGGAATATAAAAATGGAAAACAAGAAGCGACTGTTTTGGTTTCCCGAAAGTATAGGAGCTCACGTTTTGGAGAGAGGAGAGAAGAGCAAGGGAAGAGGAAGAAGAGGAAGAAGAAGGGGAGAAAGGAAGAAGTCGAAAATCAAGTATGTTTTGCCTTGGAATCATGGGTATTTTGGTTCTTGAGGTTTGGTATGGAGATTAGTTGCTCCTTTGAGTGCAGGGTTTTGTGGAAGGTCACATAAACCCTTGAATTATTAAGTTTATGAGTAAAACTGTTAGTTGGAGAAAAATAAACATGGAATCATCAAAATTATATGGTTTTAGAAGAATTGGTGGACCTTTGGTTGAATCCATAAGATTTTCACCTAAGGCTTGTGGTATGAGGTTCCAAACCACCAATACAAGTATTTTGGAGTTGTTTTTGGTTGATTTTCATGATGATTCTTGAGGTGTTATGAATTATAGAAGTTGTGTGAAGTTAATTGGTAGCAAAAGTGGCAAAATATCATCTGGGCAAGAATTTCGGGTGTCTGGGTGCAGGTCTGAGGGTGTGCCGATGCAGGTCCCTTTAGAGACTGACTGTCTGGGGGCATAGGTCCGGCTGTGCACCGTACAGACCCAGCATAATGCAACTGTAGAATTTGCAGGTCCGAGGTGTCTTAGGTACGGAGTCCAAGGTGTCTGCCGATGCAGGTGAGCCCAAAAATGCCCAGGAATCTTTGTGTTTTGTGTAATTAAGCTTAGAATTCGTACAGATGGATTTAGGAGTGTATTAAATGATTAAGAAAGGTTTAAATAAGGTGGAACTCGAGAAAAACATAGGCGTACCTGTACCGCCTCAGCGATATTACATTAGAGTGTGATTAAGTTTAAGAGAAGTACGTTAAAAATTGTAATTATCACGTGAAAGCGATTAATATGTTAAGTGCGGTTGAGTGTGTAGGTTAAAAGGCAAAGGCGGAAAAAGTGTGGAATTGTGCTCAAGTTTAGCAAGCAAAGAGGTGAGTGTTCTAAACCTATTTTTTTCAAATACTAGTGTATTATTATTATAAACTGTTTTGCACTAGTATTTAAATGGTTTTGAGTGTAAACCATGTTTAAAAACAGCGAAAGTTTCAGAAATGACAAATGGTTTTGACTTATCAAACCATATTTTAAGAAATGGTTTTTAAGTGTAAAACCATATAGCAAAGAGCAAAAGCAAGTAAGCAAATGGTTTTGAATTATTAAACCATTTTCCAAACACTTGACGAGTAAGCGAATGGTTTTGAATTGTAAACCATTTTTCAAGCAGCAATAGTAAAAAATGGTTTTGAATTATGGCCATTTTTCAAGCAAACAACGAGCAAATGGTTTAAATTGGCAAAACCATTTTTAAAAGCGAACAAGCAAGCAAGCAAACAAAGAGAATATTGTAAAAGCAGATTCAACTAAAATCCTAGTTCCTAAGCAATGGCCCAGGTCGGAGGTATTAAGTAAATTGCACGGTGGTGTTGGGATCCTCATACATGCATTGTAGTTTTGCACGGTGCGACAAACTTAGGTCATATCATGCATTTAAAGGAGGCGTGACACGTCTGGGAGTATATGGGTTAAGAGCTCTAACTAAATTATGGTGATGGCGAGCCAAAGTCAGTTCACCATACTACTTAGGAAAAATGTGTCACGAACACAGGTCGGCTTCCCTTGCTTACGGTCGATGCCCGGGCTCAGTGTTCACTAGGGTACAACAAGCAAGTATAGGCCTCGATTTGATGTTTTATCGCGCGATATACGAGTTTGAAAAATCAGCCATTGGTGCACGAGGTCGCCCGGGCTTGGAGTGCAGGTTTAAAGCAAGCGGTTGAGCCAGTTTAGTTTAGATTTAAGCGATCTGGGTTTGAAACTCAGGCTCCCATGGGATTTTAAAGCAAACGGTTGAGCCCAGGCTCCCGTTTTATTTTTCAAAGCATGCGGTTGAGCCCAGGCTCCCGTATTTATAAAAAGTTTTGAGAAACTTTTAAAGCAAAAGGTTTGTGAAAGGTTTTAAGAAACTTTTCAAGCAAGATAAAGCAAGAGAAATTTTGAGAAGTTTTATAAACTTCTAAGCAAGCAAGCAATAAGAGTTTTATAAGCTTTTAAAGAAAAGTAAAGCAAAGCAAGCAAGCAGGTATTAAAAGTTTTCTAAACTTTTAAAAGCAAGCAAGACTTATGGAAAATAATTGTAAAAGAGAGTTTTACAGTTTTGAGATGTTTTCCGGAAAAGCAAAACATTTTATAAGCGTACACTCCAGCGAGCTCGTTTAGCTCATTATTTTCCTATTTTAAAAACTATTTTTCCGGGTACAAGTGCGCAAGGCCATTTGAGGCAGTTAGGATTCTCGACATTAGTATAAGTGTTGTGTATTAATAATATTTTGTAAGAATATACTTTGAATTTGTATAATGGAACATATGTATGTACATAGTGTAGTTTGTGAAAATGTTTGGGGTTGCTGGTTTCCATATTTCAGGAAATGTAGAGATTACAGCATATCTGAGTTTGGAATTGTCCCTGCTATACGTAGTCATCTTTGCGAGGTTTTCTGCCATTTGCTAAGATTTTACCAAATCCTAAGTTGGAAAAACAAAATTTTTATAGGAGGTTTTAGCAAGTAATGCGGCAGGCACACGGGAGTTTCTAGTCGTTAAATTGTAATTTTGAGTTTGTGGAGTGGTGCATTACCGCCGCTGGTAGGGGGTGAGGGTGTGTCAGATGGAGGATGCACGGAGCACCCGGGATGCAAGTGTTAGTGGCAAAAGGAAGGAGAGTCGGTCTTCTTCCCGGTTGAAAGAGAGCGAGAGAGGCTTAGTTCACATGGGTTCAGGCCGTGATCATCGGGCGAGACGGTCGAGGGGTTCTTGGTCGGTGGGCGGATGGTGTGCTTCCATTACCCGGCGGCCGGACATATGAGGATTGCCCCGAGAGGCCCGGGGATCACAGGGTTCGGAGACTGACCCTTGATCCAGTCAAGCCCATGGGACGGGGAGCGGATCTGATTTATTCTCGCCACCACAATAGGTCGAGAATCGATTTGATCATAGTGCTATCTGAAGCACCTTGGCTACATGGAGCGGAAGGGGCGGAGTGTGGAGTAGAGTTAATTACATAAGCTCACAGACCCGGGACTTGAGGGACACGAGGGCGTGTTTATGCCGTTGTGCCAGAGGCTGAGCATGCAGATCAGTCGGACATGCAAGGTATGTTTTATACCTGCATTTGTTTTCTAATGCATCATGTTCATTAATACATCTTGTGTGATAGGTTTGGGCTTGGAGGTTGAGGCCTCTAGAAAAGCCATTATACGGGAAAATTCTTCCCTCGGATCTAGGGTGAGAGTTAGTCAGATGTGTCGAGATTGTGAGTCAGAGATCTCAGTGATTCTGCTCATGGTGGACCTTCGAGTGGTAGACACATCAGGTTTTGATGTCATTCTTGATATGGAGGAGTTGACAGCCATCGGGTTGTCAGTAATTGTGACCTTAGGCGGGTTATCATACCCAACACGGTCTTGGAGTTGTGTAAGGCTGCATATGCGTGTGAGTGATGCGTAGGTGTGCAGAATTTTGGGACAAAATTCTTTTAAAGAGGAGAATGTAAACACGAGAGAAAATTCTAATTTTTAAAATGGTAATTTCGGTCAAATCAGATTTTCTAGATCTCGAATGACAGTTCGGACTTCACCGTTGGAATCGTCAACCCAACACCACTATTACTTATCGACTCGGTGACGCCTTAATTTTCACGTTTTCAGCAACCCGAGAATCGCAGACACTTTTAAGATATTTTGAGTGGCTCATGTTCGACCACGTGTCGTGTAATTAGTCAAACAAGGAGAGAGCTACAACACGTGATATGTTATGATTCTGCTGGATGAAATCCACTATTATGGAGCGCTGACACGTAATTCAAACGAAAGCAACGACGGCCGATATGCAGAACGGCGACAAAAAGACAAGTGAAAAACATAGTTAACGATTTCTCTTCATTTTTTGGCTTAAGATCTGCGTTACAGCAAGCGATGAGAATAGAAGTTTTTAGAGAGAGAAAGTCCAACTTTCTCAAAATCTCACTGACCGATCGGTCGCCCACAGGCAGCTAAAGTTGCTCACGCTGCAAGGGCTACGCGGTGGGCACCGGTTTTGGGAGTTTCGATTAAACTCCCAGCGGAGCTTTCTCCTACTTGGTTTATTTTCGTTTAAGAGCCTGTAATGGTTTGGTTGATATGAGGCCGTGAGTAGGTGTCAAACGGTTGGTCGGGTTAACGACACGCGTTAAACGTGATTCGTGAAAACATATAAACCCGTACACCACACGCTTAATAAATCCGTAAAAACGGGGTAAAACACGAACACGAACCTATCAAACCGTAACGACGACACCATCGCCACGCCGACGGACCGGTTGGCGGGTTCGCCCAAGCACAATAAACCACTCATTTGACCCATTTAATTGCTTACTCACACGTCACGAACACGTTAAACCACCCGCTTAACCATTTACTCCATGACAAAAAATGTTAACTTCATAAAAACTAACAACCAATACAAAAAAAAATGTAATATTTAGAGACATCATTCATACCCACACCACTATATAATAAAGTACAAATTACAATCTAAATATTCAAATCCAAAGTATCCAAATTCCACTTTTCAACAACTATATTACAAATCATAAATACAATCCGAAATAACAATCATATTACAAATTACAATCTCAAACAACTATAAATTCCATATCTACAAAATTCCGTGAAAGATATCAAATCTCCACCTCCATGACAATGAGCAGTTCAACAAACCAAATTCCCATGCCCTACACAAATTAAAATGAAGTATTATATAACATTAATAATTTTCAAATAAATTCATAACTAAATCAATACCAAAACTTGATATTACTCTCTTAGTCATGATCAATGATAGATATAGAATTAGAACATTGAGTTTGATATAACTTCTTATTAGACTTATATTTTGATTGAAAACATCATCTAATTCCCTTCGAATCATCACTAGAATCATCTACAACCAAAGCACAAACAAAAGTACAAAACATAAATGAATCAATGATCATATGAATTAGAATAATGAGAAAATAATACTAGTAAACCGGAATCAAACTTACCGCTTCTTCCTCCATGAGTCCAATCTCTAGTACAAATCAAAAGCTTGACGCTCGCAAAAGTGAACTTCGAGCATTTATTCAAAACTCTACCACCTACTAAATGCAGATTCGTATGCAAATCAGAGAAATAGGAATTGCCATCACATCACAAGCCAACCGAGACAATATAGGATGTCGAAACTGCTCTCCTTTCCAAAAAGTTAGAATATCCAACTCCTTTTTTCGATCAAGCCTTTTTTCATTAAAATACAACTGCAACTCGGCCACCGAGAAACAATGAGCATCTTCTTCTTCACGCTTTTCAAAATCCTGGGTTTTATACAAAAGTCATTATTAATATACAATAAACTACCTTGATCACATTCAATTCAAACAAAATAAATTATATTTTACCTGAAAAAGGCTTTCGGAATCATCAAGACCATGAGTCTCGCTAACTTGTTTCTCACTACTTGAAGTATTTGGAACAACATGTGACAAGTTGACAGAGTACAATTCAAAGAGCTCAAATAAAGTATCCTGAACACACTTGAATTACAGGAATCACCACCATAAAGTTTTGAATAAGCCCAATCTACAACCGAATTTTGTACCGAGGATCTAAGATGATAGCAAATTGAAAAGAATCACACTATACTTGACCAATACTTGTCAAACTTGGCATGCATATGACTTCCCATTATTCTCATAAAAACTATCATTGTTCGTCAATGCCTCCTTCAAAGTATGTTTAATTAGGGAACACTTGAGGGAAGTACAAATTACTGGGATATGATGTACCAGAGAATAAGCAAGTAACTTTATGAAACACCCTCAACAAATTAGAAATCTTTTCTACTTTGCTCCATTCTTCTTGGGAAGGACAATGTCTATAATTAGAATCACTCAACTGTAAATGAATAAATGCACGACGATAAAAAAGTGCACTGTCAAGCATAACATAAGTTGAGTTCCACCTAGTTGGAACATCCCCTCGCAAACCTTTACTCTCTAATGAAACTTGAGCAACACAATCCATGAACTTTTTTTTTCCTCTTCCCGAGAGCCTTTAACATATTTGATGCTTTCAATTTTTAATACCGATTCATTTAATTTCTTTCAGTCCATCTTCGACTATCAAATTAAGAATATAAAGTAATAACATCGAACATGAAAGAACTCACCATCCCTCAAGAGAGCATTTTTAAGGTTAAGTTGGACTTTCCAACAACTCAACAAAACAATCATTACTAGAAGCATTAAACAAATTCAAAGAAAAATACCTCCTTTCACTCCCAAATCACTAAAAATGTATAAAATTTTCTCGCATAATGCAATACCAGCGCTGGGAGGGGGCATGAGACAAAAGTTCAAAAATTCAGAACTTCCTAATTTAGATCAACATAATGGGCTGTGAGAGAAACATATCCATCAGTCGATATAGAAGTCCACAAATCATATGTCAAACAAATTCTTCCAGGAAGGGAACCCAACACAATTTTAAGTTTATCCTTCTCTCTCTTGTACATTTTTAACACATCTGATTTTGCAGTATTCCTAGAAGGCATCTTGATATTGTCATAAGCATATTCTGAACATTGCTCTAATTACCTCATATTGACAAATCGAATGGTAACTCATGCTTAAGTATTGCCTCAACCGCTAACTCACGAAACTTTTCAGGATCAAATTTTGTGGATCGCATTAGCATAGATCCTTGACCTTGACTCAGAAGCAATTGTCCAATATCCCCATGGTCTTTTTCACACATTTTTCCATGTGAGTATGCATGTTACTGGCTCCCATGACTAGACTCACATATATATATTTGATACCACAAATATTACATGCGCAAGACGCTTCTGCCGGGCCTGATATTTTTCATTTAATTCGTGAAAGTAGTTCCATACTATTGAAGTTCCCTGCCTTACGCCTTAGATTTATCTTTTCTCAGAAGTCAGACTGGGCTTGATGTCCAGGTTGTCGAGAGTCGCAAACTACATTAGATTCATGCCCAACCTGATCTTCTTCATCATAAATATTAATATTGTGATCGGAAGAATCCATCTGTTTAAGACAAAAAAAATAGAATTAAATAGAATCCATTTGCTCAATACACATACATTTGTCCGTAAATATGATGTTCATATATCCTAAATTATAGTGTCAACTACTTTTCGCATCTTTGGGTGATACTATTAAATTTTAGGCCTGCATTGGCAATGGATTTATTATGGTCACATTGAGAACTTCCCATGTCAAAATCAAATTTCTACATCCATGATTTTCTTCTTGAAGCACAATTATGAAAATACATATATACCTATTCATAACAAAATCATATCCACACCAAGATGTCAAGAAATCCAAGAAAAGAGGAAGATTTCTCCCGAGACTAGGTGTCAGAATACAAATGAAGTCCTAATAGTGGGGCAAATAGGGAAACGCTGGGAGAGAATGCGATTCAAATAATAATCGATCGAATATAATTTACGGGGTGAACCGCCAGAAATTAATTTCTTACAAAAGAAAATAATTCAGACGAGAAGACCGATCTTCAAAACGCTTATTGAAACGTGTGTGACATTCAAATTAATTGTCAACCAATCACAGGAGAGAAACCCAAAGCATATCGACACATAATTGTGGAAGCCAAATTTATCACTTCCATTGATACAGAAACAACAAATTTTTTGAAGAATATTGTTTACAAAACACTATCTCAGTGGCAAACTGTATCAAAGCATGAAATTCACGGAAATTTTCTGTGCGCTCCCATACGATTAACAGAGAATAAGGAAAGCAATTATGAACGTCGACAAGAATACAGAGGGAGGCTTTAGTTTTACCAATATGAAAATATGATAATTCCGCCTAAAATGAAGTAGTTCGACTTCCGTAATCATAATTAAACAAATGTAAATTAAATTAAATTAAGCGAGCCTCTCCCAAATGTCCGCTCTGCTGGCGTTCAAAACCAGATGAATGTGACTAGGTTGAAGCAGATTCATTGGATCGATCGAAACTAAGCGCGATCTATGAAAGTTGATGGACTTACCACGCTGCTCACGCTTGTCCCGGGAGAGGTTGCCCCGAGATCTGGCCCGTGCTCCTCACATGGCCAAGGGCTGTTCTAAGAGGCGTATGGAGCCAAGGCCGTGAGCTGGTTGTCGAGGTCGCTTGAAACAGATCCGGTCCAAATTCGGAGCGGGAACCACACATGGAGATGCGAGAGGAGCTCGAGGAGGGCTTGCAGCAAAGGCCTGGTGGGAGAGTACGGTGGAGGTGTGGCCGGAGGAGGAGTTGCCGGTGGAGGTGTTGCAGCCTGCAGGGGGAGGAGTGGCCGGTGGAGGCGTGGCAGGGGGAGCACTGAGGAGTGGCTGGTGGCGGAGCCGATACAGGAGGAGGAGTCGAGGCGGGAGGGGGGCTGAGAGTCTGAGACAAAGAGTGGAGGCGCAAAGATTAGGTTAAGAGTACTCGCTTTATATATTTTTCGTCAAGTATTAAAAAACAAAAATGATTAATTTTTTTAAAAATATTAATTTATTAATTTTATTTAAACGGTAAAACTAAGTTATAAACTAAGAAGTATGTCTCACCCGAACACGACCGCTTATTAAACGCCAAGTAGTTCCGGTCACCCGCTTATCACCCGAACCCGTTTGTGCCTCACCCAAACCCGTTTAATCAGCGGTTAATCGTGGTCGTTGAATTTGATGTGCCTAGCCGTGGAGTGGCCTATGGTCGGGCCCCAAAACTTGGGACTCAAGTGCTGGAAATTTGGACCGTTTTGGGCACTCTGGACCGACATCATATTGGTCCATATGTGTTGTTTGTGTTAAATCAGATTAGAGTGCTCGGGGCCGAAATGGCCGTGAGTTTTCAGCTCCTCCCGGAGGGACCGAATGTTGGAATTCTTTAAGAGTTTCGGACAAACACACAATCGCTTTTGACCGTTAAAACAACCCGCTGATGGTTGGACTAAAATTGTCCATGTGTGTTGCTTGCAAAATATTGCTTAGAGTGAATGGCTTGGAGTGTGTACGTAACAAATTGTTAATGGCTATAATTTAATGTTAATGATGATGTTTGAATTATATAAAATATAATTGTGTGTGAGCCATGGAATTGAATTGTTATTAGCCCGTGTGAGCTAATTTTGATGTTATTGCTATGAATGAATAACAAGTGGTTAGTATGTGAATTTTGTTAATATATTCATGAATGATATATTGGCATGTGTTGTTTGAAATTAAACGTGATTTCATACGTGATCAATAACCTAACACAATATGTGTGAGTGCATGGCATGAAAGAAAATAAAAAGGAAAAATGGTTGTAAAAGGAATTTCAAGGAAGATTTTCCGAAGAATTGCCTTGAAGAGTTGTCCAACAATTCATCTCGGAGGCGGACCCATGAATGTTTCGAAGAATCACCAAGCAATTCACTCCTGAGGGGTCATCTCAATAGATTTTACCGTAACCTCCATAGTATGTTTCAAGAACAAAACCTTTTATTTCTAAACAATGTTTTCTCACTCTCGCTTTGTGCATGCATGAGGGAGTCAAGTGAGGGCTCGAGAGACATGAGAGTGGGTGGGTCACATCATCCATATCACGTATTATCTGAAAGGTGGACTTGTATGTTTTACTTTAATGTGTTTGTGCTCGAACTATCGCATAAAAGTAATTTAGGTGGGGAGTAACCCATGTAGGGGATTATCACTACTGGACATTGCTCACCTTGTCGAAGGAAAATTATTTCAGGTATAGGGAGTGTTCGGGAAGACGACGCTCACTAGAGGACGCTTTTAAGAAGAAAGTCGGATTGTGGCTTTGATATTTTTTATATAACATGTATTAGAATTTTTAATTTTAATATATGTTTTTATTAAGAGTGAAATTAACTCTTGAACTATTGTAATATAGTTGGTTGAATATATTTTGGTGAGTAAGGATGTAGGCCATCATGACCATTTTACTCATATATGGGTCTCCATAATATGAGACATGTATTTCAAGTGGTGTCGACGGTGGTCAACGGGACCCCGAGAATTGCGCTGCCATAATATTGGAATCAGAATAAAATTTAAATTTAAATGTAAGAAATACAAATCATAATTTAAATATTTTAAAAAAAAATATGCAATTAAAAATTTCTTAAAAATTATTATCTATGATATTTTTTATGATATACTTTATTATTTTGTTATTACCTATCAAAGTTAATTTTAGTAATTTCTATAGAATTCATGAATTAATAATTAAATAAATCAAAATTATAAATAATTTGTTAAAAGTAATTGAATGTAACGTCATATTTTATGTTATATAATTAAAAAAATATTTTAAAATATAAACACAATATTAATTTATTGAAAATCTATCAAATAACAAATATATAGTTACCTGAATATTCTTGCTAAAATTGATAGAATACCTTAATATTTGAATAAATACATATTAAAAATACAAGGACTAGTAGGAGTTAGATTATGGAATGAATTTTCAACCTCTGAATATAAAAACTCTCCTTATATAGGCAGTAGAGTAGAATTTGTAAAAAATTGGTTAGAAAATGAATGTTTGAATATAGGATAAAGAAGTCAAATAAAAGAACAAGATTTAAATAGACAACTTTGTAGAAGATTAAAATTAGGAGAAGATTTAGATTTAGAATGTAGAGATAGATACATAGAGTATAGAAAACCTACAAGCTATAAACAAACTTTTACAAGAAAATCAAGAAAAGAGTATTTACTAAATATTCTATCCATGATTCATTGAAATATCTGAGGAGTGTTCTTTAATCCAAATGGCATCACATTCCATTCATATAATCCACAAGGACAAGAAAACGCAGTCCATGGTTTACTATCTTCATCTAATTTTATTTGCCAAAGTTCAGTCTTATAATCTAATTGAGAAAAATATCTACACCCTTGAATAGAATTAATTAAAGAGTCTTTATTGGGTATTTTATATGCATCATCATACATATTATCATTTAATCTTTTGTAATTAATTACCATCCTAGCTTTTCCTCGTTTTTCTTCACTATGGTTTCTAACTAAAAATGCCGCTGATCTATGAGAACTAAAACTTGGTTTAATAAGGTTATTTTGTAATAATTCTTCTACTTGTATTTTAAATTATTTTGTGTCTACAAGGTTATATGCAATATATGATGTTTTTATGGCTAAATCTGGATTTTTTTATTGGTATTTTACAAATTGTTTTGTTCCTATTCCAATGTTTATGAGGGTCTTCTCCTATAATTCCTATTTTTTCTGCTTAAGTTAAAATGTTTTTTTAATTTTAAGGCCTTTTTTAGGTTTTCTGAATAATCATTAACTATACCATCTTTTATTTCTTCTATTTTATTTGTATAATGTGAGGCTATGTTATTGGTTGTGTTTAATCTATTTTCTGTGTTTGTATAAGCAATTGTTGTAGTTTTAGGGTGAAAGCTAACTTGGTTATGTTGTATTGTTATACCTCCTTGCAAAGAATGTACAAAATTAAAACCTAAAATAAAAGGATACAAACTTATACTAGGGACTAAATAGGTTTGAGGTAATGTCATGGTTATGTTATTAATTATCATTGGAACATTAGCTATATATTTTGTTAGTATTAGCTTTTCCTGTGTGACGCCCCATTTCTCGGGGGTCCGTTGACAACCCATCTACCCACGGAATACTCATGGATGTTGGGTAACCCGATACCACTCACGAAAATCGAGCAGAATCTCCTTTGCACGGGGAGCTCTACCCAAAGTATAACCTGTCCTAACAATTTGCAACGACCACACCGGGTCCATGTGCGAGTAAAAATGGCCACTTGGGTCCATGCATGAATACTCACAAAATATATATCAACTATATAACAATAGTTCAAGAGTTATTACAATACTTAACCAAAACATATATCAAAATTCTGTAGCTTTAATACATGTTATACAATGAAAATACCAAAGCCACAATCCGGGCTTTCTTTTCTCTAAAACGCGCCTAGTGAGCGCCGTCCTCCCGTACATTCCCAGACTAAATAGTGATCCTTCTCGACATATGCAAAGAATGCCTGCAGCTGATAATTTCCTACTTGCCACTTCTCCTCACCTATGCACATGTCATGGCAAACAATCACACTCAAGTAAATACATGATCCTACTTGAATGTTTACATGCCCAATCCCATGTCTCGAAATCTTACCGAATTTCACACATGCTCTAAGCCAAATGCGAAAGCAAACATAGCTTCAAAACAAAATCTTTTGTTCTCGAAACTTACTACCGGAAGCTCTTAAATGCATCGACAACCCTCGAGGTGAATTGTCGTAATAAACAGCTTCATGGGCCCGCTCCAAGATGAACTGCTTGGACAACTCTAAGCGTAATTCTTCTGAAAATCTTCCCTGAAATTCCTTTCACAATCAGCTTTCACTTGTCCTTCATTTTCGCGGTCATGCACACCTCTCACACCTATCGCTCTAGGGTGCCCTGTAAGGCATACTTAATGCATTACGCCAATCTCCAAAATATTCATGCTAATATATTTTATATGCATATATTAACATAATTAACTCATAAATCATGTTATTAATTTTACAACAATAACACCAAAATTAGCCTCACACGCTAATAACAAATCACAATTCACTCAATTACCCAACAACACAAAATCACGCAACAATGAACCCCTGCCTGGGCACTATTCACTCGGCCACACAAGTGTGGATTTCTTCACCTCGTTCAAAAAGATTTCGAGATCGATAACACGGCCTTCGTGCCTCAACAAATCTTTTATCCATAAAATGGCTCTTAGCCAAAGAATAAACCAAGTAGGAAAAGATCCCTACCTCGAGTCATTGAACGCCACAAAATTGGTGCCCACGCCAGGCTTCGCCGCTGCACCGACTTTGCTTCTTGCTCCGTCGAGAACCGACGGTCCGAACGCCGGGAAATCTAGAGAGAAGTCACTCTTTCTCTCTCTAAAATCTCAAACCCCACTCACTGCACGATTTCCAGCCCTTTGGAGAAGAAAACTATTCTCCTTTTTGTCTTATTCATTTAACTTTTCAATACCCCATCCTACGCCCCTTCTTCATTTCACTATTTGACACATGGCTTAATCTAAGTCATTCATTTCCATCGTCTTCACTAATCATGCAGAACACGTGTCACATGTGGGCATACGTAGTGAGCATTTGCTCATCACATGTCTCTCACAAGCCGTTTTACGGCACTCGACACCCAGTGCCTCGAAAAACGTGTAAATTCTGACTGTCTCGCAATTCGACAAAATTCGACGTGGTATCTAGATTTCACGAGATGATTCAAATGTGTTGAAGTCCGTCATTATCCGGAGATCTAGAAAAATTTTGAATTTTGACCGAAATTACTATTTTACCATTTTTCAGAAAATTAGATTTTTCCCGGGTTTTACATTCTCCCCTTCTTAAAAGGAATTTCGTCCCAAAAATTTGTACAATCACAACGACTCACATGCATATGCAACGTGCACTATACCATGCATGTAAACTAGTCATTTGGCATTAAACGACTAAAACCACGTGACTTCATCCCAAAACAAGAAGCGGATAGGTGGCCCGGCGATCGTGTCTCGCAATTTACATCGACTCCCTCCACTCCACCTGCCGCGATAAAGACTCCCACTCAGCCTCACGGTTCGCTGGGCCGTAAAACCCGAGGATCCCGATTATCCATAATGCACACTGGTCCCTCCTAGAAGGTCTCAACCGTGTCAACCTCAATCTCTCTCTAATCCACTACATGAGCCTGATCCGGAGTGTACCTCGGAGCACGGAGACGTGAAACCCCGTGGGACACCCTTCGACATGTTAGGTGGTAAAGCTGTAACCTGACGTCGCAGTTGTCTATCCTCCTCGAGTATCTCGGCGTGGCCCAATGAACTCTACGATAGGCTTATCGCTGCTTGTTTAACCCGATCACTCATCTCTTAGGCATCACCTTCAAGAAGACGTGATTCCAACCTCCTCGAACTCCCCAGGTCGACGTCTATACATCAAGATAGTTTTCCGCCGGCCTCGGTGCCAGAGAAGACGGCCGTCAGATCAAGCTCACCTCTTCTGAGGTGTTCTAATTAAATCAGGGACCAATGATAGAGCTCTCTCCCACCTTGGTCCAACATATCGGTGATCTGCATGGCCTCTCATACAATGCCTCATATGGTGCCATCTGTATACTCTACTGTAATCGTTGTTATAGGCGACCCACCAAGGGCAAATGCTCTTCCCAACTACCTCTTATGATTCCAGACACATGCTCGGCAGCGATGTCATCTAACACCAGAGGCCCCCTCCGACCGCCCATCCTGTCTGCGGGGTGGAAAGTCAGACTAAGGGTAAATCAGGTGTCGATAGCCTTTTGGAAACTCTTCCAAAAGTGAGTCGTAAACCTCGAGTCTCTATCCGACACTATGGATATTGGTACTCTATGTAGCCGTACTATCTCTCGAATGTACAACCGGCAAAATCTCTCCAATGTGAAGGTCATCCGCACGGCTAGAAAATGTGTCGACTTCGTGAGCCGGTCCACTATCACCCATATCGCATCAGCGTTCCACGGCCCGTGGTTTCGGGTCATAAATCCATCGACGCGTTCCCACTTCCACTCACCACTTCCAATGGCCGGCGTACCGCTGGCTTCTTTGCGGTCAAATTCTTAACTCCGTTGACACGTGAGACATCGTAGAACAAAGTCCCCACGTGTCTCTTCATCCCGCCCGCAGTACCGCGACGAAGATTCAGGCCATCTGCGCCACCTGATGCACTAGAAATCGAGCATTGAAACCCTCGCCGAGAATCTCCTCTCAAATCTGGCCAATCGGGGGAACCACTAATTCCGCCCCTTCTATAATCAAGACTACCATCCGCATGGACGGCCCAACCCTCTTCACCTGCACTCCGATCGTATCTCGATCCTCGATGGACACTATCTCTCCGCGTCCCTCCCTGACTCCGACACGCCAATGGGGAGACGATGTAGCCACTAAACTCCCCAACATACCCTGAGCTTGCTTGCGAAACTGTAGCCCAAACTATCCCATAGTCTCGAGCATCCGCCATTCACGGGAACCTATACTAGTCAATGCTCCTCATGACTTCCAATTGAGTGCATTAGCCACCACATTTGCCTTACCAAGATGGTAATGCAAAGTGAAGTCATAATCCTCTAGGAACTCCATCCATCTGCGTTGCCTCATATTGAGGTCCCGCTGAGCGAAAATATACTCGCATTTTTGTGGTTTGAGTACACCTCGAATCAAGCCACCATAGGTAGTGGCGCCAAATCTTCAAGGCGAAGACCACGTGCCGCCAACTTCATGTCGTGGTGGTGGGGGTAATTTTGCTCATGATTCTTCAACTGACGGAACCAAGGCTACTACCCTCCCTGATCGCATCAAACATCCCATTCCTACTCAAGCATCACAATACACTATGTACCCTTGGGACTATCAAGATAGGAGCTATAATAAGCCTCCTCTTCAACTCCTAGAATGCCCCCTTGCATCGGTCATCCCAATCAAACTTGACTTCCTTCCGAGTCAATCTTGTCATAGGTGCCGCTATTCGAGAGAAATCCTCAATGAATCTCATGTAGTACCCAGCCAATCCCAAGAAACTACGTATCTCAAAGACTGACTTCGGCCTCTCCTAACTCATCACGGCCTCGACCTTCTCTAAGTCCACTAACATACTACGCCGACACCACGTGTCCTAAAAATCTCACCTCGTAGCTAAAATCCCGCACTTAACGAACTTGGCGTACAGTTGATGATCTCTCAGCAATTGTAAAATGATCTTCAAGCGATCCTCATGCTCCCACTCTGACTAGGAGTAGATCAAAATGTCATCCACAAAGACTACGACAAACTGATCTAGATAAGGTTGGAATACCCTATGCATGAGGTCCATGAATGCTGCTGGCGCATTCGTCAATCCAAAGGGCATCACCGTAAACTCAAAGTGCTCATAACGTGTCCCGACCGCTCTTGGGTATATGTCTCCCTAACCCTACCGACGGTAACTTCAAAGGCGGTCTTATCTCGCAGACTCGCCCCTTCCTCAATCGATCAAACAAACCGTCAATCCTTGGCAATGGGTACCGATTCTTGACCGTAATTCTGTTCAACTATTTGTAGTTAATGCACAAATATGGTCTGGCCCTTCTTCTTTGCAACAACCGGAGCGCCCATGCATGTGGCTGCGCTTCTGGCCTAACGAACCCTTGTCCGGGTGAGTTCCGTGAGCCGACTCGAAGCTCCTCGTAACTCAACTCGGTGCCATCTTATGCTGAGTCATAGAGATAGGTAGCATCAGGGTGTAACTCGACAATCAAGTTCATGAACCTCGTGGAGGCAACTCTAAGCTCATCCTAAAAACATCCTCATACTCAGACTACCTGCTGTAGATCTAAGTCCGAATCTCACCTCGTCCCAGTGGTAAGGCTCGCTAGCCAACCCGCCAATTGTCCCTGACACTTGGACTTGTACACTGTTCCGGGTTAAAACATCATGCTTAACCCCCCTCGAAATACACGAAGACGTCCCGCGTTGCAGGCTGTGAACCTCCTACGCTCACAATCGATAACGACCCCGTGCCGTCGCCTAACGATCCAGGATGACTTCGAACTCTGAAATGTCCATGACTCTCAGGTCCACTGTGAGAAGAATCCTTGAGATCTCTAACTCGCAACCACGACATATCATCCATATCCTCGCCCTAATCCCTAGGGGGGAGCTCACATACAAGGGCTCCTCCAAGGCCTTAACCTCTAATCCCAACTCTATCACAACTGATGCAGTATCTCTAAGGTGTAAACACAGCCTCGAGACACTATTCACATACCGAAAGAATATTTTACTTCATACACAACTTCCATGCATTCATAGGCAATGCAAGACAATAAGTTCATATATTAAATCATGTTCAACAAAAAAAAATTATTTTATTTTATTTTAAAAAAAAAATTATTTTATTTTATTTTATTTCCACCTACCGGAAGACCATAAAAGAAATTGAGGATTGTTGTAAGCGCTATACATGCTATTTATGTCATACATGATATATATATATATATATAGAGTAAGATATATATATATATATATATATATATATATATATATATATATATATATATATATATATATATATATATATATATATTCCCACCCAAGCTATATGCTTAGGCACGGTGTTTCATCTGTAGGTTTAAAAGTCGCTGTGGATATCCCATACTCGACAAGGCCAACACAACCTTAAGTGTCTCCTTTATGTGGGTCCCTTGCCCAATATCTTTTGTAATAGCAAATGTAAATGTAATAATTTGTTCTAGAAAAAACTAGTAAGTAGATAAGTTGTCAGAGACTCAAGCATATTTGTACAGGACATTTTAAACACCACTGTAGTGGTAGTTCCACAAGTTATAATTTGTAGTCTAGAATTTTCATAATTCTGCTTTTGAAACAAGTTTGTATCAATTATGAATCTATGCTTGAAATGGGCCCAACAATGCCAAGAAATCAGATTAAGAGGTCTTTGTTATGTGTAGCGTCCCCTTGCTTGTCGAAGCGCAGCGAAAAGGGCGTTACACCTTGTGTATATAGAAAGATGCATGATGATATAAGGGTTTTTGTGATTTTATATGTGGACGACATTTTGTTGATTGGAAACGACTTTGAGATGTTGTCAAAGGCAAAGATCCAATTAGCTACTCAATTCCAAATGAAGGATTTGGGAGAGGCGCAATATGTTCTAGGTATTAAGATAATATGAGATAGAAAGAATAAGATTATTGCACTTTCTCAAGAAAATTATATAGATAGTATATTATATATGTACAACATGCATGATTCCAAAAAATGATTTACACCTTTTAGATATGAAATCAATATTTCTCAGGACCAGTGTCCTAAGACAACTGAAGACAAAGAATACATGAAGACAAGACCATATGCTTCAGTAGCTGGTTGTCTTATATATGTGATGTTATGTACTATACCAGATATATGCTATTAAGTTGGAATAGTGAGTAGGCATTAGTCTAATCCATGTATTTAACATTGGACCGTTCAACATATACTCAAGTATTTAAGGAGAACGAGAGATTACATGCTAGTTTATCATGACGATGAATTGACCCCTATAGGATATACTAATTTTGACTTTCAATCAGACGCATATTTGAGGAAATCAAACTTTGGATATGTTTTTACATTAGGACGAGAAACTGTTAGTTGGAGGAGTATTAAGCAATCATGTGAAGCCCCTTCCCCTGTTTTCGACAATGCATAGACCTGTTAACTTGATTTCCTGGCATTATTGGGCCCATTTCAAGCATAGATTTATAATTGATACAAACTTGTTTCAAAAGCCAAAATTATGAATATTCTAGACTACAAATTATAACTTGTGGAACTACCACTATAGTGGTGTTTAAAATGTCTTGTACATTTATGCTTGAGTCTCTGACAACTTATCCACTTACTAGTTTTGCTATAACAAAATATTACATTTACATTCGTTGTTACAAAAGATATGGAGCAGGGGACCCACATAAAGGAGACACCTAAGGTCAGGTCGGGCCTTGTCGAGTACGTGGATGTCCCCCGACGACTTTCAACTTTACACATGAAACACCCAGAAAACATATGGGATTAGTGGGAAAACAAGATAATATATATATATATATATATATATATATATATATATATATATATATATAAATCACATGTATGGCATAAATGACATGCATAACCACTTACATTAATCCTCAATTTCAATATGTAAACACATATAATTATTTCCACATCATATTATTCATCTCTCCCGTAGGAGTACTTAGTAGAAATATACCGTGGAAATCGAGGTGCACCATAGTACTAATGTAGGATATGTCTAGCATTCGAAATGTATTACATTTCATAGCAATATTATTCATTATTCAGATGCACATCATTTAAGTATTTGCATGCATAGACCAGTAACAATGAATGAGAGAGATGCAACACAATAGGTATCCAAAGGTACAATACAAGATCATCAGGCGTGTCGGCGACTGAACAAACGCATTTTGCAACAAGAACAAGAGTCACGTAGCACTATGCGAAGCAAGCGGGCACTGAATAGACGTGGCTTCTTGTCGTAGGGAAACAAAAGTGTCGGGTAGAACTATTATGAGTGCCGGGTTACTAAACATATGCCTATTCATTCACTATCCGGTCTTAGAGACAAGCACACGATATATGAGGTTCACCAAGACCGTTTCTACCAATATCCATGTTATACTTCCGTCGAATTCTAAGACTCAGACTTTCTCATTCATTGAATGGTCCATGTCCCGTGACATTTTATTTAATACCACAATGTATAACTTTGTATACATGTATGGACCTCATTCAATTTGTTAGACTGGCCAATTAATCTAATTTCATGCCTATCGATCACCTAAATTGGAGTCTTAACAAAGGAGTAATGGTTTCTAAAATTAACAAAAGGAAGGGGGAAAAACGAGACTTCAAGTTCATCTAGGCGAAAGGGGGCCTTTGCCTAGTTGAGGTCCTTCGCCAAGGTGAAGTAACCTTGCTAAGGCGAGGCAAAGACCCGGGCTAATTGGTTGGGGCCCGCCTAGGCGACGACCTTCGCTCAGCCGGTGGCGCCGACCTGGCTAGAAGGCGGCCACATTTTTTCCCTTTTTTCACCGACAATTTCAAACCCAAAACAAAATCAGATCAAAACAACTCATAAACCTAACTCAAATCAACAAACAGACCATAAATAGTGGGAGAGTTTGGATTTTTCCTAACCTTGATGTCTTGAAAGCTTCAACCTGGCTTCCCTTTTCCTTTATTTTCTTCTCTTTCCTTTCTTCCCCTTTACTTGAACAAGTAGAGCCCTACCAAATGGAGAGATAGCAACCTAGAATCGAGTTCTTCTTCTCCCCAAAACCAAATGCCCTAACTCCCAAGCCAAATGGAGAAAATCCCCCTTCTTAGAAGACAATGTTTGTCTTAAGGGATTTGGCTCAAGCTTTTCCCCTTTGCTATTTAGTCCTCAAATTACATTTTATTTGGTAATTCAACTACAAAATTCTCACAATGGTATATAATCTTTTTGTTTTATGTCTTTTAAGTCCCTATTTTGATAATTTACCATTATCCTCTTTACTTTTTATCATTTTTCACACTTAACTATTAAATTTTCGAAAAACACAAACTTGATTTCCATTACACCCTAAACATGTTATAAAACTACTAGGGTATAATTTAGGATGTTACAAATCAGATATTGTTGATTCAACTATGGAAGCTGAATATGTGGCAACATCAGAGGTAGCTAAGGAAGCAATATAGCTTAGGAAATTCCTTATGGAATTAGGAATCATAGCTAAGGCTATTGATCCTATGATCTTGTATTATGATAACAATGGGGTTGTTACTCAAGCCAAAGAACCGAGAAACCAAGGAAAGGCAAACACATCGAAAGGAAGTATCACCTAGTTCGAGAGATTATGTAGAGATGAGACATTATAGTAGAAAAGATTACATCTGAGGATAACCTAGTAGATCCTTTTACTAAAGCACTTAAGACTAAAGTGTTTGACTCTCATGTATACAACATAGGTCTTAATTGTACTCTCTAGTTTTTTGAGTTTCATGGTTTATAATGTAATTAGTTTGCATTAATAAAATTGGTGTTTCAGTTACTTCATATTATCGTGTTCATTCAGGCCTAGTTCAAGCACATTGTACATGTATGGGTGCGTATGGATGCACAGAAGACACAAATATGGGCTCTTGTGTTTGAAGTTGTTCACGATGATTCATGGATGTTGGAAATCCATAAGTAGTTGTGGTATGATATCTGCCCATTTATTGGGAGTAGTTTGTCATAGCTACTAGAGTGGGTCTCTAAGATATCATACCGGTATGTACTTGGTACATATTGAACATGACTTAGGAGTGCAAATCATTATATACTATCTTTGGACTGTTTTGCCCCTAGTTACTATCTCACATGGGCTCTTAACCTTGAGGGTCGTTGGAGAGTTAAGGAGAGTAGGTTGTCATTTTGAGGTGCTCCTTCTAACCATCCATTAGCATAGTCACCGCAGTGACCTTGGTCAGCTTCTTGCTCAAAAATTTCATAGAATCTGCTTTACTAGACATGAGAACCATGGTGACCCTAATTATAGGGTAATATACCACTTGGAGTAGCTTAAAAGGTAATTGATCATAGTTTTCCTTGTCTATGGCGGCCCCTCTTAAGTTTGCGGTGGACTTACAACCATGATCAAGTCAAAAGCTAAGCTTGTAGCGCTAAGGTAAAATGATAATTTTGATATTCTATAGTATAATGTCTGAAATTACTAGTATTGATTCATGGGGAGGTGGTGTGAGTGATTAGTAGGGCTTGGTAATCTTCTACAATGATTTGGAATGAGAAGTTTTCGATTTTGGAGTACAATTGATCTACAATAATGGTCTAACTGACCAATTATGGAATTATGTCTGATTAATTCCACGGAAGCCAAAATTAGAAAGTACCATGAGTCTCCGAACAAACCCATTTGTAAGTGGTTAGTGTAAGGAGCAATTTATGATCCATATGAGCATTTAAGTTTGCTTTAGCACTAATGGAAGAATGTTAGAACTAAGCCTAGATAAGCAAACTAGAGTTTTAATTAAGTTGGACTATTGAACATATATGGGCTAATTATAAGCCCAAGTATCCAAGTAGATTCAGCGGTCATTAAACCTTATTGCAAATATGAACATCATATTTAGGCTTAGGTGACATGCTCAATTCTGAAGAGAGTAAAGAGCACTTCAAATGCTCCTGATCTAAAAACAGTGATGCTAGATCGTTCTTATGTACTTCATTAACTCATAAGACTGGGCAACTCCAAGTATATTCGTCTACATTCTACCGATCATTTCCATTCCAAGCAGATGTGGGCATTTTACCAAGTCAATAAAATATATTTCGGTCATTGTTTACTTTGCTCATTGAAAAGAAATCCATAGATTTTGCATTTAACGCGCCTCCAGACTCCAACATCCTTCTCGATAAAATCAGCCTACAACTTGTTTGCAAACTCGAGCACAAATCTTCAAAATAACTTATGGTGGAAAATATGGAAATTGGCAATCCCTTAGCGAGTTAAAAATCTCATCTAGGCCATCCCCCATGGTTGCAGATTGAAAGAACTCAGAACGTCCTTGCATGGGGTTCATGTTGAATCCTTGTTGTAATGCTTGCCCAAGGGAATATGAGGATTTAAACCACGCTTCGTCTTATTTGCCAAACCCCTTTGGATTACCACTCAGGACGTGAAGCACAATTGAGATCAACACAGCCTCTATCCTTCAATGAGTGGATGTCTTGGAACCTAAGAAAGAAGAATTCTTTAAACACAGCAGAAGTCTAGAGAGATAAATTTGCTATTTGCATATCGTGGATATGGCATTGGAGAAACAAACTAATATTCGAGAGATTGGAACCAGACACAAAGCCTAAGGTAGAGGTGATACCACACCATATGGGTGGGCTGGTCCCCTCCACAGCAAGGGTGGATGACCCTTAACTCCTATGGGTGCATCAAACAAGGGCCTAACTTTACAAGTGGGGGTGAGCTCATCCAAGTGTAGAACACATTTTGGAGAAAAATAAATAATCATTTTCAACCCTATTTTATTTGTAATATCATTTTTTCTTATTTGGAGAGATAAACGACTACATTAATTCCCTGATCCATACCAGGACAAGCTTTAATAATAATTACTGATTGACATGTTTATTCGAATAACAAAGTTTCAGAGTTTGTAAATGTATTTATTGAGTATTATTGATTATTGATCAATTGTTTTGACTCACAATATTTTTGTTCTTATAAAATAATTCAGTACTTTATCGGAGCCATTTTAATTGCAATGAAGCTGTTAATTTTAATTTCTATTTTTTATGGGTTTTGTTCATTTCCCCCCCTTTATTTGTAGTTCTATGTTTTTAACTCCAGAATTTTGTCTCTATGCTGATTCTGATTTCGGTTATGATCCTATTTTAAGTATCATTGCAAGTATGCCATTTTTTCAATTTGGACTGAAGATAATGTGACGATGTTTGAAACATAAAGCTATAAAATTTTAGGGTCTAACTTGTAAGTGGATCACGATTTTTGTCGAATAATAAAACCTTAAAAAATCAACTTACTACATGTTTTTCTATAAATCATCATTAAATTTGACTTTTGATTTTAAACAAAAAAAACAAAAAAACAAAAAAACAAAAGACATTAATGGCGGCACCTTTTTTCCTTGACCGCCATTTTCTTTTGAGAGTACGAATTCTTTCCCTTTCTTTTTTTTGGTTCACGTAGTTTTTATAACATCAATTAAAAGAGAAGGATATATTTTGTTTATTTGATTGACATCATGGCTCAGTAGTTGCAATCAAAATATTGAATCAAGAAATTATTTTTTTTTTTTTTGCTTTTTACTTGTTTATTAAATTCAAATTATGGAACGTATCAGATTGAAACAGGAAAAAAAAAGTTTTTTATTTCTTTTATATGATTTCTCGGCAAATCATAGAGGAATAAATTGATTTTTTTTTTAAATTTATTCATTCATTCCATTGACTCCTGAGAGTTTTTCAAGAAGGAAATATAATAAAATATTCTCTGATTCTGTTTATTAATTTCATTTTTTTTGAGATTTTTCATGTAGTATTTTTAAAGTCAAATTTCATGTTTTTACCTATATTTTTTTGTGTTCTATCCCATTAAACATTAAATGTGGGTATGGAACAAAAATCAATTTTTTATCCAATTTTGTTATCTTTCACTAGCTTTATTTTTTATTTTTTATTTTTATATTGCTTTAGCAAATTTTATGTTAACGCTTATTTGTGATTATTTATCGATCATATCACACGCACTACGACGCTTTCACCGAACTGTCGAGCGCAAGGGGGTCATCGACCGGCCGTTGCGCCGACGCAGGCTCTTTGCATTATCTCTGCCGGCGTAGATCGCCAGATCAAGCCGACCGGGCAGTCTCCGATGAAGTACTTCTCCCGCAAAAAAAAACCGGGAGGGAAAAATGGGGTCGGCGAGGGCTTTTATGCCCGTACTAGCCCGACGCTGTGCCGATTCTTCTCGCAGAAGAGAGAATGCTTTCAGGAGAATTAGTATTGGCATTTTAACGAGCGCCCTTTTCATCACAAAAGGGCTCCCAGATTTATAAAGCCAGATATTATTCCCACCTGGCAAGAAGAAGATTCTTTCCTTACGCATGGGATATTTATTGTTCTTTATCTGATTTTAGAAAGAGATATCAAGGAATAGCTTATTGAGAATTATCCTCCTTCCTTTTAGTGAGATCGTTTGATTTGCAGGATAATAGATTATTGAGAATTATCCTGTTTTCCTTAATGAGATTTAATTAAAGATTTAGTTAGATTCACAGGATAATAAGTTATGTGATTATTCTACTTTCCTTATCAAGCAATTCAATCCGATTTCAAGTGATAGTTTTCAATTATCCATAACCCCATGGGCCGAAAGTGGACTGGCCTTCCTTTTGGGCCGACGCAGCGTGTTTTATGTGGCCCCGCCTCCTTCGCCTGAGCAGCGCCCGCGCGCCTATTTTTTAAACCTCATCATACCCCCACTCTTGTGCACGGTGCGCAAGGGCTATATCAAGCTTCAGACGTGTGATTTGACGCGGTCACGTGGGTCGGATTAGTTAGGGCTTTGCTGTCGCCTTATGTCCGGTGATAATGATGACCTTCGCTCTCGCGCCATTTCTTCCTCGCAAATGTCCTCATCGCTCGGGCCTGCCCCTTGAGCCGAATGTACTAAATCGAAAGGCCTGGAGTCGGGAAATTGTGCTCGCCGAACCAGTCGCTAGTGGCTTCGCGGGCTGGGCTTGTTCGGAAATGGATCCGATTCCTAGCCGCACGACTTTGGCCGAGGTCAAGCCAAGCGAAGTTGTTGATTCCACTACCGAAGTTGCTCGGATGAATCGATTCAGCCGCATGGCTCGTGGTCGGCGCGATGAACCGCCCAAGCATTCGCCGTTCGCCGCCGACTTGCTTTCGTCACCGATTTTTTCGTCGCAGATGGCTTATAGAAGGTAGAGCTCGCCATCGTGAATGGTCGGGCAGAGCTCGCCCATGAGAACCGAGGGGAAGAGCTCGCCGAAAAAGAACGACAGTAGAGCTCGGCCCAAGTGAATCGATGGGAAGAGCTCGCTTGAGTAAAACAATCGAAAAGCTCGCTCGCTAAATCGATGGGAAGGGGCTCGCTATAGTGAACAATTGAGTAGAGCTCGCTTCCATGAGAATAAGAGCTCACCATGTTGAGTGATAGGAAGAGCTCAAGATGAATGAATATCAGGAGGGAGCTCAGCCCATGTTGAGTGATAGGAAGAGTCAGATTAACGAAGACATCATGAGGAAACTGGTCTACGCTGAGCTATAAAGAGCCCGCTAGGATGAGTGGCGATCGGTTTCAAGTGGCTGTAGCCAAGGGCGATTGAGCCGAGCGGCGATGTAGCCGAAAGTGGCGATCGAGTCGAAAGGGCGGGTGTGTACCGAAAGTGGCGCATTGAGCCGAAAGTGGCGATGTAGCCGAAAGTGGCGATCGAGCCGAGTGGCGACGAGCCGTAGTGGCGATGTGTAGCCGAGCCATGACCGAAATGAGTGGCGATCGAGAGCCGAGTGGCGCAGCCGAAAGCATGTGTAGCCTAGTGATCGGTCGAGTGGCGTTGTAGTCGAGCATGCATCGAGCTAAGGGCGATGTAGCCGAGGGGCAATTGAGCCGAAAGTGGCTGATCGGTGCCGAGCGGCTGTACCGAAAGTGGCGTATCGAGCCTGGGCGCTTATGTAGCCGAAGTATGATCGGTCGAGTGGCGTCAGAAGTTCCGAAAGTGGCGCATTGAGCCAGTGGCGATCGGTCGGCGGTGCCAGCCGAAAGTGACTATTGAGTAGAGCGCTATGTAGCCGAAAGCGGCGATTGAGCTCAGCGGCGATGTAGTCGAGGGGCAACCGAAAGCCGAAAGTGGCGATCAGAGCCGAGTGGCGCTTGCAGAATGAAAGTGGCGATCGAGCCGAAGTGGCGTTGTGCCGAGCTGCTGATCGAGCCGGCGTGGCGCTGAGCCGAGTGGCGACGGCGCCGGCGTGGCGACGTTGCGGGCGCAGCCGAGCGGCTATCGCGCGTGAAGCGGCGGGCAGCCAGTGCGGCGATATCGCCGGCGATGTAGCCGGTGGGCAACCGGAGCCGGCGGGCGAATAACGAGCGGGCGGCGTAGCCGAAGGGCGACAGCCGATTACGCTTGTAGCCGAGCGCGACACAGTGGCGGCGTAGCCTAGTGGCGATCGGTGCCGGCGGCTTACCGGTCGGTGCGGCGATCGGTCGGTGGCGCTTGCAGCCGAAAAGCATCGGTCGCGGTGGCGATCGGTCGCAGTGGCGACCGGTGCCGTGCGGCGGCGTAGCCGAAGACAGCCGAGTGGCGTTTCAGGAATTAGTGGCGACCGAAGCCGAAGGGATTGAGCCGGAGGCGTTTGTACCGAAAGTGGCGACAGCCGAGTGTGGCGACAGAGCCGAGGGCGTACCGAGTCGTAGTGGCGACGGAGTCAGTGGCGATTGAGCCGCATGGCGTAAAATGGCGGCAATCGAAACAGTGGCGACAGCCGGCGGCGCCAGAGCCGTGCGGCGATTGAGCCTAGTGGCGATGTAGCCGAGTTGAGATTGAGCCGAGTGGCGTTGTAGCCAAGTGGCGATTGAGCCGAGCGGGCGAGTGTAGCCGGTAAGTACTGAGCCGAGTAGCGATGTAGCCCAGCGGGCGACAGCCGAAAGTGCGGCGACATTGGAGCCGGCGGCGTCAGAGTCCGGCGGCGACTGGAGCCAAGTGGCGTTTGAGCCGAGTGGCGATTGAGCCGAGTGGCGTTGTAGCCGAGTGGCTATTGAGCAGAGCGGCGATGTAGCCGAGTGGCGATTGAGTCGAGCGGCGATGTAGCCGAGGGGCAACTGAGCCGAGTGGCGATTGAGCCGAGTGGCGCCAGAGCCGGTGGACAGATGATCCAGTGGCGTTTCTGAGCCGAGGATACCGAGCCGAGCGGGCGCGTAGCCGAGTGGCGATTGAGCCGAGTGGCGTGGTAGCCGAGTGGCGATTGAGCAGAGCGGCGATGTAGCCGAGTGGCGATTGAGTCGAGCGGCGATGTAGCCGAGGGCACCGAGCCGAGTGATGCATTGAAAGCTAAGCGCGATAGCCGAGTGGCGATTGAGCGAGAAGCGGCGATGTAGCCGAGTGGCGAGCTGAGTCGTGAAGGCGAATGTAGTGGCGATTGAGTCGGCGGCGATTGAGCCGAGTGGCGCTGTAGCCGGCGGCTACCGAGCGTAGCGGCGACAGAATTGAGTGGCGATCGAAGTCGAAAGGCGATGTAGCCGAAGGGGCACCGAGCCGAAAGTGGCGATTGAGCCGAAGCGGCGATAGCCAGTGGCGATCGGAAATATGGCGCTGCCGAAAATCTGAGCTTGAGCTGGGCGGCCCGACAGCCGAGTGGCGACAGCCAGGGGCGATTGAGCCGAGGGGAGTTGCAAACAAAGTGGCGACTGGAAATGGGTGGCGATTGTAGCCGAAAGGGCGATTGAGCCGAGTGGCGATTGAGCCGAGTGGCGACAGCCAAGTGGGCGTATGTAGCCGGAGTGGGCAATCGACGAGCGTGGCGATTGAGTCGTAGTGGTGTCAGAGCCGGAAGGGCGACGAGTCGAGTGGCGACAGCCGTGGCGATGTAAATTACGGGCACCGAGCCGAGTGGCGATTGAGCCGAAGCGGCGACGAGCCGAAGCAATGATGTAGCCGAAAGTGGCGATTGAGCCGAGTGGCGCCAGAGCCAGTACGACGAGCCAGTGGCACCAGCCGTAGCGGCGATCGAGCCGAAAGTGGCGATGTAGCCAGGCAATTGAGCCGAAAGTGGCGAGACGAGTCAAGCCGACCGCCGTGTAGCGTGGATCGTACGGAGTGTAGACGAACTCGCTAAAGTGAATACGAAAAGAGCTCGTCCATGTATTGATGGGTGAGCTTGTTAGTGCGAACTCGGGAAGAGCTCGTTATCGGGATCGCTGTGAAGGCTCATCAGAATGCGTAGTAGGAGCTCGCCCATGTTGACTGATGGGAAGAGTTCGTCAATGGAAATAGTAAGCAGGAGCCAGTCCATCTGAAGGGCAGTGAAGGGCTCGTCAGGCTGAACAGTGGGAACTCGTCCATATCGAGGAAAGAGCTTCGTCAATAGAATTTGTAGGAGGGAGCCCGTCCAGTCCGACGCGTGCGGGAAGTGGCTCGCTACCGTGGAGCCGCTTCGAGGAGCTCGCCAGAGCCACGGGAAGAACTCGCCGCGCAGACCGCCAGCGGCAGCCGCCCATGTAAATAATAGAGCCCGTCGCATGCCGTTGGGAGGAGCTCAGCCGTAGATCGTTGTAAGAGCTCGTCCATGTAAATAATAGGAGCTCGTCGATGGGAGTCAAGCTGGGAGGAGCTCGTCGTAGATCACAGGAAGAGCTCATCCATGCAAATAATAGAGCTCGCCGATAGAGCCGGGCGGAGGAGCTCACGTAGACCAAGCAAGAGCTCATCCATGCAAATAATAGGAGCTCACGATAGAGTCGCTGGAGGAGCTCGTCGTAGACTGTTGTAAGAGCTCGCCCATGTAAATAGGAGCTCATTGCGTAGCCGCTTCGAGGAGCTCAGTTGACTGCTGTAAGAGCTTCTCATCCATGTAAATAATAGGAGCTCGCGATAGCGCTGGAGGGAGCTCAGTAGATCATTGTAAGAGTCATTCATAAATAATAGGAGCTCGTTGCAGAGCTGCTTGGAGGAGCTCGCCGTGGGATCGTTGTAAGAGTCATCCATAAATAATAGAGCTCAAGTAGAGCCGTTTGGAGGAGCCTGGCCAGTAGATCGTTGTAAGAGCTCGTCCATGTAAATAATAGGCTCACAGGAGAGCCGCTTGAGAGCCACAGTATACCGTCGTAAGAGTTTCGCCTGCAAAATAATAGGAGCTCGCCGATAGAGCTTGGGAGGAGCTCGTCAGATCGTTGTAAGAGTTTCGCTCTACAACAGAGCTCACAAGTAGAGCCGCTTCGAGGAGCTCGCCGTAGATCACAGAAGAGCTCGCCCATAAATAATAATGGGGAGCTCGCCGATAGTCGCGAGGAGCTCGCTGGATCAAGGTGGTGAGTCACCATGCAAGGGCTAGGAGCTTCGCGATAGAAATGGTTGGAGAGCTCGCCGTAGATCGCTAGGCATCGCCATAAAATAGGAGCCCGCCAAGTAGAGCCGCTTTCGAGGAGCTCGCCGTAGATCGCTTGTAAGAGCTCGTCTTACAAATAATGTGAGCTCGCCCATGCACACAGGAGCTCGCCGATGAGCCGCTGGGAGGAGCTCGTCAGTAGACCGCTGTAAGGAGCTCATCCATGCAAATAATAGAGCCGCCGATAGAGTCAGCTGGGAGGAGCTCGTCAGGTAGACTGTTGTAAGAGCTCGCCAATGTAAATAGGAGCTCGTCAAGTGTAGCCATTGGAGGAGCTCATCGGGACCGTCAGAAGAGCCTCGTCCATGTAAATAATGTGGGCTCAAGAGAGCCGCTCGAGAGCCTTCGTGATACCGGCAAGAGCTTCGCCCCATGTGGGGCCAGGAGCTCGCCGCGTGAGCCGTTTGGAGGAGCTCGCCGTTGACCTGCTGAAGAGCTCGCCCATAAATAATGTACTGGGTCGTGATAGAAATGTTTGGGAGGAGCTCGTCGTAGACCGTCAGAAGAGCTCAGCCCATGTAACACAGAAGGAGCCCGTCTGTTTGGAGTCCAATGAAGGGCTTGTCAATGTAAATAGTAGGGAGGAGCCCGTCTGTTTGGAGTCCAATGAAGGGCTTGTCAATGTAAATAGTAGGGGCTCGTCCATCTGAGTTGAGGGACGAGCCTCGCCAATATGAATTGTACGATGGAGCCCGTCTGTCTGGAGTGCAGCGAAGGGCTCGTCACTGTGAATAGTAGGGGCTCGTCCATCTGAGTGGAGGGATGAGCCTCGTCAATGTGACCATAAGGAGCCCGTCTCATCCGGGAGCGCACAGGCTCACCGTGAATAAGTAGGGGCTCGCTATTCTCGAAACAGGGACAAGCCTGGCCAATAGAACTCGTAAGAAGGAGCCCGCTCTGCCTGAGTGCGCGGAAGGCCTGCCATCAGAATAGTAGGGCTCGGGCTCCATCTCGAGCCGAGGAGCCTGTCAATATGAATCTGTAAGGAGCCCGCCTGGCTCGAGCGCAGCCGGCGGCTTCACACCGCGGAATAAGTAGGGGCTCGTCATTCTCGCAGTCGGTGGGACGAGCCTCGCCAATATGAATGGTAAGAAGGAGCCCGCCTGCCTCGAGTGCGCCAAGGCTCGCCACCGTGGAATAAGCAGGGCTCGCTATTCAGTCGAGGACGAGCTCACAATATGAATGGTAAGAAGGAGCCCGCTCGTTCGGGAGTGCGCCGCGGCTCGCCACCGTGAATGTTAGGGGCTCGCTATTCTGAAGTCGAGGGATCTAGCCTCGTCAATATGAATTACTTGGTCTCCCGGGCGCTGCGGGCTCTGGTAGCTCCAAATCGAAAGTGGCGATGTAGCCGAAAGTGGCGATCAGCCGAAAGGGCGATTGAAATGAGTGGCGATTGAAATGAGCGCGAGGTACCGAAAGTGGCGACGAGCCGAGGGCGATGTAGCCGAAGTGGCGACCGGAAATGAGTGGTGATTGAGCCTAGTGGCGTTTGTAGTCGGTATGGCGTAGCCGAAAGCGGCGGCGTAGTCGAAAGTGGCAACAGTTCCAGCCGGCCCAACTCCTCGGTGTGCGCAACGTGGTCCGTGCGGGAGCAGCGAGCTCGCCAAAGTGAGCAATGCGGGCTCGCGCCCGCCGAAGCGGGCAATGTAGCTCGAGCCGGTTCGACTCCGAGGCAGCCAGGACTGTGGAGTAGGTGAGCCTCACAGCGAGCAGGGCTCCGGCGCCGAGGCCGAGTGGCGGCGTGTGCCTCGAGCCGGTCCGACTCATAAGGCACTGCGGGCCTCGTGGTGGAGCAGGTGAGCTCACAAGGTGAGCAATGGTGGCTCCGCGCCGTGGGCCGGCGGCAATGGTCATCGTCCTGACTCGAGGCGCCGCGGGTCTCGTGTGGGAGTAGGTGAGCTCGCCAGCAAGAGTCGAGTCGCCAGATGTGGCCATTCGACTTCTGACTTTTTGGAAAGGTGCGAGCGTCTTTAATGCTGATTGGCAGAGAATTTTGAAGCGCTTGGCGCCAATTTCTCCGAAAGTGCTCGCCTTCTTATAGACGGCGCTTCATTGCTATGAGCGGCGTTCGATATTCTCGCTTCCGGTGCGCAGAATCGGAATCGCACGAGATGAAGCTGCCGGTTTGATCGTCTTCACGGGATCCAATTGAAGATTCGTTCGCTTTGTCGACTCCTACATTGTAGGAGTTGTGTTGCCACTTCATGAGGAGGGAAGTTGTGACCTTCTGAACTACGTCGTGTCTCTGTGGGCATTGCATACAGCGGTAAGTTGTTACAATTCTTACATCGGCGTCGATCGGTGGCGGGCGCCTCAGCCTCATTAGTGTTAGCTTGCCTTGTTTAATGTCTGAATTGTGAGGTACATGCGTTGCTTGGTTGGTCCTGCATCCTTGGCGGATTGGCGTTGCTCCTGCTTGTGTTCCTTGTTGATACCATCAATAGCGAAATCAGTTATATTTTCCGAGCTATCGTTCCCCACGGTGGCGCCAGTGATGACGCTTTTCAGCTAGGCGGGAATTTTGGAGCGTGTGGGGGTTCTTGTGCGGACAGGTTGTTGCTGCGAGAGAGTGGGATCTCACCGAGGCTCTTGGATTATGCAGGGTGAGGTAGGATCATTTTACCTTTGTTGATGCGGGGTCCCAGATGAAGTACTTCTGCAAAGCCCAGGAAAAATGGGGTCGGCGGGGGGCTTTGGGTAGCAGCTCAGATCTTGGTCGGATTCTTCCTTGAGAGAAAAGAGAGAATGCTTAGAGAATTAGTATTGGCATTTGAATGAGCGTCCTTTCACCGCTGGGGTGGCCCTGTATTTATAGTGTATATTATTCCCAATTTGAGGGTAGTAAGGATTCTTTCCCATTGGATGGGATATTTATTGCCTTTATCGGATTTTAGAAAGAGATATTGAAGGAATAGTTTATTGAGAATTATCCTCCTTCCTTTTTAGTGAGATCAGGCTTGATTTGCAGGATAATATATTATTGAGAATTATCCTGTTTTCCTTAATGAGATTTAATTAAAGATTTAGTTAGATTCACAGGATAATAAGTTATAGGGGATTATTCTACTTTCCTTATTGGCGAAATTCAATCGATTTCCCTGCGGGATATGGGCTTTCTCGATTATCCATAGCAGGCGCAGGTAGGAGTGAATTTGAGCCTTCCTTTTGGGCCGACGCTAGAGCTTGGGTGTTTAGGACTGCCTCTCATTTGGAGCTAGTGAGTGAGCTATTGTGCCTATTTTTCAAACCTCATCAAGATTAAATGCTTATGAACTTGGGTAAATTTGAGAAATATTGAATGTTTAAGAACTTGTCTCTCATGAGTCTAAGCATGTTGGATATTTTTTGGAATTGATGCTACAATTGTAATTTCTCCCGTCTTGCGTATCAATTTTGCTAAGATCCATACAGATAGTGAAGTTATCCTATCGATTACTTTATTATTTAATAAAATGCTTAGTTTTGTGAAGAGACTTCACTAAGTGTCATGAACCGTACAATTTTACTACCCTATTGTTAGGAAATTGATGCATTTGGTTGTGACGGCTGTTGAATTGTTCTTACATGTTTATGAGTTTTTTTGTATTTTATAGACTCTAGCATTTGGTGACTGGTAAGCCGAAGAATGAACAATTTGCATGTCTTTGTTTTACATGTCTTTTTGACATCGCTCTCTTATTTATTCTTCAGCTTTGGGCTTTCCTCAGTTCTCTACCATTATGAAACTTAACGGGACTAATTACAACAATGGGTTGAATCTCTCAAGATGAATTTGACGATTATGAAACTGAACTTGGTCTTGAAAGTTGAAGCTTCTCCGAAACCCACTACTGAAAGTTCTGCAAATGAGAAAAAATTCTGAAGACTAGTCTAATAGTTGTTGTCTGATGATCATTGAGAATCATATGGAGGATTCCATTTATGCAAGCATTCCCAATATTGAGAATGCAAAATATTTCTTGTATGCTATTAATAAGAAATATACAAAGTTTTCAAATAATGAGAAAAATGAGCTATCTGATAATCATTGGGTGAATGTTTGTTTTGAATCCAATATCATTAATATGTCATCTGATACTTGGTGGTTAGATACTGGTGTTACCATTCACGCTTACAATCCTATGCAAACGATGATAAGCATAAGAAGTCCAACTAGTTTGGAGAAGTACGTGTACATGAGAGATGGTACAAGAGTCCAAGTTGATTTTTTTGGAAGTTTTTAGATTATAGCTGATAGGTGCTTATCATACATTATTTTATACCATTAATCACCTATCAATCATATGCTTTTATGGTTCTTTGAACAGCTCTAATGCTTAATTTTATCATCCTATGGCTCTAAGTATATTTTTAAAGCAAGTAAGTATAAAGGGCCAAAAATATGAATTTACAGGTTGTACCATGACCTCCATGGCTTCAATCTTGATATATGGATTACACCTCTCAGAGCTTTCAAGCGAGTCGAGATCACTGGTCGGATTCGAGCGAAAAGATATCTTTTCGTGAAGTCAAGAGAATTTTCAAGACCACATGTAGCACCCCTCAACGTTTGTGCATTTTCAGTCTACCTAATGGACTCCAATGACTCCAAGATTGATATTGAAATATTCTACTCTCTCTTAACTTTCCGTAGAGACCAAAATCATCGCATTTGGAGGTCGGATAAGAGAGTTATGATCATTTAAAGTCAAAAGGTATTCGCCATGGCGAAGCCATTGTTTGCCGCGGCGAATGTCTTCGCCAAAGCAAACCAGAGCCATGCAAACAAGAGAGCTACTGGTTCACCGAGGCAAAGGAGCCTTCGCCTCGATGAAGGACGTCGAGCCATGCAAAAATGAGCAATTTTTGACAATTTTTTGCCCTTTTAAAGGCATATTTTCCATTTGCCTATAAATATGTGTTATAGACTTGGTTAGGGTGGGGTTTTGGAAGGAAAACACCCTCCTTAAGGTTTCTCCTCTCTTCTTTTTTAATCATTTTAGGGTTTGAGTTTTATTCATTTTACTTTGAATTTGGTGTAATATTGAAGAACTCATCAACTAGAGGACCTTATTCAACCTTAGAGCTGAGTTTGGAGCATTTCTCATCTCATATTCGTTTTATATCTCTAACTCTCACTCTCTTCTCAACTCTTTCATTATTATGGATGTAATAGACACGATTTTGATAGATTTGTGGGTTATAATGAGTAGTTAAACTTTCCTCTATGGTTGATTGCCTAAATTGATGTTTGATTTATATATCTTTTAGAATGGTTTGGTGAATTTGTGCTTTTGTTGATGTTAGTTGGTGTAGTGGTTATGATTATTATGGTTTTAACTAATTAATCCATCTGGTCCCGGGTCTCTTAAGGTATGAATTAGTTAATTGAAATACTAATTAACCTAATCAAAGAAGTCTAAGGAATTAGGAATGCTTAGTACTAGATGGATTTCATTAGGAGTAGCACCATCTCAGCATTATGTGAGAATTGTATGGACTGAGAAGTGATCGATCCAAAACTAGTTCAAGTAGTCCTATTGTATGGACCGAGAGTTAACTTGATAGGATTCAGGAAAGAGCGCCTTAGAAAAGTGTAAAGTTTAATGACTAGATGGACATGAGAATAGGAGTTGGTGTGAGAAGTGGGAGACACGAAGTGTGGAAACCTCATTGCAGTTCCTTGGACAAGCATAAGTATATTAGCTTAATTAGTACTTCATAAATATAAATCAAGTAAGCCGACGGAGCTTGATCAACCTAGTATCTTTCCACGAGTACTTTCTTTGAGATTAACCTAGTCCTTGTAAGTGGACATTGATCATACCCTACTTTGTTTTATTTTATTTTGTTTTTAAAACTTTTCTGACATCGAGGAGTTGCTCGAATAGTGAAACGACTTTAATGGCCAGAGTACTTAGTGCTTGCTAAAACCACACATTCCTGTGGGATCGATATCGGACTTTTAGTCACTTTGAATTACTTTGCGGGCCTTTCGTGTGCTACGGAAAAATCGCTAACGGCAACTTAGTCTGAGAAACTTTATGGAATTGCAGGATGTGGCATACATACCCTCGATCATGAGAAATTTGATATCAGTACCTATTTTGGATAGACTTTGATATAGTTTTCTTTTTGGAACTGGAAAAGTTAAATTGTACCAAGATTTACTATTGATTGCCACTGGAGTACTTTGTGGGAATCTTTACATATTAGATTTGTCTATTTTGCTTTTGTTTTTGCTACCCTTACTGTTAATACAGCTAGTAGCTCCAAACTTTAAGATTGAATGAAAAGTCTTCATTCTTTAGCACAAATGTTTGGGTCATATTTCTAGATAGAGAATGGAGGTATTAATTAAGGATGAGATTCTTCCAAATTTTGATACTTGTGTAGATTGCATCAAGGGTAAATTGACCATAAAGGTTAGGAATGCCAAGGTTGATAAATGCACTAAGTTGCTTGGGGTTATTCATATAGATATTTGTAGGTCATTCACTCCTCTTGCTATGGGTGGCCATAAATATTTCATCACATTCATTGATGATTATTCTTGTTATGGTTTTGTTGAGCCCATTCATGAGAAGTCTGACTCTTTGGAGGCTTTCAAAGCTTTCAAAGCAAAAGTTGAGTTCCTACAAGGGAAAAAGATCAAAGTGGTTCATTCTGATAGAGGTGGTGAGTATTATGGTAGATATAATGAGACGGGACGCATCCCTGGACCATTTTCAAAGTACCTTCAGGAATGTGGCATTGATGCGAGTATACAATGCCTAGTAATCCTCAACATAATGAGATTGTGGAGAAGAGAAATTGCATACTTCTTGATATGATGCAATGTATGCTTGTTAATTTCTCACTACCTGAGTTCTTATTGGGTGAAGCTTTGAAAACTTCAACTTATATTTTGAACAAAGTGCCTAGTAAGTCTGTTCCTAAGACTACATATGAGCTATGATATGAAGAAGCTGATCTCTTCGTCACTTCCATGTTTAGGCTGTAAGGTGGAAATTGAGCGGATTCGACTCGTAATCAAAACTTGATCAAAACCATGAAGTAGAAGTACTTATTATTGGTTGTGTGTAACACCCATTTTAAAACACATTTCATTTCAAACCATTTCCAAATATGCGGAGGCGTTTTCGTTCTTCTGTTAGGCCCATAAGCTTATTTAAACAATTTCATTTACAAAATGGCATACCATGCCTTTCTAATATATGACATTGTTTCGTAATTCAACATTTTAAAATACAAGATAAAGTCATGCTCAAAATGATAATGCATATGGCGGCGCATCTTTGTAGCGACCCAAGCGGCCCGGCTCGACCGAATGGGGGTCAGAACGAAAACCGAGGGACGCGCGGTTTAAGTGCTTCGTTCACATTTGTTCGTTTCTTTTTCAAAGGGTGGCGAGGCCGAATCACCGGCAGGCCGAATGGCGGATCGAAGCCGGAGCCGGTTTACTCACGGCGTTTTGTTTATCTTATTAAAACGTTTAATTAATTCCCAGTTGCGGAAGCGGTTTCGAGTTTGAAGCGATCACGATCATTTACAAATTTCAAAGCAACTGGTGAGCCCGTAAACATTAACGAATACATTTACAAAGAAAGACATTCTATGCCCTTTCAAAATGATATACAAATCAAGGTTCAGGATTTAATCCTTTTGTTACAAAATACCACTTGTTCAAAAGAGATATGCAAATGTGAATTATATACTTATACGTCGTACTCTCTTTATGACTTCTGCTTATTGCCGATCTTGTCTCCGCCTAACATGCACTTCACAGAGCACACGCATAGATGGAAACTATACGCTAAGCATTTTCATGCTTAGTGGTTCTATCTGATTCTATTTGATATTCAATGTAACTTAGCATGCATTTAACATTAAACCATGCCTATTAATTCAGCATATACTCATGCTATTTATTTTCGCATGCTTTCAATTTCTAAATCATTTACCCAAATCACATCATCTGATTTGATACAACAATTCATTTCATGGAGTTCAATCATGAGATTTAAGCATATACATAAATCCCATTATACCGTCAATGTTGGTTATTTCATGACTGGCCCAATTCACGTTTACGGCCAGTTAGTTTAATGAATCCCGCCCTTGTGTGACCGGTAATGTGCTTACATTTAACAATTGGAGTCTCCATCATGACGGATGCCGTTTGGTGCACCAGAGCATGTGGTATCGATTATTAAATGCCATACGCCATCATGACGGATGCCCGATTGGTGCATCCACGCCAAGTGGGACATTTCAATGCCATACACCATCATGACGGATGCGATTAGTGCATCCGCCAAGTGGGACATTGGACCATTTGAGTGCCTTCTTGTGATCTTTGATTGGTGCGTATCCGGATTAGGCGGTTCGATGCAGCCAGATCATTCAATTCATTGGTTTCAAATACCACATTTCAATTCCATATTCACTTCGCATTCGTCTTTTCAAGAATATACTCAATCATAGCCACTCATTCATATACTCATTCACATACTCATTCATATACTCATTCATGTACTTATTTCATATTTACTTGGTAACTACCAAAATACTTGAAATGAGAATAGAGTCAGAGAACAGACATGCAATAACATGAAACGAGGAATAGAAGTCGGTAGAACAAACCCCAAAAATCTTTGCACTTTGATTCCAATCCCTGGAATCTCAATCTCAGTTTGGCTTTTCCTCCTCGTCAGTCCCTATTCCCAAAACCATTAAGAACAATATTATTCAAGTGTACTAGTGGTTTTGGTTAGGATTGATTTTCGAAGTTCAATATGAGTTCCAATTTAAACATTCTATATGTAGATGGATTCTTGACTCAATGGGCTTTCCATAGAGTGCAAGAACACTCGAATCGGAGTTCGGACGTAGGAGTTAGGGCCTTAAAGTTGGAGGTCATACATAGTCAAATCTGAGGCCCGGCAGGCCGGGCCAGACTGGACAGCTCGTCTACCACCTCAGTCAAACATTTCTTGACTCAATGGGCTTTCCAGAGTCCAAGAACACCATCGGAGTTCAAACGAAGGAGATATGACCTTTCGAAGTTGGAGGTCATGCGTAGTCAACTTTGACGAGCTGGCTGAGCCAGCGAGAAGCCTTTGTTTGTGGCGGCTGTTTGACGGCCGTGTTGGGCTGACCAGCATTGGACGACCACTATTTGGCGACCCTTTGTTGGGCGACCAGCGTTGGGCGACCACTATTTGTGACGCTTGTTTGGCGACCAGCTGTTTGGCGATCATTTGTTGGCGACCCTTTGTTTGGCGACCATTGTTTGTGACCTCCGGTTTGGCGACCCTTTGTTTGGCGACCTTGTTTGGCGACCTCGGTTTGGCGATGCCCGGCCCATTTGACTGTTGGTAAAAAGACCATAACTTGGTCTACAGAAGTTCGAATTAAGAAATTCAAAAGCCTAACATCAAGTTCATTGATGTGGCTACAATTTCATAGAAGGACTTAATGCCAAATTCTCTTTATTTCTGATCCAAAAACCCATTCTAAAGTACGGCTAGTTGGCCGGCTGGACAAGCAGCCCGACCAAATTTAAGTGGGCTGACCTCATTAAAGGACTATAACTTGGTCTACAGGGTCCCGAATCAGAATTCAAAAGCAACATCAAGTTCGGTGATGTGGCTACAACACCAGAAGGACTCAACACCCGATTCTCTTTATTTCTTACCCAAAATTCATCTCTGAGTCCGGCTGTCGCACTATCACAATGTAGCGACTTAGGGTAGAAAATGACAAAGTAGGGAAGACCTACCTCTTGGGTTAGTGAAACTCCCAGATTCCGGTCTCTACTTGCAGCTCTTGTCACTAGGAAGGACTTTCCCTCTTGCTTCGCCTGGGACCTATGGCCCGATCGTTGGGAAATCTAGAGAGAAGTGAGAGCTTCTCACTCTAAAATACCTCCATTTTTCTCTTTTTCCTTTTCTTATGGATTACTCTAAATCGTATTTTTAAAATAGAGCTTCCTCCCACTTTCCTACATGCCACACGCCCCTTTCATGATTTTCTTCTTTTCTTTATTTCTTTTTTTATATTTAGGTCCCTCCCATTTCTCTATTATTTTCATTTAAGTCTCTGTTTTCACTTAGACATATAAACTTATTTACAATTGACCCTTAGGTCCCCATTTTCAATTTTCATATTTTCTCTTTTTCACTTGGGTTTTATTTCGGATTCAATAATCATTTAATCAATATTAATTAACAATTCCCGAAAGATACCCAAGTTGGCCCAATTATACCCGGAATATATAATAAATTTTATTATAAAAATTCCAGGGTATTTTTGTGGCGTTACACATACTCCTCAATTCTTTCTCAGTGACTCTGCGCTTCTCGATCTTGCCCCTTTCCTGTTCACTATCTATCCCTCGGTACCTGCGCATTGGTAAAACAATACGCTAAGCATTTTCATGCTTAGTGGTTCTATACAAATCCATCCTTCAGTTTCATTTAAAATAAATCATGCAATTTAACAATTCAAAACTTTCAAACCTTTATGGATGATCAATGTAAATACAATACATATACTTGTTATATATATATATATATATATATATATATACAATCAGTCTGATTCATTGATCATCCCAAAAGCTCCCACTTTCATATACAATATTTCACACAATCTCAAAATCAATTTAAAATATGATCACAAATTCAATTCAAGTTATGCAGATTCAATTCAGTTATACCGTCGATTCGATTATGCCCATACTTGAATTTAACTATATCTTCCATATACGGGATATTAGAGTCGCCCGGCACGGTCGGTAGGCTGCGAGGCGGTATAAAAGCGGTTTATAACCTGGTCTGATCCGTTGGGCGGTATTTGGTTATAACAATCAAATAGTGACCACTACGATCTGGTCCATTTGGGCTGCTGATCAGTGACACATCAAAACAATCATTAACGATCTTGCTAATTTGACCCTTATTGGTATACCAATCTATGCTATCACGAACTAAAGCGGTTAACCTTATATTAAGAGGTGTTCAAATCTTTTATAGTAAAGTATAGTACAATATGTACATTTGTATAAATAGTTCACTTTCAGCTAGTCATGCGGTTTTCATATGCAAACATTTTATAAATCAAATTCCTTCAAATCATTCAAAACAGTTATTATGCTTTTCTTATGCATTTAGAACAAGTCTTTCAAATATTGAAGCTTGAGAATAGGAAATATAGAACAAATTGTGCAAAAACTTGAAACGAGGAGTAGAAGTAGATAGAACAAACCAAAAGATTGTCGTCCTTTAATTCACATCCTCGAGATCTCGACCTCCAACTCGGACTTTCCTCCTCGTTAGCCCCTAATCCATCACACATATTTTACAATCAAAGAATAACCAAAGAAAAATCATTTGTGCATTCTAGGATTTTTGTTTAGGGTTGATGTATATCCAATATACCTCACTTGCCAAATTTTATGGGGACAATTGAGTCATATTTGCTCATACATCCTTCACGAAAATTATAGCTATGTGAGTCTATTTTTAGTAGGAATTTGAATCATCTCATTTGGATCATCCAAACACAAGTTATGGCATCTTTATGCCAAACTGGTCAGTATGCCCAGCTCACTCGGTTACCTACTGTTTTTCTCAATTTCAGGGGTCTTAACTCCATAAATTGGTAATGGTCCCTTCTACTCATTTGAAGCTATGGTTCTTAGGTTTCTTCTCCAATTGGAATCATCCAATTTGGATTAATATAACTCAAGTTATGGAATTTTACATTCAGATTACTCTAATTTGCAAAACAGAAGCAGATTTTTCTTGCACATAGTTTCCCCTTTGAAGGATTTCTGGGCACTTTGGGGTTACAATTTGTATACTCTTCCTTCAAGTAAATTATTTTCCTAGAAGTCTAGTTTATCCAGAAATTTGAATCACTCAATTAGAATGAGTGAAACTCAACTTATGGTCTAAGTACCAAAACTACTCCAAAACACATAACTGTTTCAGAATTGAACTTCAGAAATTTATCGAAACAGGCATCACTTCAACGAATTTCTGGGTCCAATTGGGTCCAAATTCGGGTACCCTTACTTCAGGAAGTTTGTTCTACGCAGTCTAGTGTACTTAGCAATTTAGATCACTCAATTAGGATAGAGCAGCCAAGTTATGGCCAAAACAAAAACACTGGTTTGGAAAAAAATTTGACAGCATCTCCTTTGAAACACCATAATTTCCTCTTCATGATTTTCTTCCAAAACACCTCAAAACTCAAAATAAATCATGTCAATCACTCCTAATAACATCCTAATATCATTCTAAACCAATCACAAGCAAATCCATGGATGATTTAGAAGTTTCCCAACTCCAAACATCATTAAAGAAAAGTCTAGAGGTTTGTGTTCTTGCAGCGAATCCACTTGTTCTCCAAGCCTTAGCTCCTTTCTTCTCTCATCCTTGCTAGAACTTGAGCAAACTTGAAGAGATTCTCATCAATTTCTCTTCTTCTCTCTAAAGCCCTAGTTCTCCCCTCTCCCAAGCTCTCAAATACGGTTTTGTTAACATGCACAAATGTGCTCTTCTATGCTCAAATGTGACTCAAGTCACTTAATCCCATAAGGCCTTGTTTGGCTCCAATTCATTTTTGGTCTTTTAATCCATTTTTACAGCTTAAGTCCCTTTATTTGCACTATCCTTCCCATTATTCACACTTAAACATTTTATTCTTTATTACCCATGACTCTGTGAGTCCCGATTTTGTAAATTCCTATTTTGCCCTTTTTCACTTGGGTAAATTTCCCGGGTTCTATCATTTAACATTTAATTCCCTTTGGCATTTAAAACTCATTCTACTTTTGACCCCTAGGTCTTTATTTTACAAATTTTCAGATTTGCCCTTAACACTTGGGTAAATTTTCGGGTTCATTCTTTTAAATCACTTATCAAATAACAATCAATATTTATTTAACAATTTCCGGAAATACCCAAGTTTGACTCAATTTATACCCGAATATAAAATCAAATAAATATAAAAAAATTTTAGGGTATTTTTGGGGCGTTACATATTGTGTGGGATCAAGAAGTTTCAGGTTTTATTGCTCGTCGCACACCATCAGAGTGATTGAATCAGATCAAGCTATCTATTTTAATGATGACACTGGTACAAGCTGAGGGCTAAGAGAAATTGTGTTTAAAGAACACCTAGTTTTTATTCTTGTGCCTATTGCTTATGCTCTGATCTTTAGCCCTGTTGTTGACCACCATCCAGTAGCCATTACCGATGATGAACCAATTGATGATGTAGATCCAATAGCCCCAAATGTAGACACAGTAGCCCCAGATGTAGTCATGGATATACCCTTAAGGAGATTAGAGAGGGCACGTAGGGCCGCAATTTCAGACTACATTATCTGCCTTAGAAGCATGATGAAGTATGATATGGGTAATGTATCGAATCAGACCAACCTACAAAAGAAACCATTGTTAGTCCTCCAATCCAACTTCTAGATCGATTCAATGAAAGATGAGATGACTTCCATGTCACAGAATAAAGTGTGGAGCTTAGTAGATCTGCCAAATGGTTGCAAACCTATTGGGTGCAAATGAGTGTTCAAGACTAAGCGCGATGCCAAGGGATAGGTAGAGAGATATAAAGCAAGATTAGTGGCTAAGAGTTATAGTCAACAAGAATGTATTGATTTTAAGGAAACCTTCTCTCCCGTGTCCACTAAAGACTCTCTACACATTATTATGACTATAGTGACTCATTTTGATTTAGAGTTGCATCGGATGAATGTGAGGACAACTTTTGAATGGAGACTTAGTTAAGGATGTTTATGTCTCAACCTATTGGCTTTGAGGAAGTCGGTAAGGAACACATGGTTTGTAAACTCCAAAAACCCATTTATGGTTTAAAGCAGACTTCTAGGTAGTGGTATCTCAAGTTTGGTGAAGTTGTCGCCGCTAATGATTTTAAGGAGAACATCGTCATTCAATGCATATATATGAAGGTCAATGGGAGCAAATACATATTCTTGGTTTTATATGTTGATGATATTTGCTCATGACAGATTATATTGACATGTTAGTTTGAGACAAAGCAGTTATTGTTTAGCTATTTTGATATGAAGATTGGGGGAGCATCTTATGTCTTGGGCATACGGATGCCATAATAGACCTAATAACATTATGAGATTTTTTCAATAGACTCATATTGAATGCAACGCGAAAATATGCTATCATATTCTTACGGTAAGACTGATTAGTAAAGGTGATAGATTTTCCAAAGGTTAATGTCCTCGGAATAATATTGAGAGAGATCATATGAAAGTCGTCCCTTATTCTTCAGTTGTGGGCAGCTTTATGTATGCTCAAGTATGCACACGCCCTGATATTGCTTTTGTTGTCGGCCTGTTGGGTAGGTACTTGAGTAATCCTGGTCAAAGCCACTAGAAAGTGGCTAAGAAAGTTTTGAGGTATTTTCAGGGTACTAAGGATCTCATGTTGACATATCGGCGTACCGACACTCTTGGGGTGGTTGGTTTTAGTGATTCCGATTATGTAGATTATATAGATGATAAAAGTCAACCCAAAGTTTACATCTTTATGATGGGCGGAAGGTTGTTCCATGGAAAAAGTGTCAAGCGGACACTTCTGGCTAACTCTATTATGGAGAGGCGAGTATGTGGTGTGTTATGAGGCTACTTGCCATGCAATATGGTTGTGAAACTTCATTTCAACCTTGGAGGTTGTTCACTCCATTTCTAGACCGTTAAAATTGTTCTGTGATAATTTTACAGCTGTATCTTTCTCTAGGAACACTAAAAACACTTATCTCTCTAAGCACATTGATGTGAAGTTCTTTTTTGTTAAAGAGAAAGTTGCAGAGTCCCTCATTACAATTGAGCACATGCCTACAACTAGCATGTTAGTAGACCCACTAACCAAAGACTTACCTATTTGCATGTTTTAAGAACATGTCACCCAAATGAGATTATTAGGAGCCTAGAATCTTTATTTTAGTGGGAGTTTTTCCTTTTCATGTATTTTGTAAGGAAAGCTCAAGTTTTTTTTGTTATTACATGCACATTTTGACATTTTTCATTATCTTATAATTTTGTGTCATGTTGACCAGATGAATGACAAAATGATGTTTTTTCTTTCTATTGAATCAATACACTTATCATTGAAATGCTTTTAGATTAGTAGCATATGATTATGTACAATTTATACATCCTCTCAGTGTATTAATTGTATATGATTGGTTATGGCTATATAAGTCTTTTATTGAAACATTTAAGTTATGATTTTTATTAGAAAAACCTGATTATGTACGATTTATGCATTCTCTTGGTGTGTTAATTGTATATGATTGGTTATGACTATGTAAATCTATTGAGAAAACATTTGAGTTATGATTATATTGTCTAAGTGGAAGAATGTTAGATTAATTTTTTAATTATGAATTAAGCATAATCATATTACTATTTTAATTGTATAATTATGTATGTTAATTATGGGTCATTTATGAGATGATTTAATATTAACTAACTATGCGACCATGGTTCTATCTTTCCCCTTGCTTTGGTAAGCCCGGTGGATCAAAGTCCAATTGTTTCCTTATGCTTTATTATAAGTAAATAGAGCCTTAGAATTTGACAACGGTTTTGGTAGAACACACTTTAGGAAAAAGAAAATAACCATCTTCAACTCTAACTTTTCTTTGATCTCATTCCTTGCACATTTGGGGGATAAATGGTGACCAATAATTCCGGATCCATACCATGTATGTTTTCTACACACTATGGATTGAAATGCTTTTTTGAACAATTAAAGTTTGTATTTTATAATTTATTTATTAGGTATTAGTGAGTGATCCAATTATTTTGGGCTCAATAAATACTCTTGATCTTACAAAATAATTCAACGGTTAGACCATTAGAGCCAATGGATTTCAGGTTTCTCCATAAAGTTGGGAACTTGTTTCGTTGTGGGAACTATGGGCTTTAATCCATGGAATTCGACTTTTAGTGGTGGAAACTGACTCTGTGCTCATTCAGTCATAGATCGGAAATGAGGACTGTAATGGGAACAAAAAAGGAACATTGTTGACCTAGGAAAATTCTTTGTAATTCTTAACTTTATTTGCTCATTTTTAACCCCCTTCACCAAAAAATAAAAAAACAAGTTTATAAATGATTGTTAGGTAAAGTCACATTTTCTGTATTATAAATAACCAATAATTAAATAATAAATAATGAAAAAAAACACCATTTTTTCTTGTCTCATTCACATAAATAATTGTGACTTTATTGTGAGTTTGCCTATGGCGTTATTTATGTTGTAGAATGAAATATAAAGTTATTAACATCAATTTCTTTTGAAAGCTTCTTAAGATCAATTATGTTATAATGCATATTCTAAATATTATTTCATGGAGTAGTCAAAATTATAAATATTAAATATTAAAACCCTACATTAAACCCATAATAAAACTATTGATCCTTATGAAATTGATGGGGTTTGAAAAATAGGCGCGCAGGCCTACTCATTAGGCCCAAAGGAGGCAAATACATAAAACACCCGTACCTGGCGATCGGCTGTGAAAGCGGTCCATACCCCGAGGGCCGATGATATGGATAGTGGGAAGGCTCACATCACATATTCGGACTAAATCTCACCAATAGGAAACAAAGATATTCTCAATAATATATATATTATCCTGCAAATCCAATCAAATCTCACTAAAAGGAAGGAGGATAATTCTCCAATAAACTATTCCTTCAATATCTCTTTCTAAAATCAAATAAAAAGGCAATAAATATCTCATTCAATGGGAAAAGAATCCTTACTACCCTCAAATTAGAATAATACACTATAAATACGGGGGTCACCCGGCGGTGAAAGTCGCACTCTTGACATACTCATATACAACACATTCGCCCTCTAAGCGGTCTCTCTTTTCTCTCGAGAAGCCGGCTTAGGCATCGGGCGACCCGCGGGCATAGCCCTCGCAGGCCCCTTCTTCTTTGTTATTTTGCGGAGGTGCTACGACCCCGAGGTTTGCGGTCGGTATTGCGGCAGGTCATACTTGATCAGAGACCTTTTGCATCGGCCACAAACAATCGGGTCGGCCAATGACCCCACACGCTCCGGCCATTTCCAGGTTGAAAAAAAAAGCATCATCGGTTGGCGCGTGCGTGGGAGCGAGAGTTCCTCCATAACCATAACTGATTTCTCGATTCTGATGGTATCAACTTCGAACACAGCGAACGCGCCAATCCGCCAAGGATGCGGGATCCTTTCGGGCTACATTGCCACCAAGGCCCGGCGCCCGGAGCCGCGTTTGCTCAGTCGACGAGCCGTACTGCGCACGAGGCCCGCGGCGCGCCAAAAAGTGAACCCATTTCGGGCTATCGCCGACCGGCTTGAGCGCCACAAGGCTGGCGCCGGAGGCGGTTGCCACTTTGGCGAGCTCCTCTACTGCGCACAGCATTGCATTTGCCTCAAGAGTCGAACCGGCTGGGCTACATCGCCGGTAAGCCCAGACGCCAAGGCGGCGCGGGGTGATTTGCTCACTTTGGCCGAGCTCTACACTGCCACGGGCCACGTTGCCTGAAATTGAGCCCAGAAATTTCCGGGCTACATCGCCATTCGAGCAGACGCCGCCAAGGCCCCGGCGCCGAGGCCAGGTTGCTCACTTTGGCCAGGTTCCTCTACTGCGCACGGTCATGCCTCAAGAGTCAAACCAGCTCGAGTACACATCGCCATTAGGCAGAGGCCACCAAGGCCTCAGCGCCAGAAGCCCAATAGCTCTACCTGACGAGCCCTTCCAAGCGGCTGCACAAAAGCGAGCTATTATTTACATGGACGAGCTCGCAACGAGTCTACTGGCGAGCTCTTCCCAGCTAGCTCTACGATGAGGCTCTTCCAAACGGCTCTACAGCGAGCCCATTATTTACATGGGACCCAGGCTCTCATGACGAGTGCGACAGGCTCTTCCAATGTCATTCCTGCACGACAGAGTTCTTCAAACGGCTACACTGTGAGCCTACATTATTTACATGGACGAAACCTCGCATGACGGTCTACAGCGAGCTCTTCCCAATAGCTCTATCTGACGAGCCCTTCCCAGCAGCTCTCATTCTGAGCTCCCCAATATGTACATGGGCGAGCTCTTACAACTGATCCACACGACGAGCTCCTCCTAACGGCTACATGCGTGAGCTCCCTCCCTAACGACTCCTATGCGCGAGCTCTATTATTTACATGGACAAGTGACATGCCGAAAACACGGTGTATAAAATGAATGCCTAAGTGCGCAAGTGCACGCGTAGCCCCAAGTAATATAGTGTACTTAAAGTACGGATATCGATCCACAGGGAAAGGTAAATTGAATACAGAGGTTCTGCTTTTCAGACAATATCTAAATAAAGGATTTTAGGATAAAAATCAAATAAGGAAACTATAACTAAGTTATTGATTCTAGTGAATTAATGGTGTTGGCGCTGGGTTCGTGCGCCTATCCGTTCGATAGTTACTTTCTAAGATAGTGTTACTTTCGATATATTTGTAATATGTCAATTGGCGAGGTGATCTTGTTTCTGAGATATCCTCTCGAGGTATATCAGCCTATCTCGTGAATAGAATCGAGTATATCTCTATCGACTCGGTATTCGAAATGCTTAAATGTTCTAACCGAGATACCACCTTCGGGTTCGGAATATCTCTGTGCTTAGAGATAGGCTAAAGGCTACTCTACCCAGATCCCTGAATACCCTCATCTCTCGAATCTCGGATCTCCCGTGTGCTTATGCTAACATTGGCCAGATGTTATCATATAATTGAAATACAGGTATAGAGTAGATATGACAAATTAATAACAATTGAATAACATAAGAGAATATCAAACTTTAATCCATTGTATGTGACGGGGTTTGATGTAACCTAGAAAGAGATCTAGAACATAATGAAAGAAAATATAAAATTGTTTAATAAAGAAAACATTGTTCTAAGATGAAATATCTGAAAAGTCAAAGCGTTACAATCCCGAACCTTCCTCAAGTCAATGTCACTCGCTCTCGAAACTTGTGCCTCGGATTCGTACACCTCAGATCTCTATGATTTAGGCCCTAATTTGCTTTTAATGATGAGCGATTTTGGTGGCGTATGACGTGGTGACGTCGCTTGACGATGGTAACGTCACGGCGATAAGCGGCGTCCGCGGCGATGGGAGCGTCGCAGCGTGGTACTTCATCGCCTTGTTCCCCATTTTGCTCCAATCGCTTCTCGTTCTTCGCTCTTTTCACCCCAATGCTCCGCATTCTAAAAAAGACATCAACTCGATGTTCTAATCACAAAAATAAAATTACTCTAAAATAAACGGGAAAATGTAGGCAGTAATTATAATATGAGTGTTTAGGCACTCATCACACCCCGAGCTTAGTTTCTTACTTGTCCTCGAGCAAGAGCGGAGCTCTGAACATGACACGTGCAGGCATAATGTAACTCACACTAATGTGGTAATGCACATCTTGAAAAATAGGGGATCAATTTGGGTAGACTCACATACCTTGTTTTCTCAATGTTCGATAAAGGCATGAGATATTTGACTTTCGATGGCAGTGGAGATAGTTAGAAGCCCCGACTAGTGCATCAAATCCATGGTATTCAATAGCCTTTCCCAAAATCCTATGTGCTTATAGTGAATGACCTCCGGGATATGCATAGGTTCGATACTGACTTCAGCTCAACTCGCCTGTGGGAAGAAGCCAACTAGAAAAGGATAGGAACGCACCCATTTTATTTATGTCCAAATACCTAGAAATTTTCTACGTACCTAAAACAAAATGGAAGAATACCTAGTGCCCAGAAGTTTTAGTTGAGTGTTCCTTTAGCGGGGATCCATTGGTGACTCCCCACCAGTTGGTTAAGGGCACCAGGCATTCACTTCCCTTCAAACTTCACCTAGGAACACTCAGCAAACTCAAGCGGCCTAGGTTGTGATCCATCTTACATCCCGTTGGCGAGGCGAGTGAAGTCGATGACTCGACGGTTATTTCGGGCATTAGGCTTTGATAGGCCCCTCAGACTGTGCCCGGGATTAGATTGGATGATCCCGCTTATTCCTATGCATATACCTATTTTTGTCATATTTCTTTTTCTTTTTCTCTTTTTCTATTGTTTTTGTATTTCTCTTTTTGGTTGGGGCTCAATGGCAATCCTCTTTTGATTAGGTGTCCCATCACTCAAATGGTTCGAATCTGCCTAGGTTGATCGAACTTTAGTAGTTGGTTCGGCACTTATGCATACTCTGAAAGTCACTAGTGTGTGATTGTGATAGGGTTTTTTGAGAACTGGTTTCTTGACTACCCGGGATTGATTCACTAACCCTTTTCAACTATTGATCTAATTCTGGGGCATCAATGAATGTATGCGATTGAACAAGTTTATAGTGAACTCAATCCAGCATTGATCCTCAATTTTCAACATGGCACACATGTATGCAATTACTACATGCAAGAATGTCCTAAAATATAATCAAACAACTAACACATAACTCATGAAATGAAAGTGCTATGTAAAATAAACTAAAAACAAAACACACTAATATGCGGAAAACACTAAAAATACTACACACTCTTTGAAACAAAACTACAATAAACAAAACACAAAACATAATTTTTAGATCACCCAAATCCCTCCCCCCAAACAAAATATCGAGTGTCCCCAGTAAGATAAAAACATAGAGGGAAGGGAACTCCCCTGAATATCACTGCGGTGGAGGTGGTGGGATTTGGTGAAAAGCGAAATTTGCGTGGCTGGGCACATGAAGCTGGCTGGCTGGCGTAGAATGATGGCCTGATTGGCCAGAATTGTCCGCATATCAGCACGCAACGCCTCCATGTCCTGTGTAACGAGGACTCGGTGCTCCTGGGTCTCATCCCAGAAGGCGTCAAAACGCTCAGTGAGCGCGAGCACCGGGTCCTCAAGATCTGGTGAAGGACTAGGAGGGTGGCAGCTGTGGGCTCTTTGGGTGGAGTGGTGGAGGTGGAATTTGGGGATGGTGGTGGAGAGGTGGAATTTGGGCGAGGTATGGGTCTCAGGGATCGCCCGAGGGATCCATAACGGCTTAGATGCTCATAAAGCTCGTCCTCGTCCGAGGGCTCGTGACCTGAATCATAGGTCCCCTCAGGTTGCGGGACACCAGGTGTGTCCCGCTTGACAGATATGGCTTTTATTGGGTGGAGCCAAGTGTCAGTGTCGTCCAAGGGCACCCCGGCTTGTTTGCACAAGCCAAATATCAAGAAAGGATGTCCCGATTCATTTTCGCATCTCGGTTGTGGAGGATCGCATCCTACATAACTTTATACACATCGAGAATGGTATGTCACGGATAATGGCGAAGTTAAGAGGAGCGTTTGGCGGTCACCTCACGATCGTCGTCGGGATAAGGCCTTGAAGTGATGAAATGGTGCCAAACCTTAGGAATGGCCAAATGCTTGGCCTTGAAATTGACCGCATGGCCCGCACTGTTGATCCTCCACTCACCCCGGCCTTTGGTCAATACGCGAATGACCTCATGGTAGTCGGGATGCTCGCGGAGCTGATCAAAGGGTCCCGGTGGGACATGTTCTAGGCCATAGAAACTATTGATCGACTCGCCTTTGAAGTCGAGCCAGTACATCTCGCACCACGACCTTTTGAGGGACATGGGAGCGGGTTGGCGTAGAGGCCTAGCGCACTACGCTCATCGCGGACGAGGTTGGCTGGAGCACGCCATCCCTTGATCGCAATTGTCTTCGCGGGAAGGAAATCGTCGGGAGTGGTGAAACCCCGCTTCTCCTTGATGAAGGACCGATTTTTTGCAAATGGTGCCAAACCGATCGGCGACACTCGCATTTACAAACCGCGAGGCATCGAGGCGGTAAGGGTCGGGTCCTTGTTGGGGCGGGCTCAGCAGCGGCTTGATACGCCTCTTGCCCGACATACTAACCTAGACAAGAAGAAAGAAAATCAAACACCTAATGTGTACCACAAAACAACTAATAACTATCTAAGGATTCTAAAACCTAATCTGCGACTCGTGATCCTAAGGGAACCTAAATTTGACCCTGAAATGGGGGCTGATACCTCTAGACTACGCGAAGCAACAAAATGAACCTAGACTCACGTACCCAAGATAGAATCGGGCACACCGGTGGTGGGGATGCCACTATGACCCAAAAGCGTAATAGGGGTAACCACGGTGGTCGGCGGCGATGGGGTGGTCTCAGGCCCGGTGGGATGAGGCGCAAACGGTCGGTGAAATTTGGGATCGCGGGGGCTAGGGTTTAGAAGGCGTGCGGTGAAGGTGTGAAATGAACCATTCTTGGGCTAAGCGAGGGACCCACTTTTGTCGCGGCGTGCAGGGACAACGTCATGACGTGGCGGATATAACCGCGACGTCGCGGCGTGGTGTCTCACGTCGCGACGATGACGAGGTATATTTAATCCCACGTCGCGGCGGTGAAATTTCCGCGTCGCGGCGTGACGGAGAACTTTACAATTTGGCGTCATAGCGTGAGAATACCGCGTCGCTGGCGTGTGAAAGTGTAGAAAATGGCGTCGTGGCGTGAAATCCGCGTATGACGTGTGGCAGAGATGAAATTTTTGGCGTCCACGGCGGTGTAAATCCCGCGTCCGCGGCGTGAGCCGAAATGGCGTCGCGGCGTGAAATCTCCCGCGATCGCGACGTGGCGAGAAGGTCTCGAGAGATTTTTATACGAACACCCCAATTTTTGAGAACTCTCACTTGTAAACTTCCCGCCGGACTTTAGACACTGCAAGCCTCGTATCTACTCTTCCGGCTCCACGAAATTAAACCTGACAAACGAAACGATCATGGATATAAGTAGAAATCGAAGTGCTGAAAACAACAATAGAGGCGAAACTTAAAACAAAGTTTGGGAACACTTGGGCCTCCCAGAAGCGCCTGTTTAATGTCGTTAGCTCGGCGATCTGAAACTCAATGTGATCGGGGAACTCAAACTCTGTGATCGTGGATTTTGTCGTCTGCGAGTTGTCAGGGATAATTATTGTACGCGAAGCCGCCTCCATGAGTAAAGGCTGACGTTGTGTAGCAGCTGTGAATGTACCTTTCTCGGGATGTGAAACTTACGCCCACCATGTGAAAAGACCTTTGTTGCAGAAGTAGAGTGGGACCATCGAGACTTCAATTTCCCGGGAAAAAGCTTTAGTAGAGTGAATAGAAGGACTTGTTATTGTCGTGGCCAGATTCTTTACGGTGATGTGCTTGTCGTGCGGGCCTTGGTCTTCTTATAAATACGGGCGTTCTCATATGCTTCGTTTTACGAACTCATCTAGCTCAGGTTGGGTAGTCGTTTTTCACCCGGCCCAATCTCATCCATGTGTTTGGTTGTCGGGTGGCTGATGGGCTCGATGCTCCCGATTCTTGGGGTGGCACGCTTTTCCATAAACAAGTGAGACGGGGACATACCTAAAGGAGTTTTTAAATGCGGTGCGGTATGCAGTGCATCGTCTATTTTTAGACCAATCCTTCTTGGAGTTATTTGTCTTCTCGGATGTACTTGATTTCCGGGTTAGACCACCTGCCTTGCCCGTTTGATTATTAGGTGGTATGCAAGGGGAGTAATACGATGGCCATTACCATACTTTGCAAAACCTTGTCTATTACCTTATTGCAGAAATGCGTACCATTATCTGTGATTAAAGCTCGAGGAGTTCCAAAACGTGAGAATATATTGCTGCGCAGAAATTGAGCTACAATCTTGGCATCATTGGTTTGTGTTGGAATCGCTTACCCTTTGAGACATAGTCTGACCCATTAAGATGTATAAATTGTTGTATGATGCAGGAAATGGTCCCATGAAATCGATCCCCCATAAATCAAACAACTCTACCTCCAAGATGGGATGCATGGGTGGCTCGTCCTTTCTAGAGATGTTCCCTATTCGTTGACATTTTAATGCCAAGTGGAAACGAATTGGTGAGCATCTTTAAATAGGGAAGGCCAATAAAAACCCGACTGTAGAACCTTGGCTGCTGTTCTCTGGCCACCAAAGTGTCCACCACACGGTAGAGTGTGACAATGGTTCAGAATACTATGCATTTCATCTTCGGGCACACATCTCCTTATCACCTGATCAGCACAGTGTCTGTAAAGAATTGGCTCCTCCCAATAGTAGTGTTTAAGGTGTGCGAAAAACCTCTTCTTCTTCTGATAGTTAAACTCTGGGGGAATCACCTTGGCCACCAAATAGTTCACATAATCACATAAACCCGAGGGAGCCTCTTGTCCTCAATAGCAAGTTTCTCGTGCGGAAGTGCGTCATTCAGAGACATCATCTACGGCCCCGCTTCCCGGTCGCGAAGGTGGTGCATACTAAATTTTCAGTGCCCTTCTTGTCCTTGATTTCTACGTCGAACTCTTGCAACAGAAGGACCCACCGAATCAATCTGGGTTTTGCGTCTTTCTTGGTCATCAAGTACTTAATGGCCGAATGATCAGTGTGCACCACGACTTTGTTGCCAATCAAATATGGCCTTGAATTTATCGAAAGCAAGGAAATGATGGCCAACAGCTCTTTCTCGGTAGTGGCATAATTCAGCGTCATTCAAAGTCCTCGCTTGTATAGTAAATCACCCGAAGATTTTCTCTCAAGCTTCGCCAGTACGCCTCAATCGCATAGTCGCCAGATCACATCGTACCAGCCGAAAAGACTAACTGAGCTGTCATTAGAGCCGAGATCAACTTATCCTTCAATACAAAGAAAAGCATGTACGTATCGAGTCAAATCTTGAATGATCCCTGATCACAACAAATTAGAGCAATGGTTTTTAATCGTGAGAAATCTTGATAAACCGGCCATAGAATCCAAAGATGGCCTGAAAACTTCTATGATCCCTTTCACCTAAGGAAGAGGTAACTTTTCAATCGCTTTCAATTCGCCCCTCTATCTACTTCATCCCTCAGTAGATCCGCGCCCAAGGACAATACTCCTCTGTAATGCAAATAAAAGACCCAATTGAGTACTGCTCAAATTGGTTTCTTCTAAGATCTTTATGGTAGTACAAATTTTCAAATTACAGATAACAAATGAATTTCAGACATCGAAATCGCCCATGAATATCTCAATCGCCTTCTCTCTTACTCATGTCGAATACGGCCATCATGCACGCCATTGGGTACTGAGCACCAGATAGTCCAGTGCGGAAGATCCACGGAAGGGCAAACATCGAGTGTGGCGGGTAATGTTGTTCTCTCTCCTGATCTTCAAATATGGCTACCAGAGTTGTAACCAATATTCCATCCAAAAAGCAATAATACCTACATCACACCGACGGGCGTATCAATTCAACAAAAAAGGAAAGTGATTCTTCTATTGGCCGCTCAAAGCCATAATACCATTTCTTCTGCCAAATTCTCTACCCGGTCACCTGCTTCCACAATAGGATGTTATTTCAAATTCCACATGCTGGTTCCTCCCCTTCTCACTCACTTAACCCAAGCTTACCCACACATCAAAATGGGCAAATCACCCCAGATTCAGCCATTTTAGAACTCTTCCGAACTACTTCCTTCATTGCCCATTCAACCTCCGCCCACCAGCTGCACCATCTTCAATAAAATACAGGCATGCCATAGAAGTGGCGATCCTCTAGTCACTGGTGGCACCAACCGTGCGTTTGTTTGTGATCGCGCGACCTCACAATCTCTTTCTTCTCCATTCTAAATGAGAAGATGATGAGATAATTACCTGGTACTTAGATTCTACCCTGTGTATGCATATACTTCAATACACAAAGTAGAGGTTTTGTCTCCATCTTGTGGTTGTCAATTGATGAACCAGTCAGCTCCTTCCGCCAGCTATCATCAAGTATTTCCTTCATTGTGCTCAAAAAGAGGTCCACCACTAACATTCTTCCCGCCTCAGCCACTGTGTTCTCGGGATGACTACGACGAGAAGGTTGGGTCTCCAAAGGCCACAGAATTAATTGGTTGACACTAGCACTTCTTTACTATTTCAACCATTACATTTATCACTTTCTGCTGGTGTCTCACCGCTTCAAGACATTAAATTTCACTTTCCTCTCATTTTAACTCCAACATTCACTTCCAGACATCAAATCAACGTCATTGCAGGCGCACCTTCCAACATAATCGTATTTCATCTTCCCTCCATGCTCAAACTATGAAATCACGGAAAGATAAACTTGTCAACCTCGGCCATAAGACATCTTCTATCCCCAAGGTCAAAAAAGATCCACCGTGTCGGAAGAGGATCAGTTTGACGGGCTTCTCCTGATCCGTAAACGCTTAAAAGATTGATAAGGGCATAAGATTAATGTCGCACCCAAATCACATACGCCTTCCAAAATCGCATTTCCAATTGTGCACGGATAGTGAATCAGCCTGGTCTTCTCGCGCCTCGCTGAGCTTCCTCCTCAAGGATGGCAATCGTGATTCCTTAAGTAAGTTTACCGCCCAATCGCACTTCTTCCAGATAAAATGTCTCAAGACCCTGATGAGAATCGCACGGCTCAGGTGGCATCAAAGAATGGGATGTTTATGTATACCTTTGAAACATCCATGAACTCGCAAACTGTCATCCAATGGCGTTCTCTTGAGACGCTACGGTAAGGACCTAGATTTAGCCCTCGCTCACTAGAGGTCTCCCCGTCGACCGCTTCTCCTGATCGCCTTCCACCAGCATCATCTTCCGCCTCCGGGCCAGACTTCCTCAGCTCTGAATCATTTACCATTGGGGCTGTAATTTGTGATTCCACCCTCTCCCGCCTCATTGATCAAGGTAGCGTGGTTTCCATTCCCATCTCTCGGGTTTACTCCTCAATTGCTCGGCAAAGAACCCGCTGCCTCTTCCAAGTAAGCTTGCCATTCGGGGCTCCATTCCCAAACCCCTGCAATTGTGGCCGTCACTGGTCGAATCGGGCTGCTTGTCGCATGTTCGCCGCGAAGGTCTCATTCATGCTATGAACGCTGAACGAGAAGTTAACATCCGTGCGTAGCTTCGTCAAACTGCAAGCCTTCTTTTCAGGAGGTGGTTCATTAGCTCGGTCTTATCAAGGATACTCCCATTGTTCCGCCCATCCATACCTTGGATTGTTTTGATTATTCGGTTCATTATTACGCCACTTTTGTCCCCGATTCCGATTCTCCGTAGCTGCTACCCCATACGGTCTTGGCCGGGCCGTGATCGGGATTCTAGCTGAACCTCGACACGACCGGGTCATTTCTACCGAGGGTTTCATCGACCGATATTCCAAGGTCATGTGCGTCCCTCCACAGGATTCACAACTCCCATGGAGTGGTCCTGTATGGCATGTCGCCTCGGGCTGGCCTATTTAGCCGCTTAGTCAACGTGAGCTATAATATCACTTCAGATTGGTTGAGGACTGCATCATTCGTGCCACTCCACCGCGGTTTACCCGTGTAGCCTTCTCCTCTAGGCCACCGATTAGTGTTGGCTGCGGCATCTTCCAATATTCATACTGGTCCTGTGCCTTCTTCATCAATGATCCTCCAACGAGGTGATCTATCATTGCCCGGTTGCATTTCTCGACTATCATAGAAGGTGTGGACTCATCCATCCGGTTAGTCTGCAGAGGACATCGCACAATTCATGAACCCTCGGGTCCCATGCCCTCCGCATTCCCCCAGTTGACCAAACGTATTGATCTCTTGCACAAGTTGAAAATCTTCAAGGCAGAACTGGGTCAAACTTTCTTTGTACCAACTCGTTCCATGTAGTAAATGAACTGGTCGACTGCTGTCGCCAATGCCTCCGCCTCTCTAATCCTCGAGGAAAGTGGAATAATCGAATCTAGAGCTTCTTCTGACTCGCGATATCACGTATCGCAGTCTCGAGAAATTAGTCAAATGCATGTTCGATTCTCATGGGGCGCCCATGGAACAAGTATGTTCTGAGTATCTCAGATCGTGGATCGACTTCCAATTCAAAATTGCTCGCTTAACGTACGTCAGATCATTGCCAATAACCAAGCAGAGAAACAATCACATCTAATAGCATGTAAGGATCAGCTCCGTTGTATAAATGGCCTCGTGCCATCTCTATTTATGCCTCGTGGTTCAGCTTTGTTCAACACGCAAAATCTCGCTTCGTGTTGTTTAAGTGATCATTGAAGTTCTAATTGCTCGCTCTCTGCTCTCGGCGCAACTGCAAGGGTAAGTCTTTCTCAATTAGATCATACAAGTGCTGATTAATCTGATTTTGGTCGCCGCATGTACCAATAAAACCTGCATCGCAATAACATGCACAAACTAACAAAACCCAATTACCAAGACTTGTAAAAATAACAAAAGTGTTATTGAAAATTCACAGAATATTATCTATGGGGCTCACTTATATCAATTTAAACTTGTCTCCAGAACGGCTTCAAAACTTGACAGCCGAAAAACGCTGTGTATAAAATGAATGCCTAAGGTAAAGTAAGTGCACGCCAGGTGAGTCTAAGTAATATACATAAGAATAAAGTACTGATATCATCCACAGTGGAAAGGTGTAAATTGAATACGTAGAGGTTCTACTTTTCGTGTGATAATATCTAAATAAAAGGATTTGATAAAATCAAATAAGGAAACTATAACTAAGTTATTGATTCTAGAGGAATTAATGGTGTCAAGGCCTAAAAAGGTAATCGCCTCATCACTCACTGGATTTCATTTTCCTAAAAAGATAGTGTTAATTAACATATATTTGTAATATGTCAATCGCGAGGTGATCTTGTTTTGACTAGATAACTCCCTCGAGGTATATCCGCCTATCTCGAATATCAATAGAATCCAGAGTATATCTCTATCCAATTCTGATTCAAATGCTTAAAATGTTCTTAACCCCGCATACTACACCTTCAGTCTCTAATATCTCTATTAACCGATCCCACCAAAGGCTACTCTACCGTAGATCCCCAATACCTCATCTCTCGATCTCGGATCTCCAAAGGTGCTTATGCTACCATTACGATGTTATCAGACAATTGGAAATACAAAGATAAAGAGTGAGATATGACAAATTAATAACAATTGAATAAATATGAAATATCAAACTTTAATCCATCAGGAGTGTGACAGTCTGGCGTAACCCTAGAAGAGATCTAGAACATAATGAAAGAAATATAAAACTGCTTAATAAAGAAAACATTGTCTCAAGATCCGGAAATATACGAAAAGTCGTGCTGCTACAATCCCGACACTCTGTTCAACGTCACCGCCTCGAAACTTGTGCCCCGTCAGAGCACCTCCCGATGATATCCCCGATTTCCGGTTCTAATTCGCGTAATGATGAGAGCAGATTTTCGGGCCGACGTCATGACGCGGTGACGCCGCGACTGCAGTGACGCCACGACGCGCGACGCCACGACGGACGCCGCGACGAGGACGCCACGACGACGCCCGCCAACATGTGCATCATCACATTTTTAATTCCAACACTTGCCCAAAATCTCCGCTTCCCTCGCTGTCATCTTTCACCCCAATGCTCCCCGCATTCACAAAGAAGGATCAACTCAAGATTCTAATCACAAAAACTATAAAATTACTCTAAAATAAACAGGAAAAATGTAGATCGACATGAAAGTATAATATGAGTGTTTTGTACCATCAACGAGCCTTATAATACCATACCCGACGCAGCCCCAATACCATTCGACGAAATCCTATTATTTTTACATGGATTCAGCTCTACAACAGTTTACCTGACGAGCTCCTTCCAAACGGCTCTACCTGACGAGCCCCTATTATTTACATGACGAGCTCCGCACATTTCACTCCCGACGGCAGCTCCCAATACCCCACTGACGTAGCCTCCAAACAACTCCCATTAACGAGCCCTTCACTCCACACCTGACAAGAGCTGCCCTTCCTGCCAAATCCATTGATGCAGCTCTCCTCAAATCTCATGACGGATCTAGCTCCTAGCCATTCACTTTGACGAGCCTTCACCGCACTTCTCAAACATTTCGGCCCTTCCTACTATTCATACTGATTTGTTCTTCACCGCATGCTGTGAGACAGACGGGCTCCTTCCTACAATTCCTATTGACGAGCTCTCCTCAACTCCATTTGACGAGCTCCCATTGTTATCTGATTTGATTTATCTTCACTCAGACTTCAATGTGATAAATTCCTTCCCATTATTTTCTACTGGGATCAGCTTTCCTGATCGCCTGCCACACGGGCGAGCTCCTACTACGCAGATTCGACGAGCCTCTTCACCGTATATAAGATGTGACGGGCCTCCATCCTACAATTCATAGACGGCTTCCTCGGAGCATGGACGTAGTTCCCACTGCTTCAAATCACGAGCCCTTCATCACACTTCCCAAACAGACGGCTCTTCCTACTATTTCATCACGAGCCTTCCGACTACCAACATGTGATTCCCACAGAGACTCGACAAGCTCCTTCATCGTGAGCATCGCATAAACGGGGCTCCATTCTATTAATCTATATTGACGCAAACTCTTCCTCTCGACACATGGACGAGTTCCCACTGCTCAAATCGACGAGCCCCTTCACCCAGCCTTCACGGATCTAGCTTCACATTTTCTATTGACGAGCTCTCCCACCGTCATCATGGCAAGCTCCCACGACTTGACTCGACGAGCCCTTCACCATACTCGTACGCATTTTTGGCCCATCCCCAGTTAACTGAACAGCTGATTTAAATCTCCTTCCCCGATATGGACAGAGTTCCCACTGTTTGCTCGATCGAGCCTCTTTCAACGACTTCAAAATGCATTTTGGCCCTTCCTACTATTTCATTGACGAGCCTTCCATCACCAACATGGGCGAGCTCCACACAAGATTCCGACGAGCCCTTCACCGCAGACATCGATGCACGGCCCATCCTACACCATTGACGAAACTCTCTTCCTCGAGTAATACGACGAGTTCCCATCGCTTCACTCGAGCGTTCTCTCACCGTGACAAACAGACGGGCTCTTCCTACTATTTTGCATTGGATTTCCAGCTCTTCCCATCACCAATATGGGCGAGAGCTCCTATCACTTACGCGAGATTCCGACATGCTTCCTTCACTCGCGACATCGCATAAATGGGCTCCATCCTACAATCTCATACTGATTGCTCTTCCTCGATATGGGATTTGAAGTTCCCACTGTTTCAAATTCTCGACGGTTCTCCACCCGCCTTCCGTATGGACTAGCTTCACTTACTATTTCATTGACGAGCTCTTCCCATCACCAATACGGGCTAGCTCCTACTACGTTTATCTTCCACGAGCCTTCACCAATAAATTCCTAATAACGGAGCTCCTTCCTAAGTTCAGACCTGATGAGCCTTCCCATCAATACACACACGACGAGCTTTACTCAACCTGTCACTTTGACGAGTCTACCCACTGGAAGAGTCACGCCACCCGAGGAGTCAGACCGCTCGCCAATCGCCACCATACACGCCACCGACTTTATATCGCCACCTACCAATCGCCCATCCACCACACACCACCACCCCGGCTCAATCGCCACTCGGGCCACCACCATCCGCCCGCAATCGCCACTGGCTCAATCGCCGCCCGCCGCCATAACGCCACACACAATCGCCACTCCTACTAATCGGCCACCGACTACATCGCCACCCTACCAATCGCCACTCTACCACCGCCACTTCTGGGCTTACATCGCAACCTAATTAATCGCATCGCTACATCGCCACCGCTCAATCGCCACTTACCAATCGCCACCCGCCTACATCGCCATCAATCGCCACTACCAATCGCCACTACTACAACGCTTCATCGCCATCAATCGCCACTCCTATCAATCGCCACTCGCCATATCGCCACTTCTACCAACGCGACGGCCATATCGCCACTCGCCATCGCCACTCCTACCAAATTCCACCCGCCCAATCTCCACTCGCTACACGCCATCGCTCAATCGCCACCAACAATCGCCATCACATAACGCCACTCGCCAATCGCCACTTATCAATCCCCCACCTACATCACCACTCCTACCAACTGGCCACTTCGCCAATTCACCACACTCCTACCAATCCCCACCGGCTACATCGCCACCTCCGGCCCAATCGCCACACCGGGCTCAATCGCCACTGGCCATCGCCACTCATCAATCGCCACCTACCATCTCTCACCATCACTCCGCCACCCGCCAATCGCCACCGGCTACAACGCCACTTCTGGCCAATCGCCACTTGGCCACATCGCTTACTACCCACCGCCACTCGGTTCAAATCGCTTAATCGCTCACCGCCAATCGGCTGACCATCACATATCACACTCGCTCACCTACCGCGATCGTTTGGCTACATCGCCACGGCCAATCGCCACTTTGGCCATAACGCCATTCGCCTCAATCGCCACTGGCCACGGCCACCTACCAATCGCCACCGACAGAGCCACTCGCCTAATCACGCCATTGCTCAATCGCCACCGGCTCAATCGCTTACTCGCCCAATCGCCACTGGCCACATCGCCACTGGCCATCGCTCTCGGCCAATCGCCACGGCTGGCAATGCCGTCGGGCCAATCACATTTACGGCACGCCGCCAAGCATCGCCATCTTCGCGCCCACCGCCACTCGCTAACGCTACTCGCTAACGCCACTTCGACCACCGCCGACGGCTATCGCAACGGCGACCGCACGGCTATATCGCGCACGGCCACCGCCAATCGGCTATAAGGTTACTTCGGCCACCGCCATCGGCCAATCGCACGGCCATCGCTACTACACGCTTACCGCTACACGCCATTTCCACACCGCCACCGGCCATCGCCATCGTTTCAATCGCCACTTACATAACGCCTACCTTGGCCAATCGCTGATTTCGCATCGCCATTTCTGGCCATTCGCCACTGGCCAATCGCCACTCCACACCGCCATCGGGCTACACGCCACTCGGGCCACGCCACGGCCACCGCCACGGCCATCGCCACGCCACCGCCATTCGCCATACCGCCACTCACGCCAATCACCACTCGCCATAACGCCACGGCCAATCGCCACTCACTACACGCTTACTCGCCTAATCGCCATCGCACAGCATCGCCACTCGCCATCGCCACTTTGGCCACCGCCATTTGCCATAACGCCATCGGCCAATCGCCATCGGGCGCACGCCACTCGGCCACCGCCATTCGCCATCGCCACGGCCAATCGCCACGGCTACACCGCCACGGCCAATCGCGCATTGCTAAGCATCGCCACACGGCATCGCACTCGGCCGGAACGCTTACCAAGGCTACGGCACGGAGCGGTAATTTATATTGACGAGCTTCATCCTATCACACAACACGACGCCCTTCCACGCTGTCCCACTTAGAGTCCTCCCTCTGCCCACTCTGTCCAACTGATATCCCACTATTCATTCACGAGCTCTTTCTATCACTCAAACATGGATGAGCTCTATTCTCATGGATCTACCTCTTTATCTGAAGAATCACATCGACTAAATGTTTCTTCCCATCGCCCACTGGACGCAGCTCCACCTAACTCCGCTCACCCCACCACTTCCCATCAACACTTCCGGGACGAGCCCCACTCAATTATTCACTCCGACGAGCTCCTCCCATCGGGGGCTCACTCTGGACGAGCCTCACTCAACCGCTCACCGATCAGCCTTCCCGCTTCACATGGACGAGCCCCGCAACTTCACATTGACGGAGCCTAACCACCTACCAAGATTACCGAGAGCTCTTCCCGCAATTCCATTGACGAAAGCTTCTTCCTAAGTTCGCACTCACCCAGCTCTTCCTATCAATACACATGGACGAGCTCTACCTAACTGTTCACACTGACGAGCTCTGCCCAGCAGTTCGCGATCGTTTACCTAATTTACCAGATTGACATCTCGGCCAAAAGCAGTCATGCGTACCAAGGAATCAATTCTGGCCATATAAGTCAGCCGGTTGAGATCAGCACCAGCACTAACGACTACTAAAAGTCATACAGCCTAGGAATCGGTCCAGCTCGAACAAGCTAGCCCACGCAGCCCTAGCGACTCAAGTCACTTTAGCCACTTCAACTCGCACGCCAATCGAGTTTTCATTCGATTCAAGGGAACGTAAGACTTAATCCAATAAAGGATATTTACTTAAGAAATGATGCCGAGAACCGAAAGGTCATCACTATCACCACATAAATATCTACAACAAAGCCCTAACTAATTCAAATTTCAAGTCGGCTACATGAAATCACAACTGATATTAATAGAAACGATATAGCCCTCGCTTGAATCACACACCGCGCAATGGGCAATAAAAACTTATGGGGCCTGAAAAATTATTTAGCCCACCTGACTGAGGTCTAAGGAGAGTGCAAGCCCCATAAACACCTGCCCCCAGCGCCCACCAAAACAAAAGCCCCTCCAAATTCCACCCACCCCAAGGGCCGATGATATGGATAATCGTAAGGCCCATCCCAAATCCATCAATCCTCACTCCGCCCTCACCAACAAGGGAAACAAGATAACTTCAATAATACATATCTCAAATCCAATCAAATCCCTAACAAAGGCCATGAGGGATAATTCTCACAAATCCATTCCTTCAATATCTCTTCTAAAATCCGATAAAGGCAATATTAAATATCCCATCCAAATGGGAAAGAACTTACTACCTCAAATTGGGAATAAGAGCATACTATAAATACAGGCCACCCAAACATAAAGGTACACTCTAGACTTATACCCATGCAACACATCCGCCCACAACTTCTTTTCTCTCAAAGAAACCGACTTAGGTGATCTGAGCGCCATTCGGCACACCCCCGCCGACCCCTTCTTCTTTATTTCGTATGCCATGACTCAAGGCTGCACAGATTTAAGAGTCATACTCACCAGACGATCCAGACGCCCGCATCCTGCAACTTACAAATGTCAATCCAAAAATGCCCCCAACACTCCCGACACATCAAAATATTTCCTCGTTGAAAAAGCACATTAATAAAACTCAAATGGATCAAACCGTCTTATATGTGTGTGTGTGTGTGTGTGTGTGTGTGTGTGTGTGTGTGTGTAAGCTGACTATTAGGTAATGGCTATTCATATAGTTCTTTATCCTTATCCTTAAGTTTACTTTGCTATTCCATTTGAAAAGACTTGTCTTAGTCGGGCTCCATACTTAGACAGGCTAATACTGGGACAAATTATTATTATTATTACTTACAACAGGAAACTAAAATTTCTCACTCATTACACAGGTTTGATGTAATGTTCTTACATCTAAACACAAATCAAACCTGGCTTAAAAATATTAGAGAATACAACATCCAGCTATTAGAAGTAAGTAAAAAATGGTTCAAGGCTTACATTAAAAGATAACTTCATAATGATACATATAATACTTTAGATATTAGTCCTATTAAAGTATTGATTTATGTATCTATGATTTTTCTATCTGATCGAAGCAGAACTGCCGTTTGAATTAGCCATATAAAAATCAACGAATAACCACACTCCGTAACAAGTTGATGACAAAAACATAAGAAAACAAATAATTTGTTAGTAAAGTATAGTTCTAAAAAAGATGTAGTCCTACATGGAAAATACTAAAGAGGTCATTATTTGGCACAGTCCAATTACGGGCTTGTACATGACTTATAATGTAAACTGTAAATTCTGTGAACTTTAAGATAATGAAATGAACCTCAATCAGAGGTCTGTCCCATGAAGTCTAGTTGCCTAGCAAATTTCTGGCCGACCAATATGCAGATTTTCTTGTTTTTCGTGGCAACATGTGTCGGATGACCCCGAAAGTGGGCATTTTAAGAAAATTTTGGAAGTTGGAAACTTGATGAGTTCATACAAAAAAAATTGTTTGAACTTAAACGGAGATCTAAATAAAAAGCTTTGGCAAAAGAGACCCAAACGAGTGGGTGAGAGGGGGCATGACAAGGCAGGCTTATGTTTTCATGTGTCAAGTCTATGCAAAGAGAGGTTCAGTGGATAGAGATGAGTGAGAGAGAAACAAAGAGAAGAAAGAAAAAGAGAAAGGAAAACCCGCCTGCTCTTCCTCTAATCTCTCCGTAATCTACGATCGAACCCAGCCTGACTGGCATAAAGTCCGTCTACTCAACGAGGCTACGCCTCCAAGAGGTGTAGATTCTCCCTCCTTCGTTTATTTCACCAAGGGGCCGTTTGGTTTGATTTTTATAAGCGCTGGCCCTGCTTTGACCTACACTCGCCTCTAGTTTAGACTGGTCACCGGGAAACATAGGAATTTGACTTGTTTTCGCCATAGTTAAAGGCGTATCCGTGAATCTGACGTTAGCTAATCACCCAAATCGGATCTTTATAGCCTGCTATGGTCCATTTCTCGTGGATCACTTGCCAAATTTAGGTGCTTTAACATTCAGGTCCAGTATTTCAGCCTGGTTTTCATATTGGGAAACTGAGGATTTTGACTCATGTTATTTCATATAAATTGTGAGCAAAAATGATCTATGAACTTGATGTTAAGCTAGACAACCTAAATCGACTTCTATAAATCGAGTTACGGTCCATTTCCTAAGACCATCATACTTAGGTCATTTGTCATTTGTGAGACATAATTATGGCCTGTTTGGTGGTTTTATTTAAGGTTGTTTATGGGCTATGTTGATTGTTTTTGTATCGCTCTACTTGCCTAGCTGTAATCATCCTGCGGACCTGCTTCATGCCATTTAGGAACCCGTTTGGGACTGATTTTTTAGTCGAGCCTAAACTATCCCGCCGCTGTATGTGGCTAGTTTGTGGTCGATTGCGGCTGGTGGGTGGTCTGGGGTTCTAGTCTATTTATGTATTTGGCTCGGCGCTACATTGTGTAGACTCAAGCTTATGGGTATGTCATGTCATAGTTGGTCTCAGGGATCAAGGCTGTCATTGCTTGAGTTTCGATGACATGCTGTGGTACCTGAAATGCTGATATATGTGTTTGAATATATTGACATTGAGATGATTGTTGGTTTGGAAATTATATGCTCATAATATAATTGTCCATAATACATGGTGAATTGTATGGTGTGAATTGCCCGTGTAACATTCATGATATAACATGCAATGGTGCATTACATTGAATATGCACGGGGACATCGCAATGAATGGGTGTGAGTGCATGATTATGATCAATCACCATACTTGGTGAATGATAGGTGGGCTCGGTACCATTGGATGATGTCCAATAGAGTCACATGGTTGCATAACATGGAAAAACATGTGGTAGGTACTAGCAAGAAGGGTTAGACATCCCCTTGGGTGAAAGGCCCGGACTAGTTCATACATTCCAACAATAAAAGTCCAAAAAGTGTAGGAAGGCATGGAGTCCTCACTTCTGAGATCCCAAATCGTTGCCCAATGTGACATCGTTTTTATTAAAAGATCATTTAAATGACTTACATCCATAAAAAGTTTTAGTTTATGAACAAATGACTTTTATTTCAAAGTGTCTTATCGATGCGATTCATCAATGACGGCCATCGCACACTGCATTTGCATTGCAGTGGAGGTTAGTGAGGACAGTCATGATAAGGCTGATTAAGTCTCATCTCATTTCTACTCGGGCGTGGCCTTCTACCCTATAAAGGAAAATATTTCAAAGTGGAATGTACATTCAGCGGGATGGCGCCATTCGAGTCAATTATGAAGAAAGCCACATGTGACTTTTTAATAATCCTTTTGTAAAATGTTTGAATAATCTAGTTCTAACTTGTAATTTTATTATACTAGAGTTGTAATTAAACTCTTAGGCCGCTTTTAAATTATAATACTGCATGTTTCATATGAAAATGGATCGATGATCGATGGATGGAATCCAGAGGACCAAATGCTCACCCATGTGTCTGAAGTAAATGAGACTTAGTGAAAAGTGTATTCAGTTACCCATGAGTCCAAGAGTTCGCAAGTTGAGATGGTCGGCCAACGAACTTCCGGATTTCGGAAGTGTCACAGTGAGGCCTTACGCCACAAGAATGGTCGAAGCTCATTTCAATGGCCAACGATAGATCGTCACCCCCCCGCGTGAATAACACGGACATACTCTGGTTTTTGCTATAAACCAATTTTTATTTCGCTTGGCGCAAAGGGAACACTCTCCCACCCCTCGCGCAAGTGAATAACATCAGGGACACATCGGTTTGGCTATAAACCAATTCTTTTTATCTTGTCTCGCTTATATGAAAACCTTTGTTTTGAGTACTCTAAAATCAAACGGTTTATGCTTCAGAAAGAAGAGTAAATCTAAAATTATCTTCAAAACGACTATTTTTTGGGAACCACTCAAATAAATTTTTTTATGAATCACTCAATCTGCCATTGATTTAATTTCTATCTTTATGGCCATTTTGAATTTTAAACTCTAAACCAAATGAAGTTATAAAATTGGTTATTTTTATAAATTCAAACCTTTTGGTGCCAAACTGTTGGCTTATTCTTCCTCCCTTCATGCTGTAAGGTTGCCCTTGGCCCATATATTACATCCGGGTGCAACAATAGGTGTATCTTCGGAATAAACAATTTCCTAAGGACAATGTGCTCTTTCATGACTCAGTTTGTTACATGGTTTTTCTTTCTCTTTTTCCAAATTCTGCTACTGCAGTGCATTTACAATTCAGATCCAAATTCTGCTATTGTTCCGATGATCACTGTCCACCAAGATTTCTTCAAGTCCAATCGGGCCTGTTTCCATATTCAAACAACACTCTTGTCGATAATCAAATAAAAACTCAATTGGGTGAGTGAATCATTTATTGAAGGAGAAACCTATATTTTGAATAGGACAAAATACAAGGGGTTATTTCAAGCCAAGAAAAGCCAAACCAATTCTCTCCTTCCTAAATTTTACGAAAAAGAACGATATAAATTAGGGTTTCAAGGAGAGGAGGGGGGAGGGGTCGTTTCGAAAAATAATATTGGGATGGATTTGGAATTAAGTTTTGGGTGATTTGATTAAAGTACATTTTGAAAACTATATTTCGTAATTCAAACCTCACCAATTTTGTACCTCATTTTGATATTTTATTGTAAAAATATTTTTATTTTCAAACAAAGATACATATAATAATAATAAATATTTTTATAATGATTCATTTTCAAGAAAAAAAACATTAACAAAGGTTATGTATTTACAAATTTTAACTTATTTGAGGTATTTGGAACCAATTATTTCTTAATTTAGACACAGTAATGATAAAAAATAGTTTTGATTTGGTCTAGAAAAGTCATTTTTCAAGAAAAAACATAACAAAAAAGAGTATTTACAAATTTTAACTTATTATTTTTGGTCTTTTAATCAAATACTTTTAATTTCACTTTTTATGACTAAGTTTAGCTGATATTTATTTTTGCAATCATTGTGTCTCTGATTAAATGAACTTTAATAATCAAAATTTTGAAAACTGAGTTACTTTAATTTTGGCTTTGATTTAACAAAAATGCTGCCCAACTTAAATTTTTTTTTACAAAATAACTCTTTTTATTTTTATTTTAAGGACAAGAGTAATTATTAAATATATAAATATAATAAGTACATTTTCGTTACTCAATATTTGAGAGACTGTCCTATCCTTTACTCAAATTACCAAATTACCCTTTCTTTCTTCCTTTATATATTCTAGGTTTCAGTGCAGCTAGTAGCTGCCTGGAACGTGCTGCTTTGAAGTGACTTCAGATTTGGAGTTTTGGCTGTGGAAAAGGGACAGGGAATCTCATTTAGGTAAAGATTTTTCATATCTGTTCTGCAAATTTCGCCATTGGATCTTCAGTTTGGTGACCCTTATTTTCCTTTTCCCATTTCTACATTGTTAGGTATTCCTCTAAGAGCGCTGTCTAAGAAATTTAATTGATGATTCGGGCAGATTTATCGTTGCTTTTGACTCTTTAAAATTCTGTGTACTGTGTAAGCTGCCCTGTTTGGTTGCCAAGAAAGTGTAGGAAAAGGAAAAGGCAAAACGAGGAAATAAATTATTATTTTTTAATATTCTCCGAAGTTTGAGAAACGAGAAAATGGAAAATTGCACTTGACTGACCGTTTGGTTCATTTGAGAAGAATTCTTTAAGGACCATGTCAGTTCCTTTTTTCCTATTTTCTACCAACCAAACGGATAGTTGCCTTTCTGTGGTTTCGGCTCTGCACAACATTTTTTCCATGTTGTTTCAGTTTCCCCTGAAACCATTAAAAATCTACAGCAATTTAGCCTAATTAGTTAAACTAGTCTCAGTTGAGAGAAGGTTTCAGATTTTTTCTCCATCATTGAATAATAATCTACAACCAAATATTTCATTATTTTTTGATTTTTTTATATCATGTTTCATTTAGGGAAGTTGTAAGTACAGAAAAAATGATAAATTGAAAATTAAAACCAGCCAGATTACAACTAAGTTTACTATTTAAATTTTCTAGTATGTGTATTTCACCAAGTATGGATGAATTTGTGTAATAGGTTTTTGTGAGATTAAGCAAGACTGTTTGGCAAAAATTCCTAAGAGGTATTTTTTTCCAATTTCTATTGTCGGTTTTTATGAGAAAATTGATCGTGTCAAAGTGAAACTGTGGATCTGCCTTCTACAATGAAATTATAGTTTGGCTTCTCTAAGTCTATTTAATAGCAAAAAAGGATTAAAAGATTTGGAAAGATTTAATGATAACTTTATTTTCTTGTTCTTTCCTTTCATCATTTTAATTTTTTTTTATAAGTTTCTTTCATTTTAATTATCTGAAAATTAAGCAGATCCCCTTTCCTATTTTGCTTGAAGCCAAACTTTTGCCTCTTATTTCTTTTTACATGACACATATGGCCTATATTTTATTGTTGGGTTTTGAAGGAATTTTCTTTAAATATAATTTAAAATTAAATATAAAAATATCACTTGATTTATTCTTCCATGTTTAAAAAGGAATTCACTTTTTTATATACTTAATCTCGTTATTAATTTGATTTTATTTCTTTTCCCTAAAAGTATACAAATCCGCTTTATTTGAATGTAGAACTCTGGGCACCAGAGCTTTAAGTTTGTTTATATTTTTTTCTTAGAATTAAAAAAGGTATACCATGTTTTCATTTATTTCTTAAGTGTATGTATATGACATAAATTTTTTTTTTTTTGGTTGGGCATTGATACAAAATAATTAGATAGTATTAAAATTAATTAAAAATGTATACAAGTAATAGGAAATTGAAATAACATACAAAACCAACTTAATATTTTATTATTTGCAAATGATTCAACTAGAATTACAATTCTAGTACACCAATTCATTAGTAGAAACATGTTCATTTTCCGAAAGGTAAAAGGTGCCAAACAAAGAAATAAATTAGGTCCCTTTAAATAAAAATATTGGTATGACGAGATATTAGTGTTTGTTTCTTCTTCCTTTTTTTCTTCTACACCTTTTGAATTTCATTTTAGGTATAATTTTATATTTATCCCTTATGAGATTAAATTTTCGCATTTTTCTGATTTAGGTTTGATGATTTTGATAAAAAGTTCAATGGTATGACAATGGTATGAGTGGAGTCGGAAAAAGGTATATCATTTACGTGCTTTGTTTTAATTAATTTGTTATGTTGTATATTATTAAAGTGTAATTGTAGACCCCAAAACTAGGGTTTTAGGAGGTGATTTTATTTTATTTATGTTTTTTTTAATCTTTTTTTTTAAGGGACAAAAAGGAGGAGTGGAAGTCATTTTATTTTTATTATTTTTGAAAGATGGGGGACAAAGATAAAAAAGGGTTGTGATTTGGGAAAAAAGAAATCAAAAAATGAAAAAAGATAAAATAAAAGAAGAGGAGACAAGAGGTGGGGGAACCCGGAGGAGAAGGAAAAGGGGAAAAGATGAACAGAATGAGAAAAGGAACGATGAGGGGAAGAATGAAAAAGCAAAAGGAGGAAAAAAATGAAGGGGGGAGCTCCAGAAAGAAAAAGAGAAAAGGGAGAGAAGAAAATGAGAGAAGAGGAGGAGAGATATTGGATACCTATCGGAGCATCAAAGTGGATCCGATCGACATCAAAATAGATATCTCGTTTCATTTCCAACACTTAAACTCCTTCATGGTTTCCATAAAATTTCTGCAATGAAGCATTTTCGTATATCGGGGTCATTTTCTTGAGATTTGAAAATCGGTTTAGTTTCAATGATTTTAGTGGTAAGCTTGTTCTTCTTATTCCACTACTGATCAAGCTAGCTTTAGACATGTCGGTATAAAGCATTTGTATCTAGACATAATCACTTTTATGATTATGTCTGAAATCATTTGATAAATATAATAGTTTGAACTGTGATGTCGATTCGTTTCACCCCCAAACGATTTCGTTGGTGTAAGATTTCAATCTTCTTATCCCACCGCTGGATTGTTTTGAGAGTTTTGGGAGATGTCTGGTATAGCACAGTAGATCTTCAATCAACGACAAGATTAATTTGAGTCTCGACACTGCCTTCGCCCGAGAACAATGCCTATGTTTCCTGATTTTGGCCAGAGTAAAATCAATGCTTTTTCTCTTCAATGTCAGATTTAACAAGGGTTCAATCCATATCATCCGTGTCAACCGACCAACCCGAAATTTGAGGACGGTTCGGACTCATTAGTCTAAATCAACTGGCAAAGATCTGATTTGGATTCCCTTGATATATTCTGCTTTAGTCCGAGAATGCGGCTTTATGTTCTGATTAACAGAGAATCAGCATTTTCACTATCCAGATTTCATCAAAGGTCCTGAATCCTCATTTCCTCTATCTCAGGTCTCGATTAATCAAAATTTGAGGAGGTTCTTAATCTCATTGATTCTATTCAATATAGATTAAATAGTTTGGAGTGTGTGCGTAGTGTTTTGTGTTCGTAAGAGCTGACCCACTTAGGAAATCTTCTTTCTGCTTTATGAAAATTTGTTATACTGACATACGATTGATGTATGCCCCATTTTAAAACGTAGAACCATTCACATACCTCAACAATAACCTGCTAAATAAAACTCCATTTGTTTAAGCCTAATAACATCAAAACAATTAATAAATCTATTATTTCCAGCGGCTCAAATTTCATTAATTTAGGCTCAATATACTAATAATGTAAGCTCATTAGATCTAAATGAGATACTTTAGCCAACATATTACAACCACTATTTACCTTGTCTCCATTGCAAGCCTAATCATCTGTGCCAACCCACAAAAGTAGTTTAACAACATTAGTCAAAATAAGGATCAAGCCTTTGATCGCTACATTCGATAAGCCTCAACCCACAAATTTTTTAACCCATTTATTCAATTTCAAATTCTCATTTTCTAAAATTCATTTTTAATTTTAAAATTCAAGTACTAAATTTTCATTCCTTTTTTTTTTTAATTTAAATGTCCAATTAATTTCCATTTTCTCATTTTGTATTATCTAAATTTTCAATTTTAAAATTCACCTCTGTTTTTCAAGTTTTCATTTTTCTAATTTACAAAATTCTCAATTTCCTAAAATTTATGTCATAATTTAAAAATTTTGAAGTATCCAGACTTCACTTCAAATTTTAAAGTTTCCACCTCAAATTTATAAATTTCAATTCCTTAAAATTCAAAGTTTCATATTTAAAAATTCAAATCTCTCAATTTCAAATCTGTAAACCCAAATCGATAAAAATTCAAAGTTCTAACTTTAAAATTCATTTTTCCAAAATCTTAATTCAAAATTCTCAAACTTCAAATTCATTTAAAAAATTATCACCTGTAATTTTAAACTTCAATTCTTTCAAAAACCACACTCAAATCAAGCTAAAATTTCAAATACACATTAATTTATGTTCCTATAAAGTCTTTAAATTTTCTGAAGACTACAGAATATAAATGGGCTTTGGGAGTCTGACATCTCATACAAAAATACTTATTAAATAACTTTGACACTGGATGTACAATTTGTTTTCATAATTCGATCACTTAATACTCATATGCTAAAGTATTACACTAACATTGTTTCTATTAATAGTGTTTATGATGTCATCAAGGTCATATTCTTTCCATTTGACTTTATCTATTTATTTACTGCTGATGTTTTGGTGTACACTTGTAATTATGGGCATAATTTTTGGTATCTATTAGTTGATCCATCAATTACCAGCCTATAATCTTATAGTAAAGACCACTTCAGGATCAGAGGGTGTTGCTAAAATTACTACCGCATTTCCTAATAGGTAACATGACTCTAATTTGGACTCTAAGTTATGTGACATGTCTTTTCTAAACAAGGAGTTACATTAGTGGTTTCATTTTATTTCCTGCTTTCCCCTATGAAATGATCAAAAAACCATTTCTTGTTAAAATGATCTTCAAATTAAAAAAAAGAAAATAAATGCGAAATCTCAACATCGAGTGGATGCACGTAAAACATGATCCAGCAAAATGCATAATTCGCTAGGGATTTTAGTAATGTGGTTTGAATATAATTTGAGGGAAATGATCAATTGATCGTTTGATATCTACTATTTGTGCCAATAACACATTGTTTGTCATTTGTTTTTTTATTAATATTAATTAATTTGTTCCATCCTTGATGTATTCTATTATATTTTCCGCATCAGATATATTGATTGTGTTTTGCATGACTAGTTGATACACCCGTAGATTCACATATGTTATCGGGAGGGCATTTGATAATAATTTCTCCACCCCATCTTGCCTAGATCTGACACCGCTAGAGACGAGATAAAGAGAGAGGCTGATGATCCAAAGCAAACGCGCAGCACCACATGCGCATATCTCTATTTGAGCTTGTTCGGTGGTTAGCCTCTACTACCCATGTAGAGAGACTTTGATTAGGGGCCCTCGAGCCTGATTCGGAAGCTGCTACGCACAAGAGGCCGCTAAAGGGCTTGAGCATATGCTCACACTCGGGTCAGCCAATTGCATTGTTTTCCGATGATGACTTCACTCCAGGAGGGTTCCACTACACCTCGACCTCGCACATCGGGCTGGTTGTTTGGGCCACCTGCTCCACCGATTCTCTCTGGATAAATGGATTTGCCTAAATGTCCGTCCTTCCTGCCATCACGCCTCTGTGGATATGGACCCATAGATTTTGAGTCATCTACATGCATAAAGGAGAGCTCCAAGATACTGCAGAGAGTGTGATGGGCAATTTCGACTTGCGCCCATATGATCAGCTACCATTTTCAAAGTTATGTTTCAAGTTTTGAGGATCCCTAGATCTTAACTCTACTTAAAGGCCATGGATTCATAATGTCAGGTTATTCCATATTCCTTCATTTGAAGGTGAAGTTCATTCACGATGGTCGAGTGATCACTAAGGCTACCGCTGCACGCCTGTGGATATGGACCCATGTGATTTTGTTCCATCTACACAACAAAGGAGAGTTTGACAATACTCATAGAGAGGTGATGGTACCTTTGATCTCGGTTTCCATGAGGCCACACAAAGCCATAGTTTAAGGTTTTGAGGATCTCAGATCTTTAATTTGACTTCTTGTACCCATGATCACAAAGGTCGGTGTTATTCTATATTCCCTTCACTGAAGGCAGTTCATTCATGGATGGCCATGATCTCTATTTCCATCTATTGAAAGAAAGTACATTTGATCGAGCCAGATGGTGATTGAATATGGGGAGCACATCGCTTCCCGATCAATTCAATTTTTGATGAGGTACATCAGGAGATAGGGATTTTGATAAAGATTCAGTGATCTATGCCATTTGATCGCTGATAGCACCAATTGTTTCGATAAGATAAGGTGCATGTTATATATGCTTGGTTTGGGTTTAGGGCGTCGCCAGCATGGCCGTAGCGAGTTTATCACAGTTTTGGACCATGACCCACCCTTTGGCTTGGAATTTGTACCCATAGAGGCAGATTTTCTATGGTTGGTACAATCCAAGGCCAGAGAGGGCCGATCTCATCATCATATCCATTTACTCATTCAACTGCCCTTATAATTTGCCTCTGTCCCGAGGATACACATTGTACGCGATGATCTCTATATACAAACAGACACTAAATAAAGGTCGATACGACTCAAACTTCAACGAGGATCAGATGTCAAGAAGAATCGATCCCTAACTGCACGCTCATCCATCCATCTACTCCGGTCACAAGGCAACTGGGCTTTATTATGTTTTCAATATATATCCCACATACATGAATAACTATTGTTATTATATATGCATATGAAATATTCACTATCCGTTATTCTCATATTCATAAAGAGTACTTTCTCAAAGACATTCTATCCATCATAGGAACGTATTCAAGTGCTACTTATATACCAATTATACATGTATTCTCTTTCTTCATACATGGTTATAATCTTATGTCTTTTATTATTTCATTCTATTTATTTCACATTATTTAAAATATTAATTATATAACTTTTAGGTCAATTCCTTTATCCTATTTAGCTGTTATAATCACTTATTTTCATACAAAACCATCTCTATTAATACTTTGAGAGTATATAAGACATTTAGATGTCTCAAAATCCTATAGGAGAAGATATGAAAATCCTTTCCAAAACAAGGTTCTAGAATTTCCCTTAATTTCTTATAATGAGTTTTAAATTCAACATGTTTTCCATGCATTTGTCTTCTCTATGAATTTATTTTACTTAGAAATCGAGCTACTCCATTTTAATCATCCAACTAAAGGCGACATTTTAATGTCAAACTAGTCTATTTGCCCGCTTATAATCAGACTTGACCTAGACTTTCGATTTTAGAGAGATCTTAACTCCATAATTTGACACTCGGTTCCTTCTACTGGCCTGTTTCATTTGTTACGCTTCTAATTGGAATCATCCAATTTTTGAGTACCAAAGTTTAAGATGCGCCCAAACACCTGAATTCATTTCTATTTTCAAAAATGTAACTCAGAATCGGTCTTTGTGACTCAAATTGGTGGTCTTAAAGCTTTCGGTATTAATACTTTAGGCTCTCTCGCAAATGTAATCACAGGCCCTGGTTTCCTCTCAACCGGAATTTCCAACTGAGTACTCAGCCAAGTTATGGCTAAATGAGGTCACTTCAGGTTTCGTAAATTTTGATATCTCCCAAAATAAATGATTTTCTTTATACAAACTTCTAATCGAGGACCACAAACCAAATAATAATTACCAACAACACAACCACAGCAAGAATTGATCTTCAAGGGAGTCCCATACTTATCTACTCCTCTTCCAACTTAAGGTTTTTCTCTTCCTTCTCTTTGCTTTCTCCTAAATTGTACAAAAAGAGTAAGAACCTTGCCTTTCGCTGGAACCAAAACTAAGCCAAACAATGAGAGCACTCAGCTACTTGATCTCTTTCCACAAAACTAGTGCCTTAAGCTCTCCTATATCATTGGATTTTTTCCTAAATTGCATAGAGCAAGTTTGTCTTCTTTATTTGGCTTCCACTTTTAATTTTTCTATGGGTCCTTCTCTATTTATATTCTAATTGCACTCAATTTTATCATAATTATTTAATAACTTATAATCATCTTACTTAATGTCTTTTATATCCTTAAATTGTCAAATTTACCACTTATCCTTTATATTTTTTTAAAAATTCCGATTATATCCCTTTTCACTAAACTCGAAAAATTTCTCAAAATATAATCAATTTCCATTCCATTTTTAAAACATGCCATAAAACTTTGTGATAATTTGAGGCTACATAAATTTCATTATGATATTTCCTGAAAATATGTCATTCTAGTATATATTTCCATTTTGAGATTAATATAGATTGAGTATATGTAGATGGTATTTGCCGAGGATGAGCTTCTCTATCATGGATATTTTTAAGTTCTCAAAGATCAGCTTTATTTAGTAGATCTTGTTGCTCCATGCGCATGGCAAAAACATTTCTCAGCTTTTTTTTTCAACTATCATGGGTAAATTGTTTGGGACCCTTTCACTTTGTGTCTCGAGATTCCTTATTAGATTCCTCATATGTTTCTAGCATGGCTTCTGAGCCATGAGAGGAGTATTCATTTTGGACGCACCTTATTGGTCCTTCAAGTGATAGATACACATGCTTGTACTATTTCGAAGGATACATCGGTCTGACTTTTACATATGGGGAAGCTTAAAACAACTGGCCAGCTACCTTCTTATATTCACCGATGTGATGTTCTACTTCTGCCACTAAAGTATGTCCCCTTATTTTATCAGATTAAATGATTCGTTCTAATGATAGCTTATTTGCATTCTTATTTGATTGATGGACCCTTATATCAGGAGCAATGTTCTTGAGATACAAAGATCCATGCATATATTATTCGGTTGCTTTTGCATATGTTTATACTCATGAGGTTTCACAAAGAAATTACAGAAATTGGCTGGCTCGAGGACTTAGCATACTTGACAATGCTTGCCTCATAGATTTCCGTATGCGTTTTACTTCGCCTTTCTTTCTTTAGTTTTGGGGCTCCAAAGCGCTTAGACTCTGGGGCTCTGCCATCTTCATTTTGGATTTTCATGTCAGATTTCGCCTTTATGTCTATGCTGGGGCCAGGCTTTAAAGGGTTCACTTTCGCCTCGACATCTCATCTTATTTCAAGCGCTCACATCATATCTACAGCACCCATAGTTAGACGCTCGTATTTCATTTTCTATATCAAAGGTTCGGGATTTCACCTCCTTCATATGCATCAAATGTCGATTTTATTCCATCACATTTGCTAGCACTGCAACCGAGATGTTCAAACATCGCCTTCCGTAGATTGTAGGCATCTCGTACTTCGCCTCTCATATGGATCGCATGTTTAGACTCATCCGCATCACATTCGCTAACACCGCAACCGAGACGCTTTACATCGCCTTCCTTTGCACATTGTGGGTGTTAAGACTTCGCCTCTATATGGATAAGATGTTCGACTTCATCCATCAAGCATTTGCTAACAATCGTAAATAGACGCTCAAACTTTGTTCTACATATCGTGCCTGATTTCTCGCTTCATATGATCGATGTTCGCACTTCCATCCGTGATCACATTTGCTAAAGACCGCAGCTTATGACGCTCAAACTTCGCTCTCTGCATATCAATCATCCATCGCCTTCATACTGATCAAACCGCTCGCCATTTGTAATCGCAATTTCCATAGCACCGGCACTAGACGCTCAAACTCGCCTCCGTACATCCAGATTTGCATCATCATGCACTTCCGACGTTCGCACTCATCCATATCACATCTTGCACATCGATTTCAAACGCTCGGACTTCATCTTCTATAAATAAAGGCGTTCAAGCTTTGCCTTTATCTTCTACATCTTGAATAAAGACGCTAGGCTTTGGCTCTTGTGTTTTTGCCTAAGCCACAAACATCTGCAGGCCTCACCATAGTTCAAACTCCTTACATTTCATCTTATTAGAGATATCACACTAATATCTATGGTCAAGTATCATCTGCACACTCTGATCACATGGTTTATTTCCTCATTTGCTCGCACTCCACTCTGCTATCTCATGAGCTCTTGTCCATGGCTGGCGTTGATTGCTATACAATGCATGACCATCTCTATCACCCATGGGCTAAACTGATTTCCTCCTTTGCTCTGTGCTCGAAGTTACAGGTTTCACTTTAGATGACCTCTAGAGAGCTCTCTCATTCATGTCATGACTTTGGCCGCCACCGTGTCAGCTTGTTTCATTTTGTTGCTCTGTTTTGATGTTTTTTTAGAACTCTTTAGCCACTTGAGCCTACGGTTAATGTCTTGTGACACTTTTAGGGTCCCTTTATTCTTCGATACTTCATCCCTGCTTCACTCTACTCTCACACTTTCACTTTCATTGTTCACATTCGCTACACTCATGAACTTTATTGAAGAGAAACATATTTGTAGACCCCAAAACTAGGGTTTTAGGGGGTGATTTTATTTTATTATTATTATTTATTTATTATTCTTTTTTTTTATCTTTTTTTTTTTTTTTTAAGGGACAAAAAGGAGGGGGAAGCTGCTTATTTTATTATTTTGAAAGAAGAGGGACAAGATGTAAAAATGAATTGTGAGCAAGAAATCCAAAAATGAAAAAAGATAAAATAAAAGAAGAGGGCACAAGAGGTGGGGGAACCCGAAGGAGAAGGAAAGGGGGAAAGGATGAACAAACAAGGGAAGAATGAAAAAGGAAAAGAAGGAGAGAAGAAAATGAGAGAAGAGGAGGAGAGAAATTGGATACCAATCGAAGCATCAAATTGGATCTAATGGATATCAAATTTAGATATTTTGTTCTACTCAACACCAACACCTCTTTTTTTTAAGTCCCTGATTTTTAGTCTGAGAACAAAGGTTTCTATTGCTTGATTTTAAGAGAGAAACTAAACGCTTTTCACCTGCCTAGATTTCATCAAATGTCCGATCCTAGCTTATCTCTGGGTGGGCTCGATCAACTAAATTTGAGGAGAGGTTGTTCTTAACCTATCGATCTTCATTCCAATCTGGAGATTGGGGCTCTGAGTTTGGAAAAGTAAAGGCTAAGGTCCGAACAAAGGATTCAATTAGAGATCTTTTCTTTGTTTTTTGAAAATTCTGTTACATTTACATACATGATTGATCTACGTCTCTATTTAAATCACAGAATCCATTCACAGTCTCACAATAGTTTAACCTCCAAAGAAAATAAAACTCATTTGCTTTGGCTGTCAACAACTCAACTCCATTATTTTAGGCTCACTATTAATTTAGGTCCAACATACTTACTTCTCCCGCCATTAGGTCCAACATACTTATGATTGAATTCTTAATACAACCTACTTACTTAGATTCAACCTATTAGTCTAAAAACCATCTGCATTTCAACCCATTAGGTTAGTTTATCGACGATTGTGTCATTTGACGGGGTTTTTAGTCAAGCACATTTTGATCACCTCTTTAGCCTGGTCAAATGCACCCTTAATTTTAATATTCCAATTTCCCACTCTCATTTCTAAAAATTCTTTTTTTTTTTTAAATTTTAAAATTCACTTCCAAAAATTTAAAGACAATTTTAATTCCTCTTTTTAAAAAATTAAATATCCGCTTTTCAAAAATTCAAATTCTCATTTTCTATTTTCTAAAATTCAAATTTCAATTTTAAAATTCACCTCATTTTCAATTCTTTTTTTCCAAGTTTTCTATTTTTTTCCAATTTATAAAATTCTCAATTTCAAAATTTAAGTCTCATACTTCAATTTCAAATTTACAATTTCCTAATTCCAAAATCTGTGCTCTATAATTTAAAAATTCAAATCTCTCAATTTCTAATTTAAAATTTCTAAATTCCAAATCTCAAATTTATAAAATCTAAGTTCTTAATTTTAAAAATTCAATTTCCAAAATCTCAATTCAAAATTCTCAACTTCAAATTCATTTTAAAATTCCTCAATTTCAAAATTTCAAACTTTCACTTTTCAAAACCTCACTCAAACAAGCTAAAATTTCAAATATACGATTAATTCAATAGTTCCTATAAAATGGAATTTAGAATAATTTATATAACATATAACTGAAGCTTGGTGGGGCCTACATCTCACTATCATTTATTAAATAACTTTGACATGGATGTACAATTTGTTTTTACAATTCATCATGAATAATTTCATATTTGTTATTAAACTAACATTGTTTCTATTGATAATAATATATTAAAATATAAAGTACATATTCTTTCATATTTGACTTCCCACTTGTTTATTTTATTTTATTTATTTATTTGTTAATGTTTTGATGCACAATTCTGTGTCATTATGAGTGATAATTTTTGTATCTATTAGTTAATCAATCAATGGCCACTATTTCCATAATCTGATTAAGTAGATCACTTGTAAGCTAGAAGTGTTGCTACTGCCTAATTACGACATTCTCCAATAGGTAATATGACCTCCGAATTGGACTTTTGCTTCATAAATGTTTCGATGTTCTTTCTAAACAAGGAGTTGCATTATGGTTTTTATTTCTTATTTTGTTTTCCCTTAAAGAAAAAAAAAAACTAAAATAAGTAACGACTTTAAAACCATTTTTTTAAAAATGGTTTTGAAAAGAAATAAAAAATAAAAAGAGAGTCTCACCATCGAGTGGGGATGTAAGTGAAAAATGTGGGTCTACAAAATGGCGACTCCGTTGGGGATTTTAGTGGGTCAAGCTTGAATATAATTTGAGGAAAATGTGGCAATTGATTGTTTGATATCTACTTTTTGTGCTAATAACACATCGAGTATTTGTTTGTTTTTTTATTATTAATTAATTTGCTTCATCATGATGTATTCTTATTGTTTTTTTTTGCATTTTGATATATTGATTGTGTATAGATACTCGGTTTCGTAGGCATTATTTTAAACAAGTCATAAAGTTTTGTTCTTATTTTGTTTTCCTTTAAAAAAAAATTAAACTAAAATAAGTTGTGACGCCAAAACCATTTTTTTTTAAATGGTTTTTCAAAGAAAAAAAAAAAAGAGTCACCATGGGAGTGCGGCCTGTATGAAAAATGCGGGTTGACGATAATATAATGAAATAAATTTGAAATATTATTTAATATTTAATTTGCATTTGCAAGAATAGGTTTATTATTGGGAGGAACCATATAACCATACTCAAATCTAAAAGAATGGAATTTTTGAGAACCTAAAACTCTCTCCTATTGGAATAGGTGTAATTAAAAAAAAAAAAAAAAATGCCTTACTACATGCCTTGTAATATTGTTTGGTTGAGATTTCCAGAAAATGCCCACAAACATAACTCTTGGAGTAGCTTACTTGGAATGACGATGTAAATCATCTCCACATACACCTAAACCACTTAATCTATTAGTCATATCAATATGTCACATGTACTCCACATAAGATTTTAAAAAATTGAAATAAAATAATGCAAGACAAAGAAACTCTAGAATTTCTTATATCATTTGATCAATTTATTCCTATTTGTTTCCTCCCTTTATCACTAATAAGATCCACACACGCCCATTGGTGACAAGATTTGCAATCTTCCTTTAAAGATTACAACTCCACCAATCACACTTTATTTATTTATTTATTTTTTGATGTTTGGATGTACACAGAAAATGGTTGATTCGAGATTTCCAAGAGTTGTGTTTGTTCTTGGAAATTCTTAAATCAAATTACAATCATCGGCATAAAGTGCTTAACTATAATCGAGATGCATATTTGAAGTAGCTTCGAGCACACTACATGCATGAGCGAGGTAATGATTATCTTGTAATTTATTATTTTAACGTTCATGTTAACTTTAATGGGTGGTGCAATGCACATCCTCTAGCATCCTCTATAGACATCAAAGTCTATTCTCCATCTATAGCAAGCTCAATAGTTTCCATTAACACTAGTCACTCACCCACCATAGGAGAAATTGCTTAATTAAGATCAAAATCAATGAAATTTGGTTTACAAAGGAGCATGAGATTTAAGGGGTGTGGTTTTGCCTTTTCACAACCTGTTGACAAATTTTGATGAATAGGGTCAAGTTTTAATACCTTGATTTACAAGGATATGAAGGAGGGATGTGGTAAAGATTGGAGGAGGTTTTCATAGTGGAAGAGGTTTTTAACTCTGTATGAGCTAAGTGGGGATAAAGCATCAAATTCGAATGGCTTCTTTTTTTTTGGTAGTATAGTTATGAATTTTGTGACATAAGGTGTTTTGAGATCTTTTAGAGAATTTCACCACCATGGTAGATTTGCAAAGAGTTTGAATGCTACTTTTCTAGTCTTGGTTTTGAAAAAGAACGGGTCGATGTCTTAAGGATTTTAGACCTATTAATCTAGTTTGCGATTTATATAATGTCTTACTCACAAGGTCTTTAAAAAAGGTAGTAGAGTGGTTCATTGATTGTTGTCTTGTTCATTTTTCCCAGAATTTGGCACTTATACGGCTGAAAATTGAAATATCTCTAATTTTTTCAAGATCATGAATTACTTTATTATCTTGTTTGGAACAATGACCAGCTCCTTTGTGCTAGAGAAAATGAACTTTTTACCTAGTTCATGATATAATTGATTGACATTTGGGAGTATGAAAATTATATCCACTAGCCTGTTTGTTCCATAGCTATTTCTTAATTATAATTTGATGGTAGATTGGTTGGGTTTTCTTGTACTTATGGAACCTCCATGTTGATGGGATGAATATTTTAGCTCCTTTCAGCTTAGAGACTAAGAGTACTAAATACCATCATATGAGTATTTAGGTATTCATCAACTAGGGTTTTGTTTTATCTTATTATAGAAAGGGATATGGGGACCATTTATCTTATATAAAGAGATATGAGGACCAATATTTGATGCTAGTGTGGAATGCATCCACATTTTATCATTAAAATCTGTGACAAAATTGGAAAATCCATGTCTGAAACATCGTTGGAAGCTGAAGCTCTATGATGTGATCAAGATCGTAGGCTCGGCCCCAGTAAATCTTCTAGTGGCCTTAAGGTTACTTTGGGAGAGCTGATTATTCAAAGCATGTTGAAAGTGTGTCCTACGAGGTTTATCCTCGAAGACCCGCGTTAACCACGGCGGTATACACACCCTTTTTGTCCCCTTTCCAGAACAATTTGTCTTTCTCCCCTTACTTTAAAAATCTACTATTCAACAAGCCCAAGAAGCTTTGGGCATCATCTACCTCCCAGTCATTCATAGGTTTGATAAAGATGGGATTCCAAGCCCCCTCTCCCCTTCCATTATCCCAAACATCAGCAACACTCACCCCTTTTGGATCAGCTAGGTTGTACAAGGCTAAGAAAATCTCTCTCAAGCCCTCTACGCACCGTCAGATTCTCCTGGGAAGCAAATTCTATTTCTATCCTGGACATAAAAGAGGGTTCAGCTAATTCTTGTTCTAGTATATATCTTTTTCAAGCCCCCGCCATGCTTCCTTAGTTTATTTTATGAACCGACATATTATAACTTGTTATCTGCTTTGACTATATTTTCCCGATTAATTTACCTCCTAGAATCTCCCTTATTTCTTGATAGAGGTATACTTCTTTCATCAAAGAACATGATCTGACCACACCTCTATTTTAAGAATTTTATAATGACTATTGGTGAATTTTCTTTTCAAAGGCAGCCATCCCGAAGGAGATCTCTTTGGATCTTCAATAGGAGTCTTTACACCTTTAGGAAGCCGAAAAAGGGACATGATGTAGATGGACAAATTAAACAGGGTACTTTTTATGAAGTCGGCCTTCTACACCTCTTTGAAATATGATCTTATTTTCCAGGTGGCTAGCTTTTTCCGAAACCTCTCTTTAACACCTTCCCAAGCAAAGTTCGAATTGTGTTGCATACCCAAAGGTAGACCTAAGTAGGTTGTTGGAGGAATTCTTGTACTGCAGCCCAACTCCTGAGACAAGCCCTCAATATCCTCCACTGTCCCCATTGCTAGCATAGACCTCTTTTCCAGATTGATGTTTAGGCACGAGATGACTGACAAGTGGAATCTGTTCAGGTGCGATACATGCTCATGGTGTTCATAAACTAATGTGTTGTATCACAACCAGAAGATGAGTGATTTACCCTCTTCCCTTTTCTATTGACTATCGTGTACCAGTTAAGAAGCCCATCTACAGCGGGCTTTGTCCACCTGTGAGAACACACCATTCAAGGACAAAAGATACGAGATTAGGGGTCCCCTTGCCTAATGCCTCTCAAGCTCTTGAAAAACCACTTTCAGACCTGTTTAAATCTTGGAAGGGAATGAGGTAGGTAGTGACCACCTTGCATGCAATTTACCAATTTCCTCCCAAAGCCCGTTCTTTGAAGAACCTCAGAAGCGAGAATTTACGATTAGTTTGTATGTTTATTACATAATTATGGTTGATTATTTTAGATACAATTTTTTTTTTTTTTTTGTCATTATTCTCCAACTTTGTTGTATTTAAAATAACCCATCATTGTCCTTGTCTTCTCAGGAATGGATCAGGAATGGAAAACCGAAGTAAAAAAGCTGGAGGAATAATGAGAATGTGATTATAGCGAGGAGCAAGGGGATCAAGTTATCAGTTAAGTATAAACTTGATGGCATTTCATAAAGAGAATCAACAGTTTATCTAATAAGTTATTTAAGTGTTTTAGCACGCACTATGGTGCCAATAAGATATGAAACTTGGCATGTTATTCCTAAGAAATTGAATGATAAGTTATGAGACTGCATTGAGGTATGGTATTAATGTGTAGATTGTTTTTTCAATAAGCCCAAAAAGTAGAGAAATTGCATGGTCATAATTAAATTTTTTTAATTTATAGGAATATTGAAAAGTTCAAAAGGAAAGATGAAAAAAGCACATTTATAATCATATTCTGAGTAGGAAAGGATCTGGCCGAGCTTGAAGAATGGATGGTAAGTTTATATTAATTTATACTCTTGTAGTTTATTTCATCTAATTTCATACTTATTTCATTATACATTGTTACTTTTTAAAAGAGGGTTGCAAATGGGTCAATTGAAACCATTGATCGAAGCGTATTGTGTAAGAAAGCAAGAAAAAGAAAAGATGATACCTTTAATGATGTGGTCATTCCAATTATTGAGAAGTTAGTAAGTAGACATGTTCTAGTCTTTATTTCATTTATTTAATAATAGTTTTCTAATTATATACATGCTCTTTAATAATTAAACTTCATTATTAACGTTTTTTTAAAGAATAAGTTATTGAAAGAGGCTCAAGGAAATGTTATAAATTGTTAGTGAGGACAATGATATACTTTTAGAGGCATTCGATACTTTTGAGTATAGTGGTTGAGTGAGGGGCAAAAGAAAGCACCACACCTTGCTAATATTTTAATAATGTTGCAGATCGTGCTCTTAAAGATTTTATAGCAACATCTAATGAAGAATAGAGAAAATTTCGAAATGAAGGATTGGCAAGACTGTCTCAAGTGGAATCAGTTACTTCCCGATATGATGTTAGCAGTTCAAACTTAAAACAAAAACTTCTGTCATAGGTGATGGATAAGCGGAGTTGTAAAGTTGAAGATGCAACCTTGCCTGTGATAATAGAACCATAAAGCAAGGTATTTACAAAAATGTTTTTCTTAATTGTTTTGTTATTACTAATATGTAATGATGTTAATTGATTTGTAGATTGAGGATCTATATCTTGGTTGTAATTTTTTTGGGCATTTTAAAGATAAATGATATTCAACTATATACAACAAAAGACTATGTGCAAATTTAGGAAGAAGTTGTGAAACTTTAAAGTTTCATGGTATGTAAATATTTTAAAAATTGGAATAAACATATTTACTTTTGTGAATGTGTTTTTTCTTAACAATGTGTCAATACTAATATGTTATGAGATTTTAATCATTTTTAGAGTTAAACATCTATAAGTAGATGAAATATTTTGGGCACTATGAAGGATAAATGTTCAACTAAGTCGACAAAAGAGACATACACGATTTGAAGAAATTGTAAAATTATAAAGCATTGTGGTATGCAGATATTTTAAAATTTGTAGTATTAACATTTCACTTGCAAAGTTGTTTTTTTGAACTATTTGTTGAAGGTTAATATGTGACTATTCTAATTGTCTTGCAGATCATGCGTTTATAAAGTAAGGTGTAATCGCCCATCATGCTTATCTCTAGTGATAGAGCGTTCAATATTTAAATAAGCAGAGCATAGGGAGGGTCTCGGGTTCAAGTCCTAGTGGTGATAGTGTATTACATTGTAACTAAAGCGTTTAGTTGTCAAAAAAAAAAAAGGTGTAATCTTTTTGTACATTTTGCGGATGAATTCATAATGTTCAATTATATGTAACACAATATACATGGACAAAGTTAAAGTTGTAAAATTTTTGTATGATGCTTGTGTCTCGGTATACTTTGGGCCTCAAATAACTATATACCTACGGACGGACCTACATATTTATCCAAATAAATATTGTTAAAAAATAAACTCTAGAATATCCTCGAACCAATGCAAACTTCAAAATATCCAAATACATATTTATCCTAAATAAACTCCAAATAAATATTCTTCAAATTTATATTTTGAATAAATATTTATTTGGATATTCTGAAGTTTATATTGGTGGGAGGATAGTCTAGAGTTTATATTTTTGAAGAATATTTATTTGGAGGATATTTATTTGAATAAATATTTATTTTGGAATTTATGTCTTGAAGTATATTTAATTTAGAGATTATCTCTTTGAAAAAATATTCATCTTGAAGATTATCTCTTGGAAGAATATTTTGAGTCTGGAAGTCTTATCCTAAATGTGGAAGAATATTTATTTTGATTGTTGGAACCCAACCAACAAAATTCCTCAACAATTTTGAACATAGAAAAAATTCACTTAGTGGAAATGTTATTACTTTTTAAATAATTTTCAACATTTTAATTTTTTTTTCATATTTGTTACTTTAAATCAAACATGATTATAAAGTTTAAGACATGTTTAATAATGTTTTTGAAAGTTTTTTCAAAGAAAGAATAATTTTATGAATTGAAATAATATCGATGTTAATAAATCATTTCGAAACTGTATGTTGGTGTCATATAATGATTACGATAGGAATCTGAGAAATGGGCGACAATTCATCGCTTGACTCAAAGGAGCGGTGAGAGACCATACCGTCAGGTGATATGCATGGCGGCCGAACGGAGGCCGGGCTGAAGTGGGCGAAAACATGGATTGGAAAATAGGGAGGAAGCCCGTACTCGGCCGGGTCAGAGCCATATCTTCTGAGTAACGGAAGATAGAATATTCGCAAAGGCGTCACGGTCGTCGATCAAGTCTATTATAAGGGAAGGAAGCGACGGAGAGATCGTTAGGCGGATGCCCACCAATAAGGAAGGATGATTACTCCCGAATAAAACTCCAGCTGACTAATCCATCATACGTCTGAAATTTATTTACATGAAACCTATCCTCGAGGAAGAACACTGTCGTCGTCGAGTGGATGAATATCATTATAAATGCAAAGTAGGTCCCGACCTTCAAAGGTATGCTACTTAGCTAATCGGGGCATCCTCTTTTTTCTCTCGAGGAAGAATCGACTTTGGCGTCGGAGGGCGAGCTCTGATAGCGCCGTAGGCCCTCTTCATTACGGTTCTTATTGCGAGAGCGTCACGCATCGAGAACACGTGGATCGACATTCACGTGTCCTCCGGCCCCGAAACCAGTCGCTTGGTGCTTGAGTAGGCCAACTGACCAGTGCGCTCGGCCGATTAAGTTGAAAAGACATGCGTCGATTGGCGCCGTGCGTAGGAAAACGATTCGCCGTAAACATAACTAATTCCTCGGTGCGATAGTATCGACAAGGAACCTGGCGGGAGTAACACTATCCGCAGGGACCGCAGAATCCACCGGTGGTATGAAGCGTGAGACCCGCCCAGGACGGTGGAAGCGATGCAAGCGTCTGAAGCGAAATTAGAGCGGCAGCGCAATCAATCGTCGGTCGAAGAATTGGAACAGCTTGCGGCCCGAATCTGACATCGGAACCGCAGTGAGCCGAAGGCCATAACCTCCTCCGCGAAGAACCACTTGGTCGCGACATTCCCGAGCATCGAAGCGAAGCGAAATCTGCCGTCGAGCCCGAGGCATGGACCCACCAGATTGGCCCTGTTTGTAGAAACGAAGCTATACGAGCGGCTTCGTGGCGAAGCGCGAAACCACCCTCGGCCGAAACGAGCGGTCGTGGGAAGCCGGTTGAAACCTTCCATGAAGCTCATCAGTGTGAAGGAAGTGGTGAAGGCGAGCCGGATGCTATGGACACCTTGAGTACGACAAAGCGGAATCTCCCTTCACGGTAGAGATACTACATTTCCGCCCAGGCGAAGTTCGGAGATGCCTCGTGGCAGAAACATTCGTGGGTCGAGATCCGGAGTCGATCACGCAATACTTCTGAAAATCGGATGGGTATGGGTATCGGGACCTGTGCGATCTGCGGGGCTTTCGCCGCTACGCTCGAGACCCGACTTGGCTGGTTGATAGGTTTCCCATCGGCCTATCTCGTCAATTCGGGAACTAGGCGTGCGTTCGTCTCCCACTTCGTGAATTTGGGACGATCACGAAGTAGAGCTACCATCTCTTGACCATCAAGCGAGGATCGCGGAAGTTTGAAATCCTTATGTCTGCAGTTAATATGCAGTCCACGAAGATAGGCGTGCAGAAGCCGAAGAGTCGATCACGGCTTTCATATGAAATTTGGCGTCTGGTCAGGACCTGATGTTCTACATCTGCGAGAACCCTCATTGCGTAAGTAGAGTCGCGAAACGAGGGAAAAAGTATATATAAGCGGCGAGAGGCCCTCATATCGAAGAAGCTCCTCGCGCCGAAAAGGGCAACAGAGACGAGGCAGCGGCGGAGCCAGCCAATAGAACGACGAAAGGAAATCCCCGAATACGGGGCGGGAAGCGATCGCAAAGCGGGAATCTTCGAGGCGGAAATGCAGGCCCACCATGGCGGGGCGGCGGCATTACGGCCGCAGCGCCACTCCACTACGCGGCCTCGATATCACAAGTCCTACATGAAGTGCAAGCAGGCAATTCCTAAGATGGCAGAGACGCGGATGTCGGATCCGCGACGAGGATAACACGAGTAATGCGAGTTTCACGGGGGTATGAACCAGCGCGGTTCATTGTATACAACTAAGAAGAAATCGAATATTTGTCTGGCGCGGATATCTTGAGGCGTTTCATATCTCGGGAACGAGCTCGAATCAAACCAGAAATCAGGCACATAACCATAATCCAGGCCGACTCGGCGATCGCCATCCGACGGTATTGTTGAGCTTCTGTGACCACAGGGAGAAATCCATGCTGATCTCGGGAGGTTCTTTGGAGGAGGAGAGAATCTAGTTCGGCTCGGAAAGCCCACTACGGAGCATAAGATCGGCGAGACATGGCGAGGAAATACAAAAGCGAGTATCTAAGTTATAGTGAATCGATACTCTAATACGTTCATTTCGGATGCGGAAGAAGTGCCCGGCACCCACAGCGGCGACCCGTCCAGTAGTCCGTATAATTGTGACCAGCACCCGCAGTTCATGGGTTTAATCAATAATGGGAGTTCGGTGACATCATCTTGCGTCGGCGCCCGTGAGATGGGTATTGGAAGAGAAAAGCTAGATCCGTCGACACACATCTGTAGGGGATTTTTCGGGAGAAAGTCTTCTGGATTGGGCTCGATTGGTAGTGCGACACAGGAGAACCCCCACACTTGACGGCTGACGGCCAGCCAAGGTTCCTTATAGTGGGCCGCCCACATTCGACTATAATATCTTTTACTTCATTAGGCCCTCCTCAGCGCTAAATAAAGTCATCCCTCGGCCTTATCACACTGATAGTCAATTCCAGGCGTTAGATGAGATTAGGTGGTCCAGAAAGAGAGAGAAATCGTAGGTGGCAGGAGAGTGTTCGCAAACTCATGAAACGAAGAAGCGATCGACTACGTGAGAGCGTGAAGCCAAATTCGGATATCTTGTGACGAGAACTCACCCAGGCAGGAGCCACAGAAGGAACTAGAACTGTCTTGCATTGGATGACAACCCGAACATCTAGCTATGTGTCAATTGCAAAGGATCTCAAAGGCCTCCTCACTCAGTTTTTGAGACGGAATAGAGACATTTTCGCATGGACACAGGCAGACATGGGAGGAATCGACCTATGATAATCACCCATCAAAGCGAACTGACCAGTCATTCAGCCCGGTTAAACAAAAGCGGGGTTTCGCAGGAAGCGAAGGCCATCGATGGGGAGGTCGTGACTCCTCCCGGCGGGAGCGATAAGAGGTGGAATACTGGTGGCTAGCTAACGTTGTACTCGGTCGAGCAGAGGGGGAGAGTACCGTAGTGGTGGCGGGCTCTGCATCAGGCTTCAGCGACATAAACAAAGCATGCGCGAAGGACAGCTTCCCTCTGCGCAGAATCGACCTCATCGTGGATGCCACTGCAGGGCATGGCACGAACTCCTTAGTTTCATGGATCGTTCCATTCTGTCGGTCGGCTATAGACCGCGGGGCGAGAAAGACTTCATTAAATCCGCAGCCTGAGAACTCTTCTTGTCGGGCCATCTTAGTTTGGACTCAAGAATGCAAGAAGCGATCTACGGTAGTGAGCCGGATGTTCAAAGCTGGGATAGGTCTGTGATGGGGTATACATAGGCGACATCTTTATTAAAGTCACGCTTAAATTAGATCTCCCGTATCACCCCGTCTCTCACAGAGGCGTTCAGGATCCACGAGGAATTATAACATGAAATTTGAACCCACTAAATGCGCGCCTTCGACGTGTCGGTAGGAAAATTCTGGGTTTCATAGTTAACCACGGGGATTAGGCGAATCCGGACAAAATAAAGCATTGCTCGACATGCTAGGCGCGCCCGGGAATAAAGGAGTCGACGGTTGGCGGGAAGGATTGCGAAACAGCGTTTCGTATCAGGCCCGGTGACAAATGCCAACCTTTCTTCCAAGTTTTGAAGAAAGCCTTTCAGTGGAACGAGAAATGTGAAGAAGCATTCATGGCATCAAAAACATACCTAAGCTCTCCTCCCATTCTAGTAAGTCCCGTTGAAGGAGAACTCCTCACTTTATACTTAAGCGTGTCCCGGACTTCTCAGCGGGTCAGTGCTGCGTCGGAGGCGAGGCGAGTCCGACACGGGTTACTCACCCAGCGGTCGAGCGGGAGGACGGAGGAGAGTGCCCGAGAATGGAAAGTTGATACTAGCCTTTGAAAGTGAATGCGGCCGGAAGCAGCCCCTGTTCGGCTCACACGTGAAGTCTGACAGTACCCGATAGACGGGTATTACAAAACCCCGAGGAAGTCTGGGAGGTTGATGAAGTGGGCCATAGAGCTAAGCGGGTTCGACATCAGGTACAATGGCCCGAAGACGGAGTCTGTGACCGTCATGGGATTCGCCCCAGATCGGCTTGCGACCCCACCGGTCGGAAGGGACGACCTCCTGGCGTATGGAAACTCTGTAGATGGGCCTCGAAAAGCAGCAGCGGGAGGCGGAGGCGAGGCTTAATCCCTCACCTCAGGAAGGGATAGATATTGAATACGCACTCCCGAGGTTTGGGTTCCATGCTTCCGACCATGAGAAGAGTAAATTATGGGGCGGAGTCATAGCGAATGACCTCGCCTACTCATTGAGGTCGACCGGTTAGAGGTCCCGCGTTGACTCCCAGTCGGTGGTCGACGGATCGCGAAGATACATCTGAGGCCCGAAAAGTGAGACTGATGGTCCTATGTCTCAGGTCAGTGATTTGCTAAAAGTTTGTATCCAGTTTAGGTCGAAGTCGTCCCCCAGGAGCGAGAGAATGCCGCCTTGGCAAAACTAGCCCGAGCCTTGCGAGAAGATCTCGGTGGCCCTTTGTCAGATACAGTAGAACCCTCTATGTCGGCCGTCGGCATGGTAGTCGCCCATTAGAGATCCGTCTGTTGGATGGACCACTATTTGGATTATATTAATGTGGAACCTTACGGGCGACCGAAAAGGCTAAGTTAAAGAGGAAGGTCTTCCCGGGTTTGCAATCCTGAGAAGCCTTTACAAGCGAGATTCTTAACACCTTTCACCAAAATGCATCGCGGGGAGAAGACGCGAATATGTGAAGGCATATGTGGGAACCATGTCGAACCTGAGCGTTAGGGAAAAATCTTGAGGCGGGGATCTTGGCCCGATACTTAAGATCGTAGGCTTAGTCGAGAAATGCATAATGCCGGGCACGCGAAATATCAGCCTCGCGTCGAGGCCCATGACGTCGATTGACCCCTGGCCGCTTCCAGTGATGGGGGTTGGACATATTGGGACCCTGCCCATTGTAGGAGCGATGCAAATTCATAATTATCGCGATGGATTATTTCACCAAGTGGGCGGCGAGCCCTTGTACGGTCACGAGCAGAAGATCGCAGCTTTGTGTGGCGGCCCGGAGTCATATGCGGGTTCGGTATCCCGAGAGCCCCAGTATCGAGATAATGGAAACGAGTTCGACAACGCAAATTCAGGGATTTTTGTCTGAAGACTCGGAATTAAAAATTATTACTCGTCTGACACACCGCGATCAAGCGGATGGGTGAGGTCACCATCGGAACCCTTAAGTGCCTTAAAAACCCAGTTGGGAAGATCTTAAAAGGAAGTTGGGTAGAATACATCCGATCTTATGACCTACGGGCTGACAGAAGTCGCGACTGGGAGACCTGTTTGCTATTTAGCTGCGGAAACAATAGCACTGCCGGTTGGAACAAATCTCCCAGTGTGGGTTAACGCTGAAGAACAAAATGGCGAATACTGCATTGAACTTGTTCGGATCGCGTGGCGGATCAGCGATACGAAGAGTATGAAGAAGCGACGGTGCCTGACGAAGGTGACGAAGTGTCTGGGGTTTGATTCTTCAAAAACTACGCCGGGAAGGAAGAAGAATCCAGTATGAAACTGGCGGCCCGGAGGTCCTTACATAATAGCTTGGTCGTCGGACCCGAGACGATTATGAGCTCGACGGAGGAGGAAAAATCTTACAACATACATGGAGCGGAGCTGAAGCGTTTTTACCGGTAGGCACCGGTTTGAAATGAAGCCTCAATTCTTATGTGTAGTCGGATTACCTGCGGAGTAATTTAGTATCTCGAAACAGTCAGAAACATACCTGATAGAGAAAATTCATAAAAATAAAAAGTCTCTTTATTCGAATGAATCATATTCGATTCACAATCAGTGGTGTCCTTAGTTACATCTCGAAAAACACTTTCGATTACAAGAATTGCGAAAAAAAAAAAAAGAAATGAAAAGATGAGGAAAAAGGAAAAAGCGGATAGGAAGATGTGTGGAAAAGAAAGGAGAAAGAAAGGGAAGAAGAGGTAGAAAGGAGGAGGAAGAAAGTAAAAGAAAGAACGAGAGTGCGGTGCAGAGGATGCACCGCCCCCTCGAAACGCATTCCACTATGGTAGGGAACAGCGCAGCTCCAGTAAAGGGAGACTAGGGAAAAACAACTCAGCACATGAAGACCCGAAGGCTGATCGAGGCGTCGGAGGAACTCCGGAAAGCGGTGACGATCGAACATCCATCGAAACGAACCTCGTCCACCCATTTGTAAGCAGAATCTCGAAAGCAAAGATCTGAGTAATGAGCCACCATTTATAAAGTCGAAAGCGCTCGAAAATTCACCATGTCGTTCAGTTCTCATCAAATCAACGTGACGATTACCGCCACCTTTTTCGAGGACATGCGAGGCGTTTCGATTCAAAGCTCTTCCCACCACTGCAAAAAATCATGCGAGGAAGTTCAGTTCACAAAGTCTATCGCTGCTGAGACACGCGTAACGTGTCGCTCACTTCAATGAGCTCACCTCTCGCCTGAGACGTTGCCTGGGGGTCGAACTAAGCTTTCGAATTTGCGTCAGCCACTCGACCTTAGCGCCGAGCCCTGTTTGCTCCTTTGGCCAGGCTCACCTACTCGCGCGGCCACCGCTGCCTCGGGAGTGAACCAGCTCGGTACATCACCACTCGACCTTGGCGCGGGCCCACTTATTTGCCCACTTTGACGAGCTCACTACTCACTTGAGGGCCCCTTTATTTGCCTCGGGGGTCGAGCCGACTCCGGTACACGCCGCCACTCGGCCTTAGCGCCGGGCCCTTGTTTGCCCCTTTGTGAGCTCACCTACTCACTTACAGGCCCACCGGCACCGCCTCGGGAGTCGAGAGAGCTCATTCGCCTCGACCTTAGCGCGAACCCGCAGTTTGCTCACTTTAGCGAGGCTACCTACTCCCGCCGGGGCCCGCAGCGCCTCGGGGCGGACCCATTTCGGGCTACATCGCCACTCGGCCTTAGCCGGGCCAGCAGCTACTCACTTTGGCGGGCTCTGTACTCCCACACGAGGCCCTTGTGCCTCGGGAGTCGGACCGGCTCGGGCTACATCGCCGCTCGGCTATACTTGCTTCGGAGCCACACTTCCTCCGCTGGCCAGGCTCACTACTCGCACGAGGCCACGGCTTGCCTCGGGAATCGGACAGCTCGGGCTCCCCTTCGCCCTCGGCTATGCGCGGAGCCGTATTCATTCCTAACGAGCTCATCCGTCCCTCGGCGCGGGCCAGGCTCTACTTTACCTACTCATTCGATCATCCGCCGCTCGGCACGAGACTGACTCTGCTGACTTCATTACAGCGGGGCTGCATCCATCACTCGGCGCCGAAGAGCTCTGCTTCGGTTCACATAGGCGATCTCTTCCCCGCGATTCACATTGTGAGTTACACTCAACGATTCATGATAGCAGGCTCTTCTGAAGTTCACATGGGCCGAGCTACGCGGCATGATTCGCATTGGCGGGCTACGCAGCGATTCACTTTGACGAGCTCTTCCCCACAGTTCACTCTGACGAGCTCTACTTTCGGCCGGTTCACGTAAGAGCGATCTCTTCCCGGCGGTTCACATTGGCGAGCTCACTTCCGGAGTCACTTGGGCGGGCTCTGCGGCGATTGCGTTGGCGAGCTCCTCCCGGCAAATTCAGCGCCAGCGGGCTCCTTCGCCACGATTTCATGCGCCCAGAACTCCTCCTTGGCTTCGGATGGGCGAGCCCCTACTACTGATGGCGGGCCCTCGTTACTTCTGAACCCGAGCGGGCTCTTCATTACAATTCATATTGACAAGGCTCGTCCCTCGGCTCGGATGGGCGAGCCTACTTGTCCGCAGTGGCCAGGCCCCTCGCGCCGCTACGAGACAGACGGGCTCCGCCCGTCTGATTCATATTAGTGAGGCTGTCCCTGGCTTCGGATGATGGGCGAAGTCCCTCTTATACGGTGGCAGGCCCCTCGGCCCACTCTGACCGAGCCCAGGCTCCTTCATACGATTCACTTAGTAACCAAGGCTCATCCCTCAGCTCGGATGGACGAGCCCCTACATTCACAGTGGCGAGCCCCTCGGCGCCTTCTGAGGCAGACGGGCTCCTTCGCCCTGATTCATATTAAGCCAGGCTGTCCCACCGACTCGGATGGACGAGCCTACTATTCCACGGTGGCCAGGCCCCTCGGCGCACTCACAGACCAGGCGGGCTCCTTAAATGCAAATTCATAGTAGCCAAGGCTCGTCCACCGGCTTCCAGTGGAGCGAGCCTGCTATTCCCGCGATGATGGCGAGCCACCGGCGCCTTCGCAGGCAGGCGGGCTCCTTGTATAAAATCCATGTGTAGAGGCTCATCCCTCGGCTCGGATGGGCGAGGCTACTATTCACGGTGGCCAGGCCCCTCGGCGCCTTCTGGTGAGCGGGCTCCGCCCGTCGATTCATATTGACAAAGGCTCATCCCTCGGCTTCAGTTGACGGCCTCGCATACCACCGGTAAGCGAGCCTGGCACGCTGCGAACCAGGCGAAATCGCCGTGCGATTCATAGACGAAGGCTGCGTCACTTTCGGCTCAGATGCGTTGAGCCACTGCCATCCGCGGTGGCGAGCCCCTGCGGCACGCTACGGACGGGGGCGGGCTCGCCGCATTGCAGAATTCCGCGGCGAGCGAGCTCATCCCGCCGGCTCGGATGGGCGGCCCCTGCGGTGTCCGCGGTGGCGAGCCCGCCGACGCCGCCTGAGCCGACGAACCCCGTGCAATTCATATTGGCGAAACCATCCTCGGCTCGAGATGGGCGAGCCCCGCGGCCACGGTAGCGAGACCTCGGCGCACTTCTGAGCGAAACGGGCTCCTCCCGTCTGATTCATACTACTTGAAACAGTCCTTTCTGGCTTCAGATGGGCCGAGCCTAGCTATTATGTCGGCGAGCCGCTTGGCTCGACTCCAACGATCGGGCTCCTTCATGTACGCCAGCGAGTTCTTCCCGGCTCTGCTCGGCCACACTCACGACAAACCTCCATCAGCGGCCCCCGAATGAGCTCCGCTCCCGACCGTATAGAACAGAACGGCCATTTGAAACGGGGCGAATTATCACGAAATCTGTCTGATGCAAATTCTGAACCTTCCGTCGGGTTACCACGATTCGAAAAAGAGTAAGAAGATATCTCGATTAGAACCTGAGTTTCAAAAAATGAAATTATTTATTGAAAGGAAAAGCTACACAGGTATCGGACCCCGGGCTGGCAAAAGGGAGAGGTCGACATGGGGAAAGCATAAATGGAGTCAGGAATTTAGGCATGGACTGATGCATGAAGATGAGAAGGATTTCAGTAGGAGTAGATACGGGAATGGTCGTATCAGGAAGACCCCTCCGCCTCCTCGTCGCTTGGGAGGTCGAAGTTGAAATCTAGATGCGGAGTGCGCTGAACGGTATACGTTGGCAGGCCACGGAAGCCCGGGCACCGGGCGATCCTTGATTGTTTGATAACCTCGTCCTACGGCGACCATGCTAACTTGCTGATGAAGATCTTGACATGAAAAACCCACCACATTAGTAACCGCCGTCTTGATAAATTTCGGCGGAAGACTCACGTGGCGGTCTCTGGCAACATCTTGCTCTCACGAAGCCTCGCGTGGCGATTTCGAGTTGTTTTTCTTTGGCGCTGAATCCGGTAACCGCAATGCGGCTCCACGAAGATCCGTTGCTCACCCAGGAGGCGATAAGTTCCTCCACGACGTTGAGAGTTCACTTTGGGCGGTACGCGACCCCTCGCGAGTCTCAGCCAGTCATTTGCTTGACACGAAGCTCGCCACAGGACCTCCGGCTCGCTCGATACATAGTCAAGCTACTTGAGCCTCACATTCTTTCCTTTCTGCCCCGATCTGAGGCGATGAAGTGTGCTTAAGGTCGGTTGCGAAGCTCTCATTTCTTGACCATAAGGCTGCGCTCGTTCTTGCGGCCGGCCTTCGAGAAGTGAGAGAAGCCACCTTCGCCTTATCTCATCGAGGTGATCTTCACGTATTTCATTCGATTTGGCCTTGTCGGCGGGCCAGCGAATGGGTGGCGAGCTGCATGTCGAGACGTGAAATAGTGCTCGACATAGAACAAGCATGGAATAAACACGATTCACAGGACTTGCAGGCGATTCCACTGAAAAGGAAGCGGTAGCCAAGCCTCATCGTGGCAACTCTTTCGGGCATCGACATCGGACTCCGGGAGGATGGGCGGATGGCACTGCCATGACCGGCCTTTGGAGAGCAAAAATCTCGATTGCTTTGGATTTTGTTTTCAATTTCTCGCTGCTTGACTCCGTGCGTCTTGGGGAGATGGCTTGGCTGTCGAAGGCGGATTCCATACGATTACAGGCATAGCGGGTTAGCGGTTTGCATGACGTCACTGAAAAACCCTTTGCCTTCACGACGGGCTGGGGAGGCGATAAGATCAAATCGAGGGTAGAGCGCGTCTCTAGGTTCTCGAGCGGGGAGAAGGGAGGTGATGCCCGATTCTGAACCTCGATCGGGAGTGGCGGCGCTGCAGCTCTGGGCGGGGAAGGAAGGAGGCTCCCGACTTCGGGCTTTGGCCAGGGCCGGCGGGGTCCTTTTCGGAAGGAGTCAGTTTTTCTCTTCACACTCGGGGCTTAGGACGTCGCCCCGAATGAACTAAAATCTCTCCTAGTAGGAGTGGCGGCGGTGGAGCTGAGGAAAACACTCCCGAGGGTAGAAAGGCGGGGGCCTCGAAAGCGATGGAAGCGTGCGGTAGTAGATTAGAAGAGCCAAGATGTTAGGCTTTATCAGCCGCATAAGACGACGAGCATTCCTCATTGCAGAGCCACGTGGCGTCTTTGTCACGAGGTCGAGACGAACATGCGGGAAGCATAAAGGAAAGCTTAAGGTCGAAGTGTTCGATCGTCTTTAAACAATCGAACCAAAGTAATGCGAGCACTCACTAAGATTATCGGGCGCTCCGCGTCTGGGCACACCCGGGTATCATCACATCCGCGAGAATCCTTCTCCCAGTTGGAACCGGCTAACGAAGAAATATCGTCCTTTCCATGGCCAGGTGTGAAGAAGGAAGGTGAGAGATCACCGAGAGGAGACCGAGGCGTCACGGAAAAACCGTAAAGCCTGCAGCCAAGTGGCCATGGTTGAAAAGATGGAGAGCGAGCCACATTAGGGCGCGAGCCCTCTGTCCTTAAAAAGACCAATAAACCAACTAAAATACCCCGACCATTGGGGCGGTTTAGGAAGGGCGGATGTTAAAATGTTGAAGAACTTCTTTTATGAAGGATCTGAGGAAGCGGCGGGGTGTCGCGACTTAGCGGACCATACCGAGGCGCGGAGCCAGTGTAAAGGTCAAAACATCGGGAGGTCCATACTCGGACACCGGGGAAGGCGTGCCTTCGGCCAAAGTAGATTCATATGAAGGACCAGCCTACGCGGGCGCGCCGGCATCTTGAGCAGTGATCACGAGGGAAGTCAGGCCACAATAGGATATTTGTTCCAGTTTGTCTTCTTTTACCTTTACCCGAGGAAGGGAGCGCCTCGGGAGCGGGTTGAGGCCCAGACAAGCGTATCAAATAGCGGGAATGCCCATTTGCGGGCCAGAGGCATCAGCCAGATCATCCCATTGTCTGTGAGAGGAAGCGATTCGGACCACGTAGCGTAAGCAAGCGGTCTGAAACGAAATCAGACGAGTGAACCTAGAGCTCACCGTGCATTGATCGAAAGCAGAGACGGGATGGGGCGCGGGCCCGAGGGCCAGAAGAAGCGCCGAGAAAGGACCCGGCGCTAAGCGAGACGGAGAAAATCGAGCGAGAAATACGAGGAACGCTAAAGTATAAAGGCAAAGGAAGAATTATGAAGTACGAAGGAGTCGAGCGGGGAAGGTCGGCCGAGTAAAGGGAAAACAAAGGGGTAGCAGAACGCGGGCGCGAGCTGGAAGGAGTCATCATTAGCAGCGCCACGTATGGCGGCGGTTAGGTTAATTAATCACATCTAAGCGGACCAAATAACCATTCGTCGCGGGAGTTAATCCGCGGTACTTGCATGCAGTCGTCCGTTACCGCGAGGGTGCGGGGCGGCGATAGGGATACGAAATGGGCGGTGATTCGTGTAGGTATTGAAGGAGCGGTAGAGACCATACCTGGTCAGGTGTCCTTTACATGTGACGACAGGCCGGCAGTGGGCGAAAACATGGATTTGGAAATAGGGGAGAGCGTACTCGGCGGTCAGACCATATCTTTACAAATGCAAGAAGATAGAATATTCCACTAAAGGCGTCACGGTCGTCGATCAAGTCTATTATAAAGGGAAGGAAAAGCGGCCAGAAAATCGTTAGGCGGATCTGTGATAAGGAAGGAGGATTACTCGAATAAAAGCTCATTTGGTAATCCCATTACCGCTAAATCTAAGTGACTAAATGAAATATATCATAAAGGAAGAACCACTGTCGTCGATCAGGTGGATGAATATGTTATAAATGCAAAGTAGGTCGATACTTAAAGGTATCTTCTTACAAGCAATCGGGCATCCTCTTTTTCTCTCGAGGAAGAATCGACTTTGGCGTGGATGTTTCTGGTAAGCATAATGACCCCTCTTCATTACAGTTGCTTATTGGCAAGACGTCTCGCAAATCCAGGAACGCAATGGATCGACATTGCGGCAATCCTCCTGACCCCGAGCGATCCTTGGCGGTCTTGGTCAGGCCAGCGACACGGCGTAGCTCGTGCGATTCGGTTGAAAAGACATCATCAATTACCATATTTATGATTCTGCAACATATTGATAATCATAATTTGATTTATTGAATATGTTTTGCTCGTCTAAATGTCCAGCGTATTTAATAAACATCGCAATAAGGCAGCGAAAAGCAAGACATTTGCGAGGCGGCAGCCGTGGCGTCATGCGAGCGAGAAAGAAAGATGAAAGGTGTAGATGAGTGATTTCACGCTAAGAATGACAAAAATACGGCGTCTTTCGCGAAGTTAAAAATTTAAGAAGCATTTGATTTACATTTTTTGAAAATTGTTTTATGTTCTGAAAAACAAGGAAAACATAGAGAATGTGTTTGGTTTTTTAGTTTTTTTTGTTAATAGAAAAATCGAGGCAATATTTGGTCGGATAAATTAAAGCAGGTTTTGAATAGCGTTCTCTTTGTTTTTCGAAAATTGTTTTAAATGAATCGTTTGAAAATAATATACGACGTACCGCTGATTTATTTTTAAATTTGTTTAAAAGCAAGAATCGAAAAGCCTTAAAGGCAGCATTTGGGTTTCCATTTTTTTGTTCAGAAAAAACAAAATTAAAAGAACATCAATAACAATATCTAGAGAACACCAAAATTGTGTTATCTCTATTATCAAAAACTGTTATCAAAAACAGTTTTCAAATAATAGAAACCAATGCCCCGAATTTTTAGAAACAGAATTCTGCTGATGTGAAAAAAAACACGGAATTTTGTTTTGAATTTTGAATTTAGATATAGAATCACTGCATTGGACCATTGGAAGCTGGAGCGAAGGAGTCGGGAAGTTTCTGCTAAATTCTGTTTGTTTTCCTTTTCCTTCATATTCCTTCAATCCAAACACAGGTATGAGATTTATGGAATGCAGTTTCCCGCCAGAAATTTGATAAATAGAAAATGAAGGAGTGAGCGAGACACCATCAATTTTGGTGATGGGAAAAAAAGGAGCGGGCATAGAGGGAGGAACCCTAAACTCTCCCTGTAGAAGAGCCGAAGAGGAAGACTATGCTTCTTCCTTAATGAGTACATTCTCACTTGGCTCTGTACTCCTTAAATTATTTTCCAATTTAAAATTTCAAGATTTTTGCAAGTATTTTCAATTTAACCTTTATTGCTTTATTCGTATAGATGAAATGACTTAGAAATGTGATGAATTTTGTTTCAAGAAGAGAGTATTTTTCTTGGCAATCTAGATTTATGGCTTGTTTGTGCATGAAAATTTGTTTGGAATTGAAGTTCTTTGAATCTTTCAAGCCAATGCTATGGGCTTTGTAAGGGCTAAGTTTTTCGGAGCTAATCAAACTGTTGTGGGTGTTGAAGCTGACTCCAAGCCTTAGACAATTATGGAAAATATTTTCCTTTTCTATGAATTGGATTTTGGGAACGTGTGTTGGGAGTGCAATTTAGGTGAATGAAGTTTTAAGTGAGTTACTATATGATGCCAATTTTGAAAATTATATTTTCTCTGCCCCATAATGGTTAGATTTTGTTTTCAATTTCTTTAATGTGAAATGATTGCAAGTGAGTGGAATGTTTTCAATTGGAGGGTGTGTGGAAATGAGAGAAATTGTGAGAACTTAGGAAGTGGAGTGGGAAAATGAAAATTTTGTGTTCTTTTCTTTGACATTGTGATAAAAGAATTTTTTTTGTTGTGTAAAAAGATAAACTATTTACCCAGTTGTTGTAAGCAGAGAATTGAGGGTTGTGTCACCTTTTAATGGTGTAGATAGCCTGAGATAATGTGGGCTAGTCTCGGTTACATTACAGTCGTTTGAAAGATGTAGTTATGTTTAGTCTAGACCAGAAATCACGTTCACTATATATTTCTCTTCTTAACAAAATATTATTTTGTACCATGTTCTTAGAATCTTTCAAATGCTCATCTATTCTCAAGTTTTAATTTGTTGAAATTGGTGTATAAAGACTTTCTACAAACATACATGCACAGGCACACAAAAAATGTTCATCTTATGTTGACAGTGCATAATGCTGCGTACATTATCTATATATGGCTAATAATAAATGAATATCTTTTACGTTATTTTCAACCTTTTAGGGTATTGTAGCATGAATACAATTTTTATTTACATGCTTTAGTGCACTATTGCAATTTGCAAAATTGATTACTGACCGCATCTGTTTAGGCACATTTCGCTTGAGTGCAAACACTTGTCTTGGGTTGCCTTGAAACATGAATGTAGTCCTTGCTTATTAAACATTTACTATTTTTATTTTACAATGGTGCTGGCTGGCTTCTAGTCTGGGAATTTAGTTTTGTTTTCAATTGGGATTTGGAACACCTAAGTTTAATGTATAAATTAGGAAAAAAGTATTTTGATTATGAAAGTATCATGAGAGTTAAGGATTATAGAAATTTTATACCATGACTATATGTTGTTAAGTCTAATAAGATGGCTGGATTTGGTGTGGTTGCATACCAATGTTACAAATGCGATAGATTGATTGATGCTTGTTCTTTCAGATTTATATTCAAGTTAGTGAAGCTAGTTGAATGTAATTCCACCTAACAAAAGCATATTTATGCTTTATATGTCATGAATGATATTTTACATTCCATCATTAAGTTTTAATTATAACCACAGTTTTATAAACACAAACAGAAGAAGAGATCTTCAATCCTCCTCTCATTTGTTTCTGGTCGCTATATATTTTCACATGATCCCCAGTATAGCTATATTAATTATCAAAACTGGCATATTGTATGCAGTATAAACTTGTGTTTAGAATGTTTTTCTCATGGTCCACTGCACTACTAACTTTGGATAATGCAATTGACCGTAGTAGCACTGGAAACTTGATAATTATAATATTTACTCATGAAGATGTCTAACCTGCCTGCATAAACTTTGAACTGGTGCGGCAACAGTTTTTATGGGTAAATTACAAATTTAAAAAAAAAACTGTTCAGTGGCCATTTCTTTCAAATGTTGAGAGTATTGAATTTGTTCATCAAAGACTCTTGACATTCAATGTTAGCATATTGGCATTTTAAAACTAAGATGGCTTGCTGCTAGCTCGAATTTTAATTGTTAGTATTGCTTTAAATATGTTTCAGAAGGTGTTACTTCAATCTAGTGGCTATTTGGTCTTTCTCTAACATTTTATATTTAATTTTATTCAGTTTTGGATTTTCCTACAAAAAGGAATGTTTTCATATTCAAATATCACGGACATGCAGTCACAATGAAGCACAGATGATGACGCAGGGGAAAGAAATTGGGTGGTCCATTCTTCGGAGGGAAGCTTGATCAGGTCCTTTTTTATCTCATCCATAGGATGGTGCAACAAACAAACCTAATCCTCCAAGAACAGAACCTATCAGGCACTAGCCTGCCGTCCCCTTCAAATGCACATAGCAGATCAGTAGATCACCAAACTAGAACTTGGCGACTCCCTTTGCGGTCTAATGATGGGCATAGATGCATGTGCTGAAGACAGCATAGGTGATATCTGCACTCATGGAACAGAACCCTTACCGTCTGATTTTTCATATCCACTATGGAGTTATGAGAGCAATTGCAAGGAGTTTGAGGATATTGCAAGATGAAACCTTCAAGTTGAAGATGGAAGTTGTGAATATGAATCAGAAATTCAGCAGTGAAATAAATGAATCAAAGAATAAATTGGAGAAGATTCAAACAAGAGGGCTATGCTTATAGCAAGCATGCAATGAAGATGTCCAACAGGCAAGGGGCTAATGTAATTGGTGTACCATTTGACCCAGGCTTTTCTCCTTGGACTTCACCAACCTTTGGGTGCACTCTTTCTCAAACAATCATCCGCTGACATCCCATGAGGCACTTGATTTGCAATATAACATTGGGGGTATGTACTTTATGATCAATATGGTAGATGGAATTGTATAAATGTTTTTGCAAAATGAGGATAAATAATCCTGGTATTTTAAACAATCCGTTTTGATTGTTAAAATTAGTTTTGGAACGTAAAATTTCAAGTTTGAGCCTCTGTTTTTGTGGAAATGGGTCTGTTATAATAATCACTCTTTGATTTTTTGACTGGGATTCTCCATTGTGTGCATGTGTGCGCACAGCTTGAAGTGGGTTTCTGTTATTTAATATGAAAGCACATATTGAAAAATGCTTTTATTTCTTCTTATTTTCCCCTTTTTTGTGGTGTTGAGTAGGTTTAGGCGTTAATAGGATTACATTATGGGTTTGGTTGATACTAATTTTTAAGATTTGATTTTAAATGGATTTTTTTGATTCTTTTGAAAAGGAAACTGGAGGAGTTAATTGTTAAGGAGTTTGGGGATTTAGAGTCAATTCTGTGAGTCATATTTGGATTTTTGTTGATTTCATTATTAGGATTTTCATGATACGATACTAATTATTCTAAGGTAGGATTTACTGTGGTTGAGTCTCTTTTATTTTTCTTAGATTTGGTGTAATTATACAAAGTTATTTTTAGGCATGCAACCTAAACTACTTATTATATGAATTGCAGTTTGTATTAATTTAATCTATTAATTGCAGGGGCATTGAGGGAAAAGTTGCTGAGTATGACTGTTTTCGTACTGACATTGTAAGCTGAGATTGTCTTTCATTTCAAACTCCATGAAAATTTTCATACATATTCATAGGTTTTATTTAATAAGCTCAAGAATCGTATATTTAATTTCTTTGGTGGTTGAAAATAATACTACTTATTTCTAACATGGATGCAGAATTTCCTTAAAGAGTTCCAACGAGCCTACATTTACTCTGGCATGGAGAACCGTACACTAAAGTAAGGATAAAAAATAGGCTCTAGCATGTGTTGACTTACCAATATGTATCATAAATCTCAAGTAAGAACTTATAGTTGCTTTATAACAACAGGATATGATGTTGGAACATCAATCATGCATCATTGAACTGTGTAAGAGTTTATATTTTTCTTTACTTAAAAACTGACACAGAAATTAACTACTCCTGGAAATATTTGATATTAATCCATTTCTCGCTATTTCTTGTCACTTTCTCTACGATTGGAATCTATTTTCATGATTTTGTACTTGTTGGGTAAATTTCACTTCTTTGTTTAACATTGGATATCAAAATGTCCTATATAGATGATTTTCTTTGCAGCTACTTTGATTTATGATGAGTGATGAATATTTTTGGGAAGAGTTGCAAATTTTAAATATAATCTACTAAAATTTTTGTTATTTATGAGATTCATATGAGTGATATTTGTGAAAATTAGTTATGACATGTGTCGATCTTATGGACATTTTATAATTGTTTATAGGTATTAAATGACCAACTCTCCTAAAAGCTCAAACTTGTAGGATTTGGGTTTAATATGAATATCATGTTTCTCAACGACTTCTTCCCTCACGCGCCCATACCCGCACGCAGAGTCAACAAACTAATAGTCCTTCATGGACTAAATAAACAAATGGAGATTAAATTGTAGCGAGAGTACTTAACCCAAGACTCTACCAACCCAAATTTCGATACTCGCAATGACCAACTCTCCTAAGTTCTCGCCAAACTCAGAAGATTCGCCATTACGAATATCACGCTTCTCAATAATAGGTGATAACGGTAAATCAAAACTTGGAAAGCATTGGAATAATGTTCTTCATCGGAAAACAAGGTCAATAACTTTTAAGTCCTTGTTAGTGGTTTGGGTTAATTAAATCTTCAAAAACCTACAAGTTTTACTAGTGATCATATTAGTTGGTAAAATGACAAATATAGAAAAAAAATTTACCAGCTAAAGTGTCCAAATAAGAGCTGGTGGAGGTATCTGCAGGTATGTTGAGAGAAAAGGAGTAGTGGGAAGTATGCAAAGGGACGCCTGGCGTGAGAATCCATAGACGTGTTATGGCACTCTTTCCTGTCCTCGCCGCGTGCACATCCAGCCATTTTGGTTGCTCTAAATGCCAAATTCACCTCTGTACATCGATCCCTTTTATTTTGTCGGTCTGCATTAGGTACTCATCTGAAGTTCTACAGCCAGAGCTCCTTCCAGGCTGATCTGGTTGTGTCTTGGGTAGAGAGAGTTCTGAATTGTGAAAGATGGAGTGGTGGAGAAAGATGAAGAGAGTCTGGGTTGCTGTCTCTTCTCGTGTTAAGCTTCAAAAGACTGGTTGGTTTCTGTGTGATGCATATTTATGTTTGTTCATTCTTTTGTGTGTCGGTGGGAATGGTGGGAATCAGTTTTCCTTGTTTTTTTCTCTTTTTAAGTTGAATTCAATTAGCAGAAGTGTGTTATCTTGACACTGTCGATCCATTCATCACTAAGCTAAGCATTTCAGACTATCGAATTCTCTTGGTTTGTGAATCTAACATAATTAGAAACGAATTTAAGCATTCTTTCCTTGCATGAGCAGGTGGGGGCAGCAGAGGCAGCAGGGCTGGTGCTGATGGCGTCGCGAGTGGCTTCCTGAAGCTACACGAAGACGTGCTAGCATGTGGGTACGAGGATGTGCAGGTGATGTGGAAAATGTTACATGGATCTCCATCAGAGAAGGCAAAAATGGAAGAGGTTAGCACTCTTCCTCCTGAGGTTATCGATCACACTCCTAAATGCAGTAAGCGATGCTCGTGGAGGTCTTTCTTTTGATCCATCCATAGAACATGTTCCCCATCATCAGCCCAGATAGAATAAAAATTTTACCAAATGAGAACAGATACATGTATATAAATGGGTAAAATGACATGATGGGGAAATAGAGAAATAAGGGCTCTACTAGTTTTTGTAGCTACTTTTTTTCGCAATAAGACTTATCCAGGACTCTCTTTGGTGCTAATATGAATCTATGATACAAATATCAGCCCAGGCCATGGACGATGATGAAAACGACCAGGTATTCCTCGATTCCCTTTTGTATTTTACGTTTCCGATTCGTCATGTTATGTGCAGTAGATTGAGTTGTCTAAGTGTTGCATGGTTGCTTATGCAAAAGCTTAAGTCTGATATATTATCAGATGAAGCTATGGTAGATATGGAGATTGTGTGATGTTCTTGCAAAATGTATATCTAGGAGGACAGGTTCTTTGGGATCTCTGAGTTCAACCCACATTTTAATCCCAAAGAAAAAAATATTTTTGAAGGTTTGAGAATGCTTCTATGCAAACTTTGGGCATGTTTGGTTGTTTCTGTTTTTGAAAACAGTTCTTGAGAATAGTTTTAGAAAACTCCAAAACAGTGTTTTCTGATAAATGTTTTTGTTATCTGATTTTAGTGTTCTTTCTGTTCTTTGTATTTTTCAAAACAAATAAAAGAATCTGGAAACCAAACGTGTTATTCATGTTTTCTTTGTTCTTCTTCTTGTTTTTTAGAATAGAAAGTAGTTTTCAGAAACAGGAACCAAACTACTTAGATAGAATCTTGGTTAGACCCGACGATTTTTTATGTTCAAGTACTCATTTATTTGGTACCTCTCACGGAGTAGGAACTGTCGTCATTTAGTGTTTAGATGATTGATTCATTTACAAATTTACTAGATTGAAAATTTATGACGTTTAAAAATTTATAGATCCAATGTCACATTAAGTAAATATTCAAAATTTATGACGTTTAAAAATTTATAGATCGAATGTCACATTAAGTAAAGATCACAGATGTATTAGAAATGATACCTTGAGATAAACGTAAAACTAAGCGATTTGCTTATGCTCGAAGGACAGAAGACTACGTCGATTGTAAGAGATGTGAATTTGCTTATCCTTAATCCTTTTAAATAAGGGGTTTATTGGTTCCAAATTGTGATGGTATTAGAATTAGATCCTTCATTTTCTTGAGAGGCAAATTAATTAAAAAATAATGCCCATTCAATTTTAACTCAAATGCAATATGAGATCAAATTGAGTTGATAATCTTGGGTTATAGTTGTTAAGTGGTTTTTTTTGGTTATTTTGTTCTTATTTGGTTTTTTTTTTTAAATGATTTTTTGTTTTTAGTTTCTAAAATACGTTTGACAATTAAAAAAAAAGAAAATAATTTTGTTCTTATTTGGTTTTTTTTTAAATGATTTTTTGTTTGTAGTTTCTAAAATACGTTTGACAATTAGAAAAAAGAAAATATTTTTGTTCTTATTTGGTAATTTGTTAAAAAAATGATTTTTTGTTGTTAGTTTCTAAAATACGTTTGACAATTAGAAAAAAGAAAATAATTTTCTATTATCGAAAATAAAGACTTAAGATACTTTTAAAGAAGATTTTAATAGTTTTAAGTGAGAATCCGTTCTTAAAAATAGAAAATATATTTTTAATGAATATTAATTGTTTTAGCTCAAAATCTGTTTTAGATATTCTTTTAATTGTCTAAAGATACTTTGTTTTTTTTCAAAGCTGTTTTTAAAAAGTAGCATATATATAAAATAAAATAAAAATTCAAAAGTCAATAAAACTAATTTTATAAGCATTAAGTTATTCTTAAAATATATCTCAAAATATGGAAAAAGATTTAATAATATCTAAGTTTATATACTTTTTTTTTTTTAATTAGGAAACATCATACAACAATTACTGAAAACAATGATAAATTTTTTTAGAACAGTCCTGGAAAGTAATTCGATATTTCATCAAACAAAAGCTTGTCTAGAAATTGAAAAATATTTTAAACCTATCTTTAAAGTTTTTAAAATAATTTAATATTAAATATTTTAATTTGTTCCATATATTTGTATAGTTATTTTTCAAATAACTCTAAAAAATTAAGTAAAAACAATGGACAACAATTAAAATATGTTTTTTTGAAAATATTTTTATCAGTTTGGTTCCTAGGAACAAAAGATATGGCCTATTAGGTTCATTTTTTTAAAAACTGTTTATTTTTCTCAAAAAACAAGAAAAACGAAGAAAACAGGGATAACACGTTTAGTTCAATTAGAGAACAAGAACGGTTTTCAGATACCATCATTTTGATGTTCTCTGTATTATTAAAACATGTTCTCATGAACAATTTTAAAAAACATGAACCAAACAGGCTCATAGTTTTTTATTAACTATGTTGTTTTTCTATTGTTGTTTTTCATTCTGAAGAACAAAAAATTGTTTTTGAAAATCATTGCCAAACAAAGCCTTCGATTCTTAACATTTTCTTGAAAGACACTTGAGAAGTCCAATCTAGTTCATATTAGCATGAAAGAAACAAAGTGAAAATGAAATCAATTACAAACAAGTTGTTAGGCTTGACATTTCACCCACCACAAACATCCTCCCGTCAGAAACTAGAAGAACTTTCTTCTTTCTTCTTTCAACCATGAGGTGTCATGAGGCTCACGTGATATTACTGAAAAGGTCTTAAGTCATGACTCATACTATACTCAGACTAATCATCATATGAGCCAATAAAGACTATAAGGGCAGTAAAGGTCTACTAAAGAACACAACTGCATTCTAAGAGCTCGAACTCAAGACCTCAACCATATATATGTTCGATAGTAGAATATAAGAAGAGAGAATCAAGAACCACTGAGTTGAAGAAACCTAAGGGCCAGAGGATGCTTGGCTTGAGCAAGTTTATCAGGCTGCAAGACTTCAATGATCTGACCATCGACAAGGAGGCAAACTACACGCAATCCTTCCATCCGTTTCGATGCTGCGGAGACCATCACTATCGCCATCCTCGCTTTTCTTCGCCTTCACTATCACATCCTCTATGTTCCTCAGGTCGATATCTGCCCAAGGCACTTGTCGGCTCATCCAACAACAAAACCTACAATGTCGACCAAGCTCTAATACCGTGTTAAACAAGACTAATATTCTTAAGCTCTCTCGTAATATGTACAATGTTCTTTAGCGATTCTCTTCTCGAATGAGGTGACATCAAATGAGTCATATCAATGCATAAAGTAAAGGTCTTGTATGAGGTGACAGTTTTATGTTTTCAAAAAGAAGAAAAGCACATGTTTGGTTATTCGTTGTTGTTGTTGTTTTTTTTTTTTTAATAAAAAAAACTAAATTAAAAAAATAAGAATAATTTTTATATAACACAAAAATTGTGTAATCTATGTTTCTAAAAACTATTTTCAAAAACAATTTCAAAAATATAAACCAAACAGGCTCTTAATGTTTTTGAAAACTGTTCTTATTATCTAAATTTAGTGTATTCTATAAATTTAGACGTTGTAGTAAATTGTCTAAAGCTGTATTTATGTTTTTAAAAACTAAATTTAAAAAACAAGCTCATACGAGAAGACATCAAATGAGTCATATCAATATGAGGTGACGGTTTTATGTTTTGAAAAAGAAGAAAACAAGAAAAAGCACATGCTTTTGTTTTGTTTTTTTTTAAAACACAAAAGAACATAAAACACTAAATTAAAAAACGCTTTTGAAGAACATCAAATGGCAAGTATCTATGCTTTCAAAATCGTTAGTTAACGCTTCAAAAAATACGAACCAAACACGCTTCGACAAGCTTAAAACCTGCTCTTATTATCTAAATTTAATATATTCTACGTTTTCTTTCAAAATTAAAAAAAAAAAAACAAACTACGAACTAAACTGTTATCTGTTCTCCTTGTTTTTTAGAAAATAAACAGCTCCTATGTTTCAAAACCGCTCTCAAAAAACACTTATCAAAAAACACAAACCAAATGTCTAAATCACAACTAATACTACAAACAAACAAACAAATGTATGAATGAGTTTAATAATAATAATAATAATAATACTAGAATTAGTAATTACCTCTTGGTCAAGAATAGTGTTCTTGCAAGAGCAACTCTTGAGCTTGCCCAACAGACAATTCACTCCCTCTTTCTCTTCATAAAAGAGAATCCAAATCTGCTAAACTCAGCAACTTCACCTTACCTCATTATCACTCACTTTCTTTCCCCTCAATTCCGGTCCGTATCGGATGTTATCACCAACTGTCCCTGAACTTAGAAATTATGTAGAAAAATCAAAATTACATTTGAAATAGCACATGAAGAATTTATTTATTTTTTACTTTTTTTTCTCTATTTTCTGTCTTTATTTTACTTAAAATAAATAAATAAATAACCAAACACTGTCTCTCCATGTACCCGTCATTCGTCACAATTCTAAAAGCTTAACTTGTCTAAGTAGAGGTGGGATAATGAACCCGATTCGGTGGATCGACCCATCACCCATATTTTTGGGCCGCTTAACCGAGAAAAATAAAGACTAAATGTACCAGAGGCCATTAGGGCTTCTGGTCAAGCAATTTCATTCACCGTTTTCTTTTTTTTAATAAATATATATTATCTTAATTATTAATAATAATAGTTTTTCATTATGAAAAGTATCAAATAGTTGGTTATAGAAAAACAGTAATTAAATAATTATTTTTAATAAAATAAAATAATATTACTATGAAAAAATAATTTAAAATAAAATTATATATATATATATATATATACGTATATATATATATATATATATATATAAGTTTATTTTGCATAATCTTTTGAGTTCATAGCGAATAAACTATAAGTATTTAAATAAACTTTATTTTTACAAAATATAAAATTTGAAAAAATTATTTATAATTATTTTTAATATTTTAATATCATATCTATTTTATCTACGGGCCTCGCGTATGTTTCGTTTTTCGACCACAGAAAACTGGGTTCGACAAAGCGCCTAATTCCACAAATTTATTTTAACTCAAGAACCCTAATAGACTCACCATTAGGTCGCTACCACATTTTCCACTTTATACTACTCTGGGCTTAGGGTTTCTAAAAACTGCAGGCCCTGCTTTCAGTCTAGTTCTGACCGACCTGACAAAGCCGATCCAGCCCCTTTAAAAAGGTAGGACCTCACAGAGACCTATGTTAGTTTTTTAAAATTCATAATATAATTCGTTATAATATATATATATTTTGTTAAGTTTATAATATAAGTCAAATAAAGTACAATTTAATTTGTCCATCACGCCTAACTTAAGCGCAGAAATAGTCTCACAATTTCAAACACGCAAAGCGCTGTCTTAGCTCAAATTCCCAAGAGAGATAGCTCTTTATTTATTTTTTTTTTTAAGATTAAAAAACGTTGCTAGAATCATTATCAAATGAAGTGGGTTTTATTTCCTCTTCTTACTTGAGAGCTTCTAAATACAACAAAGTTTAGTTTTGGTTTTGTTGAGAATAATTTTTTATTATTATTATCATTTTAACACGTAATCCATGTAAGTACTAACTATAATTCAAAAAAATATTAAGAAAATTAAAAATATTCATAGATATAGCATTGTGTAATACCAAACTTATGCTTTAAATTATCAATCGACAATCATAAAAATACATACATAAAATATAATATACGTGATTGGATACGATATGATTGAAAATAACTGTTTTAGGTATGAAAATATCTAAATATTTTCTTAATAAAGAAAGAAGATTTACCTTATCGTAGAATGAGATAATAAATAGTGGCCGGCAATACCTGTAATTTATCAATATAGTATATAATTATTATTATGCTTGAAACACTATTATTTTTTACGAATGTATACTCTATGCCTTTTTTTACGATTATTCTCAAATCGATTAGCCGAAACAGAAGTTTCCCAAAATAGAATATCGACCGCATATAAAAAGCAAATAATTGATCATACCCTCAAAGAGAACCGGAACCTGGAAAAGCATGCCGACTTTTCGGCGGAGCCCAACCACATCCAGTTCCCGAATATCGGTGCCGTCCAAGAACACCGTGCCGGAGGGCGGTTCCCAGAGGCGGTTCAGCACCCGCAGCAGCGTCGATTTCCCACTCCCGCTCGGCCCTATCACCCCCACCACCGCCCCTTTCGGCACCTCCAGCTCCACCCCTCGCAGTATCGCCGCCCCTGATTCCGATACCTTCCTCAGGTTCCGGACCCGAAATTTCGGTTTCGGTTCACCACCCTCATCCTCCTCTACCTGTAGAATCAGTGGCTCAACATCTGCGGAAAAGCAAAAAAAAGAAAGAATATCAGTCGGAATGTTTAAGGTGAATTAATAGGGAAATTAGACAGAGAGAAGTGGAAGAAGGGAGTAGAGGTGGATACCTGAAGAAGAAGAAGAAGAATCCATGAGAGGATTTGCAGGTGAAGAAGACATTTTGAGGTGGAGGTGGAGGTGGAGTTGCTTGACCAGTAGGGGGAAGGCTTTTGTGGGTATTATAATAATAAATAAAGTCTTGAATACTGCCTTCCCAAATGAGTGAAAAACTGGAAAGTGGTGGTCTAGTTGATACTTGCTTTTTTTTCTTTTTGGTGTTTCTTTTTGAGGAGGAATCCGTTTAAAAGGGATAAAATCAAAAGTTATTTGTTATAACTTTAAAATATCTTTATTTGAGATAAAATTATCTTTTAATGTATTAAAACTTAAATTGGTTTGATTTACAATTTTTTTGTTTTTTGTTTTTTTGTTTTCTATACCCGTGTCTTTTTTTGGGTATAGAAAATGCACCAAAGGACAAAATATGTTCAAGCGCATGACTGTGTACGGATATACTCTCATAAGTTTGACATCAAACACATTTTATCTTTTTGATAATGGTGGATGTTTGAATCAATTTATTTTTATTTTATGAGAAGTTAATAGGCGAATAAACCTCCTATGATCCTAAGAGACTTCGATTGATGAGCATCGGGTCCATTTGATTCTAACTATTTAATTAAAAATTAATTTTCATATATTTTATAATTTTGTTTGGATATTTACAACCTATTTGATGGAGTTGATAGTTAATTCAAATGTTGTAAAAAATCTGACTGACGATCGAACTCGAAAAAGTTATCGATCTACCTGCCTATTACCGACCGCTGTCGAACCGCACAACCACGACGTAATAAATATATTATTTAAATTTTAACATATAATTAATAATATTTAAGATATTATTTATTATTTTTTATATAAATAAAATATTTTAAAAAATACGTATAATGTTTTATATATGAAAACATATTAAAATATAATAAACTTATTTATATAAATATATACTTAATTAGTAGTAATATATAATTTTATTAATATCTAAAATAATCACACGACAACACAGCCAGAAAGCCGATTCCTTTCAGAATTTCCCCTTTCCATATTCGACTCCACAGCTCTCGCATTATTTAATCAATTCCTTTTAAGCATAAGCCTTTTAACCCTACAATTTTTCTAATTTAAGTTAGGGTAACGACATAGCTTCGATGAAAAGCATCAAACGACGCCATTTAAACCTAAAAAAATCTACGAAATGACCTACATTTTGCTCAACCGTTTGCCACCGGCTCGACCATCGACCATCTCTGCCATCCGCTCAATGCAAAACGCTTTTTGATTTAATCGAACTCGCCATGGCTCATTATCCAAGGCTCGGACCGACGGATCGATCGGTCCAATCCAGTTTTTAATACATTGGTTAATTCACACCAATAAGCTTTTATAAATTACTAGATAAAGACTCTCAATCATTTAGGGCTGGTAAAGACTTCTAGTCATTTATTGATAGCTAATGAGGGATAAACAACTCTTGATGGGAAAAAATTGCAAATAATAGCTTTTTGCTCTTATTAAAATAACAAAATTTTCATTTTTATCCTTCTCTCCATATTTACTTAATTATAGGATTTTAACAAATTTTATGATTTATAATTTATATGAAATAATATGAATTTTTTATGGTTATAAATTTATTTCATATTATATTCATAAAAAATAATACGAAATTATAATATTTATAACCATAAATTTTTACGAAATAATATTATTTATGATTAAATATCTATACTCTCATACTATTTTTTTATTATAAATCCATTCATAAATTATAAACAATGTAAACTATTATAAATTCTTTGTATGCTTATAAATTTATAAAATTTATTTATCGTTATATGAAATAATATGAAAATCTTATCACCATAAAAATTTAATATATGAAATAAATAATATTTTTATAGTTATAATAATATTTTATTTATGGTATGGTTATAACCATAAATAAAATTATTATATTTATGAAATTATAAATAACCATAAATATGAAAATGATTCCATACATTTATAAATAATATTACAAAAAATAACCATACAAATTTCATAAATTATTAACCATAAATTTATTTATTTATGAAATAATATTATTTATGGTTAAATAAAAATTTATTTCATATTTTTTATTTATGTTATAAATTTCTATAATTTCATCTTATTTTTTGTCTATTTTTTCTATATATACATGCATTGTTTTTATTCCTCTATCATATATGTGAATTAACTTTTATAATCATCTATTTTACCAAACAATAATTTATAATTAACTATTAACTACCAACTACTAGTTATTGGTTATCAGTTGAACCAAACGCAACCATAATCAATCTATATATTCTAATATTAATATATTGAATAAAATTTTAAACATTAAGGGCAAGATATATTTTTTTTCATTTAATATTGAATATAACTTTTATTTAGCTGAATGTTGAATAAGGTTTAGTAGTATTAAGTATCAAATTGTTTTTTAATATTGAATTTTTATTCAATATTAAGTTGTTTGTTTTCTATATGCTTAAAATCAACATCTTAAATATAATAAGAAAAATAATTTAAATTCCTACTTGTTTGTATAATAATCATATAGCTTTATTATAATGATAAAATAAAAAATATTTGTTTAATATATGTATAACATGTAAACATATTCACAAAAATTAAAATGATAAAATTATAGTGATAAATAATTCATTACTATATAATTTTAGAAAAAAAAATATTATATTTATTTATTTTATATAATTAAAATAGAAAATAGAAAATTAATAATTTAAAAAATAATAGATTGATGAAACCAAAATTAAATATTCTTGTGTTTTAAAAATCTATTGAAATATTTTGTGTGGATTTTAAAATATTTTATGCAAAATTTAAAATATGGTTTTTTAATAGAAAATGTCAAATATTTTAGTATTTTCTATTTAGAATAAAATGTTAAAAATTTAGAAATAAGTTATCAAAAAAACAATATAAAGTCCTAAAAGCAAATTGCTTTTAGGAAATGGACGTTCTATATACACCCCTTAGATATCTTTTCACATCCCATTTACTAAGTAAACCTCAAAATATATTCTTTGCACTCAATTCAAATACTTTACTTTCCCAGCGTACTCTACTTACACCTCATATTCAAAGCCTCCTTATGTTTTACGTTTATGTTTTAGTTGTTAGACTTTAATGTTTAAAATATAATTTGATTAATTTTATTGTATTATATTAGTTGTTAGATTAATTTATAAAATATATTTAAATTTTCGCATTAAAATAATTTATATAATATGCTTAAATTTTAAAGTATTAAAATAATTTATAAATATATTTAAATTTTCAAGTATTAAAATAATTTATATAATATACTTAAATTTTATAAGTATTAAAATAATTTATATATCATAGTTAAAATTTATAATTAATAAAATAATTTATAAAATATACTTAAATTTTATAATTAATAAAATAATTTATATAATATACTTAAATTTTATAATTTATATAATATACTTAAATTTTATAATTTATATAATATACTTAAATTTTATAATTTATATAATATACTTAAACTAATTTTAGAAAATTTAAAAAAAAATCTAAAAAATTAATGAATTCGATTTGTAATCCATAATGTTTGGTTATATCCTGATATTAAACTTGAAATTTACCCACGATCTGAAAAAATTTAAACTGGGAAAATTTGCTTTATCTGAAATGCAACCAATGTTCGAATAATCCTGATTTCAAAATCCTAAACTCGCTATCATCTGCGCATTTCAAAATCCTAAGTAATTTTTTACATTAATTTTTTTTTTATTTAATTTAAATTAAATATAAATAAAATGACGTCATATGAAAATTAAATTACATCATTAAGAATTAATTTAAATTAAATTAAATCAAGCTAAGTGAGTATATTCCTGATTTCAATATCCTGATATCAAGTATGATATCCCGATTTTCAAATCCTGATTAAGCACATTACGCTTAAAAAAAAACGAACCTGAATGTTATCAACTTCCTCGTCTTCATTTTCCACCGTTTTAAAGCTAATTTCAATGTCATTCTCACTATTTTTCAACGTCATTCTCACCCATTCTTACTATTTTTTCAAACGGTTCAATTCTTTATAAGAACGAGTCAGATGCAGAGAGATATAATGCTAAGAAATAAATTAAAAAATAAGCACAGAAATTCAGATTTTCTCCTGTGATTTTTAACTGTACAGACAGTATAAACAAACAAATATAATTTTCATTTTGTGAAAACTGGAAACAATAATATTCATTAGTAAAAAGTAATGTTAATTTATTTCTTAGTTTAGTGCAATGAATTTATTGGCATTCTCACTTCAGTCCTTGACAGCCAGAGGAGGTGTGGAAAATTGTTTATATTAAGATTTATTATATATTTTAATCCAAAGTAATCTAATTGTTTTTCAAAAACAAATCTAATGGTTATTAAACTGAATATGATTTACACTGATTCCATTGGATACAAGACAAGATCGTTATTCGCTTTTTATCAATTTTGTCAAGATTAAACATTTATTCTTTACATACGCTTAACCCAACATCTAAATGAGAATAAGAAAAAAATAATTTTAAATCTACTGGTTTGAAGGAATAACTAATATAGCTTTACTATAATGATAAATAAAAAACATGATTGTTGAATATATGTACAACACAAACATCTCAAACAAAATTAAAATGATAAAAACAGGAGGATAACAATCACTACTTATATAACTTAGAAAAAAATATTATATTTATTTATTTTACACTTAAAACAGAAAATAGAAATAATATTTAAAAAATAATAGATTTGATTGAAACTAAAATTAAAATATTCTTTGTTTAAAACTATTGAAATATTTTGTGAAAATTTTAAAATATTTATAAAATCAAAATATGGTTTTTAATAGAAAATGTCAAACATTTTATATTTTCATTCAGAATAAAATGTCTGTAACTTAAATATTATAAAAAATACAATTATAAACCGAAGCAAATTACTTTTAGAAAAAAACCCAAACAACAAATACCCAATCAGTAAAAGTAATTAATTATTTCTTATTTATGCCATTAATAATTATTATATTTTATTTCAGGCGATGGTATAGGAGAGGTGGGAAAATTTGTTTATATTATGATTTTAAGTCATATATTTTAATTCAAAGTAATCTAATTATTTTTTAAACTAGTAAATTCTATTTGTTATTAAACCATTTAAGTGATTTATGCATTCATTTCCCTCCATTGGAATTATTAATCTAGGATATGCTTGGTTTCGAGAAAATGTTAAAGAAAATGCAAGGAAAGAATAATCTGGAGGGAAAGTGGGCGGAAAAAAATGAAGGAAAATAAAACTATAAATCACACGTATTATTTTTACATACTGTTTCAAACAAAATTTATTATGGTAATTTTTTAAATAACTTTATTTATAATTAATTTTCTTTATGGTTTTTTTTTTGTTTCTAGAAAATTTGAGGGAAAATCAAAAGAAATAAAACGGGAAGGAAAAAAAATGAACAAAAAAATATAACTAAATTTCATATAATATTTTTATTTGCTACCTTAAATCAATTTTATTTATTTAAACTCATCAATATAAACATTAAATAATTTTAAAATACTTAAATTTCAAAGTAATTTTATTTATATTTGATTTTCTTTTAATTTTTTATTAGACAATCAAACACAAAAAATTTATTTTCCTTACCATTATTTATTTCCTTAATATTTTTTGACAACCAAATACACCCTAAATTTTTTTATTAAACAATTAAACATGAGAAAATAATTTTTCTTATTTTTTTATTTCCTTTGTATTTTTCCGAACCAAACACAATCCTAATGTTTTTGGCCACTTTCAACTTATTTTATAGGTGGACCGCTGTTTGATTTACTTTCATATAAAAGATACTTTTAAAATTTTAATTATGTAATCATCCATGAATAAATCTTTTATTCAAAGAGTAAAAATGATTATATAATATTTATTTAAAAAAATATGCATTAAATTGTAAGTATAATTAGCACAAATATATGGTTAAAGATTGTAATTTTTTTGAATACACTTTAGTTTTTACTTTTTAAGGTAGTAAACTATCCCACTGGAAATTGAACCCGGGACCCTTTATATTTCTATGTTTTTTACATATTTGAATCGGTGAACAACGATCTACCACTTGATTTGGATGCAAAGTCAAATATAATATTTATTAAACCTTCAAAAAAATATAATATTTATTAAAAATAATATAAATTTAAAATAAACAAAAATTATAAAAAGGATAAATTTAAAATAAACATAAATTCTATAAATGTTCAGAAGCCTAAATCAGTTAATTAGAACGTAAATGTTAACTACATTGTATTAGAAATGTTGGAATTAGGAGGGCTGAGGTTTAAGTTTTAGTGGATGTAGTTTACTTTATTCTAAAAACGATAAATATTGAAAAAAAAAACTCATGATTTTTAAATATCTAATTAATTGTTGATAAATAAATAATATTTGATTTTTTCCTTTACTAAAAATATTTGGTTCTTTTTTTGGAAAGGAAGAATAATATTATCTAGTTATTCAACATAATGACCATAATTTGATGATTAAATATGTTTTACTATTCAGCCGCCACCACAGATAAAATACTATAATACACATTTAACAACATCACGTCGATAAAACGATAACAAACCACCGCGAAAAACGACGACAAACCAAACTGGAGATAAAACGACGACAATACAAAAATAAAATAAAACTCTAAATTAGAAAATAACGATTTTATTAAGCAATAAACGTAAATAAAAAATTAAGCAGACGCTGATTTCGTGTCACCTAATAATGATAAAAAAAATTACCTTTTATTACTTACTCAAAGAAAATAGGTTATAAGAGAAAAATATAAAATGGAAATTGATTAGGGTTTCCACGACAAAACGGTAGGTTCTTTTTATTCCAACAATTAATTTAATTATTATAAACTAAAAATTTAATGTAAATTGATTTTGTTTTATTTTTTGTTGCTCTTTTTTTATTTTTAAAGTTCATATTTTTACAAGGGTTTTAGAAGGGTTCAGACTTCAGAGTAAGGTGTCATGTTCTGAGTCCGCTCTCCGCTTCCCAAAGCTTCAAGCCCCAAAACTGGAATTCAGAAAAACCCTGAGTCGCCATGAATTCTCTGTCTCGAACATTCGTGAAGCTTCTATCTTCTCCCTCGACCAGAAACCGTCTTCTCCTTCCTCTCATCACCACTCTCAACGAATCTTCCTCTCCTTCTCTATTCTGCCATTTCGCAGCCTCTGCCTCAGCCCAGAAATACTCATCCAGAAAATCCAAAACCGAGAAAGAAATTTCGTCGATTGCTTCTGCATCGGCAACTGAGCCTAGTGCAGAGGATCATCCTAGGGACGGAGGAGCTCCGTCTGGCGATTGGCCGAGGCCAAGCGAGATTCCATGGCAGGCCAAGGTGTGCAATTTGGTGAATTTGATCGGCAAGGTTTGTGTTCCGGTTCAGTATGAGCAGTCTTCTGATGGCAAGTCTATGGCTGCCACTGTCCTCGCCCAGAACGCTGATGCCGCTTCCGGTTCTCCGGCTCTGTGGTAATCTGCTTTGTGCTTGTTCTATGTATTTTTTTGGGTGTTTCTGTCCTGATTGTGATGTGACTTTCTGATTTGGTAGCTGTAAGAGATGGGTTTAACTTCCTCTGTTGATATGCCCATTGGGGATACTTGCAGTATATGTGGTTTTAGTGAATGATCCATAAATCGGGTGTTATTGGGTTGTGTTTCTTCTGGTTTCTCTGTGATATATAATCTATTGTTGCTGTGTTGTCGCTCTATTTTCTCCTTTTTGTTTTTGTTTTTGGGTGTTTGTTGACTTAGAAAAGCATGCTATGGGTTCTTAGGAATGGAATGGGGTTGGAAATAAAGAAGAAAAGGGTACCAATTAAATGTAGGATGCGCTAGTGTGAGAAAGATTGGAGGGAAATTTTTTTTTTATTAGCAATGAACTTACACGAGGGATCAATGCTAGGAAATCCAAGAAAGGCCCTTTCAAGTCAAGGAGGCTATTGATCCTCTGAGAAGTCGATTTTAGCTTCTGTATGGACAAAACATCAACATTAATTGATTCCTAGCTTTCCAAACTGTCCAAAACAGGCAAGCAGGAGCCGCTTGCCACACTGTCTTCTGCCTTTTGCCTCAAAGGCACCTTTCCAACACAAGAGCAAAAACATAGAAATATTACACAATATTTCCTATTTTATTTGGATTATATGAAAAGAAATTTGTTGTCCAGGATACCATATATTACACAATACCAAAAAAATAGAAATATCATTCATGGGAAAAAAACGATGCTTGTTGTCCCACCACATCATTATATTACTTGTGCTTAATGTTGTTTGACATGATTCATTATTTTTTTTGATGGGTAAACAAACATCAACATTATAATGGTAATGTACATGCTTTGTTTTTTTCTCATGCTCAGGATCCCGTTGATGTTTGAAGGTGATTTGGCTTATATTGCTGTATGTCATCTGAAGGAAAATGATCTTGTCTATGTTGCTGGACAACTTATTGCTGACCCACCTCCACTCAATATAAATAAGGGTCCATCTACTTTCCAGGTAAAATCTAATTACATGAAAGACATTGGATTGTCCCTAAAACTTGCGGGCATTTATAGTTTATGCTGTTAACTACCTATTTAATTTGGCACTCCATGTGCTGGCAAAGTCATTCATTCTTTTAAATTTCTCTTTGGTGTTTTCGGTTAGGTTGTTAGGATATTTTTTAGAATACTTTTGTGGTCCCATCTGGGGTAGTGGATTGATCTTCTTTATGCTTTTGGTGCAAGTTGGGTTCCTCATTTTTTGGTCAAAGATCTCCTTCAAAGCTGGCTGCACATTCTGGTTAGGAAAAAGGCCAAATCTTTGTGAAGGGCAGCCCCTTTAATTCTTTATGGGCCATTTGGAAAGAAAGAAATAGAATTGTCTATGAAGATGCCGCTTTCTCAACCCTTAGACTAAAACATTCAATTATCCATTCTCTTTTTACTTGGTCTAGTTGTATTCCAAATGCGGATATTTCTTTTGTTAGGTTGCTTTGGTACACTTTCGATGGCTATGCTTAGGAGCTAGCTTTTGTTTGGTGGGTTGGTTTGGTGGTTTATGTTTGGGTTTGTATACTCCTTGTGTACATTTTTTCTTCAATGATATTTCTTTTTACCTATAAAAAAAAACAATTAAATTAGATCTAGCTACTCATTTTTTTGTCAAGTGAATTCAAAATATGGGTATTAGATTTGAAGCCCAAGTCTAAGTTGAGACAATGAGATGACATTTACCATTCTCACTAAGGTGTATACCTAGAGGCACAAGGAGTGATTGATTTTGGTTAGTTTTAATAAGCAAGGATTCATCTTAAGAATGTTTGAGAGTGACTCTTTTGGTCTCATTCGACCATTTGATAGGAGAAAATAGGAACATTTATCACTCGAAATAGCATATCAAACAATCAAACTGTTAAAGAGCATGATATTCATATTAAACCCAAATCCTTACAAGCTCGAAATTTTTAGCGAGTCGGCCCTTTAAATACAGACGTAGCCGGCCATGGGAGGTTCGTACTCGGAAATCAATCTTCGCAATCCAACCCATTCGCTTATTTTTAAAGTTCATGAAGCCGACTGCTTGCCTGTTCGACTCTCTACGTTTCCTGGGTCCTGAGCCGCATGAAGGAGAGAGCGCAAAGAGCACGATATTCATATTAAACCAAAATCCCGCAGTTCTCGTTTTGTAAGAAATATTGCTTAACAACTTTACGTATAATTTTTTGAAATACTGGGAGTGTACATAAAAGATTCCTTAATGTCCATGATGGACTTCATTCATTGGCTGTGCTCCAAGAAGGGAAAGGGATTTGTTTTATGTCTCTCTCCACTTAAGAAGACAAAACCATTTTTGCCTGCTTTAAGGACACCAAACCTACACTTAAGAAAAACAGTAACCTACACTCGAACTACTCAAAGTTGTATAATTATGAAGACAAATCAGTTTCAACCGTACAGAGCATCGACAAACAATGACGTAAGGGACGAAGCTTCAAAGCGGGGCCAAGAAATGTTTCTAATTTCAAATGTTTTGTGGATGGGGGGAGAAAGGGAAGGGGAAGCCTAAAATCATTCGAGGGACACTGGCTTAAGGAAAAATTGGGCCTCATCTGGGGGGGTGCTACTACCAAGGTATCGCTGCACCTGGTATCTGCAGCCCATGTTTCTCATAGTCCTGGGAGCAAGCGCCCAGCCCACGGAGGTACTCTCACTCTAAGTACAGAGTGTAAGGAGGATCGAGGAAAATCGGGCATTAATAACTCAGATACCAATCTCAGAGCGCTAAGGTCCGCAAATAAGAAAAGGGCTCCCAAGAGACGACCTCAATACAAGACCAAGGATGCAACGAGGACAACAATATAAAGAAGGCTCTGAGCAGAGAGGAGAGATGCACACTTAAAGATATAGAAGGAAGCAAAGCAGGAGACGAAGGGAGAAATTACTGTGCGCCGGAAAAGGAATCGTCCTCCCTCGGGTAAGTTCCCTAAACCCCTTATGTTGCGCACCGAAATATGCCGTAAAAGGCGCCACCCCAATACGAGACTCCGGTCAGCAACGCCCTCGTGGATTACATCCAAAGTGAGGGAAGTCTAATTGTTCGTCCAGAGTTCCAGAGTTGAAACTAGTGAGCCTAAGGGTCGAGGATGAGGGGGAAGACGTCACACGCTGGCCGAGGAGTTGAATTTGATGGTGGCGTAGGGCCGGGGAACACCGGGAGGACCCGGCCGACTGGGTAGAGCGCCTATTATCGTCAATCGCAAGCGGAGAAGCTTCCCTGTCAGCTGGGACTCTCAGGCTGTCAGACGGCCTTGCTTGAGCCGGTACGGAAGTCAGCCGGCCCTGCTTTCGCTCCGGCCTGGGGCCTAGATTATCTGGGCGCCCTATGTCCCGACTACACCAAACTGCCCGCGAACCCGGGCGATTCTTACGAGCCCACCCGCCTAAGGCCTGTGACGAGGTTTTGAAATCTGGTCGAGCCGTGGTCTGCTTCTAGCTCGCTGAGATTCGTGATAGTTTAGAGCCCATTTCCACTCTTCGATGTGTGGACAGAAGGCACGGCCACACCACGGGAAGAAGACGAGCCTGAGGTCATAAAGACAGAAGAAGGGCACAACCTTAAGAACAGTATGACGACAATCTCTATGATCAACCCACCCCATTCCCTTCCGTCGCCCGCTTCTCAGGGCTTTTTCAAGCCTAGGGATTCATTACCTGAGAAGGCCTGCACCTCTTACTGTGACTACCGACTAAGGAATGGTCAGAGAGTCCTGGTGCGATAATTGATCGTAGGGAGAGATCGCGAAGTCACAAAGGAAGAAGCGGAGGCTCAATGTGATTCGCTGAAAAATGGAATTACTTATTGGAAAGCAAATACTGCTAAATTTAGTGATTTCTGTGATTCCTCGCCAAGGGTTTGGAAAAGGAGATTTTGAATTTATCGAAATTTAGTATCTAAAAACGAGCAAGAAAAGGAATTTCTGGATAAAGGTCAAAAGTGAGCGGGAGTTAAGAAGACTGAGGAGCATTATAAACTATCATGGGAATAAGATCAACAAAGGAGGGGGAAGGGACAGAGGGAACTTATTGTTAAAGTTAAAATGAAGTTTAAAATTCTTTCTTGGAACGTTAGAGGTGCGAATGCCCTTGATAAAAGAAAGGTGATCAAGAACATTCTCAAAAGCTATAGGGCAAATCTTGTTTGTTTACAAGAAACAAAGGTCCAAGAGATGACGATCGATTCGCGCAGCCCAAAGCGGGCCGTTAGGAATCGAAAGCGCTAACGCCGTGATCCGCGGGGTATCTCGCCAGACAACAATAGACAAGTAAAGGGATTCCGTGGTCGGGTAGTTCTTTCGCTTCGTGCTTGTTCGTAATGCCTCGAAGACGGGTTTCAATGGGCGGTGGGTGTACGGTCCCATTGAGAATAGTTTCGTAGAATCTCGGGAAGATGAGCTGCTCGATAAAGGCCTTGACTCCGCTCGCATTGAGGCGATTTCAATGAGGTTCTCTTCCCCAATGAAAGATCAAGAGGTGGCAGGCTTTCCAACTCCATGAGAAGGTTCTCCGATATTCTGAATGATCTGGACTTGAGAGACCTCCCACTCCAGGGAGGGCCCTATACTTAGAGTGGTGGTCTCACCCGCAACAATGTCTCGTTTAGACAGATTTCTAGTCACTTCACCGACCGGGAGAGCCATCACAAAGGTGACTCTGCAGGACGCCTCTCCCAGCCCTGCTTCCGATCATTTCCCATTCTCGCTGGATGACTTTAGCAAGAACACGGCCTCGCGCCTTCTGGCTCAACCGATGTGGTTAAAGTACGAGGGGTTCAAAGACATCTTGAAGGGGTGGTGGCAAAATCTCCATTTTTACGGGTCCCCGCCATCCTTTCCGCTAAATTAAAGGCCCCAAAGGTATTTCGCGGCTCGAATAGAGATGTTTTGGGAAAGTCGAGACTAATAAGGAGGATGCATTGGCGCAGATTTCAGACGATCATGGTGAAGGTTGTGGGTTCGGGTTCCTATGAAGCCGAGGAACGTGTTAAAGCCGTGAGCCGACTTCAAAAGTCGGGCCCTTATAAGCATTTCACGATTTAAATCTAATTCGCTTAAGGAAGTGGGATAGAATACCCTGCTTTTTTCATAGATGGCACGCCCACGCGCAGAATCGTTTAAACAACATTTGCATTAATGGCGCAGTTGTGACAAGGAGGATGACATCAAGGCTGCCTGCAGATGCTTTCCAAAATCTACTCGCCCCGTGTGGTGGAGCCCTCCCTTCCCGAATTTAAACCTCAATAGATCGGGATCGAGGAGGCGCTAGCCTGGGAGGAAACCTTCTCTCGTGAATGAAACTGGACAAATTATTTCTCGGTCTTAATAAGGATAAGGCTCCAGTTCCGACGATTTCCTTTTAAATTGTCCTTCAATGGGACTTTGTGAAATTTGAGGTTATCGGATTTTTCAAGGAGTTTCATGACAACGCCGCATTTGTCAAAAAACCTAAATACGACTTTTGGTTCTAATCCCTAAGAAATGATTGGTGGAAGATTTCTAAAGATTTAAGACCGATTAGTCTCGTGGAGGCTCTACAAGATCTCCGTCCAGCATTAGCCAACAAGATCAAGAGGGTCGCGACAAGGTGATTTCTTAAGTCCCAAAATGCTTGCCGAGGGATGTCGATTCTGGACTGCTTTTGATTGCCAACGAAGTTAAAGGATTCTTCCCCGAGGAGGAAGAAATGCGGGATTGCTCGCAAATCGGATAATAAAAGCTTTACGATAGTATTAGTCAGAGTTTCGCATCGTGTCTCGCGACGTGGTTTCGCGTACTATGGTCGAAATGATGAAATGGTGCATCTCCACAAATTTCTTTCTCTTGGCCCTCATAAACCCGCCTCTCCTACCGGTTTTTTCAAAGTTCCAGGGCTCAGATGGTGGTGACCCTTATCCCCCTATCTCTTTCATATCTGTGATGGAAGCCTTAGTTGTTTGATAACCTGCCAGTTGACGGCAATTATCTCTCCAAGTGCCAGAAATGCAGAACCTGGAGAGGGAGGAATTGTTTATTTCCCATCTTCTCTAAGCCGATGATACTTATTCTTTCATAAGGTCAATTCTCCAAAGAATTTCAAGTTTTTAAGTTGGATTTCATGGTTTCCAGGCTATGTCTGGTTTGGAAAATTAACTTAGCCAAAAGCGAAATTATTCAACCAGCCTGTGACTAATCCGTGGAGCTCGGGCCTCAGAGTTAGGTTGCAAATATTGGTTCCTTCCCGTCCCATTGGGTCTCCCCAGAGCCAAGCACAAGGCTCTGGCTCGGACTCGATCAAGAGAGATAACGAAGAGGCTGGGTCAGCTTGAAGACTCCAAGATATCTCAAAGGGTGGTGGGATCACGCTTTATTCAACACTCATTCGGGCCTCCCTATATCATCTTTCTTTTTCGTATGCCTCGTAAAGTGTGTGCCGGGACTGAAAGGATTCAAAGGCGCTCCTTCGGGGGAGCGCCCGAAAAGAAACCTTAAAGGAATATTACGTGGTGCTTTAAAAGAGCAAAGGCGATTGGGTTTAAAAGCACTCAAGTTGAACAAGGCCCTGTTGAGCAAATGAAGCTGGAGGTTTGCTAACGACAAAAATGCGCTATGGAGAAAGGCTATCTGTTGTAAATTTGGTGAGTCCATTGGGGGCTGGCACACTCGTGATCTTAGAGGCAGCTATGGAAGAGAAACTGAAAAGAATGGCCTGCTTTTCTCCCGTAATGCTGCCGCTTATCGGGATGGAAGGATGATCAACTCGAGCGATGTTTGGTGCGAGTGAGGCTTGTGCAATCGCTTTCCCCCCAATCTTTTCAATATAGCTACAAACAAAGAGGCTAAGGTCAGTGGATATGGGACAAAAGAAAGAGGGGATGGGTGTCAGTCCCCACTTTCCTAAGATCTCTTTAACGACCTGAGCTTAAGAGATGTGATAAGATTCTTCAAATTCTTCACGATCATAAGTTCGGCCCTGCACGGGCGAGGACAAGCTTTCGTTGAAGAATGTCAAGGATAAAGGTTTCTCGGTCAAGAGCATGTATAAAGGTTTCGGCGTTTCGCCTGACCGCCTCACCGCTTGGTTTGAATCCACTGCTCCCCAAAATTGAAGTCTTTGCCGGGGAAAAGTGCTCACTTGATCAACTAAAACGCCGTGGGTATGACATTTGCAAAATGTATGTTTTATTTGCGAAGTATAAGAGGAGCACTATGCACCATCTCACAATGATTCATTGTAAATTCGCTAAAATGTTATGGGATCTTATTTTGTCAATTGTTGGGATTAGTTAGGTCTTCCCGCATTCGGTCCTTCACACTCTTCTAGCTTGACAAGGAGCTGCCGTGGGTAAAAAGCGCAAAAATCTGGCTCAGAGCCCCGTCAGGCCTCGTTTCCGAATCTCTCCAAGCGCACAACAGGCTGGGTGTTTGAGAACGAGGGTCCCCCTCCCCATTTCAAAGAATTAAAGCTAATTTTGTAACCAATTTGTGGACTTGGGCTAATCTGTATAATGTTGATAATACACACTCGGTTATAGATTTTTTTACTTGGTTGGGGAGTAGGTAGTTTTTTGGTGGGTTTTGTTTTCTTTGCTGTAGGTGCTTAAGTTCCCTTTTGTTCACGACCCGTGTACTCTAGGGTTCTTCTGTTCTCGATCCCTTGATTTGGTTTTCTTTATAAATTTGTTTTTTATCGATCAAAAAAAAAAAAAAAAATGAAGACAAACTGTTCAAGGATCCTTCGATAGCCTTAAGAGTTTTGCTGATCTATTTTCTTTGGCATCAATCTGATCACTTCTCTTGGTTGTGGCTTCTGTCTCTTTAATACAATCCTTGGGTTGGTGATTATTGTTCTATGTTATGTAAAAAATTTTAATGAGTAGATTTGGTGGTTTAAAATTTGAAGGGAAGAAAAGAATTGTTTGAAGTCTGAATTTGTGGCATGTTTTTTTATGTGCTTCTGCCCAGGCATAAGGCATTTTGCAGAGATGAAGCATTAACCTAATTTGTCCTCACTTCTATTTTAGAGCTTAAGATCACACTCTCCTCTTTACTATATTGAGAAGTTTTTCACTGAACTTTTATTTTGTTGATGTTCGAACATAAGAAATCTTCCTATATACTCAATGAAAAATTAGTACAAATATATATATATATATACAACTTCAAAGTTGTAGAGTAACTGGAAACTAACTAAGACAATTGACCTATTCTTGAAATTCTTTCAAATACTTTCTACAAATCCTCAAAATTACAACTACTCTAATTTACATAATTAACTAACTACTGATCACACTATATAGTCTCAGTTTCTTCACTCTTTTAAAGTCCAGGATTGTTGTCCTGAACTTTCTCGAGTTCTGCCTTCTTATATGGGGTTGGCCCCTTAATAACCTCTCCTAGACTCTTCACTATGCACATAGGAATTATCTTCTTACTAATATGTAAATGGATATTTTCCATTCATTTGATCTCTTACCAATCGATTTGTGGATTCAATCCAGCTCGAAAATCAAAGATTTGACTCTGTTCAATCATCTTAACCAGCCTTGCTGCATTTGCTGTGAGTTCCATTTCAATATGTTGAATAGAGATCCATCTCTTGCCATGAGACCTTCAGTGTGCTGTAATGGGTTATCACTTAGAGATCTTTCTGCTTGGTGTCATGGATCTGAGCAAAATCTCTTTTTTTTTCAAATATGTTTGTGACACAACATCCTAAATCTCCTTAGCCAACGAAAGAAACAAAAAATGTTTGCTAATTTCTGGTTGCATTGAATTCAGCAGCCATGATATTATCATGGAATTTTCAGCATCCCATGTTTAGTTTTAAAAGGTGTGCTTAATGTGCCTAGGCTCATGGTGTAACGACTCCCTAATTATAGCGTCTTACTTGCCAAGACTTGCACATTGAAGAGCCATGCCTTGTAGATTTTAATTCTTTTAAGCACTTTTATTCTCGAAATTTCTAATTTTATATTAAAATTGATATAATTTCATTAATTTTTTTTAATTAAAGATTTCGTTTTTATGCTAGAAATAATAAATTTGTTATTAATTGGATTGGATTAGATTTTGAATCATATTTTTAAAATTGATATGCATCTTATTAAAGGTTTCGTTTAAATGCTAGAAATAATAAATTTGTTATTAATTAGATTAGATTTTGAATCATATTTTTAAAATCGATATGCATCTAAGTTCACATTTCCTTTCCTTTAGCGGTGTGTGATCAGGGGTGGAATGGTGCTCTTGTGAGGTGAGGCATAGGCATGGGTTAGGGCTATGGAAGGAAATTGTAGTTGTAGTTATTTTGAGGGGGGTGGAGAACAAGCCTTTTTGGACCGTAGAAACTAAGAGGAGAGAGTTGGAGGAATGAATTCCTTGTGATTTTCCATTGAGTCATCATACATTTATATACGTTAGTTGCTTAGACTATACATTGTAAGATGATCTACTCTTCCTAAATGGTTACAAATTTTATAGCAAAGTATCCTAATAAGATACAAACCAATATGTTAACGTATGGTACATACTATAACAAATATGTTAAGGTATGATATATTTTATAACACTCTCCCTCATGTTGGAGCATAGATGTTAATCATGCCCAACTTGTTACATAGGTAATTAACCCTGGCCCACTCAGACACGGCAAGATATCACCCAATCGTCAAGCCTCACGTATCCTGTAGAAATCAAACCAAGTTGTATTTTCTCCCGGATGAAATGACAATTTATCTCTATGTATTTAGTTCGTTCATGGAAAACATGATTAGAGACAATACGAAAGGCAGCTTGGTTGTCACACCAGAGCTTTGCTGGGACTAAGGTTTTAATACCGACATCCGCCAAAAGTTGACGGAGCCACATAATCTTGTATGCAAATTGTGCCATTACTCTACACTCAGATTCTGCACTAGATCGAGAGACAACTCTTTGTTTCTCACTCTTCTATGAAACTAGATTCCTTCCAACAAACACATAGTAACCTGAAGTGGACCTTTTGTCTTCCTTAGATCTCGACTGACCGCATCCGTAAATTACCCAAGTCTATTATACCCATGATTATCAGAGCAAAATATCACACCCGGGCTCCTTTCAAGCAAAGATAGAACTGCTTTACACCCGCCCAATGATCAACTGTTGGAGAAGACATGTACTGACTTACAACACTAATAGAGTATGCAATATCAAGGTGTGTTACTGTAAGGTAGTTCAGCTTCCCAACCAACCTTTTATATCTCTCAGGGTCTTTAAACAATTCGCCTTCTCTAGTAAGATGTAGCCAGGCCATAGGGATCGACATGGCTTTGCTGCTAATTTTCTTGTTTCTATTAAAAGATCCAAAGACATTTTCTGAGATAAGAAGATTCTACGTCATTCTCATAACTTCAACACCCAAGTATTTTAGCATTTCTAAGTCCTTTCAGGTGAAATCGTCATGAAGAAAGTGATCTGCTAAGATATACCTCGCCATATCATTCTCGTAAATGATAATATCATCAACATACACAACTAACAAGATGATACCGCCGAGAATTTTTGTGTTACGTAATGATTAGATTTGCTCTTCTCGCATGCTACCATCTTAATCACTACACCAATTCGCTAAACCATGCACGAGGGCCTGCTGCCGTATAATGATTTTCTGGGAGGCGACAAAATCCTCATCACTTCCCCCGAAGAACAAACTCGAGGACGCCTATAAACTTCTTCCATAAGATCCTCGTTGTTATTTTTGATATCAAGTCGCGGAGGTCCAACCCATGAGTGATCGCTGTGATATAAATGCACCATCGTGGTTAACTCGCAACCGGGAGAAAGACGTATCAATCCACCCTACGTGTCCGCATACCCTTACAAATAAGGCGTCTTTAACCGAGCAACCAATCCATCAGGATTAACCTTCACTGTAAACACCCATCGACAACCAATGACTTTCTTCCCAGGTAAACGTACCAAGTCTCAAGTACCATTGTCAGTCAAGGCATCAATCTCTTCTATCATAGCACTACGCCAACCAGGGTGAGCTAGGGTTTGAGAAACCTTGTTAGGCAACGAAATAGAGTCCAAAGATGCAATAAACGAATAAGAATGGGATGACAAATGGTTATAAGAGTAAAATAAGGAAATTGGATGAATACACTGACGTTTACCTTTATGGAGAGCAATAAGAAGATCATCATTGAGAACTAGATTCGATGTCGAAGTAGTCAATAGAGGGCTCGCACCGGCATGACTGAAAGGATAGGAGGCCCCATCGAGGTGGAATCGGTACAGGAGTCAAGGAGGCAAGGGCATGTGACGAGCCAATCATCAAGCCTCCCCCGACTAGTTGTGGATCTGGGCAGGAGAAAAGGAATATTCTTAAGAAACGTGGGACATTAGCGTAAACTGCGCACTCTACGAAGACAGACAATAACACCTATACCCCTTCTGAACTCGAGAGTAGCCAAGGAAGATACACTTCATTGACTTAGGATCGAGTTTAGACACATGCAGACAAACATCCCGAAAAAACAAGTACACCCAAAAAAACCTGAGGCTCAATGGGAAACAAAGATTTATGGGGAAAGAGGGTTTGAAATGGAGTGACCCAATCCAAGACAGAGGAAGACATCTGATTAATAAAAAAACAAGTGGTGGAAACAACATCGGGCCGTAAATGCTTCGGCACGTGACTAAATATCAGAAATGAACGCTTTAAGAAGGTGTCTATTTTTTCTTTCAGTAACTCCATTATGAGGAGTATCAACACAAAATGTCTGATGAAGGATGCCATTCTGAATCATGAACATATATTATTTGGCATTATCACTTCTTAAATTTTGAACAAAAACATGAAATTGAGTGTGAATTTCAGCACAAAAGGCACGAAAGTGAGAAAATAACTCCAAACGGTTTTTCATTAAATATAACAAAGTTGTTCGTGAATAATCATCGACAAACGTAGCAAAATATCGAAACCCAGTTGGGGACACAACTGGACATGGACCCCACACATCCGAATGGACTAACTCAAAAGGAGCACCAACACGTTTATCGACTCTAGGAAGAGAACTAAGATGATGATGTTTTGCAAATTGACAGGACTCCCAGTCTAAGGATGACAAGCTTGAAAACCGGGGACACAATTTCCTTTATCAATAAGAGTGGCGTTTCAATCTACAACGTAGTCTCACGTCAGAAGAACCTTGGAACAAGTAATGTGTCTCAGATCGCAAAATCAAGAATATATATCCCCCGCACTCATTTCCTCTACCAATAATCTGCTTTGTCATTACATCCTAAAAGAGACAATAATCGAAAGGACGACACAATATTTAAGAGCCTCGAAAGAAGGTTTGCTCACGCATACCAAATTAAAAGAAAATTTTAGATAAACTCAAGACAGATGATGGGAATAGAGGAAAATGGTGCCCTCAACCAAGAACACAGATCAGACTCATCTACCAAGGATCGGGAAGATGAAGGTCATGGATCGAAAGTCGAAAGGTAGAAAATAGATTGAATTACCCATGTGATATGTGGTCTTAATCAATGACCCATTCGGAGGAAGAAGAAGAGACAAGGCATGTGTTTGGGTTACCTGATTCAATGATAGCTGTAACCTGAGTAGATGGGGACTTCAATGATTCTTGGTACAAGTGGAACCTAGCGAGTTCGTCTGCAGAAAATTGAATTGATTGATCAAATGCCTCATTAGAGGAGGCTATATGGGCAAACAGAAATCTTTGATTCCGGTTTAGTAGTTTCTTACAATCTCGGATCACATGTCCAGCTTTACGATAGTAATAACACACAACCCTCCAAAATTAGGTCCTCTAGTGTTACGTCCTAAACCACTATTTCTCAGATTGCATGCTCCCGACTCACCACTGTCGACCAACAAGAGCAATTCACTCATCTAGCGCATGGGAAGAGCGTGCGCGATACTTTGCGGCGTAGTATCTCACTGGTCGTTTCGAAAGAAGAAACTTCAAGGCTGGATAGAATTTGCGCCTGAACATAATCATACTTGGAAGGGAGGCGGTTAGGAAGCCCATCATTGCCATCTTTTCCCGTTGATCTTGCTTGACCTTAACATATGGACTAAAGGGTAAGAGCACATTCAGTTCCTCATATGTCTTTTTATAGTCCATGAAAAATTTCATAAGTGATCGATCTTGTTTCTCAAAGTGATAAAAGGCTCGACACACATTGAAGATGCGAGAAATATTTCCTTTTCTAGAATACACAAATTTTAACTAATCCATTAGCTCCGTAACAAACTCACAATGATTAATGAGAGTAAGTACTTTACCATCAATGGAATTACGAATTTGGAGAAAGAGGCGGGCATCATCCTCTAACCATCGGTCCTTCGAATCATCAGTAGGAGGGTCCTCATCAAGGTGACTGGCCATATGAATACTCATTAAGTAGATGCAGATTGTTTTACTCAAATCCAAGTAATTGGGACCAATCAATTTGTCCTTCGTAATTTTGGAGTTCAAGAGAGTTGTGAGGGGTGTTTTTTGAAACACCTATTTCGAGGGAGGGTGGGGTCTCACCGCTGACCTGAGGAGCTTTGCCGGCCACCGACGAGCCTACCAGAAAATTCCGGTGATCGGAAACCACGCACGTAGAGCTCAAGTGTCGCCACCCCACAGTTTATGACTAGATCCACACGCGTCACGCGTGGGGGACTGTTTCGGCTCCAACCTCCTCCTTCGGTGTCGTCCGACGCCGATAAGTCTTTCTCGTACTCGTTTCCTTTGTTTAAGACTGGATCTACCGATTTCGAGGTTTTCTTGCGGTCTCGACAAAATCGCTTTACCTAGGTTTTGCAAGATTTTGAGTCTCACCTTCCTCAAGGCAATTTTTTGGCCCTGATATACTTCCTTTGGCTTCCTAATGAGTGAGTTAGCAAATAAGAAGCCTGTTTCGGTGCCTGAAATACGATTAATCAAATATCATGTAACTAAGAGAGCATCCTACCAAAAACGTTGAGGAACTTATGATGGATTAGGAGAGTGCGAGCGGTTTCAACTAAATGACGATTCATACTAACCACCCATTCTATCGGCGAGTGTGCGACAAGAGATCGTACGGGGTTAATCCTGCATGCGAGACATAAAGGAGGATAATGATACAAAAAGATATTCCTGGCATTATCACTAGATACGAATAAGTATGAAATTGAGTTCGAACTTCAAAGATGGAACCTCGTGAAAATAGAGAATAACTAGCACGTAGTTTTCATTAAAAATAAACAAGACATCGACAATCATCTATGTTAATAAAATATTGAACCCTAAGGTAGACTTAAATTATAGGGCTGACCCTAAACATCGCAGGGATTAAGTCATGGTGACTTTGTCCTTTGATCTAGGCGCTTTGGGAATGAGACACGAGTATGTTTTCCAAACTGACATGACTCACACTCAATTGAGGACAAACTAGAAAAACAAGGAACCATTTTTTGAAGCTTGAAAATGTTCAGATGACTAAGACGACTGTGAATAAGGAGAGGAGTATCTATGGAAGTGCAAGCAATGGAAGATGAAGGCGAGCTGAGATGAAAGAGGCCCTGAGACTCACGCCTTATGCCACCGTCCGTCCCAGATTTCCCGGGCTCTGCAATGTGACAAGTTTATTTAAAAGTGTAATCAAACAATTATGTCACAAGTCAACTTATCGATGGAAATCTAATTAAAAGGAGAATCTGAACATAAAAGACGTGGTAAGGTAAGGAAGGAAGAGGGGCATGTTTGAATCGATTCCTTTAGCTATATTGAGATCCATTATTAAAGTAAACCATGGGTAAAGGAGAAGTAAAGGTAAGAGAAGAAAATGTTCTTATTATTGTGAAAGATGATCGTAGGCTTTAATCAAGAATCCAAGGTCCAGAGGAATGAAAGGCGAGGCATTACTGAACTGGGCAACAAACGCAGTGAGGTGCAGATTCAGCGTTGGAGGCAATGAGGGTACGTGAACTAATTTCTCCGATGTAAAACAATGCATGCAAATAAAATGGGAAAAAGATCAACTCGAAAATATAGAACCAAAAATTACGAAACCACAACTATGAGGGATCCTCAAGGATGAAAACACAACTCCGCGAGGGGTAAACAACTATCGAAATCTTGGTAGATGCCTGCGGAAATCCGTAAAAGCATGGGGCCTGCCGCATACAAAAGAGAGAAAAAAGGTAAAAAGGGTGCTTGATAGGGGAACCAAGGGGGCTAGGGAAGCTCGTCAAGGAGGGGCGACCTAGTTGGGAGAACGGTTGCTCGGGAAGTCAAGGCCACGCGTTCCACACGCCACCCATGCTCCCATTGCAGGCGGCCACGATCAAGAACACGCGGTGTGCTTCGCCGGTGGCGTCGCCGACGTAAGAACACGCGCATGCTCAAGGTGGCTCACTCCAAGCCATGATTCAGGTCTTCGCGCGGTAGATCTGGGAGACGATCTTGATGGTGGGGTCGCCGATCGGAGATGAGGTCGTCGGAAAAAGTTTCCGACAACAAGAGGTTCTGACGGTGGAGGTGACTTTCGACAACGACATGACGACTGATGGGTTGTCGGAATTGACTATGCGACAAAACCCTAACCCTAAAATTTCTGATATCTTTATATTAAGTGATAATGTTGAGAGAAACACTGATTCTCATTAATTTACAGCGAGGTGTAACATACATATTTATACTCTTAGGGGCAAAAGGAAACAAAGTTAGAGTCAAATCAGGAGACTAAACCTTAACAACCCCCTTGTATTCTAAAGTATGGAATTATCAAAATGGGTTGATGTCTTGGGTTGGTTCGACAAGATTTGAGCAGAGGTTTCTTCTGCCATTGGTAGAAGAAAACAAAGGAAGAAGGAATAAACAAATGGTTGACGACCGTAGAAGGTTGTGAATTTAATAGGCAACGCTTGACCATGAAGGCTGAGAAAAAGAAAAAAGTCACGAGGAAGTTTTTATTCAACTTTAATACCATGTCAGTAAATAATAAATCTTGTTATTTACTCATTAAAAAATACTATGTGCATACAACTTTTAAACTTGACAATGAATAAAAACCAAATTAGATAGCTGACCTACTAAAATTTGTCCTACAAATCCTCCAAATTACAATTTCCCCAGTTTATATAATTAACTAATTTAAATATAGATAGAATCAGGAATAGATCATATAAACTCCATGAAATCTGGAACAACCATTGGATTCCAACAGTTGACCCCACATATAGAATAACCTTGTTTTGATAGGTTAAAAGAATGAAGCTTAGAAGATCAACATGTAGAGTAACCTTACTATTTGATCACACTTAAATCTGCAGTGGAGTTGCATGGATGCCTTTAAAATGGAAAATTTCCTGGATCAAACATTATGGTGGATATGATGCTGCTCTGATATGTCTGGACACATATTGTACATGTCCTAAATGCCTAATAGATATGCACTGAAATGCACACATACAAACATATGATAGGTGTAGCTTCAATGCATAGAACCTTACTGCAAATGTGCCCTATTGATACACAAGCACAATAGGCACAAGCAAATAATTGTAGCAACTTAACCCATCATTGGAAATGCCATAGAGATTGTACTTGTCTATGAACTTGGCATGTAGAGCCATATCCCACTTTTTGGGGGTGGATTTGTACTTTGATTTTCATCTACTTCAAAGTTCCTTCCCCTTATTCCCTAATGCATGCTAGTGAGGCAATAACTTATATGTGGAGCTCTTGCAAAGGAGGAGGATTTCCCATTAGATTTTGTCAATGCAATGCGTAACTGTGGCCTAGTTCTTTTATGCTATATTTTCCTAGGTTTTTCTGCAAGTTCTGTCTGTACTAGAGGTGCACCCTCTTTTTTGGTACCTTTACTGGATTGCCTCTACTTATCATAAAGAGGTGATAAAAATAAAATAAAATAAAAGGGAAGTACTCTGTATTTTTCTTCTCCCATTGCCTTTTTGCTTGGATTTGAAGTTCAAGTTGTAGTTGCTTGAAACCAGTATACATTTGAGAACCCTTTTTCTGTTTTATCCAAGAACAAAAATAGGGTGGATCTAATTTTCATGCATCTTTCTTTTGTCGTTTCTCTCCAGGTATGTATCATTTGTATGAATCTACATGTAATGTTGGGGTTGTTAGGTTATGGTGTATAATCGCTTAATTTTGTCAAGGAATCTGGTCCAAAGAAAGCTTTGCATATCAAAATGAAAATCATGTCAAGAAATCTGGTAATTCATGATGTGATTTCAACGCCATATATGATTACATCTGGTGAATCCTATTACTTCAGTTTTTGATAATTGGCACTTTCAATATCCAAGAATAATTGTTTTCAATAATATGGAGACTGAGGCTTTCTCCATGCTTAAATTGTTGATACTAAGATCTTATATATTTTGTTGCTTATCAGTTTTGTTTGCTAAGGTGATTCTAATTGTGTTTGTTCTTTGATAGTTGAAAGTAAATATGGATGGAGGATTCCTGAATGGGCCAATAATGTATTGGAAGATGACATTTAAAAATAAGATCTTGGAGTGAAGTACACCCGGAAATAAGGATGGTTATAAATTTAGAAAGATGATAATCAGTTTATTGCATTTAGTGCATTTCTGACTGTACTTTCTTCTTCATATAATTTTTAAATAGAAAGGATAAAAGTAGGTAAGCACCTTCTGTACATAGAAACAATTCTTAAAAATTTTAAAATTGAGTTAATAAATTTTTCACTTCCGCAAATTTTGAAAAGAATTTTTAAGAACACATGGTCGATTTTAGTTTTTGTATTGTGAATTGGAGATTTGAAATGACTCCACTAAGAATTAGTTCATACAAATCCAACTTGTGTGTGAAAATTGATAAAGATTCACAGATACTGGAAGGGATCACCAGCTGTGGATAATCTTGTAGTATTTGATATTTGACTTTATCACTCGACATCACTATTCTATATTATGAAATGAATCTGTATGAGGCATGAAAGATCTTCCTGAACATATCATTATCAGAATCGTTGTTAAGGCCTAATATTGTTATCGCATCCACCAGCACATTACCGATGCTCAATGGTTTAATATATACGCGGCGCTTTGTGTCATTAATTTCATAAGGAGTGCTCAGTGGATGTTAGAATATCATAAAGTTGATGTTCATAAGAAATCTAGACTGGATATATTTTTAATCAGTTTTTCTTACAGTGAAAATATATATCAATCTAGATTTCTTATGAGCATGAAAGCTATGACTGGGAGTTGGAGGCAGTCCAGACTTTTATAGGCCAATTCAACAGCAGATTTATCATTCCTCAGTTATAGGATACACTTATCTAGAAGGGCAATGTCTCTGGGGTGTTCATGGTAAAAGACTATTACAATTCTATGGAAGAAGTCCCCTCTTGTGCAGCCCCCATCAAAATTCTTTGGAACCCTCACGTCCCCTCAAAGATCGATTTTTTTGTCTGGGAGGCTTGGTGGGGCAAAGTCCTTACTTCTTCACAGTTGAAGAAAAGAGGTTTCCACTTAGCTAGCAAGTGCCCTTTTTGTGGGAAAAAGGAAGAAGAGCGGGAACATATTTTGATCCACTGTCCACCAATTTGGGGGGCAGTGGACTGATCTTCTTTTTGCTTTTGGTGCAGTTTGGGTTCCTCATTTTTTGGTCAAAGATCTCCTTCAAAGCTGGTTGCACTTTCCTGTTAGGAAAAAAACCAAATCTCTGTGGAGGGCAGCCCCTTTAATTCTCCTATGGGCCATTTGGAAAGAAAGAAATAGAGTTGTCTTTGAAGATGCTGCTTTCTCAACCCTCAGACTAAAACACTCAATTATCCATTCTCTTTTTACTTGGGCTGGTTGTATTCCAAATGCGGATATTTCTTTCGTTAGGCTGGTTTTGTTCAATTTCTATGGCTATGCTTAGGAGCTAGCTTTTGTTTTTGTGGGTTGGTTTGTGTTTTTTCTAGCTCTTCTTTCTCCCTTGGCCTCTTAGGTCTCTTTTGTATACTCCCTGTACATGTTTTTTCTTCAATGATACTTCTTCTCTTTACCTATCAAAAAAAAAAAACAGAAAAAAGAAAAAATTTCACTGTGTTTTTTGAACAAGAAGAGTTGTTCAAGTTGTAAAGGTACTTTTGGATCAAATTCTAAATGGTCATCAAATTGTAAAATTTTTTGCTTTGTTGTATATGAAGTGTTCTTTGATCGAAGTGCTTGGTCACTTGTGTTGTGTTAAATAACCAATCCCCCTAAAAGCTCAAGCTTTTAGGATTTGAATTTAATATGAATATCATGTGTTTAACACCCTTCCTCATGTAATAACCCCATACCGCATGGAGAGTGGGAGATCAATGTGAGCCCTCCATGGACTTTCAAATCAACAAATGGGGAATAAATTGCAAAGAGGTGGCTGGAACCTAGCCCTGCCAAATCAGGCTCTGATACCATATTAAATAACCAACCCTGCTAAAAGCTCAAACTTTTAGGATTTGGATTTAATATAAATATCATGCCTTTAACATGTTGCAAGGTGTATTAGGCTGAGGAGAGTAAAGCCGCCTAAAGAAAAATTTGAGTGAGTTATAGAAGTGGATTTCATAATCAAGAGTAACTGGTGACAACAGAAAGTACTCGATTGTGGATGGCTAGTCCAGAATCAATGAATCAGGCTTTAGCCTTCTATAAGAATCGCAGGGAATGCCATCAGCTTTAGTCAGATGCGATTGAATACTATTTCAGGTGCGCTTATACAAAACCAAGAGGTTGTGACAACCGCTCTTTACTAAACAATAACCCTAAATTTTCCCTACCCTAGAGACTCTTAAACCTTTCCTTAAATATCCCCACAAATGGCTGAACAACCCACACACCCCATCAGCAGCTGCCACATACCCCAACAATTAAAAAGGTCATGTGCCTCTCAGGCCTCAGCTGCTTCCTTCTTGAATAGGTGACGTGTATAGGAGGCTTATCAATATCCCTTGCCCCAAGAGTCACCTTGTCCTCAAGGTGGAAGGAGGGAAATTGATTTTGGATCAGGATATAAGGCTCCCAGGTGGCATCATGAGCTTGCAAGTCTTTCTATTGAATCAATACCTCTATGTCATGAGGGCTAGAAGAGCTGGTAACCCAATACCCCAACACTGCTTCAGGTTCTGGGAGGAGTTCAAGGTTTGCAGATAATTGAGAGGGCAGATCTACGATAGGCGAAAGATTTCCGTTAGCAGGTTGAAGCTGGGAGATGTGAAAAATAGGGTGAATGTTGGAAGAGGGTGAGAGCTCCAATTTATAAGCAACTTTGCCCACGTGTTTGAGGACTCGAAATGGGCCATAAAATTTTAGCTAAATCCTCATTCCGCCTGGCGCGCAAGAGATAAAGTGCTGGTAAGCCTCGAATTTTAGATAAACCGAGTCACCAACCCCAAAGGATGAGTCGCGGGCAAGTGATGGTCGAGCTGGCCTTCATAAAAGTTGTTGAGCTCACAATAGTTGTTCACACAAGACTGTTATCATGATGTCCCGATCTTGAAGTAAGGTGTCTACCTCTGAATTGGGAAGTGCAGTAGGGGTGCCACTGATAAGGGGGATGGTTCTTGACCATAAACAGCTTGGAAAGGAGTGGTTTGAGTGGCTGAATGGAAAGATGTTAAACAATATCCCTTCGTGGTGGAAACTTTGCCCATGACCCGGTTTGGAACTTGGCGGCTAAACGGGCTGTAAAGTCTCTATACAAAGGGTTGACCACCTATGTTTGGCCGTCTGTTTGGGGATGATAGATTGTGCTCATTTTAAGTGAAATACCTTGGCTCTTGAAGAGAGCTTGCCAAAAATTACCCATAAAAATTTTATCTTGATCGGACACTAAAGATTTAGGGTAGCCATACAGGCGTACCACCTAACAAATGAAGATTGATGCTATTGAAGTGGCGGAGAAGGGGTGGCGGAGCCTGATGAAATGTCCATACTTGCTCAAACGGTCTACCACAACCAAAATAGAGTCAATCCCCCCTGACAGTGGTAGAGCCTCTATGAAATTCATAGAAATATCATCCCAAATTTTTCCGGAATGGGAAATGGTTGAAGGAGCCCGACGGGAGACAAATTAGAGTATTTATTTTGCTGACAAATAGCACATTGCGCAACAAACTGCTGGATATCAGCCTTCATTCCGACCTAAAAAAAATTGGTAGTGACTCGCTTAAGGGTTTTTAAAACGCCAGAGTGTTCGCCGATGGGGCTGGAATGACCCTCCTTCAATATGGCATTAGTAAATGCAGAATTGGGGGGGAATGGCTAACCTGTTCTTGTAGAACAAATGACCTTGATGTAGGGTAAATTCAGGATGGGAAAGAGGGTCCGCCAATAGGTCCTTGAGAATGGTTCTGAGGTGAGGATCTTGCCGCACCCGAGTAGCCAATTGGTCCAAGTCCACGATATAGGGAATAGTTAGCACTTGCAAGGAATGAACTATGATTGGAGGTAGCCTTGACAGGGCATTCGTAGCTTTGTTATCTAGGCCAGGACGAAACTGAATGTCAAAATTAAACCCTAACAGTTTGGTCACCCATTTATGATAGTCCAGGTTTATAATTTGCCGTTCCAACAAATATTTCAAGCTATGTTGATCGGTGCGGACAATGAATTGATTTCCTAATAGATAATGACGCCATTTTTGAACAGCAAGGACTATGGCCATCAACTCCCTCTCATAAACTGATTTTTGTTAGGCTTTCGGCGATAGCGTGTGATTGAAAAATGCTATGGGTCGTTGGTCTTGCATGAGGACTGCTCCCAAGTTGTGACCAGAGACATCTGTTTCTAGGACAAAAAGTTTATTGAAATCATCGGAATAGAGGACATGGTCTGTTTGAGCTGAAAGAAAGCTTGCTTAGCATGTGGGGACCAACAAAACCCATCTTTCTTTAATTGATTCGTAAGTGGCTGGGTAATGCTTCCATAACCTTGAACAAATCAATGATAATACCCCGTTAGCCCTAGGAAGCCCCGTAGTTTTTTGAGGGATTTTGGTGAAGGCCAATTTCGCATAGTGGCTATTTTGTGGTATCAGCCTCCACGCCTTGTGCTGATATGATATGGCCGAGATATTCTAATTTGATCGGGTCAATTGACACTTCTTTCTATATTAGCAACAATCGGGTGGGATGTCAGAGTTTGGCGAGGACCAATTTGTAGATGTGATCCGTCAAGAGCGACTGAAAAACCAGTACATCATAAAAAAACTAGAAACTAATTTATGCAAATAATCAAAACTTGGTTCATAAGGCTTTGAAATGTCATTGAGCATTGAAAGGCCAAAGGGCATGACCAAGAATTCATAATGGCCCCTGCGAGTTTTGAAAGCCGCCTTGTGATGTCTTCTTATCGTACGCGGATATGATGATAAATTTGATCGGTCTAGCTTGAGAAGATCAGGTTCATGAAGCTCATCCAACAATTCATGTACTATGAGGATTTTATTCAAGGATCTGTAATCAACGCAAAATCGCCATCCACCATCCATTTTCTTTACTAACAGGATAGTACTGGAAAAGGGGCTCACACTAAGTTGAATAATTCCGACACTTAACATATCACGAACCAACTTCTCGATTTCAAATTTCTGATGGTGTGGATATCTATATACGCATCGCTTATCGGACCCGGACCGTTGTAGTGACAATGGCATGATCATAACTTCGACTGTGGGTAGAGATTTCGCTCATCAAAACATCCACATACTAAGGAACAAAGAAACCTGATCTGTGAGGATGACTTCGGGGATGAGGTTTGAGGATACTGGCTAATATAATTTAATAGAATGGCTTCCCTTTCACCCTTAATGGCTTTTAGTATTGCCTTTTAAGAGAGATGAGAGAGTTACTGCAGGCTCCTGGGTCTCCCTCAGAAGTCACTGGTCATTCCGTCTAAATTGCATCGTGAGATTTTTCCAATTGACTTGCATTCCTCCTAGCTTCTCTAGCCATTGCATGCCAAGAATCATGTCTGCACTGCCCAATTTGAGAGGGAGGAAGTCTGCTATCACTTTGAAATTCTGGAGCTGCAGTGTCACCTCTTTACAAAGGCCTTCACCCTTAATAGAGAGTCCCGTACCCATGAGAACCCCAAACAGTTGTAAGGATCTGCATAGTTTCGAACCAAACTATGGATATAAAATTGTGAGAGGCAATCGCAATCAATCGTGAATCCACAATCAGAGCCTTGTAATCTTTCCCGGGCTTCATGGTTTGGGTGTAGAGAGTCCCACCATTGAATTCAAGGGAGAGCTCACGCTTCTCACAAAATTGGTTCACTGGGCCCCAATCTTTTCTAATTTTGTCACTTGGTCCCCATTTTCCTCTTCCACCAGTAAAATCTGCAATTGCTTGTTTTTTGCATTGGTTCCCCATAAAATATTTCTCGTCGCATCGATAAAAGAGGTCTTTGTCACGTTTATCTTGGGGTTGTGCATCCATGAGCTGCTTGAAAGGTGATCCCCACGTTGATCCTGGAGCTTTATGCGTGGGGAAGCTATTGGTGCTCTCATTGTTGTGGTCAATGCCCTTGGAGTGAAGGGAGCTGCATGTGAGGGCTTAGATTTGTTTGTGGGCTGGAGTACTGTGAGCTCTTTTGAAGGGTGGAGTTTGGGCTCCATCCTATAGCTGTATAGGGCTCGGGTTCTAACTTTGTTGTCCGACCCATTGGCCCCTTTGTAAATGGTTATGGGCTTCTCTTGGATAGGCCCGAATCAAGATGCCAAGACCCCCTTCCTTTAGTGTTGTGAGGCCCTCCCAATTGTTGGCCCAACCCCGGGTGTGCCAAGGCCCAATGAGTCCAATTATGGTCTTCGACTCTTTGAGTATACTCCATCAACTCCTCCAACCTCTTGGGCATTACTAATCGGACCTCTGCCTGAATGTTGGGCCTTAACCCATTTATGAAGATCCCTTCCAACACATGCTCTTGACCCCGGGAGGACAAATCCGATTCAAAGTCCGGGTGAAACTCCCCCCGCGACCGATCCTTCTCGTCGTAGTGCGAGAAATCTCTCACAAAGTAATCATTCTTGGGTCATTTCGAAGTGATCCAAAAGGCGAGATTTTAGATAAGCCCAACTGCTCAAGCTTCGACGCCGATCCTCCCATTGGAACCACGCCAAGGCCTCACTGTCAAAACTAAGGGTTGCCACGTCGAGTTTTTCCATCTCAGTGAGTCGATGAATAGAAAAAAAATTTCTCAGCCCTAAAAACCCATCCCTTGGGATTTCCCCCCTCAAACACCGGCATTTCCACCCTTCTCTACTTCCCCAACTTCAGGCTCAAACCCGCCATCCTCCCGTTTCGCCATCGGCATCCGGTGTGCCCCCCAGATACCCCTCGGTCTACTCCTCGAGTCTCAAGAGAGCCCTTCAAATACAAAGCAGCTTCCCCTTTTTCCCCTAAACCATTGGTACCACTTGGATCTAAAGCATGTGAGGTTGAAGGAAGAATCGGGGTGTCGCGTGATGCTAGCTTACCTCTACTCAAGCTTGGATGCTCCGATTCCCCCATCTTCTGCAGAGCTTGATCGACTCTGTCTAGAATCTCCATTTTCTCTAACAAGGTACCCGCATCCCTCTCTAATGAACCCAGACACTGAAGCTCGTTACGGACTGCCCGACCACGCTTGCACTTCTTCCTGCACCTCGGTCATTTTTTCTTCCATCGAATCCATACTCCCTTCCATCCTCTTTGCTGCCATACCCAGGACTGATGGCTTTGCTGCCATACCCAGGAAAAATTTGGGTGAGTTATAGAAGTGGATTTCATAGTCGAGAGTTACTGGTGACAAATAGAGCAATTCTTGAGTGTGGATGTACAGTCTGTAATCAATGAACTGTGGCTTCTATAGCCTTATATAAGAATTGAGGGAATGCCATCGAGCTGAGTTGTATGCCAGATTGAATACTATGTGTGTGCGCTCTCTACAAACCAGGAGGTCTTGGTTGTAAGGTTTGGAGCAAGAAGTCGTTCTTAGATTAAAACAAAATCTCTCTTTCTCTCTCTCTCTCTCATGCACTTACAAACCATAACCCGTGTGCACACACCATGAAATATGAAGGAAACATTTTAATTTAATAACTTGTTTCTTGTTCTTCTCACTGTACCAACCATGAAGGATGGTCTCTGTTTGGCAAACTGGACAGTTTCATTTGATCATAAAATTGTCAAGATTTATGATGCAAGGATGGGACATGATGGGTGATCAAAGAGGTATATGAAATAATTGATTGATAAATCAATGGGATGATATGAAGACGCCACAATCAATTATGGAATGATTGATTGATAAGTCAGTGGGATAATAAAGATGCCACGATCAATTATGAAAAGATTGATTGATAAGTTGATAGTAGAAGGATAGATACTTACTTTGCCACTCAAGGAATCCACCTAGGGATAAGAAGCCATAAACTCTTTTGTTTCCTTTTTTAGACGGGCAAAAAGGAGAATATATTGACAAAGCCTTGGAAAAGGCACAAAAAGTACAAATGATTCATAAATTTTTTTAAGATCTAGGGAAGAAATGGTAACATTATGTTCTGAACAACTTATTTTCATTTTTCATTCAATTATCCCATGTGGTTCCTTGAATTACCTGACCGTCTAGACTTTTAAATTGATTTCACCAATAATATTCTTGGTACCAATAACAAGTAGGAGTAACTTCTTTTTCATATGACAGGAGGAAACGCGGGATTAAGCTCATGGAGGGACCTTTGCATGAATCCAAAACAATGGTGGGATAACCGACCAGATAAACTTAATGGATCAGTGAGGCCCGTCTCTTTTTTTTTTTTTAATTTTCCCATGTCTTAAAGATTTTACTTGAGACCTCCCATGTCTGCTCTTTACAGGTGAATCCAAAATCTCCAGATTTTAAACGCAAGGATGATGGCCTTGCTCTCTGGCTTGACAGTGCACCAGAATGGGTTTCCTCCAAACTCGAAGGATTGGAATTTGGTCTTCGAAGCCACAAAACAAAAAATTTAAAGACGGGCAATTGGTGATCAAAAAACAAAATTTCCAAAGAAGAATACTGGTGAGCATGAACTAATGTTGCTTATTCTATTAGCATATTGGAATTGTTTTTGTTTTAATTTCACACCTGGCTACACATGCATTTATACGACTTTTCAAGGTCAATGTAATTCTATGCTGCCAAATTTTGTATGCATTTTTCCAAAAAAATGACCAGCTGCAGAGCATGTTCTTCACTAGAGAGGTGTCAAAGCTTATATGCTTGCTAAGGCATTCTAGAAGAATCATGTTAGAAACAATTGTTGGTTAAACTGTCTCAGAAACTCTAGCTTCCATGAAATGGAAGACTTTCCATAAAGTTTAGGCCTGTTTGGTTCTTGTTTTTGAAAACTATTATTGAAAACAGTTTTTGAAAACACAGATAACAACTTTTTGGTGTTCTTTAAAAACTCTTATTGTTCTTTAAATTTAATGTTTTTTTTTTGTGTTTTCGATAACAAAAAAAAAAAAAAAAATGGAAACCAAACATGTTTTTCTTGTTCTCCTTGTTTTTGAGAATAGAAAACAGTTTTTAGAAACTGTAAACAAACAGGCCCTTAATTGCTGAATTTCACTCCTAAAATTTACAGCTTTTAGTAAAAGCATATGCCTTTTGTTTTAAGTGAATCCAGAAATAAAAAAAAAAAAGTACAAAAAGAACTAAGAAAAACCAGAGCCAATTCTCTAATGACTTGATGCTAGACACTTAAATATCTAAACTAACCAAAATACCCTTTAATATTATTTTTAGTAGCTATATGCAATTTTGAAAATGCTGCGATCTGTTGGCTTCTAATACTTTGGTTTTCTCTTAATATATCGCTTGATGTTTGTTCATTTGACCTCCATTTTGTTCTTTGGTGTTCATCAAAACTCCTTTCCTTGTTTTATTCTCTTCAGCTGGTTATTCAGACAATTCATGGTCATTCAAAAAAACATTAATGGTATGTTTGGAACTCGGAAAGTACTAGCGAAATAGCGAAAGGTAAAAAAAATACTAAGGAAAATGATTTTCTCATGTTTGGTTTACCATGGAAAATATAAAAAAAAATCAAATATAATCAAAATTCCTCAAAAATTTATATATTTTTAAATTTCTTAGTCCTTGTATAACATATAAAAACAGATAAAATGAGTTTGAATAAATGTGTAGACTAATTTATTAAGTTTAAGTTTATTTTTTATTTTTCTTCAAATTTTCTTTTCTTCTATTTTTCCTCTCTATTTTCTTTCATTAGTATTTTCCGGGTTCTAAACGGAGCCTAAGAAATATTCACTAACAACTTTGTCTGGCGTCAGGGGATGAGTCCTGGAAGAACTTGGTGGAAAACCCAGATAAATGGTGGGACAATAGATCATCAAAGGTAAAAACCCATAAATATATACTGGAAATATCAGTGCCTCAATCTTTTGGTTTCTCATTTCCTGTCTTTTTTTTTTCCTCTTTAGCCAAAGAAAACTTCTCCTGACTTCAGACACAAAGATACCGGTGAGGGGCTATGGTTAAACGACTCACCAGCTTGGGTACTCTCCAAGTTGCCTCCCGTAAAACATGGAATAAAGGCGACATTCTCAAAGAAAGAGACGATTCTATCTTGAAGGAGAAAATTTGAGGTAACCATGTTTTTCCGTGGGATGATAGGGTGCATAAATGCTTCTGACTTATAGTCGAATGTCCAATTTAACTTTTAAGTTTTTTTTGTTTTTTTGTTTTCACCATAAGTGTCCATGATGCTTGAGTGGTTAGAAGCTCAGAGAGAGTTCATTCATGCCATTCAAGCATGACTCTAAATGTGATGGAGAAATGGAGCGAAACGCTGTTAAGATGGAGCGCCACGCGGGATAACTTCTATTCACACCACCTGCGCAAGCTCGTGAAGGTAAAGGGCATGGATGAGCTTATAGTACTAAAGTTGGGGGCACTTGTGGACCAAAAAAAAAAACCTTAGGGGCTAAATTGGACACACGGCTATAAGTCAAGGGCATTTATGCATCTTATCCCAGATTTTCGTGCTTCTAACATTGTCATAGTAAGATGACTACTTTAATTTAGTTTCACGAGTTTTTTGATCCATGTGTGCCCCGATGTTTAGTGTCATAGGTAGTCTATTTACGTTTCCATCAATACTAATTTACACAAATCTGGTTAAACAAGAGCTTAACGCTCGTTAAGCATTGAGCGTCACATGGATAGCTTCAGTTTGTCCATTCGTGCAAGCTCGAGAAGGCAGGGGGTATGGATGAGCTTACAATACTAAAGTCAGAGGCACTTGTGGACCAAAAAAAAAAAAAAAAAAAATTTCAAGGGCTAAATTGGGTACACGGTTATAAGTCAGGGACATTTATGTACCTTATCCCAGATTCCCGTGCTTCTAACATTGTTGTGCAAGCATTAATCATTTCAAGATGAATTTAATGTTTAATTTGCAGGAGTTGCCTGCTTGCTGCTATCCATCTTAAAGCCATTGAAGATTTCCATTTCAAGACATGGAAATTGCATTATTTCAGGATTATTTACATTTTGGTAATACAACAAAAACCTTACAGCTAAGGATTATTATAATGTATCATTTCTCCTGTTTGAGAAAAATGTATATAATAGGCAGAACTTGAGCAAACTGCCCCATTTTTACTTGGTCATTTTGTTTTGCTCCCTGCTACCAGTAGCTTCTATTTTAATGTTCTTTTTTTTGATAACCATGATATCCAAGTGCTAACTCGCAGATATCCTCGACCAATCCCACGGTCTCTAAGTGAGCGGATTATGTTTTTGAACAGTGTAGATATGACTTTTTGCTGGGCTAAGGATTTTTTTCCTAACGAATGTGAGTATATGGTTCGTGTTTTTCAAAATTGTTATGGTTATCTGAATTTAATGTTTTTTGTGTTTTTAAGAACAAAAAAAAATTGAGAACTCATTGTTCTCGGAGAAAATAGTCTTTAAAAACTGTAATCAAAGTGACTTTTAACCTCTTTCCAAAGTAGCCTTAAAAATGTAATATTTTATCCAAAAAAGAATCCCTAAAAATGAAAAGATAAAACCTTCACTTCACATGATAATTAAATCTTTCATGAGCATTTCGTCCTATCTTCACATTATAACTAAATCCTCATAGACATTTGTCTTTTGGATTTTAAAGAAAATTGTTAAATATATAAATATTTTGTGAATTCATCCCTTTTAAACTGTTATCCTTTTAAAAATCATTTTGTGAAATATAGTCAAACATATGGAAAAATGATATATGTGAAGAAGTTTTTTCCTTGTGCTTTTTTGAACAAAAAGCATTATAACCCCAACAACCATTATATCTGTCTCTCGTCTTTATGTTTAGCTTAGTTGGTTAGAACGTTTAATGTTTAAAGACATGACAAAAGGATGGAAAAAGGATGGAAGGGATTCGAGTTTCAATAGAGATAATTTATTATATTGTATTACAAAAAAAAAAAGATTTCCCTTATAAAAATCAAGGAAAAATGAGTAGAGAATCATAAATATGTGTCAAGGTTGAATAAAGGGAGAGGCAATAGAATCTTCAACATCTATCTCTGTCTTCTCAACATCATTAGCTTTTGCCCACAAGAGTAGGTAAAGACCCACAATCACCAGCACTGCTCCCACAATGCTACAAACCACAACCATTAATTAATTAATTAATTAAAAGGCTACAACCATATGATATATCAATCTCTATTTTTCATATACAATTTATATATATTTTGGTTGCTTTATATCATAAATTTTTTGCATGTACCAACATTATGTTTGATTCTCTCAAATTTGAGAGCGATAAAATAAAGATAGATCTACATAGATGGAATATGAATTAATATAAAGTAAGTAGAATTAAGATTTGGAATATTAATAAGAAAGAACAAAATAACAAGACTTAAATACAATATGATGGATTGTATCCTTTTGATAGGTACCTTCTTTTGCTAATACAGTCAAACCTAATGTGAAAAATTAATGAGAACTAATAAATTATTCATATACTTTTTAAAATTATTTTACTTATTATATATAGACAAAAAATTTTAAAAATATAAAATTTTGTTCTTTTACAGTAAAAATCAAATATAAAAAAACTATTTTTTCTTTTCTTTAATACTACTTTTTGAGAACTAAATATAACCTAAAACTAATAAATAAATAAATAAATAGAGGGATAAATATACATACCTGCCCAAATGAGTTGAACTACCCAATACAAAAGTGTTCAAAAGGAAAGAGAAGAGCACAAGAAGTGGGTTAAATGAGGCTGCAAAAACAGGACCCTTGATGCCTATAGACCATGTCATCACATAGTATGACAATCCTGTCACTACAATTCCCTGAAAATCTCTTCATGTTAGATTTTTTCTTTTTTTTTTTTTTAATTTTCAACAAAAATAAATGAAGGAATTTAGGTCTAGGTTCTACCCAAGTAGAAGTGATGAGGATTAGCCTCCATCCCAGACTGAGTTCTAAGCCAAATGATTTGGCCGGCCATGTTTCGCCAGCTACTATGGCTGTTTGGATGGTACCAAAAAAAGCCTATCATTACAGTATGATAACTCTTCCTGCTGGGTATTTGAACTACATGCCTCTGCAATTTCATATTGTTTGCCAATTTTATTCATTATGATCTTCAATCATGTTGAATTGCTAATTTAAAATAAGTTCAAAACATTAATTAGCATATAGGTATGACTTTGGTTATGCTCCTTAATGGTCACAAGTCCCCTAGATCATCGGCGATTTATTCGACGCTTAACTTGACACAGAAGTGGGACAATGAGCAAGACATGCTCTAATCCAGATACGCATGTTATAAAAAGATGATTTGATTAAAAGACCCTTTGAAATATGAATTTCAAAAATCTAACCCTTTATCAAATTTTGACAATTTCTTATAAAAACAACATTTTCTTTTATTAGACACATTTAAAAATACCTAAAAGGACAAAGGGTATTTTTGTTTGTCTATTTTTTCGGAAAAAATAAAAATAAAACAAGGGAATGATTAGATTTACAAATTTTAGACTATTTGATGTCTTTTAACCAAACATTTCAAAAAAAAAAAAAAAAAAAAAGGTATGGCCATGGATAATGAAGATTTAGAACTTACCACCAAAATATTCCAAAACTAGTAGCAAGAACACCAACAATAATCATGATCCAACCAAAGACACCATTACTTGTTGTCTCAAAGCTTATAGATAGCATAGCTTTCACTACAACAGGCCCTTTCCATAATACCAAAGCCAAAGCTCCACCAAATGAAATACCCAAACCCCATATCTTGGCCTGCCCATTATCATCTTAAATCTTGTTTTCTGATGGAGATAGTAGAAAATCAGTGCCAACACAAATGTTATGGTTGGGACCATGTTTAGATAAATGCTTTCACAGGTGCCCGAATGAAAATGTATGAAAGGCCCATTGTCATTAGCATTTGACATAGGGTGACCCTACATAAAAGAAAAATAAATATTTGGATAAAAATATCAAATAATTGTAAATTTGTGAATTTGACCTCTTGTGTGTTTTCTTGAAAAATAACCAATTATGGACAAAAATGTCCTTATATGTTTCTTGTATTTACATTGTTTCTAAAAAGAAATTGTTATTTTTATAAGAAAATAAGGACATTTTTGTCCAAATGATCAGCCAAAATTCATGAAGGGTCAGATTTCAAAAATTGGGTTTTCAAAAGCTCATTTAATCAAATCATCCAAAGAAAAACAACATTAATGAAAAAAAGAACATTACGGAGGTTGGTTTTATTGCAACAGAAATGTACTCAACTGTAATAGTCCCATAAGGAATGCATAGCATAGTATCTTGAAGGTGATAGGAGGCCTCTTGTTCCTGCAATCATTCAAAGATTACTACAATAATTAACTGTCACATCTCGATATTATACAAGTATGAACTCTTCTTAAATTAATAGACATGGGTGCAACACTCCCTTGACGGAGTTCAACACATTTTATACTTCATACAAGCCATTTCATTAACTGAAAAAAAATTGAAAAAAGAGAAAATTAATTGAAGCCCAAAGATTGATTGAACACAATTGAGAGCTCTCCCTTCAAAGAAAATATTCCAAAAGTAGGATTACGCGTTTCGTTAAGTGGCGCCCACCTGCAAGCAAGACCTGAAACAAAGACATGCAGCTATCAATGTTCTAATCCCAAGAAAACAAAATATAATATTATAACGTGAGCCATCAGATCAGAAAATGGTAGGTTTCTCTTGAATGTCAATGACCACCAAAAAGAAAAAAAAAGGAGCTGTGAAGAAAGGGAGTAGAGAAGACATACTTTTCAAAGAAGAAAGAGAGAAGGGACAAGACAATGGTGGCAAGAACATGCTCATACACCACAATAATCAGAGTGCTGATGCCACTGGAAGCCAGAGATTCTACTAAAACCAAGAATACTGCAAGAGCCACTTCATTTAGAGTGAGGAAAATGTATGCTTTTGATATCTGAAATCCCATTACTATCCTTCTCTGCAGCTCCATATTCCTCATCATTCTTCTTCATACACTTTGATAATTAGATAAACAGTACTGGCAGTACCTCTTCTTCAGTTTTTTTCTCTTTCGTTTCTCACGAAGTATAGCTCCAGAAATTAATAGACTTCATGTCGTGTAGGTGAGGTTGAAGGTTGGGAGAAGGAAGGTGTTTGGTAGATTGAATGTTAGGTTAGAAGAAGTACACGTGATGTCTCCTACCATATAATATGCATCAGTGATTTTTTATTCAAAATTTTGGACTTTTTGTAGGGATGGCATTGGGGTAGGTTTTTTTTTTTTTCCAGCTTCTCTTTCCACCCCCGTCTGTAGGCTGTATGGAACGATACAAGAATAATGTAATCGCGTTTTTGGTAGGTTTGAAAATTTTACTCCCAATGGGGCATGTTTAAGTTTTATTTAGTCCTGTCTCGACCTATTCTGATTATATAAAAAAAATAATTTTATTTTATATTTTAATATAGAATAATAAAATATTTTTAAAATGAAATAAGGAAGAAAATATAATATCTTATTTATCATAATATATATATTAATTTAGATATAATAAAAAAATAAAAATAAACATTAAAATGAGTAAAAATAAATTAAATTAAAAAATAAAAGCTAAACGGAGCAACTATGGTTTTTTCTCATTCCCTGCATACTTGCCTAGAATCGCCTCACCTTTTTTAATTTAAGTACATTAGAGATGGGAAATAATTTAAATTAATAAGACAAAGTCGTCTTAGGGAACACAATGGGTCGTATTTGGGTAGAATTTTAGTTTTCCCTGTTAGATATCAGTATTGTAAAATAGAACAAACCGAGTAGCAGAGACGCACAATTAACACGTTCGATGAAAACAATTTACAGAACCTAAATCGTGATGTAATCTGTCATATGCGAAAAACCAGAATAAGGATTAAAGTAATTAGAACCTGTTTGCAAATCAAGTCTTGTGTCGCAAACACCCCAAGACAAATATCGCCCTCGCAACTATAAGCTCAGGCATAATTCGCGCCTCCTGTGATTTAAACGATCTCCCCAAATAAAGAAGAAAGCACTCCTCATACAAACGTTGAACCGGACCGCGCGTAACCTAGCGGTTCTCTCAACTGAATATGAAACCCGCCGATGAAATGAATGCAAAATCATGCAAAATGAGAGAATGTGTAACCTATTTATAGACACGCTCCTTGAGCGTTCGATCTGATCCTTGAGCTTGGCTGGAGTCGTGACTATTCGAGACACGGTCGCGTACGTAGGGAAGAGGGCGTCCGATCGATCGGTTGCGGGTGCCATCAAAACGACGGCGTTTTGGACTCGCAATGGTAACCCTCGCAAAACGACATCGTTTTGTTGTTTCAGGTTTAAAAAAAATTAAGGATATATACATCCAGGGCAGGCCCGACCCGATGCGGGGTAAGGCGACTAACAGCGTGTGGTGAACCAAGCATAGGCTAGGTCCTCCCCCTTTCACAAAAGCTGGGGTGCCCTTGGAAATTTGAGCCCATTCTGAGGTAGGTGTATATCTGCTTTTAAAAGTCTTGTTAAGTCCAGTGTGGGACGTAAGCTTCAGCGAGCTTAAACACTTTGAATTCTGGGTTCGAGGGTGATGTTTGGAGCGATTTAGTCGCTCGCCAATGGTTTTGAAGCGAGCTCAATATATAATTTTCATCTTCTCATGGAGAAGAACACATTCCATGTGGACCACGAAAAAGAGTTTGTAGGACCCATTGAAATTTTAGCTCAAAGATAGCTAATTTATTGTCGCTCAAACCCCATTTTAAAATAATCACATATGAATGAGAGTGGCTTGAAATTAGAATGGCTGTGCCATTAAGAGAGAGTTTAGTTGGAAATATTTTGTATAGAGGAAGGTAGCTTGTGGCCTTGAACCTTTCCTTGTGAAATGCTACCGGGGTTACTGATTGATCGGTGAACATGATGTCTTGAACTGTTCAATCATGTGTGTAAACCAAGACAATAGCATTCACGCAGAATCTTTCCTGACACAGTTGGTTCTCACGGTTGTGTTCATTTTGGCCCTGAACAATTCCTGGTTTCATGAGTGCTCCTAGAGAATTTAGCCTTTATCATTCTCATAGAACCGACCCAGTTCTCACTCACATAGGTGATTTCTTATGGAGGGTATTCTACTATACCTCACTTGTCTTTAATAAGATATAAGAATCATTAAAAGCGTGGCTTACCCTGTTCAACGCTGCAGGCATCACTATTCTGATTTTAGGAATGAGTAGGAGATTTGTTCTCCGTAGTGATCTTCATTGAGTTGCACAAAATTCGGTTGTCCCTTTGAACCTAGATCTTGGGATCTCCAGTCAGCTAGGTTGGGTTGCCATTCTGGCGACTCTTTAGTGTATAAGCTTTAAGCCCATTCCCTCGATGATTTACTTGCTCTGCAATTGAGCCTTTGGTTAATGGATCCGCAATGTTCTCTTTTGACCTTATGTATTCAATGGTCATAATACCATTAGAGAGAAGTTGTCTTATGGTATTATGTCTTCGACAAATATGTCAAGACTTACTGTTATATATATGACTCACGTACTCTTCCAATTCTTTGATTGACTATCGCAATGAATGCGGATAAGCGAGGCACAAGTTGTGGCCCGTATTGGAATATCTTGAAATGGCAAGCCACTCTACTTCTTCACGGCTTTATCTAGTGCGATAAACTCATATTCCATTGAATCTAGCAATGCACGTTTTGCTTAGAAGATTTCCAGGAACTGCCGCTCCACCACGAAGTGTAAATAGATAACCACTTGTGGACTTGAGTCTTTGGTCTCGAGATATCAATTAAGTGTCACAGTATCCTTCAAATCTTCTTGGATATTTTGAGTAATTGCAATCCATAGTTTTGGGTGTATTTCAAATACCTCAAAACTCTAACTAATACCTTTTAATGAATTAGAACTGGATTACTTGTGTATCTACTCAATTCTTTTGCGTAAGCTATGTACGGACGGAATACGATTCATGACATACATGGAGCTATCTTAGCATTGCATATTCTTGTTGTGAAAGGCTTTTGCCATTATTTTGGATAGATGTAGATTTACATCTCTACGGTGTTCTCGATATTTGCTATCATTTTGTTTAAATTTCTTGAGAATTTTCTCAATGTAATGTGATTAAGATAAAATTAGTCTATTTGATGTTTTGGAGATCTTTATCCTAAGTATAACATCAGCAACACCTAAGTCTTTCATGTTAAACTTATTGTTGAACATTTCCTTGGTAGTTTTAATGATTTCATTATTGCTACCCATAATGAGTATATCGTCGACATAGAGAGACGAATAATGACAAATCCATGTTCGGTGTTCTTGACATATACACATTTGTCACATAAGCTGATTTGATCATTTGTCATCATTACACTTTGTCAAATTTCTCATTACCCTTTGCATTGGTGCTTTACTTTAATCCATAAAGGGGATTTAACAAGCTTAGACAAACTTTCTTCTTGACTGGAGCAATAAACCCTTCGAGGTTGTTCCATGTAGATTTCTTCATCAAGTCACTATTTAAAGTTGTCTTTACATCCATTTGATGTATCTCAAGATTGTGTATAAATTTGCAATAGCTATTAACATTCGAATGGATGATATTCTTTATTCTTTAGTGAATAGGTATCAAAATAGTCAGGCCTTCCTTTTGCTTGTAACTAGCTGATAACCCGGTCGAGCTTTATATTTATCAATAGATCCATCTGCTTTCATTTTCTTCTTGAGATATCCATTTATATCTAAGGTTTGAACACGGTGGAAGATCACTAGTTCCCATGTATGATTTTGCAAGATGGATTCTACTTCATCGTTTATAGCCTCTTTCCAATATGGAGCTTCAGGGCTCGACATAGCTTTCTTAAAGCTTTGAGGCTCATCTTCTAACAGATACGTTAGAAAATCTGGACCAAAAGATTTTGACGTTCTAGTTCTTTTGCTGCGTCTAGGTTCATCATCATCTTGTTGGCCTTGACTAATGCCTATTGCAATATCATGAGTTCTTTTAGAGTTCGACTCTGTGTGGATTTGTATGGAAATACATTTTCAAAGAAGATGCATTCCTTGATTCGATAATAGTATTGGCATGCATATGGATAATTTACGATTTATGAATCGAAACTCGATATCACACTACTATTATGTGCATATCGATGAAAACACAATCAATTGTTTTTGGTCCTATTTTAGCAACACCCCAGGTATAGGTACCACCACTTTAGCTAGACACCCCACACTTTTAAGTATTTGTAAGAAGGTCTTCGGCCTTTCCCACGACTCATAGGGATTTATTGGTTTCTTGTGAGGTATTCGGTTGAGAATATAATTCTGCGCTTGAGAAGAATTGCTTCCCCACAAATTTTAAGAGGTAGTCAAGAACTTAATAGTAATGCATTCATCATTTCTTTTAAAGTTAATTTCTTCACGTTCAACAACCCCATTTCTTTGAGGTGAATAGGTCTGATCGTTTGGTGTATTATACCATGTTGTAATTAAAAATCACCAAAAAGGTGCTTCATATTCACCACCTCTATCACTTTTATTACCTTGATTTTTCTATCAAGTTGGTTCTCACCTCATTCTTGAAATGTTGAAACATTTCCAATGCCTCATCTTTGCTTCCCAATAAGTAAATAACGAGTATCTTGTCGCGATCATCAATTAATGTAGAAAATATTTATACCACCTCTGGATTTGAATAAATTTCGAGATCCTGAGATATCGAATGTATTGGATTCTAGAGGTTCACTACTTCTTTCAATTGATTGGAAAGAGTTCTTGTAAGTTACCAGATTCCACATATCTCACATCTATGATTTGGATCTATTTGAAATTTAAGCGAGCATTCATAGTAATTAATATGCATGATTATCATAATTAACATCATCTGATCTACCATGCCACACATGTAAAGATTCAAGCATATAAGCGACGATGTTCTTTTATTGATATTCTTAATAGGAATCTGACAGTCTATTACATTCATTTTGAAGAGAACCCGTTACTCATGTGCCCACTCCCTTCATCCGGGTTTGGTGAGGATAAAGTTATGCAGACAAACACCCGACTTAAGCCCTTCTTACTCAACAATGATCGGACACTGATTCTTTGGTATGGTACATCGACACATCGTGAGAGTAAGTTCCTTGCCTGATGTCATCTTCAATACTACCTTCCCTTGGCCTTCAACCTTGGAAGAAGAGGAGTTGCCCATAAAGAGTTGTTCTCCATTATCTAAGGTTTGATATGATGAGAACATCTTCTTGTCTGAGCAAACATGACGAGTAGCCCCTGTGTCCACCCACCACTCCTTGGTATTGCTGCCAATGAAGTTCACCTTAGAGACTACGGCTGAGAGGTTCATGTCTGAGACATCGTCTTCTTCAGTCACATTGGCTTGAGGGCGTTTCTTCTTCGGATTCCCTTGTTCCTTGCGACTATGACAGTCCTTAGCACGGTGCCCTTTATTTGCACACATAGCACTTGCCTTGGAACTTCTTCTTGGGACCTTGCTTGGGGCCAGATTTGCCATTGTACTTCTAACTGTGATTGTGGGAGAATTCGCCCTTGTTCCTGACATTGGACTTGGATTCCATGATGCCCTTGCCTGCCTTCTTCTTAGAAGCACGGTTGTCTTCCTCTATTCTCAACCTCACTATCAAGTCTTCAAGTCTCATTTCCTTCCGCTTATGCTTTAGGTAATTCTTGAATTCTTTCCATAGTGGTGGCAATTTTTCAATAATTGTAGCCACTTGGAAGGATCCGCCCCGAGAACATCCATACGCATGTATATCATGCAAAATCACTTACGAATCTTGAACTTGGTGATCAACATCTTGGAATCAAGCATCTTGTAGTCTAGGAATTTTCCCTTCTGAAACTTCTTGAGCCCTGCATCCTCGGTCTTATATTTTTTGTCCAAGGATTCCCACAGGTTCTCTTTGCGATTATTGTTTGTGATACACATTATAGTGTGTTGTCGAGCCATTCAAGAGGTAGTTAGGCCACGAAATCGGCATGTATGCTTCCACAGCAGCGACCACTTGCCTATCGGTTTCATTTTCCTTCAATGCGGGGCATCCTGCGCGAGGAAGCGGGCCATTCAAGGTGGTCGGGTAAACGGCATCTTTTGTTACCCTTATTTTGAATTTTCGTTCCATTGAAAGACACCAGAGCTTCTCTCCATGACTCACGATCATTGGCGGCATAACGAGGGCGTTGGAGGAGGCACCCGCAGTGGGGAGTAGAATCGATAGTCATTCTCTTTGAACCAGTTATGTTTGCAGAAACAATATATTAAATTAATAAAATGACTTAGTAAATTTTGAGCAAAAACCGGTATATGTAAATGATTGGCCAAATTCGAGGAAAAATTAAAAACTAAAAATGAGTAAAACATTATTTAATCAAAGTAGCTAATATTTCACGAAGCAGTGTATAAAAATTATTTAGCCAAAGTCTGGAGTGAAATCAGTGTATAAAAAATTATTTAGCCAAAGTCGAGCAAAATGAGTACATAAAGCAAAAACAGCCAAATTACAGGAAAACAATAACTCAATAAATAAATAAAAACCGGTATTTAATCAAACGATTCGGTTTTAGAACTAACAACAATGGAAAAGGAAAATTAGCGAGGACCAAAGAAGCCGTAATTAACCAGCACGGTGCAGTAGTTCGAGTAATTGTGAAGATAGATTACGGGGAAGTTCTATATTTTAGAATTGAGATCTATATAAAAATAAATTAATTAAATCCGGTCACGATGCGAAATAACATAAACGGTTATCTAACAATTCTAGAATAACGTGTCGTGTCTTAGCGAGTGCGAGGTAGGCGCTTCATAAACATAACGTTTTGCAAACAAAAAAAAAAATTGCGTGAAAAACGGTGCGATCGTTGCAGTTATTGCACAAACCAGAATAGACAGTTTATTTTATTTAAGAAAACTGAACTAATTACGGCGGTTCATGAAATAGCATAGCGAAACAATATTAAAGAAACAAAGAAACACCAGAGAACATATAACGCTCGCTTTACTTATAAAACGGAAAAACACAAAAATATCGCCTTGGTGATTTGCATAGATATTAGGTATTGCAAAATAGAACAACCAGCAGCGTAGAGACGGTCAATTAACACGCTCGATGAAAACAATGATGCGAATCCTAAATCAAAGATGCGGAATTGTTTCAGAAAAACCGTAATAAGGATTAAAGTAATTTAATTGCTTCATAGATCAAGTCTGTCGATACACCTCTTAAGACAAATATTGCCCCCGCAATGGTGCTTCGAGAAAGCATTGCAAATTTGCCTCCCAGATAAAACGATCTCCCAATAGTGGGGAAAACATTTCCTTTGTTCGTATTACGTCGTTCTCCTAGGGAAGAAGGCGTCCATTCACTGCCAATAAACATCAAAATGACTCGCAGCTTGACTCCCATGAGTAACCCCTCATAAAACATATATCGCTTTTGTTGTTTGGGTTTAAAAAAAAATTAAGGATATATACATCCCCAGATCCCAGCCTAGCCAAAGCCCGATTCGACGCGGGCGGGCGGGGGCGGTGGCGAGACACGTGGTGAACCAAGCATGAGCTAGGTCCTCCCTCTTCCACAAAACTAGGGTGCCCCTTGGGGCCCAAACCCAACTACAAGGTAGGTGTATATATACCCTTTAAAAGTCTGTTGCTCGAACCGATGTGACACAAGCTTTTTCACAAAGTTTTAAACCTTTTAGCTACTATTTTCATGCATGATGTTTGGAGGCAATTTCTTAATTCACTCCCTTAATGGTTTCAGCAACTAATATATAATTTTCATCTCTCACTGGAGTGAAAGCACATATTCCCATGTGGACTCCATCGAAAAGGCTCAGGACTCATTGGAAATTTTGGCCAAAGATAATTTATCAGGTCAAACCCATTTTTCCAACATTCCCATCCCATTTCTATTTATTATTGCTATCTCCATCTCCATCCACATCCATATTGGATTTAGACTTTTTTATCCCCATCCCCACATCCATCGGAGGATTTGGTACCTATACTCTACCCAAATATCCTATTCCAATATGTGAAATGAATCGTTTTAGAAATCATGAATATTAAATATCAATATAAATAAATATATATTATATTTATATAATATATATTTAATCTAAAGCAGTTAGGATGGGTAGATGAAAACAAAAGATCCGTTCCCATCCCCGGTCCGAAAAATCTCCAAACCCACCACTAATATTTAATCGAGTCTAAAAATGAAACCCTCCATACCTTCCTCCATTCTAATTTGTATCGTGATTCTTCATCGGAAGTCTTCGAGGAATGCCATCCCTAGGTTGTCCTGATCCTCCAACCCTTCTCCATAAAAACCCTAGCCGTCCCTCCTCTTTGCTTTCTCTTCGTGTTCTTTTTGTAACCTATTTTTCCTGCCAGTTTGAAGCATTTACAATCTTTAGACCCAGCATGCACTGCCATATTAGTATCAAAGTGTGACTATCAAGACGGGAAATTCTTGAAGCACGTGTGAGAAAGTTGGGGTGTCTTCCCATAGACTAGCTTCGGGGCAACCTGTCTAGAGTTTTAAGTCCCCCACTCGGTCATCCCACTACATACATAGGATGCCCAAGGTGGATAGAAGTACACGTAAAAACTGAAAAATATGCAAAATAGATATTTATTAGCGGATTTCCTAGTTTCCAAATCCCTTATTTCACGAAAGGTTAATTCTTAATAGGAAGGAAGATGTTTTATCCCTAAAATTAAGAGATTTCATTCCTAAAATTAAGGGAGATTAATCTAACCTGCCTGCTACATCTGGAAGATCTCCCACAAGGTAAGGGCATAAAAATTGTGTTAAAACTCTCGCTTCTTCTTCTTCCATCTTTTAAGCAACTTAATCATCGAGGTGGTCAGCCATACGCCACCGATCGCTTAAAGTTCACGCCATACGCGAATGCCTAGAGATTCGCATCGATCATGGTTCTGCCATCAAGGAGGGTGATTTTTGCCATATCGGGCTCAAATCGGCCACTCAGATAAGGGAAGTATGTGAGATCCTATTCAAACAAAAAATGTGAGCATGTCTAGCCTCAAATCAGTGTCTAATATTCTCGTCATTAAATTCTATATTTGAGAAACGTAATTGTAACAAGAGTTTAATTTTAGCCTGCATCATGGGACTGCCAACTTATAACACCAATAAAGAGTTTAGTTTAGCCTTACCATTAACATGTTTACTAAATTAGACTCTTAATCACTCAGATATATTTAGAACTTCAACAATGAAAGTGTGTTGGGAAAATCTATTACTTTACATGTATCAGAGTCGTAGATCTCTAACGAGTCAATGATCCAAGTCCCCTCGCCATGTCTTCCTCCTCCTCACCAAAATCCAAACTTAATCTCCACACCCAACCTCCTAGCAAAATAAACACCATTGCACTCAACATCACCTCAAATCAACAATGAAAAGTTAATCCCACCACCTTTCCTCAATGATGCTCAATTTGAAGCACTCTCATTGGGTTACGATTTACTCGACCATGTCTAAGGGGCACCCTTCGTGTCCCTTCCGCCGGGTACCGGGCCAGCGATGAGCCGCGCAAGACCCATCGGCTCCAGATAAACTTATCCCGAGTGCCATTTTAGCACCATACATCTCCTCCATCAATCTCCCACTTATTGCTACAAGACGTGACCTCTCATGATGACGCTTGACAAAGCTAAAAATTTATATGCTACGATCCCGGACTCGAGCTAAGGCAAATATAGCGAGGAACTTCACCTTAATCTAGAGTGGAACCTTGGCCAATTCGCACTCCATGCCGTGAAGGCCTCGGGTCATGAAATAAAATGCATTATTGATCATCTAATCGACATTAACTAAATCTCTTTATGAGCTGAATGGCTTAGTCCGCATTTCGGAGATCGCGCGCCTTATTCGAGCCCGAGAATCGCCATCGCCTCGGTGAGCCCCATCACCCTCTCCTCGTTGTACATGATGCATAACTGCGGGCGCTGAAGCCAACACAACAACTCGGTCGCGTCGCCACCACGTAAGATCGGCATTCGCACGGTGGGAGCTAATCGTGTCCTTCAAGAACATACCGCCGTGGGCCTCAGGGTTCCAACTTAAGCGAAACCTTCTAATGGAGCCCAACGTATGTCGTCGCAATAACATCTCCTCGGGCGCCCAATTATTCAATCACATTCGTACCCCAAATGCCAACTCGTGATCGGGCCACACATTGCCAAGTCCTCGGGCCCTCAATTCCATTCTCAAAATGTTTCACAAAATTGTGCTACCGTGATCTAATGGAAGGGATAAAATGGTTACTTTGATTTGGCTGCTTCTCATAATATCACGCGATCTTCCGCAATTTATCTATTCACCTCGTATCATTATGAACCGACGGCGTAATTTCTGATGGTTCGTGTCGCTACCTCACATATTGGTTCTTGGCTTTGCACTCTCACCGAACCATACTGGCGCGATGCGCTTTCAGGTTCAAACCTTGCAAAATTTAATTTCGCTCATCATCTCACCAAACAAAATAATGTCTTTATCGATCACCATCCCTTTATTTTCTTTTTGTGAAGGACAAGATCCGGGGCGCATTCTACTAAAAGTGTGCTGAGCATGTAACAATGGCATCTACACTCCTTCCTAATCAATAGTAGCATACAAAAAGGTTGCAATGTGCATGAACTGACTTCAATATCATGGATGGCACAAGCGTCTTTGTAGCATCCTCTATTAAAAATTGTCTACTTCATTCCTTGTTAAAAATTTTCTTCCTATTTCTTTTCAACTGTACCTGTCTTCACTATGTCATTCATGTTCTATCAATAAGCCTAATAACAACCCTTTCGTGTCAATAGTTCCAATGTCATGCGAGCTAATTAACCGCATTTACACTGGCGTGTGGGGTCCTCGCAGAAGGGTACTGGAATTGATGGATCAAGATATTACCTTATTTTTGTCGATCATTATACAAAAATATATGGTTTTATCCAATGGTCACTAAATCCTGTTTCGTAATTTTTCCACATTTCAAATCCGCTTGTTGAAACCCGCCAAAATCAATCAAAACACTATAACACTCCTGGCTACCGTGAGTTTATTGCTTTTAAATCATATCTCCTACTCATGGCATAACTCACTGTACCATCGCTTCTCCCTACATCAAATAAAATGGTGTCTCCGAACGGCCGTCATCGTATCCTCTAAGCGGGTGAAACATGCCTTACACTCCTTCATGATGCCCATCTTGATTTCTCTTATCGGGCCTTATGCCTTTCAAACAAATTTCCTACCTCATAACAGACATCCCACACCTCTTCTTCAGAAAATCACCTTTGAAGTCCGGGCCAAACACCAAATTATTTGAAAATTAAAAATTGATGCATTTGTTATCCTCTCACACGACCCTATAACTCAAATAAAATGCGTACTTCTAAATCCAGTGCCCCAGATTTTCTCTCTTGGCCATTCACCAACCTCAAATGCATACAAGTGTTCTGAACCTCAAACTAAAAATTTCTTATCTCGCACGCACAGCTGATGAAACCCAAGATCAACCAATTTCTCTCAAGGCCCATGTCTTCCCTCGTGTTAACCCAAAAACCTGCACTCTCCCATTTCTTCTCCATTTTCTGCGCCCACCAGTTCGCAGTGTCGTCATCACTAGCGCCCGGCACACCAGCATCATTACAACCTTCTAAGGCACTCGCTTACGTCGCCGTGCCCTCTCAGTACTTTCTGGAATTCCTCCTCTTAATTTCCATGATTCCTTACCCGCAAACGCCCCCATCTCATCCGAATCCTCCTTAGATGATAATAGGACTCGGCTTCCTCGAATCTCCATCCCACTCTCCTATTCCCGCCTTCCAGATACCCATCCCGGCCCAGATTTTTCTCCCCATTCCTGGATTTCACAAACCTCCTCAAACCGACATACTCCTCCCACGCAGCCAACATGACCACAAGATCAATGAACAAAATCTTCAAACCCAAACAGATCCATACAAAGGGTCCAAACATCCTCTTCCCCAAATCCATTAATCCAACCGTGTGGAGCTGTTACTTTCAACTCACTGAGGCTATGTCCATCGAGCTCATCGCCAAAGGAAATACGGGACTTGGGACTCAGTTTTACCACCTCGTAAACTCGTACACCCCGCGGTCGTAAGTGGGTCTTCCCGAATCAAAAAGGTATGTCGATGACCGCGGACAGATTCAAAGCCCATTCAGCGTTGGCGGTTGCGATCAACGCCCGGTATTGATTACAAAGAAACCTTTTTGTACTGCGGGTCAAACCAAGAATTATTAGAAATCAGATATTCTATCATTGTCATGAAAGGGTGGGATTTGAGGTAAATGGATGTCAACAATGCCTTTCTAAATGGTGCATTAACTGAGACTGCTTTAGTGGCACAACCCTGTAAAGGTTCAAGGATCATTCAAACCTAACCATGTTTACAAGAAAAGCAGATTTACGCTAAACAAGCTCCAGCTGCTTGGGTATACAAGACTCAAAAATGCCGTTTCACCAAGCCAATAAGGCCGACGATCCTCTACGATAAATAATCTAATCTTTTTGTTATTTTCCCCGGTTTATTTTGATGATCCTGTTATTACCCAAATAATCTAATCTCGTGGCCAATATTATTAACGTGATATGTTTTCAAGGATATGGGTTCTCTCATTTCTTGGGGATTGAAGTAATTCAGACTTGGCCGTTATTTCTCTCACAACATAAATATGTCTGTGGATCTTTTAGCCAACACAAAACCAAAAGCAAGATTAACCCTCTTCAATTAATCCTTCAATTGATTTGATGAGATCACAGCCAGGATAGTCTGAAGCCAGAGAATAATCGTCGCTTCAATACCTTTCCTGACACGCCCTTATATCTCATTTGTAATCAACAAATTTTTCAGCTTTATGCACAAGCTACCATAAATTCACTGGATAAAGAAATAAAAAGGTTTCTCCGCTACTTAAAGTAAACCATTTTTCATGGTATTCAGATCCACTGCTTCCATTCTTCCATATTAAATATAATCTGGCGCCGACATTGGGCTTGAATGATGACCGCATATCAACCCGTGTCTATATAAGTTTTTGGCTCTAATCCCATTTCTGGAGCTTCAAAGTTAACAACGAGCTGCAGAACACCCGGTTGTAATAGCCACACCGCATCAGGACAATGCAATTACGAGACAATGGTCGTCCACTTCCTCAAGAACAGCATTTTCAAATACACCCCCACTGCTTTCGGTGATAACCTCGAGCTACACACCCTTCGCTTAACTCAACAATCATTCACAAGATGAATACATCTTCAAATCGACAAACCACTTAAATGTGTGTGTAGTGTGTGTGTGTGTGTGTGTGTGTGTAAAAGGTGGTAAAGTGTAAGACTAGTGCATACAGCTCCAAGTTAAATGACGATGTGCATACTCAAGACCAAATAGCTGGACACGAGCAACACAGCCATTGTCAAGACAACAAGACGAATCGCACGGGGTATCGTCTGGTCGATGGGAAGCTCAATTCCTTAAGTGGGGCGTATAAGGGAAGCATGAGGATCCTATTCAAAATCAAAGCAGCATGTTCATCCTCAAATCATAATCCAATATTCTGCCACACTCCTTATATTTAATGTAATTGTAGGTAGCTTAATTTTAGCCCCTTTACCAGTTGACTAACTTTATGTAATTGTAAATAAAGAGTTTAGTTTTATCTTACTCATTAACATGTTTACTAAATTAGACTCTCAATCACTCTGTATATATTGAACTTCTACATCGAAAGGTGTTGGAAAATCTATTACTTTACACTTTGTATTCCTTTTCATTTTCTTGCTTAATAAAATGGGCTTCACGCCAAGATTTAGGTTTTATCTTTGCTTTTTATGTTGTTATTTTATCGTGTTTGCTCTGAGTCACGGTTTGTTACGACGCGGATGCCGCTTAGTCGCCTTATGGTTATATGCTTCATCTATAAAGGGCAATTCAGATGGGCAAAGCTAATACATTGGGTTAAAGATATCAAATTATGGTTGTTAGTGCTGTTGAAAAACTGACGGTAAAGATTCTGGGTCACTATATTACCAAATTTGTAGTTTTATACCGATTTAGGTTGTCGTTAACTTGTATATTGTTTCATCATGTATGGTTTTTAGCTATTTGCATCTTGGATCTATTGATCTATTGCAAGTTCGAATCAATAATATTATTTTTCCTTTCAATATATATCTATATATATATAATAACAATGGGATTATGTATCTTGAATCAAGTACGACCTATGAATTTAATATACACTAATGAATAAATTAAATTTATGATTAGCAATTATTCTAAGGTATTTATGTAAAATTTTCATTCTAAATTACGAATTTCTTAAGTTTCCAGAGGGACTACGTGGTTAAATTGAAATAATAATTTACTTTGTCTTAAGTCTCAAATGCCATCACTCAAACGCCTTGTTTTTAGCGGAAAATAATTTTATTGGTTCAAAATAACAATAATCGAGTGAAATACAAAATCAAATTCGCTAAACCATAAAGGATGAAAACAAATATCTAAGTTGGCAAAGATAATGAATCAACTTAAAAGCCTATAGCTGATAATTGGAGCCAAAATATTTGATACATATTATTGGTATTGAATACCTATGACTCCAATTTCAGAGTATTATTATCACACCATTGATTCGATTTGTTGTCTCTGATTAAATATGCTTTGTTTGTTTGAATCATCCACACACAAATAAACTTTGTAAGAAGACGACGAAAAACAAATGCCTAGATCAGATCTACACAACAAGACGACGACAATCAGAGGCACACGCAAATCATGAAAAACCAAATGAAACCCGCATTTGTAGATTTGTGTGGAATAACCACTTAATTGAAAAAGAAAATTAATGTAAAGAGGTGTAGTGGTATTTTAGCCAAAAATGACAAAAAAAAATACCCATTCGCTTAAGGTGAGAGGTTAGTTGATACGCATCCCACATCGACCTACACGTACTGTAGTGGTACTTGCTTGAGAGGTTTTCCCACCTATCGTCTCGGCCGGGGTCGCCCTCCTATTGGGCCTTGGGTACCAATCATTGATGCTCATCTGAGAGCTTCCGCGCGAGCGGTAGCATTTGGAAGAGGGCTACCCAATGTCCGAGAGGTCTGAGTGCAAAGCCAATCCGCAGCATAATCTCAGAGAAGGCGTGGACGTTTCGTTTCTGGATGAGCAATGATATTTATCTCAGCATCAACCCACACTAAATTGAGCGGGTACTGCTTGAGATGTTCTCTCACTTCTATTAGACTAGCCTTCGTGGGTCGGGCTCTTCATTGGCTCGATACCCATCATTAATTAAAAAAAATTGAGAAAAAATGAATTATCAAATTTGTCAAAATCTTTATAAGATTACATAATAAGGTTACATAACGGTATGTAAGAGTATGTAACACCCCAAACAACATATGCTTTATAACATGTTTAGGTATAATAAAAAGTAAATGTATAGTTTTTTCTAATAAAAATAATGAATATTAAAATAAAACAAGTAAAACCTCGAAATTAATACAAAGTCAGGTAAATCATAAATTACCAAATTAAGGACCTAAATGTGACATAAGTAAGAAAAGATTGTATGTTAAAGTAGGAAATTGAATGTTAGAATGCAATAGATGGCAAAGGAGGGATAAAATAGCAAAATGGAATTCATAAATTATAAGCCAAACATGGCCTTATCTTAAGACCAAATAATATCCCATTTTAGCTACGCGTGAGGCAAAGAGAAGAGAAGAAGAGAGAATAAGAAGAGAAAGAAGGGAAGAAGAGGTTCAAGGAGAAAGCAAAGAAACCAGTATGGATGATAAGGAATTTTGGTATGAATTTGTGTATGAAATTTTGTATGGATACTTGTTCGAGGTTTGGAATACCCTTTTATGTAGAATCCTTTGTTTGGAAATGTTATTTATTATTGTGCTCCTTAATGGAGGAAAAATTTGTATAGAGAAAATTTTGAGCTCAGGGGGTCGTCTGCTTTTAACCCAGTTCACATAAATTATCCATCACTCATCCAAATTGAGTGATTCAAAATTCCGAGTAAACTAGACATTTAGAAGAACAAATATCCATGAAATTGGTGTCTCCAAATTTTGACCTCAAAGAAAATTAAATTTGTCAATATGAAGCTTTGTTTTCGTCAATTTTATTTAGTTCGATACAACTGGGTTTCTATCACTTTTGTATTTAGGCTATAAGCGAGTTTCACTCATTCAAATCTAGTGATTCAAATTTGCGTGGGTAAAATAGACTTCTGGTGGAGAACAAATCTCCCAAATAATTGTATCCAAATTTAATCCTGACAATCACATAAAATTGGCCAAAAAAGTGCGGGAACAATTCCTTTAAAATCGCTCCCAATGTACCCTGAACCTGAGTAATTGCGTAATTGCTTAAATCATACACTTGAGTTATATTGGTTCAAATGAGGTGATTCAAATTTATGTACATCTAGACATATGGGGAACAAATCTCATCACAAAGAGAAATTATGATCAAATTATGTCTCTATCATTCTTTAAAATTTTCAAATATAGTATACAAATTCATGATTCTGCCTGAACCTCCATTCCAGAGCAGCCTGGAATGTTTGGTAGGACCATATCTCCCAAATTTAAAAGTCCAGATATTGATTTTTTAAACCATAAGAAACTTAAGGTATAGGGGGTATATTGTTAGAAGATCACTTTCATCAATCCAAAGCTTATTGTATCAAAATTGTAGCTCTAAATGGACTTGGAGCCTCAATGTTTAGGCAGAATTGGTTATGGAAATTGAAATTGCATAAAGACTATATAAATGTATTGTCATATGAATAATGCATCATAGTAAGTTGATTATGATAACATGTGTTATGAAAGATAAAGAAAAATACATCGTGATAATTTTTGTTATATTAAGGAAAAAGTGCAGTACAAGAATGTTTATAAGAGATTATTGGCCAATAACATCCTCATGGGCATGGCATGAGATATCAGTAGTTATTCATAAGAGATATCTTTTCCTGATACTAAAAGATTGCTAAGAAAACATAATAAAACCGATCATCGCTTAGCAACGTGGTAGCGAATGTGATAGTGACGCCATGCGATACGCTATACATCATAGTTTTCAGGATTTTGAGGCCCCGCTTGGGTCAATGCAATGACATTGATCCCAGCTTTGCATCATTATAGCGTTCTCGTTTGGGTCATATGCATGTAGATCACTGCCTGTGATGCTGATAAGATTTTCGTACATATGCGCTTCTTCTTTCCCCGTATCCACTTAAGGTGTTTGCGTACAGAAACATAAAAACAAAATGACAAGTATATGCAAATGTCGAGATGTAATTGATATATATGTGATGATAGTGCGGCGGTTATAAGAATGGGGAAGAAGCAAAGTGTAAGACACACGAAAGTATATGAATTTCATGATATGAAATGAAACATGTTATGAAATGTAGATAAGGGAGAAATGGATAAGTATATGTAAATGTTATATTTGTCATGGGGCATATGCATGTGCCTAAAGTGAGGGGCATTTCCTATTAGGGTCGCCTACTTAGCATTATTCCCACTCGTTTATAAGCTTAGCACATGAGTGTTTCATCCGTAGGTACGTAAGAGGAAACCAGAGGACAGACAACCACATCAAAGAATAAAGTCAACACATCACTAGTGCCCACCGGAAGACCATTTGGTATAAATGGGCAAGTATGTATTTTTGTTTCTTTGTAAGCAATGTAAATATTGTAAATGTTGAATACTTTTATGTATGGAGTCGATATATTTTGTAACTACGTTATAGAATATAGTACAAGTTAAATGTTTACATTATGTGAATGAACAAGCTTAAAGTTTATAAGTTTATAAGAAATGAAAAAGAAAAAAGTGAGACCCGTCGACACTCTGGTTCCAAGTCGGGCGCCAAGGCTAGCTGGCACAGCCTGAAGTTTAGGCGGTCTCGGCCTAAGTTTAGGCAATTTATAAAAGCGTAAGATTAAAAACACGCAGAGCCAGTAAATGTGTCACCTGACGTGGGATGTCCTCGTGTTTTGTATAGATGGATCGCCCTCCAAATCCGGGTCAAGGCAGCGCCAAAGAGTTGTTAACCTCGAGATTAGGATTACTTATTGGACCCTTCCGAAGGTGCCAAGTGAGAGAGCCAAGTTCATGAGCCAAATTGAAGTGTTATCGAGGATATCTCGTGATATGACTCATTAGGGAAGATTACGTACCCAAAAGCCAAAGGAGAGAGATATGTAAGAAGACACATGGTCGAGGAATTCCAGCCGGACAAACAATGGAAGAGTCCGACAGCTGCACTCCGTTAGGTGTGTTACAAAGAAGGATATCGGGAGGAAGTTAGATGCCCTCCGATAAGAGAGTATCATGCATTTTTACTATTGCGTAAGAGTGAGGTATATGGACAGAACTAGCGCGAGAAGTCCAAGGATTCCAAATCCCATGAACTGGGAGTTCTTTGTCCAAGAGTTCAGCAAAGTATATCGAGATGGCAGTGGTCTGGTTATGGAACAGCTTCTTGAATTTGAAGCATAGGAACTTGTCGATGGCTGAATATGAGAAAGAATTCAATCATCTCGCTAAGTGCATGAGGTCCACTAAGGTACTTCCTCGGTGTAGTAATTTGAGGATGGACTGCATGATTCCATCAAGAGGTATTTGGAACCTATGACTTCTCTCCAACAAGTGGATTTCTATCAATTGGTCCAAGTTGCAACGAAAGTAGCAAGACTAGAAACGAGCAGCAAAGAAAGATCTCAAAAGAAGAAGTTTTCTAGAGGAGTTTCGTCCTCCTCGGGGAAAAGAGCTAGGAGTCTCCCGAGCTCCAATCGTATATAGTTCCTCTACGAGAGGTAGATGGGTAAGGGTCCAATGTAGCACCTAGTATGCGTAGGTGCTTCACTGATTGTGAGAAATTTGAATGCCCCTTACATTGCTAGTTATTTGTGTGTGTGTAGATTATTACTGTGAGGGAAGCCCGTGAAGTATTGATCAGCTTGAAAGCACAAGGTCCCATCTTGTGGAATGATAAGTCGCATGAAGTGGCAGAGGGAAGATTAGTTATACGCCTCGACGAGATCGGTGTGGGTCATGTGGCTCGATTCAGCATAAAGGACGGAGGCCAGCCTCTCAGACAAGGATCATCCTATGTACCTATAGCACCCCACATGAAACATATGCGTGCAAGGGTCAGGATCAGACAAGGTTATAGCCGGTATATTTTCTCTTTATGATATTGAGATACATGCATTGAGATCATCTTGATCCACTATCTATATATGCATTGAAATAGCGTATTTGGTTAAGATACTGCAGAGGGAACAATTCAAACATATGACATGCATGTGACCACCATCAAGCACGATGTGGAATAACAGATACGTAAATTGCCCTATTGTTATGCAAGCAAAGAGAGTTTACCGATTTGATAACCTTACATTCCAAGAGCTCTTAGTAACACTTGATTCCGGGAATGTGGATTCGTTGTCTAAGCATCGAGCCATCGCGTTGATTGTATAAAAGACGAGTGCTGAGATGCTCACTCGCATCAGGTGATAAGATAAGGCATCGACTGGCGCGTTATCCAACGTGATCCCCTCAGCTGCGCAAGCTAGGAGATTTACAGGAAAGGCCGACACTTCGCTCGATACTTGACTCTAAAGAGAGGTCAAGTTGATGGGAAAAGATTCCAAATAGTAAGGGAATTTCCAGATATTGTCACGCCCATCCCGCCCACCCGACAAGGTTCTTCTTTCCATCCAACCGAAGTCCGTGCTATACTCATCTATACTTTATCTATGAGCACAGGCTCTTATCACTCTTATCGACCTGTTCTTTCTCGTGAATGACTGCATTTCAGGGTGGCATAAATACCTCTCATAACAAAATCATTTTACATACAAAAGAACTACCACCTGAGTGGTGTGTCCATCACAATCTATACACATATGCGTAGTCCCAATCTACTTATACATACAATTTCTATTACAAAACATCGTGAGATCATGCAAGGCAATGGTGATACTCATCTCCGAGTCGCCCAGCTGGCATGTGGAATGTCTCGGCCCTTCTAGCCTTGTTCTCCGCTTCCAGACCTACACGGATTTGTAATCCAAGCAGCTACGCTATGGGAACATGGGTTATGGACAACCACTCACCATACACCACAAGTTTATACATATAATACAAGGTATTCTAAACATACTTCTATAACTTAAATCTTTATCATCTATATATTCCTATCGTGATATCAAAACTTTTCTATTACATGCTCCTATATCTTTTGGCCTATCTCTATATAATTTCTCGTAATATTCCTATACTTGTCATGTGTTTTATCTTTCTGTTTTTTCTTGTCATATGTCTTTTTCTTCTTCCTGGGCTCTCTATGGGTTCCTTATCAGATTTTCAGACCATTACGTATATCATATATCATTCCCATTCATCACAAATACTCTGCCTATTTCTTAGTCCTCCTTGCTTATATCGTAGATAGTTTCCATTCATTTCCATCTCATTTCACTCATGTTCTTCGAAGAAGTTTCCTATGCTTTCATATCTCGTATAATTTCATATAACCTATCTTATACTCATCCGTGGACGCTGTAATTACATTCCCCTGCACTTTTCATATAACGCTCTTTCATATGTCTTTTAATCGCCTCTGCAAATCTTTCAGAGCGTTGTAAGTCATGTCTCTCATTCTATGTCTTTGGCATATGTTATACCCATACTTTCATACATACATCCATACTTATCGCATATCCATATCTCTTCCCATCTATTATATACTTTGTGCTTCGCTTACTTTCATTACTTTCTTATGTTCATAAGGCTCTATTTTCATATCAATTTATATCAGACGCTTACTTGGTTTGTAATCTTATACTTTCATCGCATAATGCTAAGTATGCCTCTATATATCATGTCATTTTTAGCTCATGTCCGCAAATCTTTGTAGCTTTATTGCCGGAAACTATGTGTACTAAGGTATCATCACTCGTATGATAAGTAGCCGATTCCGCCGGGTTAATTGAAGAATAACACCAGACAGACAAAGGACCTGGCGCGTCATATGCTATCCTGCATCAAGGTACTATCACCCGCATCAGCAACATCTCTATCTATCAGCGACTTCATGCGCCACCGATCCAAACGGATCTATATCATCGAATTCAAACTAGGGCTCCCAATATCTCGTCTGCGAACAGTGTTTGAAGAGAATCGTATCTTCCCTAGGCATGCCTATTTATCCCTGCTCGTCCCAAGCGCATAATCGGCCTTTATTACATTTTCTCATTATCTCGCAAGCATGAATAACTATTGTTATCAGCATTTGCTTATGGTTATATACTATCAAGTATTTTTTACTCAGATTAGTCTCTCATATCCTGTAGTTTCCATATTATGTTCTCATATATCTATATATTACATATAGTCATATCTCTTTATATCATTTATACATTTCTATCATGATTTAGCTATTCTTGTACTTTCTATATTCCTATCATGTATGCTTTTATTCATTCATATATTCATATCGTATACGCTTATATTCATATACTTTTCCATATTACTTACTCTATCAGGTCTTTACTATGCCTATCATTCATGTACATATACTTATTCTTATGCTTTGTCATCTTTTATTTATCTCATCGCTCTTAGCATTTACTTATTTCTATCACGTGTTCCTAGCATGTTCCATTCTTAATTCATTTTTATAACTATCATATATTCCTATCATTTACATATTCTATCATGTCTTTATCTATTCATATACTTTCTATATTTCTATCATGTTCCATCTATTCGTTCATGTATGACAATCATATGTTCACAACATATAATCTTATATTCATATCATATTCATGTTTTATGAACATATCTATACATATTGCATTTTCTATATTTTTCTTGTTTCATGGCTATATATATAATCATATATTTATGAAGTAAAGATGCCCATGAGATTCACACCGTCTATATTTCTTTCTTATTCCACTATAAATCTATTTTACTTAGGAATTGGAATCAATCCAATCGGATCATCCAAAATAAAGTTATGGCATTTTTATGCCAACTAGTCATTTTACCGATTTTTCTAGTGACAGTTTGTATTACTCATTTTTTCCGGGCCTTAACTTCATATTTTGACACTATGTCCTTATACTCATTTAAAGCTAAGGTTCTAAGGGTTCTATTCCAACTGGAATCACCCAATTCGGAGCACCGGAACTCGAGTTACGTCCAACAACCTGACTTCTCTATGTTCAAATACTGAAACCAGAATTTGGTTTGCACATGACCCCACTTCAAGTGAATTTTTGGGCCACTTAGGATCAGAATTTATGATGCCTTCTTAAGCTTTGTTCTCCTTGAAGTCTATTTTAATTGGCCACTTGAATCACCTAAATCGGATAAGAAATGAGTAAGTTATGGCCAAAATACTAAAACTAGTCAAAACTGGAAAACCAGAACAAGTTGTACTGGTGACAAGCCTGCTAGTCAGATAACTCGCCAAAATGACCGTATCATAGGTTGTACCGGTACAAGTTCAAGTCAGACCGGTACAAGCCACTTCTAGAATGCCCGTAATGTGTTTTCTACATTTTTCCATAATTTTTGATCCCCAATCACTTCTATACTTCAAACACACATCAAAACAATTCCAAATTCACCTTGAATCTCTTTTTCTACTCAATTTCTCTTTCATTTCTTATCTTCTTCAAACCTTTCCATGAATTTCTCCCCCAAACACCTAACATGGGTTATGACCCATCCTCAAACCAACTATGATGATTAGTTAGGCTGCTCCAACCCTAACTCAATTGCTTTCAATTAACCATGAATCCAACTCCAAAAGGGAGATCTCACTACCTTGTTCAGCAGCGGTTTTACCAACTTAAATTCAAGAGATCCAAGGTTAGAATGAATTCTAACAAAACCCTAGTCTTTGGAGACAAGCTATTAACCAAACCAAGTCCCTAGAATTCCATAACCATACTTAATTCATACTCAAAGTAGTTTCATAATTTCCTGATCTTGGCTTGCTTGATTTCCCTTCCTTCCTTTCCTCTTCTCTTCTTCTTCTTCTCTCCTTCTTCTCCTTTCCACGGTTTCTCTCCTAAATTGATAATTCAATTTATTTTAATCACATGTTTGTTAAGGCCATGTTTGGCCAAGTAAAATCCATTTTACTTTAAGTTTCACACTGTACCTCGGTCCTCAAATTCTTCCCTTTTGAAAATCAACTTTATGCCAATTTCTCATTCGAATCTCAATCTTTCCTCTTTATGACTTTCATATCCTTTTAATAAATTACAAGATTGCCCTGTATCTTGTAAACTTCTTCGGTCCCCATTTTATTTTCCTCCGAAATTTCCATTTAGTTTATAATATACCCTGAAACAAGTCCAAACTGAGGCATTTAATGTTACATGTATTCCCCTCGAAGAGTTACTAGGTATTCCCCTTGAGACGGAGTGGTGGACTTATCCATAGAGATTGCACAGGTCAACCCCTATGTCTAGGGCACCGTATAGGATGGCTCCAATGGAGCTGAAAGAGTTAAAGAGTCAATTGCAAGAGCTTTTGGATAAAGGAATTATTCGACCCAGTGTGTCCCCTAGGGTGCACCTGTTTTTTTCATGATAAAGAAAGATGGCACCTTACGAATGTGCATTGATTATCGGCAAATCAACAAGGTGATAGTGAAAAACAAGTACCAATTCGTCGAGAACTAAGGACATCTTCTCGACCGCTTAAAGGGCACGTGTCTTTCAAGATAGACTTGCGATCGTGGTATTGGTCTGCAAGAGCTGAAGATGTTGACAAATAAGATCGTGATGAACTCGATAAGGCTATTATGGTTTTTATAATATCATTTGGGTTGACTAATGCACTGGGCAAAGATTATGGATTTAATGAATAGGCATTTGACCCTATGTGGATAAATTTGTTGTAGTTTTTATCGATGACATCTTGGTGTATTCTAAGGATGCACAGGAACATGAACAACATCTGAGAATAGTCTTAGAGATGTTAAGAGAAAATAGGTTATATGCTAAACTCAACAAGTGTGACTTTTAGCTAAAGGAAGTTTCCTTCCTAGGTCATATCGTGTCAACTGAGGGAATATGAGTGGACCCTATAAAAATCAGTCACAGAATTAAACTCACCGAAGTGTAATCGAAGTAGGAGTTTCTCGGGGTCTAGTAGATATTATAGAAGATTTAGAAAGGATTTTGTTTATAGCTTCTCCGCTTCACCAAATTACTCAAGAAAGAGTAAAGTTTGAGTGGTTAGATAAATGTCGAATAGTTTTGAATGCTTGAAAGAAATGCTGTCACACCGCATTGGACGCAACCTACTCGAAAAAGAGTACACCTTATATAGTGATGTTTCGTGCATTGGTTTGGGATGTATCGTTAATGCAAGACGGAAAGTGGAAGGGTTTATGCATCCAAGCGCTTGAAGCCATGAACAACAATTGATGTCCCACTCATGATCTAGAGTTGGTCATGTAGTGTTTGTTTTTGAAAATACATGTAATATCTATTTATACGGGGAAAAGTGTAGAATTTGCATTACATCATAAGAGTCTCAAGTATTTGTCGAATTATAAAGAATTAAATTGAGACAACTGAGGTGGTTAGAGTTATTCAAAGATTATGATTGTATAATAGATTACCAATTCCTGAAAAGCTAATGTGGTAGCATGCCTTGGCAGAAAAGAGACGCTGGCAACAATGTCACTTCAACAGTGAACGGAGATTAGTGCATGATGGAGCTTTATTAGGCTCAATTAATAAATAAGAACCAATTTTAAAGCAAAATGATGATAAGCGCGCAAAAAAATGATGTAGATATGCGGCAAAAAGGCATTATATGAATGTAGATGGTGATAATGAATCACTACAAGAAAAGGAGTTGGAAGTTTGTATTTCCAGAACATATTATGTGTGTCAGATGATAAAGAGCTAAAGAAAAAGTTACTATTTGAAGCTCATAATACGATATTTACCATGCATCCTGGAGGTAATAAGATGTACCAAGATTTGAAACAACATTTTTGGTGGAAAGGAATGAAAAGTGATGTGACAGAGTACGTGTCTAAATGTTTGACGTGTCAGCAAGTCAAAACTGAACACCAAGTTCCAATAGGTCTGTTGAATCCCTTTCCAATTCCTCAATGGAAGTGGGATAACATTACCATGGATTTTGTGTCGGGTTTTCCCCTCATGCAACAAAAACATGACTCTTTCTGGGTGATTGTTGATAGACTCACAAAGTCAACCTATTTTATACCGCCGTGATCGACTATTCTATTGGACGACTGTACCAGCTTATATATGCTGGTTTAGACAGTGATTGCATGGTGTGCCACTGCTCATTGTGTCTGATAGAGATCCGCGATTTACATTGAGATTCCGAAGGCAATTATGTCACTCCTTGTGGAACTCGCTTAATTTCAGTACAACATTCCACCCATAGACAGATGGACAGTCCTAGAGGTTGATTTAAGTGCTCGAAGATATGCTTCGGGGATGTGTAAAAGAATTCACCTGAAGTCGATGTGCATATTCCATCGATGTAATTTGCCTATAACAATAGTTATCAATCGCTACAGCACGATTATCTGGCAGTGTGTTTTGCAAAGGGTCGAGATGTAGAACCCTATGTCAGCGTAATAGAATGAACATAAAGTGATTGGTCCGCATATAGTAAAAGATGTATAAAGTTCAAAGTTATTCAAGAAAGGTTAAAGGTCGCTTAAAGGATCGACAAAAGTCATATGCCGATTTGAAAAGGAAGGACATTGAATATGAAGGGGTGATAAAGGTTCTTAAAGGGTTCCATGAAGAAGGTGCTTAGATTTAGGAAGAAAGGAAAGCCGAGTCCGAGGTTCATCGCCCATATGAAGCTTTGGAGAGAATCGACCAGCATGTGATCTGGGCTGGCACTCCCTCCGTGAGTGCCAGCCAAGTCGCATGATGTTTCGCGTGTTTATGCTTCCGGGAACATCGCTTTGACTTTGTCAGCATACTACTAAGGTGTTAGCACATACAGAAGACTTCACAGATGAGGACCTAAAGGCTATTCAGCTCGAGAGGGGTAGCATCACAGAATAAGTAAGCACAAGTAGTGAAAGTGCTCTAAAGAACACCACGCAAGGTGGAAGAAACTACTTGGGAGCCATGCTAACTATGAGAGCGTTAAGACGAATCCTTCGACTGTGGTATAAATTTCCGGCGATGAAATTTTTTTGGGGGAGAGAGAGAGAGTTGTAACACTCACAAATTATACCCCGATGGGCTTATAACACGCGCAGTGTGATAATAAAGTAAATGTATATTTTTTTGGAATAAAATAACGCTAAAAATAAAATAAGCAAAACCCGGAATTTATACAAAAGACAAGGGTAAATTGGCCAATTGCCAATTGCGACCTAAACGATATGCGTTAAAACATTGTATGTTAAAGTAGGAAATTGAATAAGTTAGGAGTCGGCAAATAGATGAGAAAGAGGACCAAATAGCAAAATGGAATTTGATGTCAAATTGATAAGGCCAAACATGGCCTTATGTCTTAAGACCTTAAAATATCCTATTTTTGGTATGGGTTTTTACGTGAGAGGAAAAGAGAAGAGGAGAAGAGAGAAGAGAGAAGAGAAGGAAGAAGAGATAAGAGTGAAGAGTAAGTTCAAGGAGAAGAAGAAATCGTGTATGGATATGTGGTGAATTTTGGTATGAATTTGTGTATGGAATTGAAGTGGATACTTTGTTTTGAGGTTTAAATATACTCTTGTGTGAATCCTTACGGAACGTTATTTAGTTTATTAATCTCAACAGAAAAATTCAGATAGAGAAACGTTCAGTTTTGCGATGTCAGTCCGCTTTTTTTTAAACCCAATGCTTTTGTTTTTACCCATAAGTCGCTAATTATTCATCCAAATCGAGCGATTCCAAAATTCGGATAAACTGTGACATTTGTAATAACAAATCTCCATGAAATATGTGTCTCCAAATTCCAACCCCAGCTGCACCTGTGTAAAAATTGGCCAATGTGAAGCTTCTCATTTTTGGCCACTGCTCCGCCCGGGTTTTGGAACGCTGGGTATTTAGCCATAAGTCAGCTTTCACTCATCCAAATTTAGTGATTCAAATTAATAAGTAAACTAGACTTCTAGGAGAACAAATATCCCTGAAATAAGTATATCCAAATTTGGACCCCATTAGACCCATAAAATTTGTCAAAGTAAGGGAACAATTCGGCCCCGAATCGTCTCATAACACCCTTCAACCCTGAGTAATTCCTGGCTGTTTAAATCATAACTGAGTTATACTAATCCAAATGAGGTGATTCAAATTCTTTGTACAAACTAGACATCCGAAGAATAACTTCATGAAGAAATTGGTGGTCAAATTATGTCTCTCTATCATTCCTTAAAATTTTCAATACAGACACAATTCCAAATTTATTCCTTCGGAACTTTCCAACATCGTCTGAATGCTTGCACTATATCTCCCAAATTAAAAGTCCAAATATGATTTTTGAAACCATAAGAAACTCAAGACATAGTATATTGAAAGGGGGAATATCACTTTCTAACAACCCCGCTATGTGCATTCAAAATTGTACGAAAAATGGACTCGAGCCGCTCAAATTGTTCAAAAATTGGTTACTGGAATCAAATCAGAGCAAAGCGCAGAGAACGTATTGTTATATTAAATAATGCATCATAAGAAGTTGATTTTCATGACAATACGCTAAGTATTAAAGCTAAAAGAGACACACGATAATTTTGTTATATGAAAGCGCAAAGTACAAATTTAAATGTTTATAAGAGATTATTCGATAAATTAATATCTCATAAGATACAATGACACGTAGTTATTCATGTATATGAGATACCTTTTTCTGATACCTAAAAGATTATTAAGAAAACATAATAAAACTGATTGACTGCTTATAACCGGGTAGTTAGATAGATAGACATGCTTATAGGGATACAAATATACATCATACAATTTATAAGACATCGAGTACTAAGCCGTCGATTTATAGATCCCGCTTGCATCATTATACGTCCCGCTTGGGTTATATTATAGAGATCACTGTCTCATACAAAGGATAGTACTTTCGTACATACGCTCTTTCCGTATCCACTTATAAGGTTTATGTATATGAACATAAAAACAAATGAGACAGAAGATAGATAAACATATTAATGGCTCAAAAAATAAATATAGACAATTTTTTTTTTTGGATAACCCTCATGGTTGAATCAAGGGAACATCCATGGCATCCCTATTAGTAGTCATCTCTTTCTTCTCAATGTCATTGGATTTAGCCCATAAAATCAAGTAGAGACCCACAATCACCAACAATGCTCCCAGAATACTACACACATCAAAACATCAAAACCAATTTAAATTGTGTACCTCCCAAATATAAGATAACAAGACCATTTTTTAAGATAAAATTATGTTTTTCTTTAGAGAAAAATGCATACACATAAATATGGGTTTAGGTTTTAATAAATTTGAAGAATTCGATACAAAAATTATTAGAGCCGGGATTCAATTTCAATAGGGGCAAAATTAAGTAAGATAAGTTTTGCAAAACTCATAAATATGAACTTTAGTCAAATGGTTTAATACTCATACATTCCAGTGGGACAAAGTATAGCACTTGAGTTTCAATACAATGAGAAACTTTTTTTTTTCAAAACAATTTGAACGGGGACGAGTGCTCCCACTTGGGCACTATATATATATATATATATATATATATATATATATATATATATATATATATATATATATATATATATATATATTGTTAAATTCATATATTGTTAGATTATATATATGTGAGTTAGATTTATTATGTATAGTAATTTGTATTTTCCTTTCTTAAGTTTTATAGCCTAGCATATATAAGGCCTCATCTTGTACTTGTAATTTATAGTTTTATAATATCACAGACTCATCAAGTCTTTCTTTATGAGTATCGAGGAAGCGGGTTTTGATTTTTTCCATTGCTCTCAGTGCAGACGTATAACCGCATTATGGCTCTTTTTCCGGCGAACACCACTGTTTGCCATTGTACAACTTGTTTTTACGGCGGCGCGGTTGATCCTTACAGCTCCTCCGCCGCTGAAGCCTAAAGCGAAGTTACAATTTTCGGAGAGTAGAACTTGTCAAAACGATCACACGATTAATACGTGGTCGTCGAACGGCCGTCATGCGCTGAAGTCTGGCGTTGTCTCCGCAGCGCCGCCATGCGCCGCTGCGCAGTGCCCGGATCCGCGTGCGGCGTGTGCGCGTGCGCTGCATCACATAGGGCTTATGTCAACACCCATGCTCCAGCCCCAGAATCCAATCCATTGACGGCGCTTTCGTTTCAAGTGTCCAGCGACCCGCTCCACGACCCGAGTTCGCCCGCGTCCCGGTATTGACTTTGCCATGTCAGCTGGTGACTTCCTTACGTTAGCCCATTATTCGTTGATTGAAAATTTGGCGGTGCATTCGACTTATTTTCGATCCTGATTCCATTTCTTTATGCATTTTTCAATTGAATTTGATCATCTTGAGGTGATAAGTTATCATGTCAGATTCATGTGCCCGCAATAGAATGAATTTTCCCGGTGGTCTCGAAGCCATACGTAGTTATCTCAGGTCGCCAGTGTGGCTTTATGTCTCGGTGTGATCTATTCGAGGAAAAAAGTGGACAAAGCCCGATTCTACCTATGCCATTCGGATTGAAAGAGTGCTAATCATTAGATCATCCTTGGTTTAAGTAATACATCTATTCATCCATTGTTGATGAGTTTGGCAACATTGATATTGCTAAGAATTTTGGGACTTACTTATTTTCGGTATGTTGGGCTGGTAGTGCTTTCATGACCCGAGCTCACATGCGGGAACTTCTCCAGTTAGTCGGGAAACGGGTTGCTTGATTTTTATATATCCTGGTAGTGAAATCTATTGGGATCGACTAATTGCATCTGAACCCAGTTCTCTCCAGTGTGACACAGGTGGTTTATGTTCATAGTAAACGAAGGCTATTTAGTTCTTAATGGGGAAGCCGTAGTGGAGTTTGAATCAACCATAAGTCCTTATTCTCCATCGGGATCCTTTACCAGCAGTCTCACAAGCTATTCATAAGTTAGTTGATAATGAACTGTCTTGAGTAGACCCATTTTCTATCAGACCATGGTTATTGCTACCTCGACCAGCATTTAGTAAACTGTTACTCCTGTTTTTCCTTTGTCGGTTCACTTACATGTTGGTATCAGGTAACATGTTTCCAAAGGCGGAGGGAATAATTTCGGATGACATAACAATAAAGTCTCTTCTTATCACATGAGTTCCAGCCAAACGAGTCATTATGTTGAAACACCAGCCACTTTCGTTAAGCGTATTCTTTAGAACACTTCTTTGCTTTGACTTAATTCCCCAGAATTATCGACTATGGACTCCCAATTCCAAGTGCGGGTCTAGCCATCTCTCTCTATAAAGCGGGTCTACAGGATATGGTTAATCAAATTATCTTCCATCTTCCGGTGCATCGACCTTTGCTCTTTCTATGTTCTCAGGTACTTCTCGTGGCTTCTTGATTACGCTTGCTATAATTATATGACTTGTTCTCTGATGTTACCCTTCACCTTCTACTTCTCTCCTTACCATATATCTGCAAAATGGTTCTCCTATGCATGTCTCTCATCTTAGTAATGTCTCACACACATTGCTTGTCTGATATTTACAGTTCCCAAACTTACTCACTAAAATCTCCTTTCGTTGGGCGACTCATTGAACTTGGTTTTCTCACAACCTTCTACTAGTGTGGTTTATGCGGGATTCTCGGGCCAGAGGACAAATCGTTGGGACCTCCCTTAAGGTTGGAAGGTTGTTTAAACTCATCTTTCTTCATTTACCGTCCTCTCGTCTCTCTGCTTCTGCCATCTCAGGACAGAGCACTTCTTCTCTTGCTTTATGGTCATGCATCTATCTCTAGGGTTAAACAACTAGTTTCTAAGGGTTTGTTAGGTTCGGTTTGAAATAAGAGTTTTGATTGTATGCCTTGTCAATTTAGTAAACAAAATTTGGCACACCATTTAATAACGGTGTTTCTCATGCTCTTTCTTCTTTGATCTTATTCATTCTAATGTATGGGGCCCCTCCCATTTCTACTCGGGTGTTACGTTGCTATTTTGTGGATGATTTTTTCCTGATACACATGGATTTATCTCTTCAAAAATCGTTATGAACTTATCAAATATATCGTAAGCTACCAAAATGATTGAAACACGATTTCTAAACCTATCGAGTTTTCGGATCTGATAATGCCCAGAATATAAAACATAGATTTACCTCTATTCTACATCAATTTTGGTATTGTTCCTCATTCCTCTTGTCTTTGGCACTTCTCGACCAAAATAAATGAGTGAGTCTGAAACTTAGATCATATTCTTGATATTGTTCGATTGCTACTCTTATTGCGACTTTCTCCTTCTTAGTTTTGGAAAATTTGCTTTTACTCACAGATTTACACCATCGTCGATGTCCTTCTCCCATTGTTCAAAATCAAACTCCTTATGATATGTTGTTTGGTTCTTCTCCCTCTTATGGCTTACTTTAGAGTCTTTGGATGTGTTTGTTTTGTTCTTCTTCAAGATCATGAAAGAAACAAACTTCAGTCTCGTTCTCGTTTGTGTTGTTTTCTTGGAGTATGGAATTGGTAAAGGTTATAGGTGTTATGATCCCATTGCAAGCGTCTTCGTGTTTCTCGGCATGTGGTATTTTGGGAACACAAAATGTTTTACCAACTACGTGTTCTGTTTCCCTATTCCCTCATCCCGATCCTCTCCCTAACCTTTTTCCTAAGAGTCTCACCTCTGTTTGAATCTCCCCCTTATATGTAGTGTTCCTTCTCTGCCACGTCTAATGAGCTTCCCGCCTGCCGATCATTGACGTGCCCACTATCTTGCCACCCCAGCGTGGATCTGTGGTCTTTCTAACTCTCATGCGCCGTCGTTTCCCATCGGGTAACTCTCTTCCTTCTCACCTTTGCGACTTTTATTGCTTTTTTTGCTCTTGTAGCTCTCCGGGAACCTGGAGCTTTTCGCAGGAGCTTCTTTAACCCTTTATGGTATGACTATGAAAAAAGGTTGGATACTAACATAAGACTGGAACATGGGATCTGGCTGATCTCCCCTCTAGAAAATCTGCTATCGATTGTAAATGGGTTTATAAGATCAGGCTTCGATCGGATGGCCTTTGTTGATCTCCCTGAGAGCTAGCCTTGTTTCGGGGTTTACTCGAGGTATGGGATTGATTATGAAGAGACTTTTGCTCCTCTGGCTCGACTTTCTTCTGTCAGGACTCTTATTGCCATTTCTGTGGCTCACAAATGGCCACTCTTTCAGATGGATGCCAAAAACTCTTTTCTTAATGGTGAACTCTCAGAGGAAGTTTATATAAAGCTTCCTCCTGGTTACTCTCACCCTTCGGGGTTCCTCGCGAAGTATATCGGCTATAGCCCAGGCACTATGGTCTTAAACAAACTCACCGAGCATGGTTTCAATTTCAGTTCTTATCTCTCATCATGGTTTTTCAGGCAGTTCTTTTGATACAACTCTTTTTACAGGCAGTGCAGTCATGGTATTACTATTCTCCCTCTTGTATGTCGATGATATGATTAATACAATTGATGATATACGGAATCGGGATCACAAGCACTTTTTAGTAGTCAGGCACAAATGAAAGATCTCGGCCCTCTTAATTGCTCTTGGTGAGTTTCTTCTTAACGAAATGGATTATTATCTTACTTAGGCCAGTATCTTCATCGATTTCTCGAGCCCCGATTATCGGCACGATAGCAAGATAATTCGACACACTATTAAGTATAATTGTCGCCTCGAGATTCTCATGATGACGAATCACTATTTGATGCTACTCTCTATAGACAGCTTGTTGGGAGTCTAATCTATCTCACTATTACTTGCCTGTCTTCCTGCTCACGGTTCATGCTTAGTCGATCAGTTTATAGGCGCCCTTAGATCTTCTCATTATGCGTTGTTGCCAGTTCTTGATATCAAAGGCCTTATATTTGATGGTTTCATTTTCTTCCCATTAAGTAACTCTTGAGCATATTCGGATGCATATTGGTAATTGATCCATTGATCGTCGATCTACTATAGAATATTGTTTTCTTAGGTGATTCTCTTATCGCTTGGGCAAAGAAACCAAATAGTGATTTCTTGTTCATCAGAGCGGGAATATAGGCATTATTAAGCTACTCTGGCGAGACTTGTTGATTGTGGTTACTGAGGATCTTGGTGTTAATTTGTTTCACTCTGGCTAAACTTCTTGTGATAATCGAAAAGTGCTCATTCAAGTGTCATAATGATGTTTCCATGAATGTGCCTAAATATATTGAGATTGATTGTCAGCTTCATTCGTCGTCATACCTTGGTCACGCTCCTTGCTTGGTCTGTTTCTCTCGGGACTAGTTAGTGAAATATATTCACACACCGCTTCCTCCAGAGCTTTTGATTTTTAGCTTCAAACTCGAGAATGGTTTCTCTTAAACCACCCATAGGTTTGAGGGATGTTAGATTATTATATTGTTAGATTATTATATATGGCAAGTTAGATTTATTATGTATGGTGGTTTGTATATTTTCCTTTCTTAGGGTTGTATAGCCTAGCCTATATAAGACCTCCTCTTGTACTTATAATTTACAATTTTATAATATACAAAGACTCATCAAGTCTTTCTTCATATATATATATATATGAATTAATAATGTTGAAATATTTGATTATTAAAAATGGAAAAATGGGTTGAGTTCAATAATACCTGCCAGTGAGTGGAGCCACGAAAAAACAAAAGTCTCCAAAAGGAAAGAGAAAAGCACAAGAAGAGGGCTGAATGAGACTGCAAATACAGGACCCCTTGTGTGAATGGCCCATGTTGTCACATAATTTGATAGCCCTGCTACCCCAATGCCCTGCACCACTTCTCCATATCATAATTTTTTTGTATATAATTTGTTATAAAAATATTTCAAAATAATTAATTAAATAAAAAATAAATGTATTTTAGAAATTATTTAATCACTATAAAAATAAATTAGTAAAACAAATTTGAGGAATGATGTGAAAATTTTTCTAATTTTAAAATTTTATTTTTCATTTTTCCTTATTTTTCTTTAAGTTATATTTGGTTCCTTAAAAAAATTGAGGAAGAGCTAATGAAGTATGACTCATTGGTTAAAGGGCTGGGTGGGGGACAGGGAAGAACTAGATTGATGTGTTGTTTGTTTTTTTGGCTTTTTTCTGAAAGCTAAATTGCTTTTAGTATGTTTGTTTTATTTTCATGTTGTGCGGAAATTTAAAATATTTTGGATGAAAAAGCCAATCGGAAAAGTCATTTTCCAAAATGGAGGCTGCAGCTTGCTGTGAGGAGGAGAAATTTATCAGCTCGTATCTGCAAATGTTAAAAGCAAAACGAGCTTATCTTATCTTCTTAAGTCTTTATTTAGCATTAAACTAAAAAAAGTTATATTCAACATTAAGTAAAAAAAACAAACGCCATGTGAGTCTCCATGTAAACATAATACTACAATAATGTAAAATGAATAAATGTTAAAAAAAAGAAAAAAACTGAAGAAAAAATAAATTTAAAATTAATAAAGTACTTTTATGTACTTGTTTAAATTCATTTTGAGCCAATAAGACTTAACCCAGAGCTCAAGTGGGCATAAAAAAGGGAGGAATCTAGGGTTTGGGTCTCAATAAGGTCAAATTTGTGAGGAATTACTATGATGTAATGTAAAGTGATTAGATATAAAAAAAAGAAAGATCATTTTGATGTTTTTCGGTTTTACATAGACAGTAATTTGTTTAAAAATATATCAGTTTATTAAATTATTATTGTTTGTAATAAAGTAAAATAGGAAAATCATTTTCTTTTAATTCTCAAAAAATTCAAGGAAAAGAGGAAAACACAAAGTGAAAAAAATTTAAAATCAATTGATTATTTTATATATTACTTTTTTATTTTTAAATTCTTTTTTATATATAGATGAAGTTAATTAAAGGTTTATGATTTTTTAATTAATTTGAAGTATATTTAATTTTTTTTTCATTTTTTAATAACCAAACATGGAAAAAAAATTTTTTCCCTTCTTTGATATGTATTTTCTTAAGCCAAACACAGTGATAAAAATTATTTTCCTTTTGGCTTTTGAAAATTTCAAGCTAAAACACAAGTAAAACACTTTAAAAATAAAAAATAAATTGAAAATCCAACAAAATTATATATAAAAATTTTCACATTTTTTTATTATTTTATATATGGATGAAATTAATTAAAGTTCTATAATTTTTTAATTGATTTGAGTACAATTAATTTTTTTATTTTCTAATAATCAAACATTAAAAAAATGATTTTTTTAAACATCTATTCACTATGTATATTACATTGTAGCTTGTTCTTACTAAGTTCAAGGGATCTCTCCTATGCTTCTACTACAAATTTTTTTTTTTTAATATTCTTTTCCTTTTTTTAACTATATTTTTCTAGGCAAACATGATGATAAGAATTATGATTTACTTTCATACCCCAAGAAGTAAAGTAAGCAAGACAGAGGCCTGACTGAAATGAAGCTTCCAAGAAGAGGATGAGACCACAAAGGCTGAAATAAGGGTTGCTTGGAAGGTTCCAAAGATGACCAGCAATGCCGTTAATGATATTTCAGCTGGATACATCTTAATCACATGTTTCTGCAATATCAAATGACACTTCAATTTCTAATTCTATATATTTTTCTTTTTATTTGAAAAGAAAAAAGCAACTACTCAGTTGTATTGAGCCTCTAGTTAAAAATGCCTAAGAGTGAACAAATCAATATACATAAAATTTACTTAAAATGATTTGTATAAGTAATCTAATTTTCATATATTTCTATTTGTCTATCATGCCTACCTCAAGTGGTAAGGTGTTCAACGTTTAAATAGGTAAAGGTATAGGATGGAGAGAGGTCTTGAGTTGAGTCGTGGAGCACAGTTCTCGATATTTATTAAAAAATGTTTGCATTTGTAAAATAAAAACTACTATTATATTTTAGTTTATGTCAAATTAATAGGGTTGCAACTTCATCTAGTTGGATTAATGGTTGACACAAGGCGTTATATCAAATCAACCAAAATTTGTATTTTGGTTTTTTTGAAATATTATCTTTATTTTTTTGGGATATTATTTTTATTTCCTATTATTGTTTTAGGAGTATTATTTTCTTTCTTATTATTGTTTTGGAATATTATTTTATTTACTATTATACCCATATTATGTCTAGGATATAAATAGATGCGTTTTAGAGTTTGTTTTAGGGACTTTGCAATTTTTATCAATTTATCAATAAAAATCAAAGCTTTTGCTTTATTTTGTTCTTTGGATTGAAAATTGGTCTTTGGATTGAAACTTGTTATTTTTGTTGATCAATCATGTGTTGATTAATCGCGCTACACGCTGCATTAAGTGGTATCAGAGCGGGTTTCTCCCAATCGATGACTAATGCTGGTGCTAGTGATGACAACCAATCCTAAGACGGTGATTGGGGATTGCAGACTGTTTGGAGATCGATTAACAAACAACAACAATCAATCCAAAATTTAACTCAGCAATTGGAAACAATACAACCCCAATTGTAGGCTTTATTGAGGATCAATGGACAAGGGCGTAGGAATGACAATGAGGAACAAGGAGGGAGGAATTATTGCTGAGACCCACTTTAATTATGATGTGTTCCCAGCGAAATTGAAGAAGGCTAACCATAGGATTTGGTGACACTTAAGATGAGGATGCCGACTTTGGTGAATTTGCGAATCCATGTGATAGACAAAGAGGAGGAAGGCATTAGCAACCAAACTACAGAGGAGACGATGGATATAAACTAAAGGTAGATATCCCTAACTTTAGTGGTGATCTTGATATTGAGGTGGTTTTAGATTGGTTGATTGAGGTAGATAGGTTCTTTGAATATACCGAGTTTCTTGAGGATAGAAAGGTTAAATTTGTTGCTTATAGGTTAAAAGGGAGAGCATCGATGCTTGTGGGATAGATTGAGAGATGAGGATGAAGGGCGTGGTGAGGTTCAAACATAGGCGTAGAATGGCTTAATTATTATAAATTTAGATTTTTTTCCTCTAAACTATGAACAATATATTTTTTAAGCTTATCAGAGATATACACATGGTAACAAGAGGGTGAATGACTATATTGCTGAATTTTTGAAATTGACAGAGAGGACTCAATTACTAGAAAGTGAGAACCAACCCAAGGCTTTACAAGCGAAGGGAAGGAACTTTCTAATTATTGTTCATGATCCATCCTCACTTATGGGTGAGTGTAAGGAGATCCGAGAAGTGCATTTGATGGTTGTGAAGGGAGAAGTAGAAAGTAGAGATTTAGCCCAGGGGCTCGGAGTTATGGAGGTCTGAGCTTTGTTGGAGAAGTTTAATCGATCTAACGATAAAGAGTTACCTCATATGTGTACGTAAAACATCATATATGATCCAATTCCAAGGTTTTTCCTAATGTGCCTCACATTATAGGATTGAGTTCCAAGAAGAATCAAAATATTAAGCGAGTAGGTAGAAGAGGTTATGCTAAGGGGCATATTCGAAGAAGTAAGAGCACATAAAAGGATACTAACTTTGTCGACCCCCTAAGAAAGATAGTTAAGGATGCATGTTGATAATAAGGCGATTAATAAATTACTGGTTGATATAGATTTCTTATACCAAGGTTGGCTGACAGTTTGATCAACTAAGTGGTTACGCAGTTTAGCAAAGATTGACTTGAGATGACTATCATCAAATCAGAACTGCTAGATGATGGGTGAAAGACAACATTCCAAGACAAGTGATATCCATAGCAAAGCCTTCAACAAAGAAGTTATGACTGGTCATATTGTTAAGAAGATCAACAACAATGTTATGTGTTAATTTACCACGTTGGATGTGGATTTCGAAGATTCTCAACAAGATACATCTTATCTTAATCGTCATATGAGTTCCTGATATCTGGCAACTCGGCACCAGCTCTGCAGCTATAAAGGTCAAGGAAATACACAAACTACATAACATCACACTCAAACCAATTTTTATTTGTTTAAACTCATCAATATAAAAATTACACACTCAAAATAGGGTAATCGCTTAAAAGTGACAAAAGCAAAAAATTGTAAATCTGAACCTTTTCTAAACCCAAAAAAGGAAGGATATTTACATCATTTTGACAAATTTATCCCTCTAACCACCATACAAACCTGACTTGGACCCCTTTAAGTTTGAAATAAATATAACTGCACAATGGTTAAGTTTTAAAATAAATAGCTACTCAGATCAAGCATAATCCCATAATTGCCCTCTCAAGTTTGTTCTAAATATAACTAATAAATATTAAGTCCAACATGTATAGAAGTCAGAGTTAGAAACCTGACTCGCACTCTTCAAGTTTGTTTCAAAATGCTAACTTAATTGGTTAAGTTTACATGTATAGAAAGGGGTTAGATTTGCAATAATATTTTTCGTTTTAACACATTAAGGTAATTTTGTCTAAAGTGGGATATTTTAAGGTTATAAAAGTATATATGGGTTAGCTTAAAATAATTTTGTTTTAACCCTTTAAACCCATTCCTCTTTAAAATACTTAAATTTCTAAGTAATTTTTATTTATATTTGATTTTCATTGAATTTTTTTATTAAACAATTAAACTTAAATTATTTTCTTTAGTTTTTTTTCTTTCCTTAGTATTTTCTGATAACCAAACACAACTAAATTTTTATTATCAACTAAACATGAAAAATAATTTTTCTTGCATTTTTCTTTCTATTAATTTTGAAACCAAACACAACCTTAGTTTTTTTGCCTTCCCTCCCCTCAACTTATTTTCTAGGTCTACCATTACTTTTCCTAGTACTTCCCGGGTCCCGTTACATATTGAAAAAAAAATTAAGTCATATTTGATTAACCAACTAAGCATAAAAATTAATGTTAGAGTTAGCACCTCGAATTCTTAATGAAGGCCCACAGCCCATTATTTAGAGACATATGTCTCAATTTACGATTTGGAATACAAATATCTTATGTATTTTTTTTAGGGTCTTGGGGCTCTATAAATTTATAGCCACTATACTCCAATCTTGTACCTTATTTTCCATAATAGTAGATTTTTCTCATCCTTTGCCTATGGTTTTGCCTTACTAGGTTTTCCATGTAAATCTACGTGTTCATCTTTTTCGTTGTTCTTTTTCTTTATTGACTATTTGTTTGTTTTAGTTTAACAGTCCAGGTCAGCATCATGTTTGATCTCGACAATGACAAACACTACAATGATATCCCAAATCGGTTGGATTGAAGCACTAGATTTTCATTATGGCAGGTCAAGATGCGTGCTATCCTTGGTCAAATGGATTCTGACGACATCATTGCACTTGATATGATGCCTCACTGTGGGATGCTGAGGAGAAACAACGTAAAGACCGAAAAACCCTATCTCATATTCAACTTCACCTATCAAATCAAATTCTACAAGACGTTTTGAAGGAAAAAATTGTTGTTGCATTATGGATGAAGTTAGAGAAGTTATGCGTGACGAAAAGCATACCAAGTAAGTTGCACTTGAAGTAGTGATTATATTCTCATCATATGTCAAAAGGTATGTCTTTAGAAGATCATTTAACTACCTTTAAGGAGATCATCTCTGATTTAGAAACCATGGAGGTTAAGTATGATGAAGAAGATTTAGGGTTGATTTTATCGTGTTCGTTACCCCCTTCTTATTCGAGTTTCATGAATACTATTTCGTATAGTTGTGAAATCCTTACTTTTGATGAAGTATATGATGCCTTATTTTCAAATGAGAAGATGAAACATCTTGTGGTAAGATCTAAGGCTCAATTAGAGGGCTTTGTTGTTCAAGGGAGACACATAAGAAGAATTTTGGTGGTGTTGTGGGAGACAAAACCCGCAACTATCAAGAAAAGGATTACATCATATCCGAATGTTATAAGTTGCAAATAAGAATAAGAGAGCTTCTGAACGTATTGGGAAGCAATAAGAAAATTCAGTAATGGCACAGGAATATAATTATAATAATGGAGACCTCTTGTTTGCTTCCGATGGCAGTAACTTAAACTTTGGTGAGATTGATTTTGATTCAAAGCAAAGAAATCATATGTCTAGTGCCAAACTGAGTGCCACATAACCAACATAAAATGATATAAGAATAATTTATCCCAGATTTGTTTATTATTATTGTTCAACAATTAAGCCAATGTTTCCTATAATATTTAAACTTTGAGAACTATTAAAATATTGGCAGATAATAGAAGTTCAGAGATGTTAGAAGATTCGTTCGTGAGATCACAGCTAAATATTGTTAACAATAATATGAGGTCCAATCAATCAATCATTTGAGTTATTAAAGCCAGATATCACATACAAGAGGTCTTCAACACATCCATGAGATCCCAAAACCTCGATTTTGTTATCCATTCACGCCCAAAACATGTTTTCTCGGATGAAAATCAAATACAACAATGTTATATGGATCAAGTTCTCACAAATGATTTGATATGTCAGAAACGAATTGCAGTGACATTGTCCATAGCTTGAGATAAAGTAACCCTACACATTGACATTACAACATTTAAACAAGAGAAAATAAAGCTTGTAACGCTTCTAGATAAGGAAATAAATACTCGATATCATTCAACTTGGCCCTTTTAAACTTTTTTTCGTTCATCGTCGCCTATACGCTTGTTCCGTAACTCAAATATGACTTAACCAACGTAAGTGAACAGATTGGACAAATCCATGCCTAATGTCAACACTGTCACCTACACTAACAAATTATGCCAATCGCATAAGACACGTTAGTGACGCTAGATCGCCCGTTTTCCATTGCTCACCACATCAAGTCATATTTGTTTCACAGAATAAAACATTAAGGGCTAACATTGAACCCAAAAAAGTTTAAGGGCCAAGATAGACTTATGGCCAAACATTATGGACATTTTTGTACATTATCCAAAAGGCTCTATTTGGGTCTTGAAAAGTTTCACAAAATTAAGTCACTAAGCATTGTATTTTTTTTAAGTGTTGGTAATTGTTAATTTTACTTCCTTTCAAACGCACAAAATAATATTATTAGGCACTGCATGCTAAAAAAATTAGTATTTCCAAATTAATATTGTACCTAAAATCAAACTTTTAACCAAAAAGAAAAGTAGGTTCTCTAATTCCTTTAACAATTGCCTATAATCTAAGTGAATAATGTCACAATAAAAAAAAAAAAGAATAAATTGAAAGCCGAATAAATTAACTATAGAAATTTAAAAAAAAAAAAACCTGAGCTTGACTAGAAATTGAAAAGAAAAATGCTGAAATTGCTAGAGTGCTAAATTGTCATGTTGATCTTTGATTGATTCTCCGGTATTGTTGATTATTGTTAATTGTTCTTGATCCTATGAAATCCCTCGCCTTTTATAGAAATCATCACTGAATTATTGCTCATATTCTCCATGACTGATACTTGTTTCCTTAATTTTCTCATCTTTCCACATTCCCATTTTCTCTACCCATTTCCTGTTTGACTTCATTTCCATAAATCTTGTCTTAATTTTATAGCTTAGGCTTTAAAACTTAATTTCATAAATGTGTTTTACCACATCATTAATAGTAACTATTTTTTAAAACAATTTTTTCTTTTGGTTTTCGGAATAAAAAATTAAGAAAACACAATTCATAATTAAAAAGAAAAACCAATTTTTTTCTTCCTCCATTTCAGATAATATCTTTTAAAAAGTAATGTAGATATAGAGAATATCAAATTTACTTAACTTGCAAATAATCCTAAAAGGAATGCATAGATAGAATCTTGAACGTGATTGGAGGTCGCTTAGTCCTGCAAGAAAACGGTAGAATATGAGAGATAGTTGAGTAATTTTTCTTTAAAATAAAATATTTATACTCCATAAAAATTATTTCTAGAACCCTTTAAATTATTTAAGAAAACTATTTCAAAGGAAAATTATCAAAACAATTTTAAAAATAAAAATATAATTTTTAAGTAATTACATTATGACATTTGTTTATGGGCTTGGGCTGAAAATTTTTTAAGACTATTTAGTTCTCAGGAAATGATAAAGAAAAATGCAAAGGAAAGAACATAGAAAGAAAAGAAAAATGAAGGAAAATAAAAATGCTTAAATCTCACGTGTTATTTGTTAACCTGTAAGGGTCAATCGATCGATAGGTTACTAATGGTTAACCGATGACCATGTTATTTGGACAAACAACTAGTTGAGCTGTCTAGGTCAATCGATCGATAGGTTGGTCCAAGAGGTTGACCGTTCACCGACTGACAGAACCGATCGAGTGTAATTCGCTCATTTGCGCTCCAAAAAGTTGTTTTTCATTTTTTGAACCCAGAGAGCAAACAGCGAACCGACGAAAGAACGGGTCATCTCAACGGTTTGCAGTGCATTAAATGCACAACAACTAGTTTATTAATGGAATTGATTGACTAATTGGGTATAGAATGCTACACGAGATTTAACCCCTATAAATCCTTAATCGTGATCATTACGCAGATATATTATATTAAACTCAACCGTTATTTATCTCGCCATTAATTCTCTTAATCTCATTTCTGCATCAATTCTCATTTGCATATCGTAGAGTGAACATTGATTTACCATAACTGAGCTATTTGGCTCAATCGGTATTAGAAAGTGTCATTGTGGTTAGGAGTGAAAGTCAAGTATGCATAGTTTGAAGGATTTGTGAAATGCCAATTGGAGCTAAAACCAGCCAGAAAAGTTAGTTTCTACGGAACAACTGAACCTCATCTATCGGGGCGCTGGCGAGGTTACTAAAGCATGTAATCAACCATTATAATCTATGGTTTGATCACTACTATACATATATATTCATTTACGATTTGTAGTTAAATTTGTAGATTTCTTATTGATTTAATAATTTTTTTGAGAAACCATCAACAGAACTTTCAAGTTAATTATAAGTCATATTCAACTTTTCATTATTTTTACTTACTACATAAAATAAAATTTATTTGTTTTAAATCATCAAGATAAAAAATTAAATAATCTAAGAATACATGTTTTAAGAATTACAGATAACAATTTTCTATAAAAAAATATTTATTAGACAACCAAACATAAAAAAATAATTTTCTTTAACATTGTTCCTTAATACTTTCCAAGAACAAGACACAACCTAGAAGTCCAACATCTTTGAGATAACTCTCACATTTCAGCGACTAGATATGCAGTTTGCTGGCCTTTGCAAAAGAAAGAAAATGAGAAGGGAAAACTATGTTGAGAGGTTCATTCTTAATTTATTTAAAACTACGATCAAAAGACCAAACCAAGACTACGTCTCATTAAAACATTAACAAACGATAAAATATTTGATAAGTCGCCTAATAAACCTTAGCGCTTAGGTACAGTGTATTTAACGTATGATAGTGCGAAAGGTTTCTTTGAGAATAAATCTTAGGTTTGTTAGGCAGCACATAAAATATTTTGTCTTTTTTATCGAATATTTTACAGGGTTTAGTATTTGATAATTTTTCAAATAAATTGAAATGGACACCCCATAAGATAGTTTTCTCATATGTGAACTCTTTTGCTTGGGGTCAATGGGCTTTGGTTCAATGGTAAAGGCTTGGGCAGGGAACATGGAAGAATCAGGTTCAAATTTTCATGAGAATAGAATATTATAATGTTGTAATGCTAAGTGAATTGATGTAAAAGAAGCCCAGGAGCCTTTGGTTGTTTTTTAGAAAGCGTATTGAGCGTTTTTGAAAGCGTAGAGAACATTATTTTGGTGTTTTTAAGCTGTTCTTGTTATATAATTTAGTATTTTACATGTTTTTATGTTTTTAAAGTACAAAGTTAAAAATCAAACATATTCTTTGTTTAAAAAAATGCAGGCATTTGGTTTCAGCTTGGGGATAATGGGTCCCACCTGTGTTCCATTGCCGACAGTTTTCTAAAGTCAACTTCATGAAGTAAGGAGGATAGAAAACACCATCTACCATGATTTTCACAGCATTCAATTTCGGACCAACTATGTCTTGAGGTTACCATTTTGATTTATTTAAAATTTAGGACTAAAAAAGCACTTGAAATCAGATTATGTTCGATATTTGATAAAAGTGCAACGAATGCTAAGTCACGAGATGTTATTTAACACATATGATAGTATCAAAGGTTTCTGCGAGGAGTTGTGCAGGTTAGGTGGGCCTTTATAAAATATTTTCACGCTTTATCGAATTTTTTAAATTATGGACATGGCATTGAATTTAAGTATTTTGGTCATAATTTTTCAAATAAATTGAAATGGATATTGATGAATATATTTTATACTTATTTTATCCCCATGTTTTTGTGTTGTTTTTTTATATAAATAAGTATTATAATACTCTAAATGTTCATCTTTATAATTAGGTCAACCATTGAATGCGTATGAGCGGAAGTGGGCATGAAACAAAGCGAGGAAAGAGCAAAGTGCGGTTTAGACAGACAATGTATGCCGCAACGACAGGCTATATGCAATGCCATGGAAACAAAATTTGGAACATAAGTACTATTATGCCGCGACATCGGCTGTTGGATGCCCGCAACACCATCATTCCGCCTTACCGTGTAATTTAATTTATGGAGTATTGGCTCTATATAGCTACAATCTTGCGACATTGAGTTATATGCGACATCATTAGTTTACAAATTGCGATTTCTACCCATTTTGGGGCGAATTTCAGCTCTTATATAAACACTTATTTCTTTATTTTTAGAGAAAAGGAGGGTGACCGACATATAATAGGAGAGGAATAAGTCCCTAAGGTACAACTCTTTGGGAAGGAGAAAGATTGAAGAAGGAGGAGATTTTCTTATGTTTTTCTTCTCTTCTTTGGTTGTATTTCTTCTCATGATGTCTTTATTTTATTTTCTAGGGTTTTTAGTCTTAGTTTGTTTATGATTCATGTATTTGAACATTGTTTTTATATATATTTGATATTTGGAGCACATTTCTATTAAATGCCTTATTTTATTAACCCCATGTTGTTGATCGTTCTGTACTTAATTAGCGTATTTGTGGTTGATTCAAGATACGAGAAGTGAGAGTTGAATTAGGCATGTTTAGGGCATACGCATTTCATAATTGACAAGAAGTGTGGGTTTGTATGAGTAAATAGGGCTTCCAGTTTAATATTACTTCTTGGGAACTTTGGGGTTGAGTAGAGATGCAAAAAGCACAGGATTACATGGGTAGAATGTGGGTTATTGAGAGATATTCGCGTAATGCGATAGTGAGACTTACAATTAATAAATGTTTAGTTAGTCATTTGGGAATTAAATTGGATCATGATGCATAAAATTAACGAATGAAGTGCGAACCCTAGGTTTTCCATATTTCATTTCACCTATTTCCTTATTAGTTTAAATTTCATTTTATTAGTTGTTTTCATTTTACTTTCATCATATACTCTCATCCCAGATAAAATTAGGATTATCGATTTAGTCTTAGTAACCTAATCGCAGTGAGCGATCTCTTACTTTGCACTTTACCACTTGAATCGGCCGCGTGTGCTTGCGCATATAAGCGAGTATTATTTTACCACGTATTCACGCTACCGTCGCCCAGTAAGATAGTTTTATATGTGAAGCCCAGTTTCGTTTAGAGTATGAGAAGCGGCTCAGTGGTAAAGGGTAGAGATGAGCACATGGAAGAAGCCCAGGTTTGATTCGTAGGGAATAAAATGTTGTACTTGTGTCTGAAAGTGAATAAATGTAAGCAAAGAAAAAAATAGGACTTGTTTGACTCTTGTTTAAAAGCTGTTTTTAAGAGCAGTTTTTTGGCAGTAGTGTTGTGTTGTATGACTTTAATGTTTTTTGTGTTTTTCAACACAAAAGATAGGAATTAAATGTGTTATCATTGAACCAAACAAGCCCTAGTTTCACTTAAGGATAATGGGTCCCACCGCAATAATTTCCCATTTCTTGATTTCAAAAAACTTGCAAATCGTATCCTTCTGAATCTGAATGATGCTGAAAGTTTTTCTAAAGCCAAGCATCATGAAACAAAAACAGAAAACACCATCTGCCATGATTTTTCAACTTCAAGATCTGATTTCTATTGAAGAACTCGAAGGTATAAATAAATAACGTATTAAATAAAATTATGAAGAACTGAAAGGAAAGTAAATTAATAGATCAAAGATGAAGCGATGACTTACTTCTCCAGAAAGAAGGCGAGGGAGGGACGAGAATGGTGGTGCCGCAAACCCACAGAACAAAGGAATTGGCGCCGGAGGAGACAACAGATCGGAGGAAAACTAAGAATATAGCAACGCAGAGTTGGTTTAGAGAGAGGAAGAGGTATGGTTTGCTCACATGGAAAGCTGCCTCTACCTTTCTCATCATCGTCTCCATTGTCTACTGCTTCTTCTTCATCTTCATCTTCCTCCCTCTGCAAATGGGGCGTGACTTCACAGAGAACACATTTATATGTTCTCTCACTGTGGGATGATTCCAATTTCAATAAGTTTGATAAACATCAATTCATGACTACTAAATATTTTTTATTTAAAAATATGAAAATTATTAACTGGGTGTCGCATGGGAGGTATTTAAAAGCTAAATTGTTAAAAACAATTTAATAACATGAAAACAGGTATGCTGTAAAAAAAAAAAAAAAAAAAAGGTCATATTAAGAAAATAAAATAAGTAGGAAAGTTTAGACACACATGCAGTCAGTAGACAAACTACTAAAAGAAAAAAAAATGACAAAACCAAACATAGGAAATATGGTTGAATGCAATCTGCTACTATATTATCATTTCCCAATTGTAACGTAGTTTGATTCACAAGATTAAAATATTTATATTAAATGATATTTTAAAAATCGGATGATGGCAGGCAAAAAAAGTCATTTGGTTCGCGGTTGATGGTTGAATGATGATGTAACAAAAATATGATTTATATCTTATTAAAATAAAAAATAGTACTAAAATTAAAATTAATAATAATATTTATTTCTTTATTTGTATAAATATTTAATATTTTAAAATTTATTGGAATAAATATATATAATATCATTGAAAATAGGAAAAATGATTTAAATTTAAAATATTTAATTTACGAATAATAATATCACAAATAAAAATTATAATATCTATTATCATTTTATATAAATATTTTAATATTTAAAGTACATTAAATAAAATATCAAATATTAAAATGGAAAACAGGAATATATTACATGTTTCAACGATAAAACCAAAGCATAGACATAAACCAATGGTCTTTGTAGGTAAATCAGATCCAACATCCTGGATCAGTCTCTTGTGGTATTGTTAGAGTTTTATAAAATTTTATTTCAGGTATAATACAATCTTTGTCCCACATCGATTGGGAATAAAGTAAAAGAGTCCTTTATATTGTTGTTATTCAAGACCCTCAACAAACCAATGCTTTGACCTGCGATATTTTTTTAAGCCAATCAGCCCATACACTGGGAAGGCAATTTTTAGTTGGTTTTGAACCGCTCGTTCATCCGGTTTGGTTTTGGTGGTTGAACCACTGGTTCTTGGATGGTTTGATTGGCAAACTGGCTCATAAGGGTGGACCGGGCGGAAAAGCGATCGTCGATAAATCGGCCATTAGGGCCGGCGGTCACTAATTTTAAAGGAAACGTCAAGCCTTTCCAGTAATATGGCGGGGCTTTAACTCTTCGATCTCGATTTCTTCCATTGTTGAAAAATATGGATGGATGGAGAAAAGAAAGCAGCTTTAATATCATTTTTATAATAAACTCTTGAAAATACAAAAGAACTCATATTCTCTTAAAAATAGAATAAGAGAACACAAGAAAACTCAAACAAGTTCTTGGGACTTTTGTCCAAAATTTGTATTTCCTCTCATTCTCTCGAAATCTTTAAGAATTTGAATGAAAATAGTCTTAGGATTGATAAAGTTTTTCCACTTTTCTGCATAAGATTTTAAAATAAGAAAAGTTACGCTTATAAAACACTATTGGGATTGAAAAATGTGGTTTCAAAGAAAAGAAGACTCTTTGTTTTCCTTAACCTCTTAAGATTGTAACATTCTAATGTAAACTTTAATACGGAAATTAACACACAATATTTCAGATCATCGAATTCAAACTCATCTCTGATAATAATAATAAAATAAAAAATAAGCAATATAGATTGCATCTGGATTTGAGAACACGCGGCCATGAGATTTCCACTTCAACTTATAGATCTTAAATCCTTGATCTCTTTTACCGCCGGTTTATAGATCTTAAATCCTTGATCTCTTCTTCTCCTTATCAAACTTTGATATCTGAAATTGTTTTAATAATTGATGGAAGAGTGCTCTAACCGCATATGAAGGGTTTTACATATATAAGCTTTATTGATAGGAGAAGAGGGCCCGAATACACGTTCAAAAACCGTTATAAGCGTGTAATTCGAATAGCGTTCATATAATAAATTATATTTATTATAATAGCAGATTCTTATAATAATTATATTTATTATAAATAACACGTTCATATAATAAATTATATTTATTATAAATAACCGTTCTTATAATAAATTCTATTTATTATAATTTACCCCTCCATCAGAGGTAAATATCTTTAAAGCAGGTTTAAAGATATTAGGTATTCTTTAATTGTGGCTAAATACTAGGTTAGTGGGCCACCCACTTAATTTTAATGTGGAAATAACATTCTCACTTGGCCCACTAAACCGATTATGAAAACTATACGTGATCACGATTTCCAATAAACTAAATGATACGTCCCGAAATCATATACCATATCTTGAATCGGTTTAGATCATAAATCACGAGTCATGTGGTCACATGATCATAATGTCATGTTTCCTTCCATACCTGCGCATCAATAACATATAACCCCGAGTCCATAATGCCGACCTTTATATAATTTATCTTGTCGGGACAATTCTTGTTTATCAAACAATAAAACGTGCACTCATAATTGAAAACAAGAATAAACAGAAACAATTTTAATGCGCAAATTGTCAATTACATAACCACCATTCATTATGGATTACTCAAAAGGTCCATCCTCATAACATGTTCTAAATATGCCTATGGAGGTATAATCCTTTAGTTAATGGATCAGCAACCATAAGTGTGGTCATAATATTTTCAATTGACACTTGTTATTGTTTGGACTCTGTCTTTAACAACTAAATACTTTAAATCCATGTGTTTAGATCCACTAGAAAATTTGCCATTCTTAGAAAGAAAACGATTTGCGGTGTTATCACTGATATATTCTCAAGGGTTTAGCAATGAGTCGACAACACCAAGCCACGAGACAAAATTCCGCAACCATAAAGCACTTGACTTGAAAGCTTGAAGCAAAGCAACAGGCTTCGAGCACCATCGTGGATGAAGCGATGGTGATTGTTTTTCACTCTTACTAAAAGATTGCCCCATTTGCTAGCATAAAGAAAAATCCACGAAGTTGACTTTAAGCTATGAGACAACCACCATATCGAGTCGGTAATATGGCCTTACAATTGTTCAGATCTTTTATGTGAAGCGTATAATCCTTTGTCCCTTGTAAAGTACCTCATCACTTTCTTTGCGACTTTCCGGTGTTCGAATCTGGATCACTTTGGTATCTCACAACATACCTACCATGAAAGTGATATCCGGTCTTGTACATGTTTGAGCGTACATCAAACTCCCACGGTGATGCATAAGGAATTTTCTTCATTTGCTCCTTTCCATGTTATTCCTTGAGCGCGCATTTTACTTAATTTGTCATAACTTCAATATAGGTGTCTTGAATGTATGACATATTAAATCTCTGCAAACACGATCAATATATCCTTCACGAGATATTACTCCTCGAGATCGATCCTAAAGATCTCTCGATGCCAATAACATAGTTTTCATATATCAACGATTGAAAGTTTTTTTAGAGAGATATTCCTTGGTTTCACCTAATAAACCAAGATCAACGCTATGAAAGCAAAATATCATCCACATACGAGTATGAAATATAAACTTGCTCCACTAACTTTGGATATATACAACGATCAACAATGTTCTCTTTAGATGAAGATGTAATGTGTGTGAAGCAGTATACATTTAATGCAGGAGAAAACTTGTTTAAGACCCAGTAAATGGTTCTTTAATTTGAAAACTAGGTGTTCATTTCCTTTCTTTGTGAACCCTTCGGGTTGTTCCCATGTAGATATCTTCATCCAAATTCCCATTTAAGAATACGGTTTTTCACATCCATTTTGATGTAACAAATCAAAATGAGCTACAAGGTGCCATGATGATTCTAAGCGAATCTTTCTTGGGCCCGGGAGAATGTATCTTGTAATCAATACCTTGACACGGTGGGAAACCTTTGGCCACAAGTCGGCCTTAAATCGTTCGATATTGCCTTTAGCGTCGCTTTGTCTTAAAGACCCATTCACAGTAGACGGGTTTACAACTATCAGCAGTGATGAGATCAAAAACAGATTATGGGCCATAGATTTCAACTCTTCATTCATAGCTTCCACCTCCATTTACTAGAATCATCAATTTCCATGGCTTGTGAAAAGCGAAACGGATCCTTCCTTATCTGATATCAAAAAAATCGGATTCTATAGCCAAATACACCACATAATCATACGTATTAGCGGTCTCTTTCTCTTTGAGATCTCCTCGAGGTCTTGAGTTGGTGGCTCACAGCATTTTCAATGTGATATTTTCTAGTGGTAATGAACCAACTCTATTATGTTGCTCATTCTCCTCAACTTGTTGAACAGGTTGAGGGACAATAATTTCTTGAGGTAAAAAGAGTGGTGGGATATCCACTCTTATTTCTTCAACATCTACCTTTCTTGGTTCATTACTCCCACTAATTTCACTCTAAGAATCGTAATACTGGCTTCAACTATTCTCAAGACCGTGGAGCAGTAACACAAAACTTATACCCTTTCGATGATCCGATAGCCAATGAAATAACCCGTGACATTGTTCCTCAACTCAAGTCTTTCCTCATGTGGGTTATAGGATTCGCTCCGTCAAAGAACCCTATGGTGTATGTATATGTCTCAAGTTAAAGCCCCTACTACAAATTCATAACCTCGAAAGGGGAGTTTTTGGAACCGCTCTTACTAGGAACTCGTCTTTCAAGATATACATTGCGCCTTTAAGGTCACCCCTACAATGAAATAGGTAATAAGAGTAACTCATCATACTCCTAACCATTTCCATTAATGTATGATTACGCCTCTTCAAAGAACACCATTCGCCGTGGCTCTGTGCATTGTGTAATCGAGCACGAATGTCATAGTTTTTCAAGGAATTTGGCAAAAGGACCATGGATTTTGTCACAAGTGATTCATCATATTTGCCATAATATTCACCGCCTGATCCGATCTCACAATTTTAATCTTTTTTTATCTAATTGTCTCGACCTCAAGTATGAACATCTCAAGATGCTCAATGGCTCGAGACTTTCATGCATTAGATAAACATTACCATAACGAGATAGATCATCTATAAAGGTGATAAAATATTTCTCTCCCCTAGAAAACATGGAACGTAGAGAGTGGTCCACAACATTCGTATGAATTATCTCCAAAAGGAGCTCATTACTTCAGGTACTTTTCGTATGCTAGTTTGCTTTCCCCTTTATGCACCCACAAAGATACATGAAAAATCAAGTGAAGTCAAGATTTTGTAAAATTCCTCCTTTACTAACTTCTCTATTCTTCCCCTAGAGATGTGCCCTAGTTCCTCTGTACACAAGATTGAAGAATTTCTTTCATTAATTCGTTTCACGTTTTGAACCAACATTTGAATGTAGGGAGTTATTAAAGTTTGTGTAAATTCATGATTCAAGTGAAATTTTATATAAACCATATCACATAAAATACCAGTAAACTTTCAACTGTAATAGAATTTTTAACAAAACTTAATTGTCCGTAAATGAATAAAATGTAATATCCAGTGAAAGACCACCTGACAAGGAAACTAAATTCTAGAAATAGAAGGTACATAAAAGTGTTTAAAAGTGATCCTTATCCGATGACCCGTCTCTAATAGTGTTTATAGGTACCAACAGCTACCACTCCAAACCTTGAGACGGCTTCCCAGTTACAGAGGACAAACTTTTCACTCTCTGGTTTCGTTGTAAGGAATCCCCCGTGACAAATTAGTCACATGAGTTGTGTCCGTAATCAATCCACCAAAAGATTTGGAAGGAACTTCGCTGAAGATTGGATTCATAACATACAAAAAGTAAAGATTTATACCTCTCTTTCGAACCAAGCTTCTCGCGCTTGATACAGTCCTTCTTCTCACATACCCTCTTGCCAAAAGTAAACTTTACCGTGAATTTTCCATCATGACTCGTTACCTTCCCGTGTCCACTTTCAGGTGGAAAGTTCTCTTCCCTTTGAATTTCCCTTTCTTCTTCATGACTCCAAGGAGTGCAAGAAGAGAAAGATCATGTCCTTCTTGTCTTAATCTCACTTCCTCAGATACTTTGGTCAGAGCTCATTCAAGTTCCACCGATCCTTAGTATTATAGTGGGATTTTGAATGGAGCAAACTGTGATGGAAGTGAGTTATGACAACCTGTATCGCTGAAGGACTCACCATACCCACTTAGTGCCTTGCTTTGTAGCCTTTTCAACATGTTTAAAATATGTCAGTTGAATACCTTTCGACCATCATATTTCATGGTGGTCAATTCAACCATCAATGTGCTCCAGAATTTATCGCTTGAAGCGCTCCCTCAACAGATTTCGTGAATCCCAGGCAAACCTCTAGCCTCAGGGAGAGAGGCCTTGATATTATTGGCAATAGTCATTCCTTATAAACATCGGGATCGTAGTCCCCATGGATCTGCCTGGAAGCTTTGATTTGCCCACTTGCCCGGCACGCCATCCGTAGCTTCGTGGAGGCTTCATCCGCTTATTAAAGCCGTAGTCAAGATCCAATACGCCTGCTGAGAATTGAACCCCTTTCATACCATTCAGAAAAGTTCGAATTCCATCAAAAATAGCCATTCCGCATGCAAGAGAGTGTAATGAAGTGGGAATTGTACAAAATAGAACAATGCTCACAATAAGGCCCCCAAGTATAAACAAATAGTACCGAACTATTGATATCATTAAGATTCTCCTTTGGGTGAATTTAACATACATCCAGTTGTTCACTTGAAGGGAGCTTAAAACACCTTACTATTTTGTGTCATTTATATAAGCTACCTTTGGGTATCCATTTTACCTTCTAAGCAACACAAAATAAAACTACTAATTAATACCAGCGTAAATTGACTCTCCTTTCAAGTTAGCTCTCATTCTCCCAATTATAAAGAGAATTATTAAGAATTTCTTATAAGTTCCCTTTATTCCCTTTTATTAATTTATGTATACAAGGCTCACTAATTGTAAGGCTTAGCTTTGGCAACTATCTAATTAGTTAACCCTTACATTTATAAATTGTCATTTGAATAAAATTTCACAAGATGAAATTAATTCTTTTATTTGAGTTAAAAAAAAAATCAAGGAAATAGTATCTTTAATAATCATCTGATTCAATAATCAATCATAATAAAATAAAAGAAATCGACATTCATCAGATAATTTCACAAAGGTTCAAATCATAGGATATATGGACATCTTAAAAGAGAATTTCAGTTTCATATTCAAATATGTGATAATGACAATCGGCAACTGCTGGGTCGCGATTCTATATTTCTCCCTTTATCAAGCCTAACTGTGTATGAAGCGCTTGAAATGACCCGCCAAGAATGGCGCTTGAAAACGCTGCCAACGGTCGACGCCGCCAAACCAGCGCCTCACCGTCATTGATCCAAACACACAAGGTAAGTGAAAAAATAAAAATCTTCACGCTGCTGAGGATGGTCTCTATTTATTTTTATTATTTAATTTTTTATTCATTTTAAGGAGACGAATCAATCGTATAATCAAAATTGAATCTTTTATAAAAACAATGATTCTCGGTCATTTAAATTCAATCTAGCTCCTGATACCTAAATGTAAACTCTTTTAATACTCTGAAATTAACACACAATATTTCATCATCGAATCTTAAACTCATCTCCGATAATAATAATACAAATAAAAATAAACATATAGATTGCATACCGCTGGAAGAACATCGCAGCCATGAGAGATTTCTCCACTTATAGTGAGATCTTAAATCCTTCATCTCTTTCCCTTCAGCTTATGATTCAAATCTCGATCTCTTCTTCTCCTTATCAAACCCTCATATACGTAATCAAGTCAGAATCGATAAGAGCGCCAACCGCATATGAAGGGTTTCTATATATAACTTATTATAGGAGTAGCGGGGCCAAGAATACACGCTCAAAACCAGTAAACGTGTAATTACTAACTGTTCATATAATAAATTATATTTATTATAAATAAACTCACTTATAATAAATTCTATTTATTATAATTCTACCCACTCCATCAAGGGTAAATATCTTTATAACAAATAAAATATTGGGTATTCTTTAATTATTAAATACTAGGTATGGGCCACCCACTTAATTCTAATGTGGAAATAACATCTAAACATAAAATGTATGCTTTAATTCACACATTAAACATATATACTAATCTCAAATATTACAAACTTATGATCTTCTTCAACCTCATAAATTTTGTGTAACAACTAATACTTTATTCACATGTTTAATGTACACATTTTAATATGATTTACCTAAATGTTAAAAACCTTTATGGTCTTCTTAACCTATAAGTTTTTGCAACATTTTATATGTTTGATCCACTCATTAAACTTGATTTATTCTCAAATGTTGTAAATTTATTTTATCATTGAATGTGGTACTCCTTTTATACAATATATGCTTAATTTTTTTTTGAACTCTTCTTAAACTTAAAACCATCAAAAGTGTAACTATTCTTACACTTAAAATATTACTCTGCTGAGGAACTTCTATGCTCTCAGATCTAGAGAGGAGGGATCAAACTTCAGACCGTTAACACAAAAATCTCTACCATGCTTCAACTCCAAATAAGAAAAGGCGTAAACAAGGTTGACGTCCTCAAAACCCACAAATTCGTTATAAAGAATAATAAAATTAAAAAAAAAAAAGCGAATAAAATGAATAGAACGAAGTTCTTGAGTTTTTTCAATATTATTAAGTCTTCCCAAAAACAATAAAATAGTTGTTATTTATAGGAGGCACCAACAGAAAATCCTAACAAATAAATCTGAAAAGTATTAACGGATAAATCCAAAAAATACAATTAAATAAATAACTAATAATAATGAAATCATCATCACTGAGCTTTTATCTCATCTAAGCCTGTGACATTGTTCTTAATCCATGCCACATCAAAAATGTGAGGGAGACCTCGTTGATCGGCGCCTCTCGAAATAATGGTGTGCAATATTTTCATAAACTATTCCAACAGATGGTAGAGGCGGGAATATGTAAATCCGCCGATCCTTTTAATATTTTCCCCGCCTCTCGGATGACCACTCTCTCTTCAAAGACCATTCACCAAAGAGGAGATAAAAAAAGTCAGTTCGACATGGAACCATTTATGTTCCCAAGAATGATGGCATCCATACCGCATCTATCGCACACTTGGGAAACAAGGTCATACTCCCTTTGCGCTTTGTTGCAGCCTTGAAATAAGAATTCTTCCTAAAGGGTAAAACGACACCTTGCTGGTTCTCATCCCGAAAGTGAAGCACTCGGAACTCGTTTGTAATTTTGCCCGATTAGCCTGTGCAACGCAGCTTACAAGGTAATAACCAAAACCATTGCCAATAGATTGAAAGATGTTATGTCGAGCCTGATTGCCCCTAACTAGAGTAGTTTCACCCTTGAACGACAAATCATTGATAATATTATCACCTATTAAGAGATCATCCACTCTATGAGAAAAAGAAAGCTAAGGTTAAATCACAAAAGTAGACCTGAAAATGCGTATGATCGCCTCGAGCTCGCATTAAAGACACATTGGAAATGGTAGGACTACTCAACCAATCGGTTCGAAATATTATGCATCGTATTGAAAACACAAGAAACGTCACTATGGAATGGCAAAAATTAAATTGTCTCAACCTGAGGGGATTCTGACAAGGAGACGCCATCTCCTGTACCTTTGTACTGTGCAGATGGAAAGGCTTAGACAAGATCAACCAAGCAGCGTCAAGTGATGGAAGCCCATAAAATTGTCACGCATTTTACTTAACCTCTCCCATCTATTCTTGCGTGATGACCTTCTCTTTGTTTGCAAAAAGCCTTAGAGGGGTTGCCATTGATGTCATCATGGATCGTTTAATCGCTGCACCTAATATGGCCAGAAATTCAATGTGCAAAAAACTAGGATTTTTTTTTTTCACTGGATGTGGAAGCTTCAATATGTTAGAGAAATGCTCTAAAGGCAATCGATGTTAGCACTTATTGTACGCACTATATAGTATTCAATATGAAAGGCTTCTTCGTTAATTTGATATTCATACGTTAAATTGATATAGATCTTTAATCGAATTAATGAAGTCCATGATACATAACATAGCATGGAGGAAATCATGATGGGATCATGGTAATAAGATTCGTATCATGTGCAATTATGTTAGTGTCTAAATTATCTCAGTCATGTGGATCAACGACTAGAAATTGTTGATCCCATGCATCAAGACATGTTATACTCCTGATTGAATCAAGTAGTAGATCTTATAAAACCGCGATCGCGAGTCGATCGTGAGCGACGATGGATGCTTCGGTAAGAGTAGCTACATCAAGACTACATGAGACAATTATATGGATCATCTATTTAAATGTAGATGATTGTCTCATCATAACAATGGTGCAAATATCCTTAGACTTGAGGTGCTTAAGGATATCTTGAATGCTGATTTTGTACTTTGACCTCAATCCATGTTGCCTCTGGGGAGGTCGCTCGATAAGGATCAGTATAGTTTGAAATGTTCAAGGTAATCGAAAGAGCCTAACAAAATGATTCACCACTCCCAATAGAGGGATGGTATACCTAAGGCCTCTTATCGGAATCATTACTCAGGAATCTTTGGCTAGAGTGAAAAATGCCATGAGGAGTGTCTTCAAGTCTATAACTGATGAGTGATGAATCCGGGGACAAGATCAAATATCATCATAGGTGTGGCATACCTACCTAAAGGGAAGCCACATTGTCCATGCTCTGAACCAAGTAGGGTATAGATTGGTGAAATGATGAATTGCACGGTATTTGTATATGGGAAAGGTATGAAGTCAGACCATTGACTCTCCGGTCAATTGGGAGTCATGATGTGTTACTAAATACCAATCTTGACTTGCTTAATTCAATAGTTGAATCAAGTGGCCAACATAATCCGAACCCTAATGGGTCACACACTTAGAAGAGTGTGGGGTCGAGAGAAACGACTATGTGATCCAAATATGAGGGAGTTTATTCTCGAGAAATGAATGTCACGGGATTAGTAGAATCCTAGGTTTGAAAGCCCTCACTTAGAGAGATAACATGCTTAGGCTTGTTCCACTACTAGTATCGCAAGGAACACCCATAACGTACGTGGCTTGACAAAATTTATCATCACTTAAGGTGAGGGTATTTTGGTCATGAACATAGGCCAGTGTTTCCTATAAGCAACATTGGTGGAAAACCCTAAAAAGAACTTTTGAAGAGTTCATGAGAAAAACCATTTTTGTTCTCTCATCTCCAAGAAGATGTTCTGTGAGCCTGGAGACCCAGCTTCAAGCCTATTCAGACGGACTCGCTAGCACGACCCTTTCCAAGACCTGCCTAGAGGTTGTCTAGCCTCCACTCTTCGTGGTGGATACCCAGAGGCAACCTAGTGACTCGTTCCTTCATTCTTTCCTACTCACTAGCCTCGGTTTTGAAACCGACACAAGGTAATCCTACACCCTTCTCTTTGTTGTAGAACCAGATTTGATGCTACAAGGGGTCCTTAGATGAGTTTTTGTTAGGATATTTTTTTTTGTTTTTCCGCTTCTAAGGCATGAGTTGCCACCCACAAAACCCTTTAGTGGTATCAGAGCAACCTTGTGTGCATCAAAATCGATTCATTGTTGAGAGTTTTCGGTCTTTGGTACCCATGTTTTCATAACTTTGAAAATGAGATTTTTGGTTTGAAAAGGTATAGATCTAGTGTTGTTCTTCATGTATATGGTCATGAGATGATCTAGGATGGTTAATATGAAGAAGGAACAACAAGGAAGGGATTAAAAGTCCTAAACATGGGATTTTATGAAAAAAAAAAATCTTGTCGCTAGGTCCTAGCAACGCCATCATAGACACCCAACGCCGCGACGCTAAGCGACGCGATGTGACACGCATATGACGGATGATGTGACGCGGACATAATGTTTGATTTGGACACTCACAATGTCACGATGCGAGGAAGTGGCAACATATCGTGACGTTCCAACGTCGTGGCGTGAGGATGTGCCAACGTCACGACGTGAGGGCTGCATTAGGGTTTTGAACCCTCACAACGTAGCGACGTGGCGACATAGCAACATCAGGTACTATTGGTTCCTTGTTCAATTCCTTTCTTTTATGGTTTTTGCACAATTTTCGAACAAGCTACTCTTATGTGTTTGAAATAGAAATGTGCGAGTTAAAACGAAACCGTTTAGCTTTAAAATTTCTAGAATCATGGATTTCAAAAACCATGTTGAAGTTACCTATGAGAGAATTTTGGACAAAATGTCCTTTTGGAAAATTTTTGGTTCAAGGAGTTGAACCAATTAGAGAGTTAAATCAAGTTTATGATTCAAGAAGTTGAATCGGGTTCATGATTTAAGTTGTTGAATCGGATTTGTTCAAGTGTTGAATAGGGGTCATTGTTCAAGTGTTGAATAAAATGAATATGGATCACTTTTATTTCAAGTGTTGAAAAACCTTTTAATGTGCTTTTGAAATCATGGGGTACCATTAATTTTAACTTTCAATGGATTGCATTAGAGAATGCATGTTTAAGGGTGTATGTTAGCATGATGGATGATTATGGACCTTGCCCAATGATGATTGAGCATGCTGTATATGATTATTATTTCTTTTTGGATAAGTAGGGTCTGCGTGTCCCTGCCTCTCTCTAATTTATCTATGTACTTCTCTTCTCATCTAAATCCCCCTCAAATGTAACTTGAGGTTATTCTTATTAAATATGTGTAATTAGATTACATAGGATCAAGATAAGTTGGTGAATATGCAAAAAGAGTAAAGAAGTGTGGAGTAAGGAACCAAGAAAGAAGACTCGAAGATTGTAAATTTATTTTATTTTAAAGGATTGTAATAATCATGCATATCCCTAGGTTTGACCTAGTCAATTCCATTATGGCTCATGGAATTGATTTTAAAATGTCCATAATCATGCCATATAGTTAGAGTAACTATCCTTATAATTTCACGAGATGAATGGATAATGCATGCTAATGAAAAGATGAGACTTATCTAAAGAAAAACCCTCCATTATTAATATTAAGGCTAGCGTCTTCCACTAATATGGTGTGAACTAGAGTCTCTTTTGAAGATTGGGGTTGTTGGGTAAACCCAAGCGTTCCTCCACAAGGACATGTTCTATCCATGGAAATGAGTTTTCCTGATTGGTGGGCTGACCTTAACTAAACTCATTAGCTTGAAGGATAAACCCAAGGTTAATGTTGGATAAAGACACAACTGGGTCAGTGTATACAAGGTGTACACGTATCATGATTTGATAACCAGTGATAGTGCACAAATCAACAGTTGATAGCACTGGATTCGATAGTTGCATCAGATTGCAAATTGGAATAATTATTGATCCAAGATGGCTTGTTGGGTAAACCCAAGGTCACTTGAAGTGATATTGGATTCTTTAATTGCGTACGATTGCAATTGGTATGAACAAGATACCAACCTTTTTGACCCGAGATAGCTTGTTGGGTAAACCAAGGTGATTCTCGATGATATTGTATATCGACTGGGCCAGAGAACTCCGCATGTAGGTTCTCCCTTTAATCAATAGTGAGGGCCATGGATTCACAATAAAATAGTGGGAGCCATAATGCGTAATTATCAAGCCGTAATAATTATGCATTTTAAGTACAATCTAACGTAATCTCTTTTTACATCTAGGTTGTAAGAATCATAACATGTCGACCATTGTGAATTTGTAATCCATACTAGATGCCAATAACTTGACCAGGACTAATTTCATGGACTGGCTAAGGAAATTGAAAATTGTTCTTAGGGCAAAAGAGATAGCTTATATCCTTGATGCCCCACTCCCTGTATCCCCATCTATTGAAGACTTATAGTATATCGTAAGGTAATTTAGATGATAAAGAACAATATTATGGTATCATGGTCGTAACATTCGGTCAGAGAACAGGAGGCTTATATGGACATGCATATAACGCCCTATTCAGAGTGTTATTTATGCGAGATCAAAAAGGTTCGAGGTCTCCACAATGCTTTTTCGCTCCAGGATGTAAGAAGGGACATCTCTGAAGATAAAGATGCATTGAAGATGGCGCATACATAGTTAGGTTTTGGATCAACTGGTTTTTAAAATGGGTAATTAATTATATAGATCGATACGGTCAGTTTGGTATCTTATTAGCTAAGACAATTTGTGCTAACTACAGATGAACTTATAAAGATACCTCCATACCCGAGCTAATCAACTCCCGCTTAAACAAATAACCCACCTCATGAATAAGGTAAAATCGTGATGCTTGTGGAACTCTTCTAGTTCTAAGGTTCTAAAATGTATACTAAGAGAAAAATCACTAAGAAAAAGGAAGGGTGATGAGTCTAAAACTCATATATTTTTAAGCCCATTTTTCAGGTATATTTCAGGCTTAAAAAGTTCATTTTAATGCAAAATTATGAAGCTTTCACCCAAATTTATGTTTTGCAAGAACTTAAGGAAAAGAAGTAGAATTCAGCATAAAATGGAGCAGAAATTAGCATGGTGTAGAGAAAGAGCCAATGTCGCGACAACAGATTTCCAGTGTTGCGACATTATGTGGAGAAGGTCTTGACGCTATTGCAATTTCATGACATAGCTGCGACATTAGTTGAAGAGGGGAAGGCAAAGATATGCCAAAATGTCGCGACATCATTATGACATTAAGGTGACATTAAGTTAATGTCGAGATAGTACAACTCAATGTCGTGACATCAAAACAACCTCAGTAGTCAAACTATAGTAGCCATCCAATGTCGCGACATCCCCACGACATGGTGACGACATTGGATACAGTGAAAAGAATTGAATTGATACATGTCGCAACATCGCCACGACATTGTGGAGACATCAAAACAAGCCTCAACTAGTGAAGACATCAGTTGAATGTTGTCGCGACATCAAAGCAATGTGGCGACATCAGACTAAAGCAAGCATGAGGTGAAGTTTAACAGATCAAAGTCACAACATCGACAGAAGGACTAACAACCAAGGCTTAGACACTGAAGATTTAAACATCCAATGTCGCGACATCGAAACAGTAATGTCGCAACATTAGATCAAAGTAACCTGGGTGGTGAGACCAGTCCAATGTCGCGACATCTAATAAATGTGGCGACATTAGCTACGACATTGGTAGAGGGCTTCAGAACAACAAGATTCAATGTCACGACATTAGACCAACAATGTCGCGACATCAACCTAAAGTGGTCACAATGAACTTAACCAACCAATGTTGTGACATTAGATCAACAATGTCGCGACATCAATAAGTGAACTATAAGCGATGTTGCGACATTAGGGCAAGAATGTAAGACCAAAGGCATCAGTAAGCTATGTTGCGACATCGACTTAATGTTGTAACATCAATTAAATGTCACGACATCAGAACAAAGAACTACAACAATTTCGCAACATCAGACCTGGGCATCCAAGTTGAAACACTACAAAGCAGTGTCGCGACATTAACTCAATTTCAAAACACAGGAAAGGCAATGTTGCGACATTGGAATTAATCTACAACACTGAATCTAAATGTCGTGACATCGTCACGACATTAACTTATCATTGGAAATTGAGAATTGCCCAACTGATTTTCAATGTCGCGACATCAGATGTGACCCACGAAATTAACAACTTTGATGTCGCGATATCACCACGACATCAGTAGCTAGGGCAACATTTCTAGGATTTTTGAAGTACGCGATTCTCGCCTCGTTTAAGGCTCAAGACCTAAGCCTATAAATAGAAGCTCATAGGGAATAATGTCAGCTTTTAGCTTAACTTTGATACCATGAAGAATCGTCTATTGTATATATTTTTATTTTTATTTTTTTCTTTTCTTTTTATTTTACTAGGTGTTGGATTTGAGTTGAATTATGAAGTTGGGAATGTTGTTGATATGGTTTTCGATTTTTTCTGAACTTGATTGGATTTCGAAACTTTTTTTGAATCCATTTGTTATTCAGTTAATCATAGTTTCAATGAATTTGTTTGACAAACTAGTCATTGTGATTGTGATTCGTATTTGAGACTAAGCTTCCTCTCGGGAAGAAATCGTTGATTCAATATCAATTGTAGCAATTCTTATCAAGTCGTGGTTATGAGATCTCGCTTATCTTAATTGTTCGTGTATGGAGTTGTTTTGATTACCAATGATTTATACCTAGAAGAAATTGTATCTTTGTTCTGATTTCCAGGATCCCTTTGCGTGACATTGAGATGGACTACCTGAGAACAGAGAGTGGTCACCTGAGGGTATATTTCATTGATATTTGATGAACTAATGCACTCTAAGTGTGGTTTTGAGTCTTCACGCGTTTTGTTCCTACTAGTGTTAGGACAATTCGTTGATGAATAATTTCTCACTCTTGGAGGAAATTTGACAGAATAATCTTGATCCCGTGTTAGCTTAGATTCTAATCAAGGAGATGAAGCATTCTAATGAATTGTAGATTTAGGTATCAATTGAATTGGGAAAGACTTGTATTATCATGTCTATTGGTATGAGCAGTTTCTTGTCATTAGAAATGATTGTGAAGTATTGAAAAGGAAAAATAACCAAATTTGCAAGATGATCAATTCAAAAGTAGCCAATTAGACCAAATGACCTGTTTTAAGAAAATGATTATCTAATTGGTGAAATATATAGTGTTAGGAGGTTTTCCAAGGCTATATTACTGTGTTTTTAGACAAATCCAGAATTCAAAACCATAACTAACTTGTTATTTTGAACCAAATGCATATTAATGATCAGAAAACTGGTTTATTTCTCATTGTTAATTCAACTAAGTGAAAACCGTGAATCTTTTGTTTTTGATTTTATTTTAATTAGAGAAAATTTTGATAAAGAGTTATCTACATTTCAGTTGTTAGTTACTCTTAAAACCTTTAAAATTATTAGTCTGCCAGTTGATTTCTTGAGTAGTGGGTAATTGATCTTTAGATTATATAATCAATCCTCGTGGGAATGATATCTGGACTTAAAATTCACTTTTATTACTTGTATGACCTATGCACTTGTAGTGATTTAGACTAAAACCAATTTTCATTATTACATACAAATCAGAAAACACTTATAATATTTAGTCAAACAACAAGTTTTTGTCATTTCTCATATATCAATCATCCCTAGTAGTTATAGAAATTGTTCATAGTTTTGGTTTATGTTATAAATAAGTTCAAATCAAGTTTATGGCGCCGTTGCCATGGATTGAAATGAAATCTAAAGATCAATATTCTTACCAAAAAGAAAATAGCTTGTTTAGACAATTATTTTTCTTTTAATTAAACAGAAAATTTTCAAAAATAGTTTGAACAACAGTAGCAGATTTAGCTATTGATTTCTTATATGAGCTTATTATAATATATTGTCATTGCTTCATCGATCTTATTTGATTCCAGCAGTAATTCCATTCAAAGTAGTAACCATATGCATCGAGAACCGTAAGCAACCGTCGGCCATTGATACTAAATTGGAAAGAACACTGAGAAATTTGAAGAAAGTTAGATGCATTGAAGCAGTAGTTATGGCAGAGCAAAGAGAGATACAGCAGAACATTCCACTGTATAGCTGGATGTACCTCAAGGACAGAATCATGAAAGACTGAGGCCTGTTATTAGAGATGATTATTCTGCAGTTAGGCAAGCTGCAATTGAAGTAAACAATTTTGAGCTTAAGCCTACACTAATCACCATGGTCTAGCAGAATCAGTTTACTAGGCATCCTAGTGAAGACCTCAATGAGAAAATAGGAAGGTTTCTTAGAATGGCCAATACTGTGAAATTGAATGGGGTAAGACCTGATGTGATTGACTTGCAGCTTTTCCCTTTTTCCTTAAGGGATACATCAACAAATTGGTTTGAATAACTTCCCTATGGATCAGTGAACAATTGGGATGAGCTGGTTGAAGCATTCATGAGTAGATTTTTCCCTCATGCTCTCACTTTAGAGAGGAGAAATCATCAGATGGCTAAAAGAATATGAGAGGTCTCTATAATGCCTGGAAAGGCATAAGAAGTCGCTTAAGAGATGCCCAATGCATGGGATTGATCAGATCACATAGATGGACATTTTCTACCATGCCATGAACTACACATCCAAAGGAATCATAGATGCAGCCTGTTATGGAGCATTCAAGCATTAAAAAGTGTTGAAGAGGCAAACTGGTTAATAGAAGATCTAGCAAAGAGAAAATACAAAGTTCCATCTGAGACTTTAGGGAGCAGTAGCAGGCTGAGAGGAAGTGGTGTGGTAGTGCTGAACAAAATGTCAACTATAGAGGCAAAATTGGATGCATTGATGAACAAAGTTAGCATGCAGGAAAGAAGAAACCAAAAGATGTCCATCTAGCTGGGAACAATGGAAGATGAAAAGTTTTGCAATGATGAAGGACTTCATACGATGGTCCTATCATGTGGAGGAAGATCAGTTTGTCAATGGCAATAGGAGTTACAACTTTAAGCCCAACACAAATCTTCCAACCCATTACACACTAGCTTTGAGGAACCATGAAAATTTCTCATATGGACCTCAAGCAGCATGTTAGCGACGCACCGTGCGTAATTATCAACAACAAGATATCAACACGGTTTCCAAGGATAGCAAAGAAAGAAACAACCAGAGAATTGGGAAAATCAAAATAAAGAAGGTCCTAGTCTTCAGAGAACAAAATGTCAGCTTCGCGGGAGAAAACAAGAGACTATTGAACATTCATGAACAAAAATTTGTTGAACTAGCAGCATTTCAGGCAAACACAAATGTGTTTTAGGAAAATACAAATGCCTTCATGAAAAATCTAGAGACACAAGTAAGGCAGTTAGGCCTAGCTATTCAGAACCAGTCTAAGGATGCCTTCCCAAGTGATATAAAGAAGAATCCTAAAGATTGTATGATAATTACTCTTAGGAGTGGTAGAGAAATGAAAGAAGGAGAAGAAAATGAGAAAAAGATGGTTGAGATAGAAAAACATGCAAAATCGAGAAGAGATAAAATGCGATGCATAGTTACCAAAGAGCAAAGAATGAAAGAAGGTGCGTAAAAAATAAATGTTGAAGAGGGAGATCCTAGAAAGAAAGAAGAGGTGCAAGCTTACAAACCTCTAGTCCCATTCCCTCAGAAGCTCTGGAAAGCTAAGTTGAAAGAGCAATTCTCTAAATTCTTGAACATGTTCAAGAAAATAGAGATAAATATCCCTTTTTCTGAGGCACTGACTCAAATGCCTCACTATGCTAAGTTCATGAAGGATATATTGAACAGAAAAGGAAAATTTGCTGAAGAAGGAGTAGTGAATATGATAGCAATCTGCAGTGTAGTTATTCATAGGACTTTACCAATGAAAATGCAGGATCTAGGCAGCTTCACCATTCCTTGCACCACAGAGAATTATGAAATGGGAAAAGCACTGTGTGATTCTAGGGATAGCATTAATTTGATGCCTTTATCTGTTGTCAAAAGACTGTCAGGGAGCCCACTCCCACAACCAAGGACCCGCTAGGCGCACAAAACTTAACTCAACTAGAGGGTATCCTTGAGGATGTGCTTATCAAAGTGGGAAAGTTCATTTTTCTAGTAGACTTTGTGGTTATTGATATTGAAGAAGATAAACAAGTCCCACTACTGCTAAGAAGGCCTTTCCTAGCTATGGGAGCAGCTTTGATAGATATAAAGAAAGGAGAGCTTACTCTTAGAGTTGGAGATGAAGTAGTGCACTTCAATCTCAATCAAAGTTTGAAACATTCTGAATTTGATAATGTTGATTGTAAGATTGTAGAAACAAAAGTTCCCAACCTGCTTTGAATCGAAAAATGATTGTAAGTGATCAGGAATTCAATGAATGAAAAATGAGAATTTCTAGTATATTGAGTGTCTTGATGTTGAATTTATATTCCAATTTTGAATTTAAAGAAGTAGTACCAGCCTTAATTGTTACTGCGTAAAAGTCAAGTAGTTATGAAGGGAAGGTATCAAAAGTAAACATAAGCTCAAAGGGTTTAATTCTGAAAGAATTGCCCAAACATTTGAAGTATGCCTTCCTTGAAGCTGAAAAATCTAAACCAGTAATTATATCAGCTGACTTGACATAGCATAAAGAACATAAACTGCTGGAAATTCTCAGGAAGTATAAGGGAGCCATTGCTTGGTCAATAGATGATTTAAAAGGAATCGGGCCCCTTTTCCATTTATATGCATAAAAATCCTTTAGAGGAAATGCAAAGACTTCCATAGAACATCGAGAAGGCCGACCTAGTTATGAAAGAAGTTGTCAGAAAAGAAGTATTGAAATGGCTGAATGCGTGTTTATGCACATCGACAGCCTTAGGTGAGCTCCAATTACGTGGTTCCCAAGAAGGGTGGATTCACTATCATCATAAATGAGAAGAATGAATTAATTCCAACAAGAACTGTGATAGGATGGAGGGTGTGTATAGACTATAGAAAATTGAATATTGCTACAAGAAAGGATCATTATCCTCTACCTTTCATTGACCAAATGTTGGACAGGTTAGTAGGACACCCACATTTATGTTTTCTTGATGGATACTTTGGTTATAATCAAATTTCCATAGCCCCTGAGAACCAGGAGAAGACCACTTTTACTTGTCCTTATGACACCTTTGCCTTCAAAAGGATGCCATTTGGATTATGTAATGCTCCCGCCACCTTTCAAAGGTGTATGATGTCTATATTTTCTGATTTGGTGGAAGAGGCTATGGAAATCTTCATGGATGACTTTTCAGTTTATGGATCCAGTTTTGAACATTGTTTGCATAATCTGGAAACTGTACTTTAGAGACGCCAAGACAAAAATCTAGCTCTTAATTGGGAAAAATTCCATTTCATGGTAACATAAGCAGCTGCCTCAGTCACAAAATTTCGTAACCTGGATTAGAAGTCGATCAAGCTTAAAGTTTCTATCAAACTCTTTTTCCACCTACCACAGTAAAAGGGATTAAAAGTTTTTTGGGACATGCTGGATTTTATAGAAGATTCATAAAAGACTTCTAAAAAATATTAAGGCCGCTATTCAGATTGCTTGAAAAAGAAACAAAATTTGAATTTGATGAAAAGTGGAGATGTGCTTTTGAAGAAATCAAAGACAAATTTATCAAAGCTCTTATCATGGCAACACCAGACTAGAACAAGAAATTGAGATCATGTGTGATGCCAGTGATTATGCCATGGGAGCTATGTTGGGACAAAGGGCTTTCAAGACCTTCAAATCCATATATTATGCTAGCAAGACTTTTAATGAAGCACAAGAGAATTATTCAACAACTGAAAGAAAATGTTAAGAATGTCTGCAGGAGAAGTTCAGCCAGACGCCCTAACCCAAGACCCGATGGGGTGTCAATGCAGGGTGTCACACTCTCGGACTGGACTCTTCAACCTTTTCTTCTCGTGAGTCGACACTTGTACTGCTTTCTCATTCATATGCACAATTTCCGTAATAATTAAAAATCTTTACATATACATTATACATGCGTACCACCATAGTGGTAGCCCATGTTCTATACACCGAGTCCCATTACTCAATAAACAAAGCTTATACCTATTCAAAAATACGTAGATTATGGCTATAGAAGGCGTGAGCACCTATCTCGAGTCAGCCCCGTCCGTCGATGTGGGACGCCCTATCCCCATCCTCGCCTTCTCGTCCGTACCTACACCTGACAACCCGTGCGTTTTTACGCCTTAGTGAAAACATATACAGGACGACTAATAACTATGATCGCCTCAACAAATACACTTTATCTTATCATTTTCATAACGTACACTTCTATCATGACGCTTGACATATAACCTTCTCATATCATTTATTTCTTATTCTAAGATTTCTATCATTCGATCTATTCTTCTAAATTGGCTCATATTACATATCCTATTCCCTGTGTATGTCATATTCGTATACATATATTACTTTCTATGGTTATATATACTATACCGCTTGTTATGTTCTATTTTCATACCGTTATCATGTAATCAAGCATTTCATACTATATTCATGTACTCGCTTCATGTAATCGTCTACGTACTCATTTTCATTGTTTTCCGTTATACTTTCATATTACTTTCCTTCATGTACCGTGACTTGTTCATATACTTTTCGTGGCATCGCACTCAGACTTTCCATATACTCGTATTCATATTAACTTTTCGATGATTTTACATTCCATACATTTTATATATCATGTCGATCGTATAACTGTGCAAGTCATTTAACTTATCATCACATACAGCATTCATGCTTCTCGTGATCATATAATGATCTTTCACATGTCATATGCAACACCTTGCTTTATGTTTCCATGTTTCATGTCCTGCATAAACCTATGGATAAAGGAAACTATAAGGTCTGGCGCCCGGTAGATCACCGGTGCGAAACAAAGGTCTATAGCACTGGCAAGGCCATATCATCAGGCGAGACAACGACCATCTATAAGGGCCCGGGCGCGCCTGTAATGACCCAAATCCAGCCAACTGGACAAGATGTCAGCAGACTTATTTTTCCCTAATGTGCATGTCAATCTATCCTCTACCAGTTCTAAGGCATAATCCATTTTATTACATTTTTCTCGTATTATCTCATCTACATGAATAACTATTGCTACTTCATTGCGTATGCCGATGAGATATACACACTATTATTTATTTCGGGTCCGTAATACCTTCACATATTTCTTAGCTCGCATCGTTGTTCCTTTTATATTTATTTACAATACGTATATTATTCATATCTTTTCTATCATTTGGGCTATTTCAGATCATATATGTAATCCTATCATATATCATGAATGCATCTATACCTATATTCATATATATTCATATATATATATATATATCTTATCTATCTATATCCCTTTATATCATTTATGAATCATATCTTTTATGCGTTTCTATCATGATTTAACTATTCATGTACTTTCTATATTTCTATCATGTATGCTTTTACTCATTCATGTGTTCTTATCATGTTCCATCTATTCGTTTATGTATGACAATCATATATTCATATCATATACTCTTATATTTTTATCATGTCCTCTACTTGTAACATCTTATATCTTGTTAACTTATATCTTCATGTACTTTGTATCTGACTATCATATCTTATGACCTATACTCTATACATCTTATACTTGCATGTTTTTCGTTTTATCGATTGTCCTATCTCCCGTATGAGTAATGTAACGTAGACTCTTCCTTTGATACCTGTAGGTACTTTTCATCTATACTCCTTTACATATCAAATCTACATATATTGCTAGTTTCTTGCTCATATCTACATCCTTCTTACCATGTATTCCAATTAACTTAACTAAGCGATTAGTACACTCCAGACAACAATCAATTTTTAGACAAGATGTGGGCACCAAATGCCATTAAATAAAGATATGGTTAGATTCCTCTCTAGACTCGACGAGCTTCTCCATCTAATCCAAGAATACCCATAATCTGAGTCAAGAATCACGAGTTATGCAAATTGTGCTTCATGAAGAAAATCAAGAACTTAAAAGACCGCAAAGAGCTGTTAAAGCAGCCACTGCCTTTTGTCATTTTCTATAGGTGTATTATAAGATCAATATTATATCAAGCTATATATGGATAGATTCTATACTCAGCTGATTTATAGAGTCTCAAGAAATACCCAAAACGGAGGTCCCAACGAAGGAGTTATGCAATCGTAAGCCATGAAGAAATCAACACCAGAAGACTGGCAGTGAAGAACAGCAAAATCATCGTCTTTTGTCATTTTCAGGTGTATTATAAGCTCAATATTGTATCAAGCTATATATGGATGGATTCTAGACTCAAATGGATTTCCATAGAGTCCTAGAACACCCAAAACGGAGTCCTAACGAAGGAGTTATGCAAGTTGCAAGCCGTGAAGAAAATCAGCAACTTGCAGCACCTGCAATAGCAGCAGCAGCTACTGTCTTTTGTAATTTTCAGACTTATTATAAGCTCAATATTGTATCAAGCTATATATGGATGGATTCTAGACTCAAAGGGCTTTCCATAGAATCCTAGAACACCCAAAACGAGTCCTAACGAAGGAGTTGCGTTGCAAGCCGTGAAGAACAGCAACTTGCAGCACTGCAATAGCGTGCCAGCTAGCCATCGTTTTGTCATTTTCGGACTTATTGATAAGCTCAAGATTGTATCAAATATGCCAAACACATGGTATAAACCATCCTACAATCAACCCTCAAATCACCCCAAAGTAGGAATAAACCAAACTTCCATATCCATATAAATCTCCTAATAATCCATCCTCAAGGAATATTCCATACTCCTAACAAGTAATTCTGTACTCTCTAACACTCAAATCTTAGCTTAATGAGGATTTCATATAAAAGTCCACAAATTCACACTAACCCATAACCATCCATACAAACTATTAAGCATACCCTTAATTTCCATTCTCAAACCATACTAAACTCTAACAAAGTCCATGCAAAGCTATACTCAAGTTCCATACCCAAAACCAAAACCACAAATCAAAGAGGGAAGAACCCTATACCAAGGTGCAAATCATAACTCCACACATATTCTATATAAACCAAGGATCCTGCCAAATTCCATACAAGAATCCATACTTAAACCCAAAGATCCATATAGTTCTACTTATCACATTCCTCAGGTTCATGTTCATGTTTCATGCCTATTCCATATGGCATTTCATATACTTGTACAGTATGATGTCTATGTATTCACACATCATTCATATATTCTTATTCCTTTATGAATCTACTTTACTCAGAAATTAGAATCATTCCAATTGAAGCATCCAAACTAAAGTCATGACATTTTCATGTCAACTAGTCGGTTTACCGATTTTACCCGTAGGACAGTTTGTAATATTCATTTTCCAATGCTTAGTCTCCATATTTGACACTGTTTCTTTGTACTCCTTTAAAGCTAAGGTACTAAGGGTTCTCCTCCAACTGGAATCACCCAAATCGGAGCACCGAAACTCAAGTTACGTCTGAAACAACCCGGACTACTTTATGATCAAAACTGAAGCAGAATTTGGCTTGCACATGACCCCACTTTGAGTGAATTTCTAGGCCACTTAGAGGCATAATTTTAAGGTACCTATTTGAGGATGTTTGGTTCTCCTTGAAGTATATTTTAACCAGCAACTTAAATCACTCAAATCGGATAAGAAATGAGCAAGTTATGGAAAAAATACAAAAACTGGTCGAAACAGAAAAACAGGGCACTACATGTACCAGTACATGTGCTCGAATTTTGCCCAGAATGTGGGCTTTTCTGCACTTTTTCCATATTTTTCTTACCCAATTCAACTCTATACTTAATATACACCTCAAAACCATTTACTATGCATCTCAGAATTCTTTTCTACTCAAATCCTCTTCACTACTTATCTTATTTCAAAATCTATCATGAATTACTCTCAAACCCATTATAATATGGATCCTAACTCATACATAACCTCCTAATGATGTAGATTAGTTAGGGTTTATTCTAACCCCTAACTCAATTACTTGCCATTGAACTATAGTCATCCTCAAAGAGAGGATTTCATATGCTTCTTGTACTCTTTTAAGGTTTTATCCACCTTACTTTCCATAATTATCGTTTAGGATGAAAATCCTAGCAAAACCCTAGGTTTGGGGCAAGATAATAATCATACAAATTCCATATGATCCATACTGTAATTCATACCCAAGGTTGGGCCTATACAAGTCTAGACAAAAAATGGAATCCATACTTTTCCAAAAATAAAACTAGACTTCCATACCAAAAAAAAAAATCATAGGAATCCATACCTTTTGCTCCTCCATCTTCTTCCCTCTTCTTCTTCTTCTCTTCCTCTTCTTCCTCTTCCTCTTCTTCTTCTTCTCTTTCTCTGCTTCTCTCCTTGGTACTGTTTGTTTTTCTCCAAATGAGTAATTAATTTTTTAGTCTTAAACCCATTTTTTGCTTTTTTTAACTTTCATTTTTACTTCTCGTCCCCCCATTTCTCTTCTTCTTATTTCTATTCCAACTTTCTATTTGCCTTTAATCCCATAACTTCTTCTATTTACATTTCATTTTTTAACATTTCATATATTAACTCCCTGTCTTTCCTTTTATGACCACTGTGTCCTCAAGTGGTAAATTACATATATTTACTCCTTGTTTATTATTAATTTCGGTCTCTCGTTTTATTTCCCTAAAAATTCATATTTAAATTTTCTTTAATATACCCTAAACAAAGTTCGAAACTCGCTAGTATATTTCCTGATGTTACATGTGCCATATATATTAGGTCTCATGGTCAGTTGCACACTGATCATGCAGCAATTAAATACCTGATGGCAAAGAAAGATGAAAAGCCAAGATTAATCAGATGGGTTTTACTGTTATAGGAATTTGATTTGGAAATCAATGATAAGAAAGGCAGTGATAATGTGATAGTCGATCACTTATCAAGACTAGAGAAAACTAAAGAAGATGAAAGAGGGAATGAGATTGAAGAAAGTTTCCTTGATGAGCAGCTTTTTCAGGTATCAGTTCAAATACCATGGTATGCTGATATTGTGAATTTTTTGGCTTGTGGAATTATGCCACCAGAATTCAGCTACTAGCAGAAAAGAAAGCTAAGAACTGATGCTAGGCTTTATATATGGGATGACCCATTGTTTTTAGAAGAGGAGTAGATAAGATTATTAGAATATGTGTACCAGAGGCATAACAATCTGGAATTGTGGATAAATGTCATTCATCACCATATGGAGGACACTTTGTAGGAAACAGAACAACCTAGAAAATTCTCCAATTAGGTTTTTATTGGCCAACTTTATTCAGAGACTATTCTGAAAGGGTTAAACATTGTGACAGATGTCAGAGAATGGGTAACATCAACAAAAGAAATGAGATGCCTCTGCAAGGAATTATGGTGGTGTAGATTTTTTATGTATGGGGGATTGACTTCATGGGGACTTTCTCATCTTAATTTGGAAACTTATACATTCTCCTAACCATGGATTATGTATCCAAATGGGTGGAAGCCATAGATTGCTCCCAAAATGATGCATATGTTGTAATGAATCAAAGCAATATTTTGGGATTCTAAGAATCATTGATATTATTATAGCCATTTTGTGTTGTTTGTTGCAAAACCTTCCATGAGCAGCATGAAATGATGATTTATGAGTTTGATCCATCATTCTACCATCAAAATAAAACCATTATGGAGAATCAATATTCTCAGAAGATAATCAATGCGCGTAAAAGATCGGGTCAAGAAAATCGACGATGCATTGTCGGGTTTATAGAACTGCTTATAAGTCCCCTATTGGAATGTCCCCATACAGAATTGTCTATGGTAAGCAATGTTATCTACCTCTAGAACTTGAGTATAAAGCAATGTGGGCAATAAAAAAACTGAACTTTGATATCCAAGCTGTGAAAGAAAAGAGATTTCTCCAATTGAATGAATTAGAAGAGATGAGAAATGAAGCTTATGACAATGCAAGAATTTACAAGCATAAAACTAAGAAATGGCATGACCAGAGGATATTAAGGAAAGAATTCAAAATAGGAGAATCAGTCCTCTTATACAACTCAAGGCTTATATTATTTCCTGGAAAGCTCAAATCAAGATGGAGTGGTCCTTATACAGTCATTGAAGTTACACCCTTTGGAGCAGTTACACTAAAGTCAAATTCAGGAAATGAGTTTAAGGTTAATAGTCAAAGACTAAAGCACTATTAAGGAGGCAATTTGAATGAAAAGTAGTCCCAAATTTGAAGAGAAGGGAAGAAATTGCTGAATTGAGAACACACTACAACAATGTCCAGCTAAAGACATAAAAATAAGCAGCTACTTGGGAGACAACCCAAGCAATTTTACATTTTGTTTTAATGCGATTTTGTTTAATTAAGTGTGTTTTGAATAGTTTAGAAGTAGTGTAGTTTTGTTAGAATTTAATTGCAATTTATTTAATCACAATCTTTTGAGGATAATGAAGCTATAAGGATATATGAAGGTCATTTTTGAAGCATCTCCAACCGCACTGAAGCTATGTGTAGTCACTACAAAGGGAAGTCTACTTCCATTTCTTATTCTTTTGAAATGATGCATAACTAAGTTTGGGGGAGTGTAATTTATTTGAATTAGAAATTGCATAGTAGCTTCATTATTCCTTTGTTAAATAGTTGTGTGAAAATTTCTGCAATACATTGAAATTATGTTGAATTGAAAATCTGAGTGTTATTGTTCATGCTTGATTTGAGAATTTTTTCAATAGTAATAGACTTTTATTCATGAGCCTAAATTGAAATTGCAGAAATAAAATGGAGAAAACAAGTAAAAAAATTTCTACTTGAAAGAAGAATACTCCTCAATGTCGCGACATTGACAACAATGTTGCGACGCCTTCTCTAGAAAGTTCCCCAATGTCGTGACATTGTCGCGACATTGCTCCAATATCGTGACATCGATAATTCAATGTCGTGACATCGAAGTTATAAAAGAGTGACATCAAGGTTAACCTTCTGGCAATGTCGCGACATCAAAATCTAATGTCATGACATTATGGCAATGACGCAACATTGAAATTCCAATGTTGCAACATCACTCTAAAGCAATAAAAGAGCATGAGAAATATCGCGACATTGCTTGACCAATGTCGCGACATCTAGAAAAGCCAACTTGAAAACCTAAGCAATGTCTCGATATAGCAATCTCAATGTCGTGACATTAGGTTAATGTAGCGACAAGGCAATTTTAATGTCGCGGCATTATGTGACGCCCCAAATCCCAGGGGTCCGTTGACTACCCGTCAACCCGCGGAATACTCGTGAATGTCGGGTGACCCGGCATTTTTCACGAAAATCGAGCAGAGTCTCCTTTGTACGGGGAGCTCTACCCAACAGTAACCCTGCATAAACCCTGTCCTAAACAAATCTTAATATACTGGGGCTTTATGATTTAAACGCTACTGGGCCCATAAACAATACCAATATACATGCCAACTATGAATCCAACTATATACCCAATAGTTACAAGAGTTAATATGTTTACTTCATACAATACATACATTAAACTTAAAAAGTTCTAATACATGTATACATCAAAGCCACAACCCGCTCTTCTAATCCTGGCCTCTAGATGAGCCGTCTCGCACGCTCCCCCTCGTACTGCAGTGCAATATCCTCACCAGGCAGCTAATGCTCGCAGTGGAATCGCCCAAGTGGGCTACTCACCACCTAAGTGCAAAGGCAATGTGTTCCAATGAAAACACACATTCAAGAAAATGCATGATCCTACTTGAATGTCTTACATGATCAACCCGCATCCCGAGTCCTCATCGATTTCCTTCACACTCGCCTCGTGATGAAAATTATTATTTTGTTTGTTTGTGGACAACTGATGTGTATATATCAATCGGGCCAGCCCGACGATTGATATATTATTTGTTTGTGGACTACCCTTCGATGAATATCACCTCGGGCCGCTCCGACGACATTGATATTTTTAATTTGACTCCATCCGATAATTAATATTTTTACAACCCTCCGAACCGTTTTCTCTAGACTCATCTCATGCACTCACTCCTATAGTCCTAGGATGTTCCAGTGCATATGGAATGCATGTAAGCAAATTCCAATACAGTCTTATCACATGCAAATATGTAAACATGCACATATCCACATAATATCCAATCACACAATTATGTCATGTAATTATCATTTCAAACATCAAAATTAGCTCACTTGGGCTAATGATCAAACATGAGCAATTTAATTTAAATCACTCGACCAAACACATATTTTCACAAAAATATATTTTGAGAACACTGTTTCGGGAATAGTGAAACCCTCGGTTACTATTCTCGAAAATTATTAAATCATCTGCTCACTTAGTGGCAACTCCGCAATTCACTTGCCATTCTCATTTCCTCATCCAAAACTCACAATACATGATTTATCACAAAATTTCACAATTTCTACAACTCTGCATCAACCGTGGCAGCTCACGGGCCGGTCTGTGGTGTTCAAAATTTATATCACCTGGTCACAAGGTTTGGGACCGATCGCACGCTCACCGCCTCACTCGACCAAACATTCTGAAAAGTGCTTTAAAGAAGGAATAAAACCCAAGTGAGAAATTTTTGACCTCAAGGAGTTTGTCAAAATTCCTTAAATCCGGTATCCACACGAAGCCCTCTCTCTCAAGCAGAGCTAGCTCTTTTCTTATTCCGAAGACCGACCACGGATGATCGAAAACTAGAGAGAAGTGGTTTAAAAACAAAATGAAAATCTGTCGCTCCTAAACCACCCACAACTGCATCACTTTGCCTTTAATTGGAGAAGAAGACACTATTCTCTATTTTGTCATTTTCTAACTTAAACAATTTCAAAAATGACCATTATGTCCATTTTTCCCCGCTTTTTGATGATGCCTTAAGATCGCTCAAGAAATTTTTCATCATTTCTCTACTCATTCCACTTATGACACATGAGTACATGTTATATGTGACTTTCATTTGGGGTAACACTCTACGGCACCAACCGCGATGCCTCAAAAACGTGTAAATCTAACCCGTCTCTAGAATCTCACATGAAATTTCATGCTGGGGCCAGGATTTCGCATATTCCAACTAGCAACTGTTGTCATCCAAGATCTAGAGAATAAATTCCGGATTTTTAACCGAAATAACAATTTTGTAATCGAAATTGCGATTTTGCCCTTTTTCCAGAAATTGAAATTTCTCGGGTCTTACACATTAGGTGAGGCCATTTAGAAAATCCGAACAATGTCACGACATCACCACGACATAGTTGCGACATCAAGTCAATGTCGCGACATTAGAACTACAATGTCGCGATATTGTACTGAGCCACTTAGGATATCATGTCGATGTCGCGACATCACAACTTTAATGTCGCGACATCGCAGATAGGGTAAACCACCTATAAAAATAACACTTCGAGAAATTTTAATCGTCACATCAAATTTCTCTAGCCTTCAAACCCTGGCCATCTCAAAATCTCTCAAAAAGACAAACCATGTAAAATCTTAACTCTCCAAACCTCGACGAAGTGATAGGAAATGTAGTGGAATAGGTTTTGCGAGAGAGAGCTGAGGAAGCTCAAAGAGAAAGGGTAGAGGAAGAAAGCTAAAAAAGTTCCCTCGAAGTTGTGCCTAAGGAGATATAGATGGTGGTGGAAGAAGAAGAAGCCAGGGCCTTCTACTCCAATAAGGGAGCATAAGCATTCTAGAAGCATCTGACCAAGAAGGGCTTAGTGGAAGAAAGAGGTTTCAAGTAGCTGGTGTCACTATTTAAGGAAGACATCGAGAGACAAGGTTGGGAGAAGTTGAGATAGCATAGAGAGCCAGGGGTAAGGGCTCTAGTTAAATAATTTTACGCAAATCTGGGCGAGTAGAAGAACCTGACTTGCTATGTTAGGGGGAGATGGATCCCTTTTGGGGGAGAGGGCCATCTCCCAACTCTTGGAGCTGCGACTAGTGGGTGAGTGTGTAAAGTACGACCAGCTTTAGGAGAGCTCGGGGCTCAAGAAATCGCTAGAGAGTTGAGATAAGCGATTTAGAAACGTGCAAAGAACTAAAACTATCCGTAAGGCTTACATTGACAGAAGCGATTTGACGGAGGCAAACAAGGTATGGTTCTACTTTGTAAACTCTGTTCTTACCCTCTCGAAGCATGTCTCAATAGTGAGACAAGACGTGTCGTACTCTTGTATGCACTGGTCAAGGGGTGGAGTCTAAATGTGGGGAAAATAGTGGAATAGTCCATTCTGGACTAGGCTGAGAACAACTTCTCAAGGAACATCCCCCACCCTTCCTTGATCACTCTCCTGTGCATCAAGGGGAGTGTAACATTTAGCGAGACAGAGGAGAAGTACCTAAGACCCTCTCCTCTCACTCTAACTAGGGTCCTCAAAACTCCAGCACAAGGTGAAGAGGTAGAGAGAGCAAGAAAAAGAAAAAGAGCATATACAAATTTGCCAAGAGAGGAAGCCCCTGCAGTTGAGGAGGAGCCAGAAACAGAAGAAATGGGGGGTTTTGAAGACTACCTAAAGCAACCAGTGCTATCCCCCAGTGTTGAAGAAATATTTGCTGCTTAGAACAAAGCATAAAGAGGGAAGAGGAGAGCAGAAAAGCAAGAAAGCACCACTTATGAGCTGTTATCTTTGCTAATAGAGATGAGAGAAGAGATGAAGAGAAGAGATGAGCAACTCAAGGAAGAGTTGAGATGGAGATATGAGAATCTGGCTGCTGAAAACAAAACAAAAGAAGAGAACTTAGTAGTAGTTCTCTAAAAGAGGGACGAGGAATGGAGAGAAGAGCTAGCCTATAGGGATAAAGCATTGAGGGTTGAGTTGAAAGAGAGGGAAATATAATTTGTTAATGATCAGATCATGAGAGATCAAGAGCTGATCAAGCTTATGGAGGTCAAGGAAAAAGAAATGGAACATAACTTGCTCTAGAAGGCTGAAGCCTTTAGGTATCTCTATAAGGAACACCAGAAGGAGATCAAACCTACCATCTAAAAAAGGAATGAAGATCTAGAGCCCATCCTGAACAACATGGAGAAATTGTGGACAAAGAGCATCGATCTGGTGAACCAGAACATGGTAAAAATGTATCAAACCTAGGGTGAGTTTGAGTAGTCATTGAATTCCATTGGACAGAGGCAAAATGAGCTTATCAAGCAGCACATTAGAACACAAGAATGGTGTCTCTTTGACAAGGATGGAAGCAGCTCAATTGGAAAACCAGAACCATCCATCCTTGAGTTCACACCCTCTAATGCCAGTTACAAATATGAGCTAGTGAACCTCCAGCCCTCAAAATCCCAATCGCACAGAAAAAGGAAATAGTTCTCTCTCTATCCCTCCATCCCTCTATCCTCTATGTATATCTCTCTCTCTTGTAATCTATACAATGTAATTCTTCCCTCTTTATAAATAAAAAAGCAGTTTCTAAAATTTGTGTATAGTATTTTCTTATTCTTATATTCTTCTAAATTTACAATTCTGATAACTAAAATAAATATGAGGTGGACTTTGTTTTTCTGAATAAATGAGAATTCAAATTTGAAAATCTTTGCGAGTTGAAATTTTTGGATATTATTGTATTTTGTGAAGAGGAAACTTTAATTTCTTGTTTGAGAACATTAGAAATTTGTTAAAACGATGGTGTTATTATTTGTTGACAGAGTGGTAGATTGTTTAAATCGAATGAATTGTAAAGTTGAACAATAACACAACAAAATGTTTTAAAGCCAAACAAAGCTAAAATTTGAAATGCAAATGGGCTGAAAAATAGAGGCTGAGTTTTAAGTTGTGATATTCAAGAATAAATAAGCCAAAATTTTATATTATGAAAAACTGAAATTGAAATCAAAGCTAATAAGGCTATTAATTCTAGTCAAATTGAACAATACAGTTCAAAAAATGACTAAACTAACAAATTGGTTAGAAGTACCTTAAAAACTGATTGTGCTTGGATTAGGAAAACTTTATGGGACTTATTATTAGAAATCTCTAAAGAGTCCTATAACTTGTTGCATTATTATTCAAGGTGAAATCCTAGACATCACAACCAGTAGAAAATGATTTAGGCCATTCTTAGACAGTTTGGACTTTCAAAAGCCTACCCTTTGATATGCTATATGCATATACCTTAGTACCCATTTTAAGTCTAATGCCAGTTTCATCATCAGAACCAAAAAGAAGAGCCTTAAACCTTCCTTAAGTCTTACCTTATAGTAAAGAACCCTTAATTTACCCAAAACTACAGATCAGTGCAGCAGAATTGATCAAGAGGATACGTTTGGGGGAGTACAAATTTGAATTGAAATGAAAGAGGAGAATTAAGGATGAGAAAGGAAGACAATTAAGAAAAGTTGTACTAAAGGAGGTGCAAAACAGAAAATTGAGAAGTTGAAAAAGAATGAAAGTTTCAAGGAGTGAGTTTTACCTTGTAGCCTAGTGACCTTGAGCAATTAAGTCCTTAGGGGTGTTCTACACCTAGTACCCTAATGCCAACTAGTATGGAATTCTTGATCCAAAAGCTTGTTAAGGGTAGTAGAAAGCTAAAAAGGTAAAATATTGCACCACTCTAAAACCTGAAACAAAATGACAGAAAAGAACTTTTGGAGTAGAATTGAAAATAACAATGGAAAAGAAAAAGCCACAAAGGAGAAAATACAAAAAAAATGCACTAGAACAAGTTTGGTGGTGCTTGAAAGGGTAGTTTAGTAGGAAAATAGGTTGAGCATGAAGGCAAAATGTTGAGAAAATATATGCAGTTTGGGTAAACTTGAGCCTAAAATGTTCAGTCATCTACTCAAGTACCCTAGCCATACATTACAAGCTCAAAAAACCTATTGATTATAAGGGTTGTGTTATGTCTACATTAGTGGAGAATAATATGACCAACAAGCCTATGACACTTAAATTACTCTGAAAGAATGTCATTCTGCAAAGTAACTCTCATAAAGCTACCTAATCGACAAATTAGTCATGAAGGGAAGACCAACTCACTAATCGAGTCAAGAATTGTATCTGTTTATTATTTATGAATTACATGCTGTATTAAATGATTTAAATTGAAAATTTTCAAGATCTTGAAAATGAAGCTTAATTAGAATTGATGTCACAATGAAATACTACTAAAGCCTAAATGATCTACAGTTATTATGATTTAATTGAAAAATGTCCTTAAAAATTGATTTTTATTGTTTGAGGACAAACAAAGAATAAACTTTCTTTGTAAAAGATAAACAAAATTTTAAGTTTTGGGAGTTTGATAGTATAAAACTCATCATTTTGACATTTTCAAGTATATTTACGGCTTAAAAAGTTCATTTTAATGCAAAATTATTAAGCTTTGACAGTTATGTTTCGCGAGGAACTTTAGGAAAAGAAACGAGTCGACATAAAATGGATAAGAAATCGGCATTGTCGTGCGAAGAAGAGGCCAATGTCGAACATCAAAAATTTCCAATGTCGCGACATTATGAAGAAGGTCTTGACTATTGCAATGTCCGCGACGCCATTGCGCGATCAATTTGAAGAGGAAAGCGAATATGCCAATTTCGTGACTTCATTACGACATAAAGGGGACATCAAGTTAATATCGCGACAGTATAACTCAATGTCACGACATCAAAAGCAGACCCAACAGTCAAACTATAACTGCCATCTAATGTCGCGACATCGCCGCTGACTGTCGCGATGACGTGACCGGTGAAAAGCTGAATTGATAAATGTCGGCGACATTGCCGCGACGCGTCGGCGACATCGAGAATAAGCCTCGGCGGTAGGGCCGTGGTTGGACTTTGTCGCGACATGAAGCGTGTCGCGGCGTAGAACTAAGCAAGCTTGAGGTGAAGTTTAATAGACCAATGTCGTGACATCTGACGGAAAGATTGCGACGATGTCGACATCGGCTAAAGGCGAACACTGAGATTTAAACATCCAGCGTTGCGACATCGGGCGGTAATGTCACGACATGAGGATCAAAGTAGCTTTGGGTGGTGAGACGGAGTCAATCCACGACGCCGGCTCGACATTGGCGGAGAACGAGCGACAAGATTCAGTATTTGCGACATTAGACTAGCAATGTCGCGACATCAGCCTAAAGTGGTCACAATGAACTTAACTGACCAATGTCACAACATTAGATCAGCAATGTTGTGACATCAATAAGTGAACTGTAAGCGATGTCGCAACATCAGGGCAAGAATGTACCCAAAGAGCAAAGAGGCATCTGATAAAAGGCTATGTCGAGCATCATTTCGGTGTTCTGACATCAATTAAATGTCGCGACATAAGAACAAAGAACTATAACAATGTTGCAACATCAGACTTGAGCATCCAAGTTGAAACACTACAGAGCAATGTCATGACATTAACTCGATGTCATAACATAGGAAGAAGCCCGATGTTGCGACCTTCGAGTACTCTGCAACACTGTATCTCAACGTCGTGACATCGTCATGACATTGACTTATCATTGGAAATTGAGAATTACCCAACAGATTTTTAATGTCGTGACATCAGATACAACCTATGACATTGACAACTTTGATGTCATGACATCAGTAGCTAGGGCATCATTTATGGGCTTTTCGAAGTAAGTGATTCTCTCCTCGTTTTTAGGGCCTAAGACCTGAGCCTATAAATAGAAGCTCCTAGAGAATAGTGCAGAGCTTTTTAGTGAACCTTGAGTAGTCTTGGGAAGAACTGAAGTCTATTGTATATATATTTTTTTATTTTTTTTCTTTTCTTTTTATTTTACTAGGTGTTGGATCTGAGTTGAATTATGAAGCTGGGAATGTTGCTAATCTGGTTTTCGATTCTGTCTGAACTTGATTAGATTTAGAAACTTTTCTTGAATCCATTTGTTATTTAGTTAATCACAGTTTCAATGAATTTGTTTGATAGACTAGTCATTGTGATTTGTGATTCATATTTGAAAGACTAAGCTTCCTCTAAGAAAGAATTGGTTGATCTGAATATTAATTGTTGCAATTTTATTGAAGTTGTGGTTATGAGAACTGGGTTTATCAAATTGATATTGTTTGTGTATGGAGTTGTTTTGATTACCAGTGATTTATACCTAGAAGGAATTGTATCTTTGTTCCGATTTTCAGGATCCCTCTAAGTGGCACAGAGATGGACTACTTGAGAATAGAGAGTGTTCACCTGGGGGTATATTTCATTGATATTTGATGAACTAATGCACTCTAAGTGTGGTTTTGAGTCTTCACGCATTTTGTTCCTACCAGTGTTAGGACAATTCATTGATGAATAATTTCTCACTCTTAGAGGTTTTCATCTCAATTTGGCGAATAATTTTTGATCTGTGTTAAGCAGATTCTGAAATTAAGGAAGTGGCATTCTAATGAATTGTAGATTGAGGTATCAATTGAATTGGGAAAGGCTTGTATTATCCTATCTATGGGTATGAGCAGTTTCTAGTCATTAGAAATGGTTGTATAGTATTGAAAAGGAAAAATAACCAGATCTTCAAGATGATCAATTCAAAAGTAGCCTGTTAGACCTAATGACTTGGTTTATGAATATGGTTATCTAATTGGTGAAATATATAGTGTTAAGAGGTTTTCCAAGGCTATATTACTGTGTTCTTGGACAAATCCAGAATTCAAAACCATAACTAACTTGTTATTTTGAACCAAATGCAAATTGATTATCAGAAAACTAGTTTATTTCTCATTGTTAATTCATCTCAATGAAAACCCTGAATCTGTTGTTTTTTATTTTATTTTAATTAGAGAAAATTTTGATAAAGGGTTATTTACATTTTAGCCGTTAGTTACTCTTAAAACCTTTTGAAATTATCAGTTCAAATAGTTGATTTCTTAAGTAGTATGGGTAGTTGATCTTTAGATTATATAATTAATACTCGTGGGAATGATATTTGGACTTCAAATCCACTTTTATTTCTTGTATGACCTATGCAATTGCAGTGATTTAGACTAAAACCAATTTTCATTATTACATACAAATCAAAAAACACTTTCTTATAATGTTTAGTCAAACAACAAGTTTTTTGGCATTTACATTTGAGGATTGAATTGTCCACAGTAGTTATGTTAGAAATTGGCAGTTTTTGGTTTATGTTATAAATCGGTTCAAATCGGAGGCGACGAAAAGGTCGAGGAGACATCTCAAGGTACATGCTTCCATTATGGCAAAGAGGGCCATTGGAAGAGAAATCATGAGGCACATGGAGTCAAGAAAGGTGACATGTGATCTTAACACCCAGTGTTATGTCATTGAAATTAATACTATTTCTCATGGCAACCTTTAGGTATTGGATACTGGTTATGTCTCACACATATGTAATGATATGCAGGGCCTTAGATACAATAGAAAGCTCACAAAGGGAGAGTCTGACCTAGTGGATTTTTTATATTTGAACCCGGTGCTTTATGTACTAGCTTTGTGAAGAACATCATTATTGTTTCATGTTTAAACAAGAAAGGATTTCATTTAAATTTTAGTAACAATAGTTGTTACATTATGTTAAATGATGTTTTTTTATGCTAACGGTACTTTGAGCAATGGGATTTACATATTAGATATGTCGAATCCAATCTTGAATGTCAATGACAGTAAAAGACAAAAAGGAGATAATTTGAAATCATCACATTTATGGCATTGTTGTCTTGGCCATATAAGTGAGAGATGCATGACTGAGTTACACAAGTGTGGAAGCTTAGGGTCATTTGATTATGAATCATTGGACACATGTGAATCATGCTTGTTAGGCAAGACGTCAAATTACCCTTTGAGAAAGGGTGCAGATGGCCGGATGAACGCTATTAGACCTAATACATCTTTGATGTGTGGTCACACATGTACGTGCATGCGAGGGAGGTGGTTTCATTTACTTCATAACCTTCATCGATGACTATTCACGATATGGGTACTTATATCTCATGAGGTATAAGTTTGAGGCCTTTGAAAGGTTCAAAGAATTCAGAAATGAGGTAGAGAAAGAACTTGGGAGAAGTATAAAATCACTTAGATCAAATTGAGGTGGTGAGTACTTAAGCCAATGGTTTCTGGATTATCTCAAGGACAATGGGATTGTGTCCCAATAGACTCCACCTTACACGCCACAACACAATGGTGTGGCTGAGAGAACAGACCTTGTTAGACAGGTAGGAGTCTATGATCAAATGACGAGACCTACCTAAATCCTTTTGGGGTTATGCACTTGAGATTGTTGTTTATATCTTAAACAGAGTCCCATCCAATTCAGTTGTAGTTACTCCATATGAGATATGGACTAACAAAAGGCCCTATCTTTCCCACATGAAAATATAGGGTAGTCCTACTTATGTGAAGCAGACGATATCAGATAAGCTTGAAGCTAAGTGATAAGTGTCTGTTTGTAGGATATCCTAAAGAAATAATGGGATATCAATTCTACAATACTTTGGAACAAAGGTTGTTTGTTTCAATGCATGTTGTCTTCTTAGAGAAAGAGTTTCTCTTGAGAGAAGACAGTGGGAGCAAAGTTTAGCTTAGTGAGTTCAAGATGCTTCTAACAGGGCGTGTCTCATCACATTGAACACAGAAGGCGTAATTCATGATGATGAATTAACAGCCGACTCTTCAAAAACACAAGTGCTTTGTAGGACAAGTAGGAGACGTTATGTTCTAGAGAGATATGGATTTCTCATTAGAGAATAGAAGGACGTATTGCTCATAGAAAATGATGAGCCAACTACCTATGAAGAATATCTTAACAGTTCAGAGTCTGATCAATGACTCATAGCCATGAAGATAGAGATGGATTCCATGTATATAAACCAAGTATGGACTTTGGTTGATCCACCCATAGGGTGCAAGTGGATCTTCAAGAAGAAGACAAACATGGAAGGCAATGTGATTAGCTATAAAGTTAGGCTTGTGGCTAAGGGTTATCGTCAAAAACAAGGAGTTGACTATGACGAGAATTTTAGTCCAGTGGCTATGCTTAAGTCCATAAGAATACTCCTAGCCATCACCGCTCATTATGACTATGATATATGGAAAATGGATGTGAAGACATCTTTCCTCAATGGAAACCTAACCGAGGAGGTGTATATGACACAACTTGAAGGCTTCATATATGGAAATGGTAGTAAAGTATGCAAACTTCAGAGATCCATTTATGGGTTAAAGCAAGCGTCTAGGAGTTGGAATGTCCGATTTGATGAGACAATCAAAGAGTTTGGTTCCTCATAAAATCTGGATGAGCCTTGTGTATATAAGAAGACGAGTGGGAGTGCAGTCGTATTCCTAGTCTTGTATGTGGATGACGTACTTCTGATAGGAAACAATGTCTCAGTACTATAATATGCCAAACATTGGTTATCCAAGAATTTCTCCATGTAAGACCTTGGAGAAGCAACATACATATTGGGGATAAAGATCTATAGAATTAGATTGAATAGGTTGCTTGGTCTTTCACAGTCTACATACATAGACAAGATGCTAAAAAGGTTTAGCATGGAGCAATTCGAGAGAGGATATGTCCCCATGGTTAGTGGGATTACCCTCTCAAAGTCTATGTGTTTGAAGACACAAGATGAGAGGACACACATGAGTATGATACCATATGCTTCGACTATAGGATCAATCATGTACGCTATGTTATGTACTAGACCCGATGTATCATATGCTTTGAGTGTCACGAGTAGATACCAATCAGACCCGGGCAAGGGTTATTGGGTGGCTGTCAAGAATATTCTTAAGTACTTGAGAAGGACTAAGGATGTTTTCTTGATTTATGGAGATGGGGATCTTATTGTTAGTGGGTATCTGGAGTGCGGCTTCTGTCGATAGAGATGACTCCAAATCTCATTCAGGTTACATGTTCACATTCAATGTAGGTGCAGTCAGTTGAAAGAGTTCCAAATAAGAAAGCATTGCGATTCTACCGATCAGATATATCGTAGCTTCATGACTCTGAAAGCGTTTGGATAAGTTCATTCTTGAAGCCCCAGGCGTGGTACCTAGCATTGTTCATCTGATACTTTTGTATTGTGATAACAATGGAGCCATAGCGCGATCTCATCAAAGGTCCAAACACATACTCAGGAGATACCATTTGATAAGAGAGATCATTGGCAGAAATGATGTAAAGATAGAGAAAATACCCACTAATCAGAATATTGATAATCTTTTGACTAAGCCACTTCCCCAAAAGAAATACGAATCACACGTTCTTGCCTATGGTATGAGATACAAGGGCGATTGGCTTTAGTGCAAGTGAGAGTTTGTTAGAGAAGTGCTCTAAAGGTAATCGCCATTAGCACTTATTGTACGCACAACATATTTTTCAATATGAAAGGCTTCTTCGTTAATTTGATATTCATACGTTGAATTGATATAAATCTTTAATCGAATTAATGAAGTCCATGATACATAACATAGCATAGAGGAAATCATGATGGGATCATGATAATAAGATTCCTATCATGTGCAATTTAGTGTCTAAATTATCCCTAGTCATAGGATCAACGAGACTGGACATTGTTGATTTGGACAGACTAGCACATGTCATCCTTGATTGGATCAAGCAGTAGATCTTATAAACTATGATCATGAGTTGATTAGAGTTGACATGTGGATGCTTGCTAAGAGTAGCTAAGTACATCAGAAGACACAATCATGGAGACAAATCTTATGGATCATATTTGTATGAATGACATCTCATCATAGCAATGGTAATATCCATGAACGCGGTGGCAAGATATCTTTGGATATGATTATACTTTTTGTTAATCATATTTTGACTGCTTTTTTGGATGAGATTAGACTATAGTTGAGATGTTAAACAATTGAGTATTAATAAGATTACCACTCAGATGGGAGGAACCTTTGCCTCTTGTGGAATATTATAGAGTCTCTATTCAAGTGAAAAAATGCCATGAGGAGTGCCTTCAAGTGCATAGTTAACGAGTGATGAATTCGGGGACAAGATCAAATATCACTTGGGCTAGGTGTGGCATAACTAGTTTAGTGGAAGCTACACATTGTCCATGCTCTGAACCAAGTAGGGTATAGATTGGTGAAATGATGAATTGCGTGGTATTTGTCGGGCTGATATGAAACAGATTTAGATGTGATCCAAATATGAGGGAGTTTATTCTCGAGAATGGAATGTCACGGGATTAGAAGAATCCTGAGTTCGAAAGCCCTCACTTAGAGAGATAACAGGCTTGGGCTTGTTCCTCGGCTTAGGGCCGTGAAGGAACACGCCATAATGCATGGGGATGTGTGTAACCTATCATCAGTTAAGGTGAGGGGTATTTTGGTCATTTCATAGGTTAGGGTTTTCCTATAAGAGGAACATTATGGAAAACCCTAAAAAGCACTTTTGATGAGTTCATGAGAAAAATCCACTTTTGTTCTCTCATCTCTAAGAAGGTGTTCTAGAGTTTGAGAGACCCAGGTTTTTGGCTTAACCTCTTTGGATCGGGACTTGGCTAGCACCAGGACCCTTTCCAAGACCGTTGCATTGGAGGTTATTGACTCTGCTCTTCGTGTGGATACCGTTAGAGGCGAACCTAGGACTTGGTTCGCTTCGGTCTAAAGTTGCCTCGACCACTAGCTCGGATTTGAAACCGACACAAGATAATCCTACACCCTTCTCTTTGTTGTAAAACCGGATTTGATGTAACAAGGGGTTCTTGGATGGGTTTTTGTTTTTTTTTGTTTTTCCGCTTCTAAGGCATGAGTTGCCACCCACGAAACCCTTCAATTACAGGATGCATGCACACGGGCCTTTATCAACACATTCTGGATCAGATGGGCGAAAGGCCGAAGGCGGAAGGCGAAATATCTTTCTCTAGTAAGGAGAAATGTCGTATCAGGAATCAGTTTTAACGTCCATACCCCTGTATTCCATGCAATCAACACTCCTACCCATGATTTTCTGTAATAGAGTTGACAAGCTAGTGAGACAGTTCCTATGGGGCAGTTCACATGAGAAAAAAAAAAAGCATCTAATAAACAGGGAGTTGGAATCAAGCGGGAAGGAGAAAGGAGGCCTAGGAATCAAACGAACACATAATATGAATCTTGTGTTCATGGCCAAACTGGGATGGAGGTTAATAGCAGAGGAAGAAAACTTGTGGGCTCAAGTGATCCACAGTAAGTATGTAAAAGGTAGGGTTGACATCTCCAAGCTAGTTAAGAAGAAAGGCACATCACATGCGTGGAAGGGAATAGCTTCGACGGAAGATATCTTACTCAAAGGGTGAGAACAAGAGTTTATAATAGGGCAGGAGGAACCTTCTATTGGAGGGATTCTTGGCTAGGTGAAACCCCTCTAATCAATCTCACCCGAAGGGAACTTACCATGGTGGAATCTTACAAGTTGGTGAAAGATTATTGGCCAACTAAAGGATGGAAATGGGAAAATCTTGACGGTTTGCTCCCCTCCCATATAGAGAACCTACTAGCGGCAATCATAGTAAGAAGTGATGAAGAAGACAAGGATAGTTTGTACTAGGGCCGACTGAAAATGGGGAGTTTTCAGTCAAGTAGGCATACGCTCTTTCTTTTCCTCACTCCAGCCACCTCTGATGGAATATGAAACAGGTTTGAGATTGTGATTCTCGTCCGCACTTTTTTATGGCTAGTATCCTATGGGAAAATCTTGACAAATAAGGAAAAGAATGAGGCCTAATTTCAACTCCCTACTGCCATTGTTGTCCAGACTGTATTGAAGACTTGGATCATTTATTTTGAGGTTGTACTGGGGCTCAACCCTTCAGGAACAAAGTGACTGAAAAAAGGATGCTGGAGGAAATCCCAAATTCTGCCCTTTAGGGATTGGATAGAATGGAACTAACGACAAGGACACAATGTGTAGGAGGACAATGGAATAGCAAATTTTCCATCTCTGCCTCTGGTGGATCTCTGGAAGTGGAAGAATGAAGCTATTTTCAACAAGGAAGTTAGCATGGAGAGGAAGATTCATACAGTATAAGAATACTATAATGAAGTAAATTCAGTCCATACAAACCATAGTATAATACAAGGACATGAAGGTTCCTATAGCATTAGATGGGTGGGATGGGTGCCCCACCCTGAGTTGGCTAACCCTCAATACGGATGGCTGCTTGCATAAGGAGGCTACCACAACAGGAGGAGGGGTATTATACGTGATCACACTGGCAACTGGATTGGGGGGTATACCTTGGGAGTTGCTCAATCATAAAAATGGAACTTTGGGCCCTAATTCACGGTCTCCGACTAGCATGGGAGAAAGGAATTCGCCGCTTAGTAGCAAAGGTAGACTCGTTGTTGGTATTCTCTTGGGTCGCAAAGGAGATTCAACAAAGACAACATGCAAGCTTGATAAGAGAATTTAGATTTGAGTAAGAGGAATTGGTCTATCAACATACATCGCGTTTATAGAAGGGAACTGCACAACAAACTTTTGACAAAATCATCTTTGGAGCTCTAGAATAGAGTGTTAGCAGTGTGAAACTCCAAGACATGTGGGCACCTCTAGCCCAAGAAGTCTTTTGTTAAAGTGCATCTTGCTAGGATAGCCCCCTCCTACGATAATATATATATATATATATATATATATATATATATATATATATATATATATATATATATATATATATATATATATATATATATATAATAAAATATGTATCAAACTTATCTTTAACCAATTTAGGGTTCTTGTCGAACGATTACATCAATTATGCACTTTTGTTAATACCTGACAAAATGGAGTAGCAAAAAGAAGAAATTGTAGGGATCAGAATTCCCCGTGAACATGGTGATAGTGTGTACAGATTACAAAACAAAAACACACAATTCGAATAAAGCTATGAAGATACGATTCGAATAATGCGCAGAGATGCATGCGGATTGTCCCAAAAAAATGATTCACGAGATTGCTCGACCCTCCAAGCCTTCCCTCAGTGTTCCACCGTACGAAGCGAGATGAGGGAGTGGCTCTCTTCATGCTCTCCTTTGGACAACTGCCTCTAGGGTTTAGAAGTGGCGATGTTATTTTCTCCCTCGTAGGAGGCTGCCTTATGACATATATTAGGCTACGGTAGGGACCTAAAGCCAAATAAGATTTCGAATCTAATGTAAATATGAACTTATTTACATTCATTATAATTCCTCCACCCTAAAGAATCATAATTGCACTCCTCCTTATTGAAAGTACAATTTGAGCGAATTTGTTATTAAATCTTTATTAATAAAACGTTAAGATTACAGATACCCGTTGATTAAATTAAATTACTAACAACTTTATTTAATCAACATCTGATAATCACCTTGAGACCTTCCATGACACACCCCACCCCTGGCGCGGGCGTCTTCCCTCCACCTCAATCGATTACCTCTAGCAGCTAGAAATCCCATGACGAAGCGTATTGCTTGCTTAAACCTCACTATAAATTTTTCCCACTTTATTTTCTAACTTAGGATTTGGTAAAATCTTAAGCGTGAGAGAAAAAACGGCATGGCCAATTTGCACATAGTCTAATTCAAATCTGTATACATCCAATTTACTATATCCAAAATATGGCAACCAGCATACAACACATTCTCATAAAAAACCATACTATGTGTATATGTTCAAATATACATGTTCAGGTCTTTTCCTTACATAATATTCTTAATTACAGCACTTGTACAATGTCGACATCTATTGTACTCCGGTGTCTTGTCTTTGTACTTGGAAAATAGTTTTAAATACAAAATAATGAGCTAAAAGCAGGCTGGTGAGTGTATGCTTTTATAAATTGTTTTTCTTTTCGGAAAACATCTCAAAACTGTAAACTTTCTTTAAATATTTTCAAAACTGCTGGCACCTTTGCTTTAAAGTTTCTAAAACTTTCCTTGCTTGCTTGCTTTTTATGAGTGCTTGCTTTGTTTCGCTTTTAACAAAGCGTAAAACTCTTATTCTTGCTTGTGAAGTTTAGAAAACTTCTCAAGTCCTCTCTTGCTTGCTTGCTTATCATGCTTGAAAGTTTCTTAAAACCTTTCTAAACCTTTGCTTTAAAAGTTTCTCAAAACTTTCATAAAAACAGAGCACAGGGCTCAACATGCTTGAAAACCAAATCCCACAGGAGCTTAGCTCAACGATCATTTGAAATCTAAGGGAGCTTGGCTCAACCGTTTTACTTTAAACTCGGGCTTTGGCGGCCCGGGGATATGGTTGATTTTTCAAGCGATATCATGCTTATAAAAACATCAACCAGTAGAGCCTATTTTTGCTTACTGTACCCTAGTGAACACGGGAACCTATGCTCAACCGTGCCGGTGGAAGGACCTTTGTCCGCGTCACCTTTTTCGGTGAATATGGTGGAATTGACCTCGTGTCGCCATCACCATAATTTAGTTAGAGCTCATAACCTTATATACTCTTGTTCGTGCCACGGTCTCCTTTAAATGCATGATGTATGTCCTAAGTTTGCCGACCAGGCAAAACTACAATGCATGTATGAAATCCTAACACCACCGTGCACGTACGGAATACCTCTGACCGGTTGCTTGTTTAGAACTAGGGAAGGCCTTGTTTTCTCAAACTTTCTTTTTGCTTGCTTGCTTGCTCTTTGAAAAATGGTTTTACAATTTAAAACCATTTGCTTGCTTGCTTGCTTGAAAAATGGTTTAATTATTCAAAACCATTTGCTTGCTTACTTATTTGCTTGCTTGCTTCTTGAAAATGGTTTACCATTTAAAAAACCATTGACTGCCTTGCTTGTGAAAAATGGTTTAATTATTCAAAACCATTTGCTTACTAACCTTGTAATTATGGTTTTACAAATTTAAAACCAATGCTTGCTTTAAAATGGTTTTAACTCAAAACCATGAAATACAGTGTAAAAGAAATTTATGTATGTAATAATAATAATACTAGTATTTGGAAAAATGAGTTTAGAACACTCACCTCTTTGCTTGTAGCGAGCACGAGTTATCACTTTACTTTTAACCTACAACTCAAGCGAATACGGCCTTTATATTAATCACATAGCAACGTACTTCCTAGAATTAGTCACTCTTTATACTCTTTAAATCTAAGGTGCTAGGGTTCTATTCCAACTGGAATCACCCAATTCGAACCGCAGCTGAGAGATACACATCAAAACAGCCGGACACCCTAGTACTAAGTGAGATAATTTTTCTTGCATGGCTGATTTGAGTGAATTTTTGGGCCATAGGATCAGAGTACGGCGTGCATTCTCTTTGGTTGGTTATCATGAAGTATTTTATGTAGCCATGAATCATCAATCGGATAAGAAATGAGGAAGTTATGGCGAAATCTGGCCGGTCGAAACTGGGAAAGCAGAGCAGGTGTACCGGTACAACCTAATGTACCGGTACCACTTTTCTCCCCCAGTGAGGTGTCGCAAATGCACTGTTCACGTGCCAGTACCTTCCATATTTCACCCAGATTTTGTTATTTTCCCTTTTTGATGTACATTCACTCATACAACTTCTATAATTCATAATGCCTCAAAAACTAACTGGAATTCATCTAAAGTGATTCACAACATTTGAATTAGTGCTTTGGAACCTCAAAACACAAACATAGGTGAAAATCCAAGAACACTACCTAAGGTCCACCAATTCTTTATCAAACCACGTAATTTGATGATTCCATGTTTGTTTCTCACCGGTGGGGTTTTACCCACATAACCCCAACAATTCAAAGGCTTAATGTGCTCTTTGCACAAAACCTAGACCAAAGGAGCATCTATTCTCCTTGCCAAAGCCCTAGAAATCCAAAATACATTTGATCCTAAGACAACATACCTCGATTTTTGGGCTTCTCCTCCTCCTTCTTCTTCCTCTTCTTCTCTTCGCATCTTGGCTTTCTCATTTTCTCCTCAAAACCGTGAACCTAACCTTTTGGAGCCCGAAATGACATTTTGGTTTATTTTCATTTTATATTTAGCATTTCCTTTTAATTTCAAATAATAACCTGCGTCTTTTAATTATTGCAGTGTAACTTACTTTATTTACTATGGCCCATCTCTACATAATGATTTTCATATTTATATCCTATTTGCTTTAAATGACCATTGTACCCTTTGTTCTCATACCGCAAATCCCGGTTTCCATAATTTATCATTTCCTACTTTAGTCTCAAAATACACCCAATGTGACACTTAGTGCTCTTATACACCCTTACGGTATCATATCTTGTACACTCTCGAGTGTGGTGTTACATTCCCGCCTTATTTGATATGTCGGATTAAAAATCACCTGCAGGGTTTGACATAATCAAAGCTTATAGAGTATCCTCGAGGAGGTATCATCGATCCAATTAACGGGGCGTGGATTACATTGTAATTAATATTCACTATACAATGAATGCGGTTATTCAATACGAAATTGTTGATCTATAAAGATCTCACTTTTTATGAATCAAAATAACCAACAATAAATGCACATTTCTATTAATTATCTAGAGATTAAGAGTAATAGTATTCATAATAACCATGAGGTATTAATTATTTTATGTGTTAGTATAAAATAATTACCCAAAGTTAGTCACGTTCAATACACACGAGTGTACTAGCACAAGAAGTTGGAACTAAGTCATTCCCACAAAGTGATCGAAACAGGACTACTAAAGTCTTGTGCTACAATCTTACCAATAATTGTGTCAATTCATTTAGGCTTTGTGAACCCAGTAGCTTATATTCTATAAGAACTGATGATTTAATCTGCTATGCGTAAGTTGAACTCTACACACCAAATCATCTACTGTAGAATAAAATACCTGAATGCATGATATTTAGAAATGCAAACATAGCTCATGTAAATCTCATTGAAATGAAATAACATAATTTTATTAAAATAAAATAAACATCATGCTGATAAAATAGCTTTTGGTATATATTGCCTAACAATCTCCCACTTTATTTCAAGCCATGATGCCACATCTCACTCCCATTCCCTCTACATGCCTATCAAAGTCTTGGGCAGTAGCTCTTTGCATGAGATGCCTTGGGTTGTCTCACGATGTTATCTTGGTCACCTTACATCTCATCTTTGCCTGATATCTACAATCGAGGATGATATTTGCGCTCAATGTCTTTCACTTCTTATGGGTCCTAGGTTCTAGCTGAGTTAGCAAATTTGCTCCACTATTATCACGATGAAATAGGCAATTGCATTGAAGGAACCACTCTTAGATCCAGCGGGAAGTGTCTTATGGCCACCTCCTTAGGCACGCCTGCGAGGTTGCCACATATTCGGCCTCCATTGTGGCATCAGCAATGCAATTGCTTGAATACTCCTCCAACATGACTCCCTTCCCTAAGGTAAACACCATAACTTGAGGTAGACTTTACCGGAATCTTCTTGTTGGAAGTCTGAGTTTGTATACCCAAAGTATTGGTATGCGCTGGTAAACTAACATATAATCTCTAGTCCTTTTTAGGTACTTGATTATGTTTTACCGTATCGATGTTCTTGCCTAGGAGTTGGCGTATGTGACCATGCCAACAATAAATCAAATATAAGTCTGGTCTGAAACATTGCACTCCTCAAACTTCCCTCTGTAGATATAAAGGCTACTTTCATCTTCTCTATCTCATCAAGTGTTTTGGGACCCTGATCCTTGGGTAGAGTGATTCCATGTCTGAAAGGAAGAAAACCTTTCTTGGAATCCTGCATGCTAAAACAGGCTAGAATCTGATCAATATAAGTAGCCTGTAATAAGCCCAACATTCTTTGCTTGCGATCCCGCAAAAGCTTAATCCCAAGAATGTGACTAGCTTCTCCCAAGTCTTTCATATCAAACTGACTGGATAACCATACCTTAATTGAAGATAATACCCCATCGTTGCCAATGAGCAAGATGTCATCCACATATAGCACTAGAACACCTGCCTTCCATCACACTTTTTGTACACATAGGACTCATCAAGACATTGATTAAAACCATAAGATTTAATAGCTTGATCAAAGCAAGTATTCCAAGATGTAGATTCTTGCTTAAGTCCATAAATGGATATCTTAAGTTTGCACATGTGTTCTTTGCCCTTTTTTATGAAACCATCTAGTTGCATCATATAGATGCACTCATCAAGATACTTATTAAATCACGATCTTTACGTAAATTTGCGAATTTCATAGTTGAAATGAGCTACAATGGATAAGAGAATCTGGATAAACTTAAGCATGGCTACTGGCGAAAAGTTTCCTCATAATTGATCCTTCTTTTTGAAGTAAGCCCTTTTTTTTTGCTACAAGCCTATCTGTAAGTTTCAACCTTACGATCTGCTCCTCTCTGTTTCTTATAGATCCACTTGTCAGATGGGTTTATCCTTAGGTGGTTCCATAAGATCCCAGACTTGATTAGAGTACATGGACTGCATCTCAGATTTTATAACCTTTTGCCAAAGATCTGCATCTTTATCCTTAAGTGCTTTATCATAGTTACAGGGATCAATATCTAGCTCATCAGGGATCCTTTCAAAAGACTCTCCCAAAGTGTAATAGTATCTTTTGCAAAGGTTGACCAGACCACTCCCATTACGTAGCGAGACACTCCGTGGCCAGGTGCTTTGTATCGATGGTATGCTATGCATATGTTGATTCTTGTAAACCATCATGGTCATGCTCCTCTGGTTGTGCAACCGATATGTTGATGGTAAGACCACAAGGTTCAACATCAACACGTGTCTCAACAATCCTCCCACTACGATGAGGCAATGGGATGTCAAGAACACTTTCTTGTGGTGTTTCCTTTTGCACTATGGGTATTAAAGAAGTTTGTACTGGTCTATCTCCTCTCAATTCTTCTAGAACAATTCTACTTATGGGCTTGTGGTTCATTACATAGTCCTCTTTCAAGAACCAGGCATTGGTGCTAACAATGACCTTCTGATCCTTTAGACTATAAAACAAACCACCTTTGGTTCCTCTAGGATACCCTATAAGGAAACATACTTCTGTTCTTGGTTCCAACTTATCTGTTTTCCCTTTCAGCACATGTGTTGGGTAACCCCAAAGTCGAATGTGTTTCAGACTAGGCTTGCGCCCTGTCCACAATTCAGTTGGAGTAGTAGGTACTGACTTAGATGGTACCAAGTTTAGAATGTAAGCTGTTGTTTCTAATGCATATCCCCAAAAGGAATTAGGTAAATCTGAATAACTCGTCATTGATATCACCATGTCCATAAGAGTCCTATTCCTTCGGTTGTGGTACACCGGGTGTAGACAACTGGGATGTAATCCCTTGTTCTGACAAGTAGTCCCTGAACTCTCTTAAGAGGTACACGCTACCACGATCAGATCGTAATGTCTTGAGACATTTATTGAGACGCTTCTCCGTTTCCACTTTATACTCTTTGAATTTCTCAAAGGCTTCGGACTTATGACACATCAAATAAATACACCCATACCTTGAGTAATCATCAATGAAGGTGATAAAATACTCACAGCCACCTCTAGCCTGGATAGTCATGGGTCCACATAAATCAGAGTGAACCAATTCTAGTTGTTTGGTGCTTCCAGTTCCAATGAACCCAAAGGTTCATTCTGACCAGTCTTGAGATTCGTTTTAGATTTATATGACCTAGGAGTAAGTGCCAAAGATATGTTTGGTTCATTTGGGAAGGTTCCTTTCTCTTACATGGCATACCATTAGTGCTATTCAATTCATTTTTTTGCAGTGATGGAGAGACAAGATGTAAGACCCGAGAAATTTCAATTTATGGAAAAAGGGCAAAATCGTAATTTTGATTACAAAATTGTTATTTCAGTTAAAAATCCGGAATTTATTCTCTAGATCTCGGATGACAAAACGGATTTCACCGTTGGAATCGTCTCGCGAAATCTAAGCTATTGGCATAGAATTTACGTCAATTTCGAGACGGTCGGAAGTCGTTTTTCGAGGCATCGCGGTTGGGTCTTGAAGTAAAGCGATTTTACCGATCTTGAAGAAAGTCACATATAACATCTTCCATTAATATAAGTTGTATGAGTAGAGAAATGATGAAAATGGACGGTAGGAATGATCTTAGAATGATGAAAGCTAGGAAAAGAGGAACATACTTGAATGATAATGGAATTGATTTAAATAATAAGACAAAACACTAAATAGTGTTTGTCTTCTTCAAAACAAAGGGAAAAACGTGGGGAGGAGAAAAGAGCCAATAGCCGTTTTGTTTAAGGTTTAGTGAGAGAGTCTTCCTCCTACTACAAAAATCTGACGTCGACCTTTGTGGTATCTTGGAGACAGAAGAAAAGCGCTCTATCACGGAGAGGGCTTGGCGTGGAGTACGGTTAGGGGAGTTTCCTCAAACTTGAGAGGTGGGGTTTCTCCTCCTTGATTTATTAACTGTTTAAGTCTTATTATAAATGTTTCGGTTGGTTGAGGCCTTGAGCGGCCCCGTTTGATCGATTCAAACCTTGGAGACCGAAATGTTGGATTTGAGACCCACGAGCGGTTCGTATCGAGTTCTCACGGACTGTTTGGGTTAAATGTGAATGATTCCATAAATCATGTATTGGTTTTGATTAGTAGGAAATGACCAAATACGGGTTCAAGGTGAGCCAAATAACTTGTGTTTGATAGACGATAAGCAGGGGTTTTTCTTGTTCAAAGCTTGACTCACAAAATAACAAATTTTGAAAATATGTGTTTGGTCAAGTAATTCAAATCGGTGCTTGTGTTTGATCGATGCCGTGAGCTAATTTTGATGTTTGAAATGAAAATTGCATAACATGATTGTGATTTAATTTTTATGTGAATATATTCATGTTTATATATTTGCATATGGATTAAACTATTATTAGGTGGCCATGTGCATTCCATATGCACTTGAACACCACCCCAAGATATAGGAGTGAGTGTGGTGAGTCTAGAGAAAATGGTTCGGAGGGTAGTCCAATTATAAATATCAAATGCGTCAGACTATTGATTGATATACGGTACGGAGGAGTAGTCCACAAACAAATATATATATATCAATCGTCGGGCCAGCCCGATTGATATACACATCGGAGAGGGTTGTCCTGAGCTAGCAAGCGATAGTGCCATCTGAGTCTTAGGTGAGTGTGAGAGAGTCGGTGAGAACTCGGGATCTGAGTTGGACATGTAGACATTCAAGTAGGATCATGCATTTGCTTGAATGTGTGTTTGTTTTGGAGCATTGCACTGCACTTAGGTGGAGAGTAGCCTACTTAGGGTGATTCCACTACTGAGGCATTGGCTCATACTGTCAGAGTATTATTTTTACGGGTATAGGGAGGAGCGTGCGGGGGAGGCAGGCGCTCAAATCTGGGTTGAGGTTGAAGCGGTTGTGGCTTGGTTTACTATGCATACATGTAGTGAAAAACTTTACAAATTTATTATATGTATTGCTGGTAAAAATAGTGAACTCTTATCTAGCCCCATTAGACATAAGTTCTGGTATGTATGATGAGTATTGTTTATGGGCCCAGTGGCGTGTTTTACTCATGTTGGGATATATTACTGCCCACATTTGGGATAGGTATATCTGAGGTATTGTGCCGGTGAGCTCTGTACAAGGAGACTCTACCCGATTTTGAGTGGCGTGGGATGTTGGCTTGAGCATCCCTTGCTGTCCATGAGTTGACCAGGGTAGTCAGGGATTTGAGATCAGAAGTACACAGATAATAATATAAAGGGTGTGCTTATTGTACTTTTAGAACAAATAAATCTTTTGATACAAGTTGATAATAGCGAGTCTTTAGGCAAGGCGAATATCCATCCTTAATAACAGCTAGGCGAAATCAAATTTCCTTGTGGAAGGTACATAAAACGATCCTTTAATAATAAATATCTTGTCTCTACCAAAGTGGAGAATGGTAATCTCCCTACTTTGCAGCGGAGTTGCCACTTTCGTAGCATTGCCCATGTGAAGATAAATCTCCCCATCACTAAGCTGCCTTTTGCCTAGCAGAACAAGTCTGATCCCTAAACATTTCTTTGAGGTTCATCATCATATCATAGGCTGTGGGCATAGACTAATGCTGATGTTGTAGAATATTTGACATAGAAGCCAAAATATAACACCACGACATCTGTTCGCCATGGCACCTTCTTATAAGGCTTGGCTTCTTGTTCATAACAGCCATGAGGTTTAGGCGAGGCAGGGTCTATGAGCACAGCTATAGTTCTCGGTTAATGAGAAACAATATCTAGGTTTCTTTTCCAATCAATATAATTAGTTCCATCAAGTTTATTCTCTTTGAGAACGATAACAAGTGGATTGAAAGCCATATTAAAACCTGAGAATCACACATAATTTAAAAATTATAAAGAGCTTATTAACTTTGAATTCCATTTTAAATATTGGTTTCCTCTACCAATTTTTAAATGAATCCGCAACAGCTGCTGAGTACTGCAGTGAATAGCATGCCTCGATGGGAGGACGTCTACTATCCAACATTTGTTCAGACAGGCCAATTCCTATTAATCTTGTTATCTAGGCAACAATTCGTGCCAAACAAAACTAAATAGATGACTTAGCTTTGGTCCTATAAATAATAGTGGTGACTTAGATGGAGAGGATACTATTATTTATAATAAAAATTAATACCATCACTTAATTCTAGATCTATTATTCCATAATGAATCCCTCAGAAGGAGAAGTGATTCACATTAATAATTAGTAGAATAATTCCTTAGGAAGTTTGTACTTATTGAGTCCACTAATCAATTAGTCCGATAGGGAGGAAGGTACCAAGACCAACACACTAATTAATTTGTATCACTTACAAATTAGTGATGGAGACCATGGGATTTAAACTTGATAAATTCCCTCACTCACTTAGTTATTTGGAAAGAATGAGGGTTTTAATATATATATTTAATTTAAATAAATTAAAAATTAAAAGTGAAACATGGAATTCCAATTCCCTTTGAGAAAATAATTTATATTAAATCATGGGAATTAATTTTAATCTCTTGTTCCATATTTATTATCAAAATTGTGATTTTTAATCTAAGATAATTAAACATAAATCCATAATAGCAAAGCTAGCCATGTTTATCACTTAATTAACAAATTAAAAAGATACCCAATCAAGATAAATAATCATAAAAGAGATAAAGCCCATCTATTATGGTCATTCTTCAACTCACGAAGCATCAAGGTGGCTTTGCGGCAGCGAATGTAGACACTTGGAAGCGGGGTTTGGGGTAGTGCCACGACGGTGATCGACTTAATAACGATCCTATGTTTACTCTTAATACATAGCGTCAAGTATTAATTTGTAACAGTCTTAATTAATATTTAACAGTCTGAGTAATATGTAAACAATCATGCGATTACTCTTAATTTGTAGCGTCGATATTCATTTGTAACGATCTGAGTAATATGTAGCGAGTCATGCGATTGCTCTTGTTTGTAACTCTGCTTGCATACGCCGGTTTAAAAGGCAATGTTGTATTAACAAAAATCGCCCAACCACAATATGTGTCATCATGACACGTCATTATAGGTTTATGCGCCATGAGCGATGCTGATAGTATAGTACGTGCGACGAAGAGCGACACACCACCATGAACTCCTCCGCGCTAACAACAACAAAGGATCGAGAAGAAAACTGCCTCGATCAAGGTTCAAAAATTGCTGATTGATTTACGCTCCGATCTACATCTCCATTAAAGATTACCTGAAAAAATAGATTGAAAATAAAATTGTTATAAACGATTGTGATGCAAAAAACGTCACACAAAGGCACTTAATTTAATAAACCCATAATAAAATAAACATTCATCCAGGCATAAAATCATACATTCATGTGACCATAATAGTGAGACAAAACGCTGCAAAACAGAGGTTAGCACAGCCTACGTTCTATCCATGACATATATGCATTCCTATATTTAGATTAAAGCGGGTTAATCCCGTACGGTATGCTTGTACTCTTTGATGCAATTGAAGGGATCGGAATTCCCCGTGAACATGGTGATAGTGTGTACAAATTACAAAACAAAAACACACAATCTGAATAAAGCTATGAGGATATAGTTCGAATCCATACCTAGAGATACGCCACGGATTGATCTGAAAAAAATGATTCGCGACGGATTACTGGCCCTCGAGAGCCTTCTCACGTATTTCCGATCTTTGGGAAACTGAGAAGAGGGAGTGGCTCTTTTCATGCTCTCCTTTGGATAGCGCCTCTGGGGTTTTGGCTGAGGCGATATTATTTTCTCGGCTCGTAGGGGCATGACATGGCATATAAATGAGCTGCGGTAGGGGACTGGCCAAATAAGATTTGGTTGATGTAAATATATGAACTTATTTACATTCATCATAATTCACTCCACTAAAGAATCATAATTGCACTCCCTCATTCGAAAGTATAATTTGAGCTCTTTGTTATTAAATACTTATTAATCTCCCCACATTAAGATTACAGATGTATGTTGATTAAATTAAATTACTGACAGTTTTATTTAATCAACATCTGATAATCACTTGAGACCTTCCACTTAACTTATTTAATATATATGGAATTAAAAATCCACCTGCAGGGTTTGACATAATCAAAACTTATAAGTATTCTCCAAAGAGAGGTATGTGATCTAATTAACGGGGCGTGATTACGTTGGCTAATTAATATTCACTAGCAATTAATGCACCACAGTTATTTCAACTCGACAAGATACATGATCTATAAAGATCTCACTATTTATGAATCAAAATAACTAACAATAAATGCTGCGTGTCTATTAATTATCTAGGATTTAAGAATAATAATATTCCATAATAACCGTGAGATATTAATTATTTTGCATATTGTCGGTATAAAATAATTATACCCAAGACCAGTCTAGATTCGATACCTTGCAAATTGTACTAGCACAAGAAGTTTGGAACTAAGTCATTCTAGTAGTCAGAGCATACCTGCGAAGTCTTGTGCTACAATCTTACCAATAGTTGTAAGAATTCCATTAGTATGAGCAAATAAGCATAAATGGCTTGATGATTTGATGTATCGTAAGTCGAACTCTACACACCAAATCATCTACGTGTGAATAAGAACACACATGCATGATATTTAAATGCAAAGCATAGCTCATGTAGATTCTCATTAAAAATATGAAATAATAATTTTTATTAAATAAATAAACATCATAACAATAAATGACTTATTTGAAGTATATATAGCCCTATCAACTATATATATATATATATATATATATATATATATATATACTGCTCTCCTGCTCTTCCTGCTCCTATATATATATATATATATATATATATATATATATATATAATAAAATATATCTCATATATATATAATAAAATATGTATCTCAAACTTGCATCTTTAACCAACATATAATATAAACTTATGCTTCTGTTAAAAGTTTAAACCTATTTTTATTTTCCTTCAAATTTTATTTCCTTATCTAGCACTATATACATATTATTTCCTTGGCATAGGGTTTTAAATAGAGAATAATCTATAAAGGCTGAGGGAAAGAAAAGCTTTTAGCACATGCTCCCTTCTATTTTTGTGAAAGAAAACCATTTTTCTTATTTATTTCCCCTTGTTATAAATTATAATCTTGAATTAAATGCAAAATCTGCGAATTCTTGTAGACTACTTGTTCAAGAATTAATCAAGTAGAAGTGAATAGTGAATAAATTATGCATCTGAATAAAGCAAACTATTTTAAGGTATTTATATATAAACTCTTTCTTTATTCTAAATTACAACCCTCTTATTTATTAAGTACAATAATTTAATTTGTCTAATCTTAGATAACTACATACGATGGTTACATGATGAGAGTGGAGAATACATAAACATTAGGATTCTACTTCAAAATGTATGTTTTTCTAGTGAATCAAATTTTCTTTCAGAAAAACAAATTAATATACATATTGAAATTTCTAAAAAATAAATTTAATAAAAAAGGATATTGGACATTTCTCATGGTTTGATTCAAGGGGACATCCATAGAATCATATTAATTCTAGTCTCTTTCATCTGTCATTGGATTTAGCCCATAAAATCAAGTAGAGACCCACAATCACCAGCACTCCTCCAATTATACTACACACAGAAACATCAAAACCCAATTTAAGTTACTAATAACTCCCAAATATAAGATAACAAGTTCAATTTACAATAAAGTTAATTTTTTTACTTTAGAGAAAAATACATGACATTCGAGGCAAAAAAAAAACATTATATTTTAAAGTTAATTTTTTGGGAAAAGAGTAACAATTAATTGATAACGTTAAGTATGATAAATCTGTTAAACTCAAATTTATAAACTTAAACCTAGGCGATATATCTTTTTCTCATTCTCTTGCACCTAGCCCCTTTTCCGTTAACGAGGGATAATTTTTTGGTCATTGTTGGCCTAAAATCACCCCTCTATATTTTTTTCTATCATTTTCTTTCTCAATAAAGTAGTTTTTCCATATAGCTCTAGGTTTTTAAATTTTTTTTTTTCGTGATTTTATCGTCAACTTGTTGTAGCATGTGGTTGTCGTCGACTAGTTGTGATTGTATCGTCTTAGTACGATGGTTGGTTTTTCGTCATCTTGTTGTAGCGCTTACTAGTGTGTGGGCGGTCGAATGGCTTATCTCATGTGCGTCAGAGCAAATCTGACAATAATCCAATCGTGGTCGTCGATATCTTTGTAGAACTAGAGTCAAAGGTATTATAATCATTATATGATTATCAAATGTGTAGGCTTTGAGCTAATTCATTATGTTATTAACCCGGATGATGCGTCATCCTCTAAAGTTTGTAGCAAATTTGGTTATGTGTTTCTATCAAATGTAATGCTAGTTTGAATCAATAAAATTATATCTTTTAAAAAAAATTATAAACTTAAATTTAGTAAAAAATTGATAATACTAGTATTGGGGATAAGGTGCACAAAATGCTCTCGAGGTTTTATTGTAGCATATTATTCCCACTTTGTCTTCTCAACTTTTTTGGTCGAGATACCACGACATTTACTACATAAGCTCACTATCCCTCTCTAGTTAAAAAAAAGTCACAAATAGGCTGAAAACTCTAACATGTGTAGATTGTTAAATGGGAGTTTGTCCATCTATGACCTTTTATAACTAGGAGGGTTTATGGGTGAGATACGGTACTAAACGTCAAGGATATATTGAGATAAGGTGCATAAATGTCCCTGATGTTTGGCTATATATCTAACTTCGCCCTTAAACTTTTTTTTTGGTCCAATGCTGCCCCTAACGTTTATTCCATAACTTAAAAATGCCCTTGCCGTCAACAGAGTTAACGGATGGGCAAACGACCTCTAACGATGCTGACATGTCAACCAAACGTAGCAAATTTTGCTGATGTGTAAATCTAACACGCGTTTAGGCATCCAGATAGCTTGAAATTCATACACTTTTGTCTAACCCCAAATACCTTAATTTGGAGATTGAAAAAACCCTAAGATAGGGTTGATCGAAATTTCTCAATCCCAAATAATGATTTTAGGCAAGATTTGGCATATCACATCCATAAAGGTGAAAAAGAGAGATTTGTCAATTGTTTGTTTATAACAAGAATCATGCCCAGAAAACAACACCATTTATATGAGAAGCGATTATGAGGAAAGGCGTTTGATTCCCGATTCTGCTCTTGTGAAAACCGATTAAAAATCTTTGGTTTTACGAGAGGTAAGGCAAATGTCCGAGTTCCATGCAGCTCTCGTTATCGACATCATGGCAATGTCTCTTTGTGAAGCCTTAAGATGATGCAAAATTTTCTCCCAGGGAAGAAATGATGTATTGATGAAAGGGAGAAAAATTTTGGGGGAAAAGCTTTTGCTAGGGTTTTGAATTCGATTTGGAATTAAGGGAAATGTCGGGATTCATAAGTTTCGCCATGGTTTCACCTTTGCGAATTTGGAGAAACAAATTGGGATTACAGTTTCACCATTTGGAATTTGGGGGAAGAAATTAGGAAGAATTAGGGTTTCAAATCGGGATTCATATGAACCAATTTTGGGGAATTAATGGTATATAAAGAGCTTTATCTATTTAGGGTTACTTTTTGGCAAAATTTGCTATGTTTGGTTGACATGTCAGCATCATTAGATGTTGTTTTCCTATCTGTTAACTCTATTAACAACAATGACATTTTTGAGCTACAGAATAAATGTTAAGGATAACATTGGACTCAAAAAAAAGTTTAAGGATCAAGTTAAACATATGGTCAAACAATATAGCGTTATCTGCGCTATCGAGATATCTTGGGACCAAAAATAAAGTTTTTGAGTGAGTGGAGACATGCAAAAACTTAGGGGACATTTGCGCATCTTATCCGCACCGATGTGTATCATAACTTGGTTTGACAAGTCATAAGTTTTCACTTGATACGTTGAATATTTGATTGACAAGTCATAAGTTTTCACTTGATACGTTGAATATTTGATTGGCTAAAAATTGAAAGGAATAGTTGAAATTACATCAACATACCTGCCCAAATGAGTGGAAGCACCAAACACAAAAGGCTCCAAAAGGAAAGAGGAGCACGAGAAGAGGGTTGAATGAGGTCTTAAACACAGGACCCCTTTTGTGAATTGCTCATGTTTCCACATAACTTGATATTCCTGTTACCACAATTCCCTCAACGCTTCCAAATTTTCGAGATCATTATTTTCTTATATTTAATTTATTATCAAAATATTATAAAATTTTTAATTTCTAAATGTACATATTTGAAAAATGATTTTATTTCTATAAAAGTAAAAATAAATAAAATAAATTTCAAGACATATAAATAAAAATTCTTGTTAAAACTTGCTGGCGTTTTATTTTTGTTTAAAAATCGTTTCCAGTTTTTTCTTTATGTTATCCCAATTTAAAATAATAAATTATTTTTGTGCCTTTCTTTATGTTCAAGACATGTTTTTCTATTTTTATACAAACAGTAAATAATTTAAAAATATATCTGTTTTTAACTTATTATTGTGTATGTAATAAAATCAACAAAGGGAAATCATTTTACTTTTGATTCTCATTTACTTGTTTGTAATAAATCATTTTGTTATTATCCTTTTCAATTTTTAAATTCTTTTTTTATAAAAGTATTAAATTAATAATTTTATAATTTTAAATTAATTTTAAGTATGTTTAATTTAGTTGTCAAAAAAAAGTATATTTATTTATTTTTTCATTTTTTAACAATCAAACATGAAAAATGAAAAACATGATGGTAAGGAATTATGATTTACTTATGTAGTATTTTCTTACCCCAAGAAGTAAAGTAAGCAAGACATAACTCTAACTGAAATGAAGCTTCCAAGAAGAGGATGACCACAAAGGTTGAAATGAGGGCTGCTTGGATGGTTCCAAAAATGGTCACCGATGATGTTAATGATATTTCAGCTGGGTACATTTTAATCACATGTTTCTTATTTATATATATATATATATATATATTCAAATGTCACTCTTCAATTTCTTTATATATATGTGTGTGTGTATAGAGTCTGGGAATAAAGTCAAGGGTATAAATATTTTCAGGGGATATTGTAGAACAATGATTAGGTAACTTGTCTCCATATTTACAAAATAGGAGAATTATGTTTTTCTTCCTTATGGGATTTAATTTATTTTAGATATTTGTTTGAACAAAAATAAAGCTGAGAAATCAAAATAGAAATAATCATAAAGTTTAGATACTTGACATCAAAATAAAAAAATGAATTTCAAGTCACCTCCAACACATTTTGTGTATGGGCTTTGGGTTTTAGGCTTTGTAGCCTCAAAAGTCCAACATCTCAGATCCCTCATTACTTCAATTGAATGTGGCTAGGCTTCTATGTACTTTGCTTTCAAGAAAGAAAATGAGACCTAAGGCCTATTTGGTCCTTGTTTTTAAGAAAATTACAACAGCTTTTTAGGAAACATAAAAGACACTGTTTGGTGTTCTTTGACTTTAGGGTATTTTGATGAGGCTTATGTTATGGGTACATATTTCAATTTATTTTGAAAATTTATGAACAAAGAGTTGAAACGATGTCGAGTCTTCTGGAATTTAATGTTGATAAAATTATAAAATATTTGATAGAGGATTGATAAAGCAAAGTAAAATCTTGTAAACACTGAAGCAGAGAGGTCGTATATAAGGCTTGTTGGATCTCTTATTAAATATTTTTGAAACCACAATAGTTTCACATCTTTTGTTCCAAAATTTTCAAATAAAATGAAATGGAGATCATAATATAGGGCTTGTTTGATTCATGTTTTTGAAATCTTATCTTGAGAACAGTTTTTAAAAACACAAAGAACACTATATTAGTGTTCTTTGACAAATGTTCTTATTCTCTAAATTTGGTATTTGATGTATTCTAGTGTTTTTTCAGAAAAAAAAATGAAAATCAAACATGTTTTCCCTATTTTCCTTGTTCTTCTTGTTTTAAAATCATAAAATAGTTTTAAAAAATGGAAACATGTTTTTGGGGGATTCTCCAGGTTTTTTAATTGGAAATCACTGGTTACTCATTTCAAAGAACATGTAAATACCTGACCTAATCTCAGCGATGCCGAGAGGCGAGTTCTTCTAAAAAGGTGAACGAACATCATGAAACAAGAACAATAAAACACTATCTGCCATGATTTTCAACTTTCAATTTTCGGATATTTACTATTGAATTTGATCTAAAAGATCTGATTTCCATTGATGAACTCGAAGAATATTGCGAGGCAGAGTTTGTTTAGAGAGAGAAAGAGGTATGGTTTGGTCGTCTGAAAACCCACCTCTGCCTTTCTCATCATCACCTCCATTGGTTGTCGGCTCTACTCTTCACACTCCTCTACATCTGCTCCTACTCTACTCTACTCCGTTTGATTTTGATTCCTCTTCAGTTCATCCTCCTCCCTGCATACAGAGAAACAGGTATTTATTAATTTTTTCATTTATTCGAGCTTTGTCGAGTCGAGTTGTTTCGAACATTTGAAATAAAGATCGATGGAGTTCAAACTTCGAGTATTTTAATCGGAATTTTTTTGGTATATGAGAGAACTACGGATCTTTTAGGGACAAAATGATCAGTCATTGTTAAATGGGCAACAAAAATCCATACATCCTTCTCTTAAGAAATGATGATTTTTTTCAACTCCCAAACTTGGTCTGGAATCTCGGAAAGTACTCAAGAAATAAAAGAAAGAGAAAAAATTTGGAGAAAACTTAAAAAATAGGTTTAAATTTAATAAATTAATTATATATATTTATTTAAACTCATTTTATTTGTTTCTCTCTATTATATATAGAGACTAAGAAGTGTTAGTACAGGGAGCCAGATAGAAGATTGGAAAAGTGTCTTACCCCTCACTTTTTTGAAAATTTTGAAAATGTGTATACCAGGATACAACTGACTTAGGAAAACAAAAGAAGAATGAAACAGTTTTAATAAGGCATCAGTATATATTCCTTTTATGTAATTTTAGGTACACTCTGTTTACTTTTTTTCCATAACATTCTCAGTTTTAACATTGCCAATGAAATGTTTATACAATGAAATTAATTCGGACCCATAGACCAATCCCACGTATAATAATGGCAGTAAAGATTGGCTGGCCGACCATTGACTTAGTAACTAAGCTTGAAACAAAGAACTCCAGAACAGTATGAACTTACATATTATAACTGGCTACAGAATCTGTGATATGATAATAACAAGATTAAAAAAAGATTTTTCAAAGAACATTAAGGATGTTGAAACCGTTACAATTATAAATATATTGTATGTCTTTGCTTCCTTCCCGAGAGTAACTCTCCCTCTGCACCCAGTTCAGTTAGAAAGCAGCCATGAAAACTCCGACCTATGATTTGCTTCTGTTTCCCTTAATTTTGCTTTCTCTCCTCCATCATCTCAATCTTGTGTGAGCCAAACACTTTGAGGGTTTACTGCAATGAAAAAGAAACATGCCCTTCTAAGATTCAAACAAGCTCTCTCTGACTGCACCTCGTCTTGGTCTATGGATGAAGATTGTTGTGGGTAGGCTTGATCCGCTGCAACGTCTGAGCCAGTGGTTGAGCTCCATCTCGGTAATCCACGACTCTGAGTATGGTTCTCACCTCAATTTAACGTTGGGAGGAGGTGAGATTAACCTACCTTGCTTGGTGGGTGCGCATTATGTTTCCATGTTGGGGAATGATTTTGAGGTAAAGTCGATTCCAGGTTCCACTGGGTTCCATGGGGAGTTTGAGATATCTTGACCTCTCCTATGCTGGATTTGGTGGAGTAGTCCCTCATCAGCTTGGAAATCTTTCCACCCTCCGTTACTTGAATCTGGGATATAACAGTGGGCTGTATGTTGAGAACCTTGATTGGATTTCTCATCTTTCTTTTGACACTACAGGCTAATTTGGGGTCGACCTTCTGAAGTCCGATAGCTTGAATCCATGTCTATGATCCCTTCCACTCTTTCAGAGTTGATTTGTCCGGTTGCACAGACTTGATAGAGAAACATGGCTTCATCTCTCGGTGCAATTTTCACATCTCTCACAGTCTGCCTGATCTTTCTAAGAACAATTTAAATCTAGAAATACCAAATTGGTTGTTTAATCTCACTAATCTTTGCAATTTTAAATCCTATCAGAGAATCAATTCAAGGGGCAGATTTCAGTGTTTTGGACAACTCAAATATCTAAGTCTCTTAAACTTAGTTTGAGAATTTCGCTTTTTCATGGCTGCCACCATCCGCGGAAAGCATCATCGCTTGAGGTATTTGACTCTTGCGGTAGTATCGTTGATTAATGGCACTTTCTTCCAACAGGTCTGGGGCTTTATCAATTGCGACTTTGGAGCAGGGGACTTCCATGACAAGGAACATATCAGAAGTGCATTTTTAGCTTTCTAAAACTGAAGGCCTTGTCGATATATGAAACATCTTTATCTTTCCAGCCCATGGTCTCAATTGGACTCCTCCATTCAATTAGACATCTGAGGATTCCTGCAAAATGGGTCCAAATTTCCTGCATGGCCTATAAGACTACAAGTCTCTTTTCCATCTATTCCTTTCCAGTTCTGGAATTGTGGATACTACTCGGCTTGGTTCTGGAAGTGGAGCTGCATCATCAAGAGATCCTTCTCTTTGATAACCATGAATATCTGGGAGTTATCCCAAGTAATTGCTAAATAATACAAGTCATGCATCAATTTGAGTTCATCGCTTCTCTGATTCAGATTTGCACTTTGTCTTGATCTTGTTGTGTTAGATTGCTAACAAATTCATTTAGGGACAAGATTTTCCCTCTGCATTTACCAGATGAATGAAAGAAGCAAGTGGAGGTCCTTGACATATCAAATAGTAACTTTTATCCAGGGAACTTTCTGACTGCTGGATACATTGAAAGCGTCTATCATAATAACCTCCCAGAAGCAACAACCTATCAGGTGAAATCCCCCTAATTCCATGGGGTTCTTTGGTTGTAGCAAAAACACATTGAGCTTGCACAACAATTCTTGGCTTATGTGGAGCTATGCCCTTCATCACTACGAACTACGAGTTTTGGGGTTTATAAGTCTAAGTGACAACAAATTTTCGGGGATTATACCCAGGTGGATTGTTGAGAGGAAAACTCTAATAGTTATCCACTTAAGATCCAATAAATTCATGGGAGATATCCCCCCACAGATATGCCAACTTTCTTTTCTTAGAGTGTTGGATCTTGCTAATAATAGTCTATTGGAACAGCTCACTTTAAGTGCTTGAGCGATATCACAGTGCTATATGGCTGGAGGGACGTAGTGGAGGTCATAATGTGTTTTGTTAGCAGATTATGATTTATGAAACCTACATGGAGAGTCTTATTACAATTTATAAGGGAAGGGATTCAGGTACAAGAAGATTCTTCGAAATATGTTAGGATGATAGACCTTTCTGAAGTAACAATTTATTGAGAGGTGTCTAGTGAAATCTTTGGTCTTTCAGGGACTGCAATCTCTAAACTTGTCTCACAATCACTTAGCTTAGGAATGATATCAATGGAAATTGGAGGCATGGAATACTTGAGTCTTTGGATCTCTCCAAAAAAACAATCTTTAGTGAAATTCCTCAAACCATGGCCAACCACTGCTTGGTGATTTGAACCTGTCAAACAACAACTTTTTGGAAGAATTCCTATGCAGGCACGCAGATTCAAAAACCTTCAATCCACTTTCACTCTTAAGTGGGAAATGCTTTGAGCTATGTGGAGCCCCTCTTCCGAAAAACTGCCCAGAAGATGAAGAAGAAGAGACTCAACAACCCATTGGTGTAGCAGGAGAAAGCAGAGGCCTAAGAATCGCATGGTTTTACATAGGCGCAGGATCAGGTTCTTTGTGGGAACTGAGGAGTCTGGATGTCTCTTTTCAGCATGGAGGCATGCTATTTACGCAGTATCTTGATACATGAAAGAACTTCATTACACCATATGGCTATAACAATAAGTGAAATTTATTCACCAAAGATTTAAGGAATATACAATGCTGGTAATGGAGCCCATATGACACCTTTCTATGAAATTCAATTTCTACTAAGTTAATTTTCTGAAGGATCATTTGTTCTTAACATATTCTGCAGAGGATCGTATGAGAGATTTTGGATGGATTTGTCGCACCATTTGCTCCATTCTCAATTTCATCCATGTCGTGGAACTTATCTTCCTAGTTAGGATTTTAGGTCTTCATCACAATCATATACTGACATGTTTTCCAAATCTAATGACTCGTTTTTTTCTTTATTTTGGTCAAATTCGTTTCAGGATGATCACTAAGGGAGTGTATCAACAAGTTCAGTGGCATGGCTAAAGTGGTATTACTAGTCTATATGTTTGAGGAGTTATGTTTGTGTTGTGATTTCTATATTGTGTAGGCGTATATGTAATTACATGATCTGATCCTTTGGCACTGCTGTCATCTTATATTGAATGAGGTGTTGTATATTAAAGAGTATTTGTATGTGATCTCATATAATATTTCTAATCATTTTTTATTAATTTACTTAAGTATACTATTTTCTATATAAATATATTGAAAAGTTAAAAATATCGTGGCATACGATTAAAAAAGTGTATTTTAGGGAGTGTATTCAATTGGGAAAATTAATGACTTTTATGGAATTACACAGAGAAGAAAAAGTTTCTTTATTCAGGCTTTTCTACAAGCACCTTACGTGCAGAAGGACCTCAAAACAACACTCTGTTTTCCCCTATTTCTGTGTCTCCATTACACAGCCAAAACACACACATGGATTCTACTTCACATAGCTCTTTCTCTTCCTTTTTTGAACTCTACAGAACCCAAGAAAATCTAGGGCTCTTTCAACATGGTTGTAACTAACTCTAACCAACCTTATCAAAGCTTTTGAGGTGGCTGGAAGCTGGCAGTTCACGGAATCTGTAACTAAGAGCAGAGCGAAATCTCCACTGTTATGGTGATCTAAAACATCTGATTTTTCTATTCAAAAACTTGAAGGTATAATTTATAAATAATGTATTAATAATTATATGATAGTGAAAAATTAAAATAATGAAAGATAAAGGTTTTAACACTATTTCAAAGACATTTTTGTCTTTATAATTGTTTTGCATGCCTCTCACGCATTTAAGAAAGAGGTTACCATGTTTATCTTTCGACCCATTTTCTTCCTTAAAAAATTATTATTATTTAGTATGAATTTGGGTTTTATACTTGTTTTATTGTTCGTCATCTTGTTCGACGTGGTTTATTAGATCACTAATTACGAGTTTTGCATTATAACTAAGTCGTGTTGTTATCTTTTTGTTGTGTGTGGGTGATTCAATGGGTAAAATATATTCGATCAGCGGGGACATAACAGTGACATCAGTATTTTAGTTCTGTGTGTGTAAATTTGTAATGGAACTGACAATTTAAATATGTTATTAACTTTTGAGTGTTTGTTCATCCCTCTATGATTTTTAAGCGGTACGTGGAACTACTCGAGTATAAATACTGGGTTGAATCAATAAAATTATTTTCTTTTTAAAAAAAAAAGGTTAGTTTTATATCTTTTAGATTTTACATTTAGTGATTGTCAAAAATAAATATAGAAAAAATTGTATTTGAGGTGGAACAAACTAAAAGAAAATGTAAAAATGACAAAAACAAACATGGGATGAGGAGAGGACTTTCAATCAAAGAATATAGAGAATGATTAAGCCACATTTTGGCTTGAGTACTTTAGTCATCAGATATGGAGATGGGGTCCAAGGTTTCTGCAAAGAAGTATCAAAAAAGAATATGATAAAGAAAGAAAAGAGAAGAGAAAGAAATCCAAACACATTTTTATTGAGGAAACATTCACATTCGCATTCTACCTTTTTATAGACTAAAAACATAAAAAACAAATTCTCACCCAAAAGCTTTTGCCTAAATTGTAGAATGGTTTACACTTCAGCTGGATCAAATTTGAAGCTTCATTTCATACCTACAAATAATGGCTTCAATCTGAAACCTTCCATCCAAGATCTCACTAAGTAGCCAGGTGATAAGAGATCCCAAGGCAACATCAGAACTATAGATGAACCACTTTGCCTGGTTGGCAGGATAGAAGTGATTCGAGGCTTTTCTCCAGACAGTCACTTGTTCTACTCGAAACTGGCTTTACTCAATTGTTCATCTAACATGAGGATTGTTAATCAACACCTGAAATAATGTTCATCTTTATATGAAATCAAGAAAAACCTCTTCATTCCCACATAGCCATAGTAGATCATGGACTTCAACATTCAGATGCATAACTTCAAATTCTGTGTCTCATGTTTATATCGCACAAGCTTTTGGCTTGAAAGGGGTTTAGTTAATGGGGATCCAGTCGTAACTACCCAGAAATCATATCGGTTGGTGGTTACAGTACCAGAAAACTAGTATATAAGTTCCAAAACAGTTAGGTCCTACCCACCTCCACTTCCTTCATGGTGATGGAAGCCCTTAGGTACTGAACCACATTCTTCAAAAACCCTACCCTTCAATCAAAATTGCGCTTTGGACCCAAGAGAACTACTTTGAGATGGATTTCTCTTACGAGAATCCACCAATACTAACGTGGAGTTAGAAAAACTTTGTTAGAAGGCTTTGAATCATCTCTTTCTCATACCGATTAGTTTGGAGGGAAGAAGTCTGGGTTTTGGAGAAGGAGGATATATAAGCCTGTAAAGCAGAAGCACCAAATCTGAGTACTGAGTTATGTGAGAAACAGAGTTAAAAAGTTGGGTTTAGTTGTGCTGAGATATCTTAGTTGCTGTAGAGGTGAGGATGGAACCACATGAGACCTGACTATTTACAGTGAGGACATAAAGCGATTTTCTTTAATCTAAAAACACTAAAAATTTTTATTCACATCATAAAACTCAAGATCTTCTATCACTGCAGAGAGTATAAGGCAGAAGGGCAAAACTTCCACACCTGGAACAAATCATTGATAAAATAACAAATCCTGACTCACAAAATAAATCTAGCAAAGACTAAAATCCCCAATGACTTTTTAATAATGAAAAAGCCGACATTGGCATGATTGGCACTACTAAAAATAACTAACTGAGAGAACCTACTAACAGAACTTGCATTTTGGTTTAACCGTAAAATCGCACTGCATTTTTTAACATAAAAAATAGTGCAAACTATTTACATTCTAAAAGTAAATACCATGAACAAAGCAATGATCAAACCTAAAAATACCACAAAAGGCGCCGTCAAAAAGGCTTCTTGATACCATCTGAGGGGATTTCTAACCAAAGGCTAACACACAATAACAAACATTGTATGTTTAAGAATTTCTTTGGCATTCAATATGAAAGGGATCTAACCATGAACCATTCAGCATTAGCATGAACATAATTCTAGAAGGTTCTAAACATCCTCAAATTCATCAAGCATGTAGAGAAGCAGCCTGCCAGATCATCTCTACTCGACAATGGACTTCTATGTCAACTCAGCAGCAGTTCCTTCATCATGAGGAGAGGAGGACCCGTAACAAGAAATAGCGAGAATCAGAAAGAACATGGGTTCCCAGGCATTTGTAACATGCACAAGGCTGGGAACAAAACCACACCTGTCTGTGGCAAACAAACACACTAGTCACTAAAAGCATCTCTCCTTTTTCATATGATGAGTAACCAAAGTCTGACGAAAGGGTCCTGCCAAGGAGCGCCGAGGGCCGTATCCTTATCTGGGAATAACCTTTACCTCACTGAAACAGTTTTTAAAGAATGGCCTAACCAGCAAATCACCGGTTTTACTGGAAAAATAAATGCAGGCTCACTTGAAGGATTAACTTATTGCTAAAATCCCCAATAAAGTTCATTTGAGCTGTACTCCACGAAGCATCATGCCGGCTGCGCTTCTCTTAAAGGGACTTTTGCATTTGTTTACCTCTTCCCCAAAAGCTTGTACTTAAATCTAGCTGTCTTCTGAATATCTCAGCTGATGAGAAAGTTTCACAAGAAGTCAACATCATGAAACAAAGAACAATAAAACACCATCTGCCATTATTTTTCAACTTTCAATTTCGAATAGTTATTGTTGGTGCAAGAACGACCTCTTTCAGATACGAAATTTTGGAAGAGAACAGAGAGGGCTTACAGAGAAAAAAGCTTTCTTTATTCCACGGGCACCTACAAGCACCTTACGTGCAACAGGACATAAACATTGCCTCTGTCTGTCTCTATTACACAACAGGGCCCTTCTCTATACACCTGAAGAATATCCTTTCTTCCCTACACCGGCAAACACACACACCGGATTTCTGCCCCACATGGCTTTCTCCCCTTTTGAACTCTGCACAGAAGTCAGGAGCGAAAATCTAGGGCTCTTTCAACAAGCACTAAGCGGTTTTGCCTTCAGTCTAACCGGCATATCCAAAGCTTTTCGAGGGTTAAGCTGAAGGAACTTACAGTTTCTAAGGATAGAGCAGAGGCGAGTGACCAAAAAAAATATCTTTGTTTATGATTTTGGGTCTAAAGATCACGGTGATTTTTCTATTCAAAGAAACTCGAAGGCTATGGTGAAAATATTTGTGACCAAATAAAATTAAGAAGAAATTGAAAAGGAAAGTAAAATGGAAAGATGGAGGAAGCAGGTGACTTACTTCCTCGAGAAAGAGTATCACGAGCGTGAGGGGAGGGGGACTTGAGAAATAATTGATGAATTGGTTGCTGGAGGAGGAACAACAACAATTCGAAACAAAAGAACCCGGGGATATGTTGTACTGAGGGAAGTTTTGTTTAAGAGCGAAAAGGGGTTTGCTTGCGAACATCGAGTAATCAAAACCTCTTTCCTTTCTCATCATCACCCTCCATTGGTCTCGGCTCAAACGCGTTTCTTTGTTCATACTCTCCCTCTGCATGGACGTATTTGTCGAAAAAATAAATAATTTTAAATATTTTTGTTGTTAAACTTCAACTTTAAGCAGGGCTCCGCATTTTGTTTCATCCTTTATGTCATTTTTAACAATTATGTTTTTATTGATATATTAATAAGGGTTTGAATCAAATAAAATTATTTAAAATTTCTTAACTTTTAAAAAACTTTTAATTTCTAAAATCATTTTCAAATTTTCATAAGTTTTCAAGAACTTCTTAATTGCTATAATCCTCAAATCTTTCCATTTTTGAAACTTTCAATTCCTATAATTTCTAGAATTTCTTAATTTTTAAAACATAAAATAAAGTGTTTTCAAAAAATATTTTAATTATTTTATATTATTGTCATTTTTTTTCAAAAATAATAATGCAAATGTTTAGAATGATTAAAAGTAATTCTACGCATAAAACATATATTTTATTATAATAAAAATTAAATATTGAGGTTTGAGTTCTTTCAAATAAAATGGAATACTTATGATATGATGAATCCTAGTGTTTCTTGATAATCATACAGATGTAGTGTAAATTACAAAAAATACACTTGAATTACGGCCGTTCTTTCCCGTATACTTTGTTGTTTTTTATTCAGAGATAAGTGTTTTTTGATTTCTCTTGCAGGAATAATTGTTCCTTTTTTTCTTCCTCTCTTTTATAACACTTATTTCATATTTAAAGGGGTGGGCATTTTAAAGAGCATAGCTACTGTAGAGATATGTCGATAAACTATGTGTTATATTCATGTATATAATATATTCAACATATTATATATATGTTAGTTAGGTTTTGAGTCAAAAACCGGAGTCTTGGGCGACAGACTTAAATTTCCAACGCTCTCCACTCACGCACATGGCGGGTATGACCCTCTGTGCGAATATCTCCTATAACAATAAACAACAACAATTTCATACTAGTAAATGGGTTGTGCGACTGCGAGCAAACGCCGGGAGCTTATCTTGCCATCTGTTAGGAATAGCATAGTTACTCAACACTAAGCAATAATTGTTAGATAAACATTCTCGCAATACCCTAGATTTGTCCATTTTTTGAGTTTCTTTAACATTTCTAATCCTAACAGAACATGTTTCACTTTGTAACTTCATTTAGTATCCGCTGATCGTCCCAGTTCTTGAACAAGATCGGCCGACGCATGATCTTATCAGGCTAATCTTCGCTTTTTCACTCGAAATTTATAATTCATACTAAGCTGCTTTTCTAGACATGTCCCATAGATCGAATCATCCATGACCATAGGTCAACAAGCTAAGCTAGCAAACACGAAGCACAAAATCATAAATAACAGAAGAAAAAAAAAAGTATAAGGGTATCCAATTGAGGAAAATTATTATCTCATGGTCTCATAGTGAAACCGGGGGATTCATTCTCTTACTACCATAGTGGTCGACATAAGTACACATGGTATGAATCACGTGCCCTTCTGGTGGCCCCAACTACGATGTCTAGTGAAATGCGTACGGATTTTGGATTAAAGATAAATCATCTAGAATAACTGAGTTCTCAAGATCTTTACTCATATAAGCGGGTTATTCCACTTTAAGAACTCATATTTGACCATCACAGTCATTTGGATGAAATTAAACGGTTGTCTTTCACTGATTGCAACCTCATCTCATCTTTATCAAAAAGGGCAACACACCTAACATTTTGTCATCTCTACATGTTATCATAACATTAGAGTTGATTGCTCATGTGAGAGCCAATCTCGAAAACACATGTGACATCACATTGTTGAACTTATAAAATATATGATGTACACATTTTATTTATACACGTGACATGAATTTAAAATCAATTAATAATCAATAATAAATACGTGTATTAAATAAAAATTGTGCAATACTAAGTTCAACGATATACACGCAAAATTGCCCATGCTCTATGATCGAGCATTAACATGACGAAATGCATCTCTCGGAATGGGGCTTTTTATAATCGATGGATCACGACCACCATATGATCGTAGAAATATATTGCCACGGAATATCTCACGCTTAGTTATGATATCTCTAATGTGTGCTATATCTGTAATGTCATATGTTTGGTTCTCTCTGTGAATTTGGGATCCTTTGGCGGCAATAATTTGCACGATTATCCTGATAAATCGTGACAGCAACATTATTACTACTTTGAATTACAAATTGTAAAGTCTTCTTGTAGCTTAAAGCGACTTATGTACTTTGTCTGCACATTCTTGAACATTCACAAAGTGAAGCTTCCATAGTCGAGAAGAGTTAGCTACACAGTTGTTTTAACATTTCCTAAAATAACCTTTGTCTTGCAGCGAAGAAATAAAACACAGTAGACTTAGGTGATCAAGATTCATCTCCCACGATAGCGTCCAGAATATCCTACTAGACATAAACTTGATCATGGTAACACAAATGATGTCTAATCACTTTAGATATCTCGATATCACAGCACTAGGCTTTCCCAGGTGTTCTCTTCCGAGGTTGTTGATCACAGACTAACTAGACTATGATATGAAAACAAAATATCAGGTGATATAACATTATACATAGGTACCGCTTCTTTGCTGAAATATGGTACATTGGACATTTCTTTTTCTTCTTCTAAATTTTCTAGGGCATATTTTATTAACACCTGCTCTTAGACACGGGAGTATCATGAGGCTTGCAACTACTCATGTAATCGTTCAAAAACCTTTTAATATAATGTTCTTGAGATAAAGTTAAGCTTCTTAGAATGATCTCTTTCAATTTTTAGCTCTCTAAAATGTGATACTACTTCACCCATGTCTTTCATATCAAAATTTGTAGATAACCATCTTTTATCGCGTCACAACTCCTTGTCATTTCATTATTAGAATATCATCAACATAAAGAGAAAATTGCCAATTTATCATTTGATCTTTGCTCATAAAACCACCCAAGTGAGCTTCTTGATCATCTTAAAATCATAAGTCAAAATGAAAAACTTATGAAAACGAAGATACCATTAATGCGGATGATTGTTTAAGGCCATAAATTGATCTATGGAGCTTACTTTCACAACCATGACCTTTAACAATAAAACCTACGGGTTGTTCCATGTAGAATTTCCTCTTCTAGCTCTCCATTAAGAAAGTTGTCTTAACATCCATTTTGGTGCAATTCTAAATCTAAATATGCTCTGATAGCTAAATTAGGCGAATAGAGTAAACTTAACAGCGGTGAAAAAGTTTCCTCATAGTCTAAGCCACCCTCTTGTTGAGACATAACCTTTACGCCCTACAGACGAGCTTTATACCTATCAATAAACCATCAGCACTTCAGTTTTTATATTTTGAGAAGCCATTTTTATTCCCACGATTGCTTTCTGACTGACGGTAAATCAACCAAACTCAACTTGATTAACTTTTCTGCATAGATTCCATTTAGATCTTCAATGCAACTTTCCATTTTCTTTAGCGGGACATTCAAGTCTTTAGCATTTGAGTTCAGCTATGTCATACAGAGCAGCTTAATGAAAGCCTCTGATTCAATTGAAAAACGTCTTTTTAGGAATTTTGACGGCTTTCTTCCTAGTGAAACTTTCATTTGTCATTGGTATGCTTTCATCTGTCCAATTGTTGGCATCCTCTTCCTCCCGCTCAAGTGAGGAGGCTTCTTGATTGCTCCCACCCATGAGGCTCCCCGCTCAATTGGATTGCTTTCTTGATCGGTTTCTAATTCAAGAAGATGAGAGCTTTATAAGCAGTACCTTTAGTAGGAAATAATCTTCAATAAAAGTGACATCTTGGGACTCAATCTCGATGGTGTAGTCCATAGAACCCTCTACGATAAAAACAAAACCTTTAGAGTGGTGAGAATATCCTATAAAAGTACATTTCTGCCTCTAGGTCAAGTTTACCAAATTGATGAGAAGTAATGTGGCTTTATATCACGGCACATCCCCAAGGATGTAACTCATTCAAGATTTGGTTTCCTTTGTGACCATAACCTCATAAGGTGTAGAGAAGCCGATTTAGATGGTACGGTTAAGTATATAGGTTGCAATTAATAAAGCATCACCCCAAAATTGGATGGGGAGATTAGCTTGTGCCATCATAGACCTAACCATCTCAAGCAAGGTTCTATTCCTTCTTTCGTAACACCATTTTGTTACTTGGAGTTCTAGAGCATTATTAATTGCCTTATGATGCCTTTTCTTGCTTTGATTTCTTAAATTGGTCAGATAGATACTCTCTGCCACGATCAGTTCTTAAAACTTTAACTTTCTTATCTAATTGATTCTCAACTTCATTTAAATATTTAATAAAGCAATCCAATGCTTCATATTTATGAGAAATCAAATAGACATGACCATAACGAGAGTAATCATCTATAAAAGTAATAAAATATGAAGCACCATGCCTTGCTTTTATACTCATTAGTCCCTGAATATCGGAATGGATGATAAGTTATGCAAAGGATATTATTTCGTGTGCCCTTACCAAAAAGAGCTTCCTTGTTGCCTTTCCTTGTAAGCAATATTCACGAGTGGGCAATTCAAACTTTGCATTTGATCCTAAAAAAGACCATCCACGAGCTAGTCTATTCATTCTATCTTGCCACACCTTATATACTATTCAGCATGCCATAAACATGAATCAAAATTATTATTCTTAGATTCGATAGGATAAGAAAAAGAAACATTATTATTATAATTACTACATTGTGTGTCCAATACCATAAAACCATTCATAATATGTCCATAACCATAGCTGTAGTCTTATCGACCCAATCCTTACATAATTATCTTCAAAATACAAATTATATCCTAATTTTAACAAAACAAGACGAGACTAGATTTTTGTCGAGATATCGAGAACTCAAAGAACATCATGTAGGTAAAGAGCGTGACCACCTTGCAATCCAATTTGCAGAGTGCAATTCCCTTTACTTAAAAGCTCAATCATTTGTACTACATATATATATATATTGAACCACTTGAAAGTCGCGAAATAGCGAATGCAGTCCGATCTAAAGGCTACATGGTCTGTTGCTCCACGAGTCTCTGATCCACATAGGAACAAATTCGATGCGATACGATACTTGAAATAAAAATTTCATTAATAAAATTCTTGCACAAGAAGAAGACAAACTGGCGATGCCTTTTTAGGCTCGGTCACGATCACGAGCAAAATGACATCACCTGATTGTAACATGTCGGTTTTGTCATCACTCCCTTTCCACCACCGCTTCTTTTGGTATTTGTTTTGGGTTCTTCCTTTGCCGCGAGTCCTTGATCTTTCCCTTTTTGTTAGTATTCCATTTTACTAACATTCTTCTTCGTTTAAATCCGGAAGCCTTGATCTTAGGCGACCATATATGTGAGCATCGATTGCATGGTTGAACACTCATCTTCAAACTCTAAATGGCGAACAATATCAGCGAAAGTCTTAATACTGCTTTCATTATGAGTCATATTGACTTTCATGTACTCCGACTTCTTTGGTAGAATCGAATAACGACTGAACTTGTTGTTCATTGGTGAGTTAGTGGCCGTGATTCGCTCGAGTGATCATATTTGACATGTCAGCAAATGTTGTTTCATGGATTTATTTGGGACCTTTTATAAGTGTCAAACTTGATTATCAATTGCCTTAGTTTGGAATGAAATTCCTCCAAACTTCTCTTTCAAAAGCAAACCACATAGCTTGAGCAATTGGATGATATTGATCTTTCGAACACCAAGTCATCATTCATGGAGCTAATTAAATCCCTTTTAGCATTATGATCCCTTTTCTTTCCCACACCATGCATTTTAAGCATCCATATCACGTTTAAATTATTCCCGAGATTGGCATTATCACCACTAGTTACAGGCTGAACCGAACTTTGTTATAGCCTCTAATGCATCTTGTTCCTCAAGGAACATAATGCATTTTGAGTTATAAATATTGTAATTATCACCATTTAAGCTTCTCCACCGCCAATAAGCTCGGCAATGATATTTTTGTAGCCATAGTTAATCTGAAACTAATTTTAACAAAATCACAAGTATCAATTTCATGTCAGCATACATCACACAAGACCACGATTTTAAATCTATAAAAAATATCACAATAATAAGAGAAAGTTCACTATGTTCTCAATCATCTTTCTATTAAATCTGACAATTTTAAAATAGAAATGCAAATTATTACAATTACCTTCTAGATGAGAATTCAGTGGCTAATTCTATCAATCTCGAATAAAAAAAATTAATAAAATATCAATATCATTACATCAAAATGTATCTCAAAAAAAAAAAAATCAAAAAAAAAGTCCAGAAACCTTTTCTCAATCTATTTCGAACTTTGATCCACTCCAAAAGTGATCCTTCTGTCTGAAACCGATGAAATGTTTCAACAGTATCTGACAATATTTCAACAATACCCACATACATTGGGCGTACTACTCATTTCTCGATATTAGGGACTTGTTTTGGAAATCAAATTTTGTAACCTCCATATATTATATTAAAAAAAACTTTTGTATCTGATGTTGTTAATTTGAAATATAAAATCTACTTGATTATATTTATAATACAAACATATTGAAGACCAGTGTAAATCCCTTCTCCATGAACCCAAAACTAAAATGCAGAAAAACTTTCTAAGTAACATTTCAAGAGAGTAACATTTTGGGACTCTATATCTTCTGTGTACACACGTAAGATTCGATGTAAAATATATCGTTGGAAAGATATCATTTCACACTTTAAAATGGTATAAGTTTGAAAAACAATACCATAACATAAGTAACCATAAAATGAATCAAAACTTCTTTATTTTTTTTTATTTATTTTCACAATAAAATTCAGTACACATCTCAAAAATTCGAGAAAATGTGTATCAATGACCAACCATTTGGATAAACATGACTTTCTACCATATCCGTTTTTAATGTTCTATATACCGATTTAAAAGAGTACATTTCCTAGTATATATGTCTGCAATTCAATAAAATGTCTAAAATCCATATTCGACATTAAATCAAATACAATATAATCAATTTTCACGAATAAAAACTTAGTTTCAGCAGAAATCATGAAATCCATGAGTTCGGCAGTTCATTTAATCTGCTCGTACCATGTTCAGTTTGAATAAATGATCTTACCATGTGATCTAATATTAATAAATATCCACCTGAATAAATCTCTAAATTACAAAATCTATAAATTCTACATTATTACTCTCTGTATTGTTGAGATAGTGATACCCATTCTCTATAGAGTGTAAATGTATTACCCTTCTATCTCTATTTATAAATTTCTACTATTTTCATATTTAAAGTTATTTTCCAAAGACAACTCTACAAAGAAATATATCAATAAACTATGTGTTATATTCAAACTATATAATATATTCAACATATTATATATGTTAGTTAGTTGAGTCAAAACCAGTCTTCGCGACTTGACTTAAATTTCAACAGTGGTTTAAAATATTTTAAAATAAATTTTGTTTTTAATCATTCTTAATCTTATATAAATTTTAAAATAATTATAAAACCATCATCAAAGCTATAAAACCATGTTCTAAAAAATCATAAATTCCCTAAACAAATTATTAAAAAAACTTTTTTTTTCAAAAAGAAAAAATAATAACCAATATGTTAAAATTCTTAACAAATGCTAGTTCCGTACAATTTTCCTTCAAGTCGTATAGTTTCTTTTCACGGTTAGCTTTGCTCATTCACGTAATCATATACAACTTCACTTAATCAAAAAGTCATTTCAAATCTTTAGGGAAAACACAGGAGAATTTTGAAGGGTAGGTATTTATAAATACTTTTATTAGAAAAGTTATCAAAATTAATTAAAAGTCTAAAACCGATGGAAATTGATGGCTTTTTCAATATTAGTATGCTTTTATAGAGACTATAAAAGTTGTAATTGAATACCAGCTTGACTTATGTATAATTTTTCTGAGTCTTAAAAGTCATTATTAGATACGCCATGCTTTGCAGTCTTTAAAAATTCGTAATTCATACAACTTTGTAATTCCATAAATCATTAATTTTACTAATCCAATACACCCCTAAAAATCGGGTAAAAATGGCTGAATCCATAAAAGCTCAACCCCTTATTATCTTCTAATTACAAACGAAACTTTGGCTTAAAGGAAGCATCAACACCTCCTCAATGTGGCACAAGCAATGCTCTTTTGGTCTCAAGCTCCACTCCATTTATGGTTTGAAGAATTAATCACCATATGAAGCTCTATTTCTTGAAATAAACTTTTTTATTTTTATCCTATTCACTTTACAGTATCCTTAGTAATATGTTCCTCATAAATTTATCTCCACTATAACTCGAATCCTAGACCCCTCCCCTCTCCATGCTCACTTGAGCTCTTAAATACTTCAACCACATGCCAAGGCTAATGTTTTTTCTAGGATATCCACTTGGAGTCAAGGGTTATCGCTTATATAATCTATTTACCAAAGAGATTTTTATATCGTGACATTACCTTTCTTGAGAAGATATTTCCCTTCCATTCTTCATCTTCCACATTTACTTTTGTTAAATGACTAACTCACGTAAAAGATCAAGCTTGTAAGATTTTGGTTTAATATGAATACTCATTATCTTTATCTACTCGGCCAAATAACCCTTTAGAACTTAAGACCTGACACAGCCCTTATAATTGGAAAATAAACCAAAGTATGAGAACCCCTCATAGAGTGTAGCCGACTTTATTCTGCCAGTCTAACTAGTTCCGACCAAGCCAGACGTGCGTTTCCTTTTCTCCCTCTTTCTTTTTTTTTTTTCTCCTTCTCTCTCTTAACCTTTTCTTTCTCTCTACTTTTCTTTTTCCTTCCTCCTTTCCTTTATGCTCCTCCTTCTCTCTGAATTGGCCTCCTTTTACTGACCAGTCCAATGGCATGCATGTGGACACATGGCTTGCCATTTGTCACATATGCATTTGCCATTGCCATGCCTTGTGTCATACGGCCAGTTCGTTCTTCGAAAAGCATTGGGGGTCCCAAATGTCTCGAATTCAGTGAGGTCGCGCTAGGTAAGCTAGATTTCTCCAGACAAAATCAACGGTAAGGTCCATTTCGTTATTTGAGATTTAGAAAAATTCCAGGTTTTCAACCTGTATCGTAGCAGCAAATTCACCGTGTTTGCCCTATTTTTTTGGAAAAGTTCAAATTTACCCGAGTTTTACAGTTTAACCTTCCATCTTACAAGAGATTCAAAAACCCTAACCCCTCTATTTGTTCCTCCAAAACTACTACTAGCCTTTCCCCTCTCTGTTTTTCTTCTTTTTGCTGCCCGACACTTTTGATTTTCTTAGATTTATTTTTTTTCAAACTATGGGCTTAGCCCATTGGTTCAGGCCACTAATGGGCGGACCCAACACCTTTTATATGAAATTTTGCTTCTAGGAAATTTAATTTTTGGGAAGGATCTTTGGTTTTTGTTTCTGCTGCAGTTTCTATAGTTTCCTAGCTAAAATAAATGAATAAATAAGAATGCTTGTTTAAGGAATAACCCAGAAAATCATGTTGTCTACAGGTATGCAAGGATTAAGGTGCGGCATGAGCCAAGAGAGAAGGGAGTAAAGAGATGGTACCATTAGTTTTGATAGCAGTGATGATGTCAGTGTTGTAGTTTCTATCTATGTTATTAATTAATTAATAATCTCTTTTAGGCACTGCTGTTCTATCAAATAATGAATTGAGTGTTGATGCATTTGTACCCGTTTTTTAATTCTCTCTCTCTATAAAGATTGGAGATGAGCGTCATTTTTAATCTTGTCTGGTCAAGTTAATCAGGTTTATTTGGTTGCAATTTACAGTTGAATTAGGTGTCAAAATTAATCACATGAATATGATTCATTTAAATGATTGGAGATGATACTTTTTAATGGGATGAAAACAATGACTACAAAATTTATGCTATAAAGATTTTTGGTTAAATAAGGGGAAAAAATAAATAAATCAATTAGACACCCCACCGGCCTACATTGGGTGACATTCGCCAGTGGGTGGACATCAATTGTCGGGGTCCATCCCCATTAATGGTTGCTGCAACGGAAACCTTTTCCTTAGGAGAAAGATTTCTCCACGTTGCCACCATGTCTCATATCCTATATTTGTATGGATGAGAATTGGTCGTTGTTTCAGCCAATGAAATTGGTTTCCATATCGACCGTTGAAATCGAAAGCAGTGATTATCCAAGAATTTGCACATAAATAGAGCAGGGCTTTATAAATCAAGCGAAATTCTAGGAGAGTTGAAAGGTTTGAAGATCATTCGAAAATGATAAAGAAAAATGCAAAGGAAAGAACATAGAAAGAAAAGAAAAATAAAGGAAAATAAAAATAGAGTTAAATCTCACATGTTATTTGTTAGCCCAAGGGTCAATCAATCGATAGGTTACTAATGGTTAACCGATAACCATGTTATTTGGACAAACAACTAAGTTGAAATTGAATCTAAGTTGATGATTGTTAGTTTAGTCCAAGAAGTTTGATGGATTTTCAATTATTGGGTACCAGCCGTCGGTATAATGTTCGACCGTTTGGGTCCAAAATTTTGTTTTTCATTTTTTGAGCCAGATTAGAGCAGAAAAGCGGTCATTAGGTAGAGTAAACGGTCGTCTCGGTCTGCGGTCGTTAAATGCGCAACAACTGGTTACAGTAATGGAGGCCGGTCGACTAATTGGGTATAGAATGCTGAGATTGCCATAAATCCTTGGTTAGGGATCATTTATGACCATGAGATACATTACATTAAAACTCTCAACTGTTATTTATCTTGCTCATTAATTCGCAATCTCATTTGTAGGTGAATTCAATTCTCATTTGCATATCTTAGAGTGCACCTTTGATTTCATCATAGGTTGAGTTGTATTTGTTCAATCTTGTGAGTCAGAGAGAGTGTCTCATTGTGCTTTAGAGTGAAAGCCTCAAGTATGCATGGCTTGAAGGATTTGTGAAATGCTAATTGGAGCCAAAATCCCAGTGTAAAAGAAAGAAGCTCAAGTTGGAGCTTGAAACTAGTAGAACTTCAGATTGAAGGTTGAGGAGGCGTGGGCGTAGGCAAAGGGTATGCAGGCAGCTGCTCATCACAGGATTTTGATTTATCTTACATCTCTCTCTTGTGGTTTTGTAGATTAAGATTTGTAGATTTCATATTGATTTGAAAAAAGTTTTTGAGAAAACCAATTCACCTCCTCTTGGTTAGTTTGCTAAGTCATATTCAACTTTCATTATTTTTACTTTCTATATAAAATAAATTTTATTTTTTTTAAATCATGAAGATAAAATTTAAATAATTTAAAAATTTATATGTTTTTAAGTAATTTTATGTATGTTTAATTTTCTATAAAAATGTATTTATTAGACAACCAAACATAAAAAAATAATTTTCTTTAGCATTGTTCCTTAATACTTTCCAAGAACCTGACACAACTTAGAAGTCCAACATCTCCGAGATAACCCCTCATTACTTGACTCAAGATTTAATACAAGTAGAGGCTTATCGGCCTTTGCACAGAAAAGAAAATGAAAAGGAAAACTAGATTTAAGTTTCTCATTTCAATTTATTTAAAAATTATGATCAAAAGGCTTGGAAACCAAGAATTGTGTCTCTTTAAAAATATTTTAATAAGGATAATGAAAATATTTGATAAAAGTCTGACAAACATAGGTATGAAGTCATATCTAACACATATGGTAGTACCAAAGGTTTTATTGAGGTCGTATCTAAGGTTTGTTAGTCCCTTTATAAAATATTTTCTAAATCAGGGACTTGGTTTCAAGTATTTTGATAATAATTTTTCAAATAAATAAATGGGCCTATAAGATAGTTTTCGTATGTGGCCCAGTTTCGACTTGGGTCGATGGGCTTTGGTTGATGAGTAAAAGAGGTTGGGCGGGAAGGCGGAAGAATCGAGTTGATTTTCATGAAAATAGAATATTATAATGTTGTAATGCTAAGTGAATTGATGTAAAAAAAAAAAAAATCTAGGGCCTTGGTTTTTGTTTTTGAAAATTATTATTAAGAGCGTTTTGAAAGCATGAGAAACTGTCATTTAATGTTCTTTTTAAAGCTATTAACATTATATAATTTAGTATTTTTATATTCTTTATGTTTAAAATTAAAATTAAAAAATCAAACATATTCTTTTTCATTTAAAAAAATCAACATCATGATTGCAAAGCGTATCCTTGTGAATCTGAATGATGCTGAAAGTTTCCACAAAAGTCAAACATCATGAAACAAAAACAGAAAACACCATCTGCCATGATTTTTCAACTTCAAGATCTGATTTCTATTGAAGAACTCGAAGGTATAAATAAATAACGTATTAAATAAAATTATGAAGAACTGAAAGGAAAGTAAATTAATAGATCAAGATGAAGCGATGACTTACTTCTCAGAAGAAGGCGGGGAGAGGACAGAGATAGCTAGGATGCCCGCAAACCACAAGTACCGAAAGGAATTGGCGCCGGAGGAGACAACAGATCGGAGAAACTAAGGAATATAGCAGCGCAGAGTTGGTTTAGAGAGAGGAAGAGGTATGGTTTGCTCACATGGAAAGCTGCCTCTACCTTTCTCATCATCGTCTCCATTGTCTACTGCTTCTTCTTCATCTTCATCTTCCTCCCTCTGCAAATGGGGCGTGACTTCACAGATAACACACTTATATGTTCTCTCACTGTGGGATGATTCCATTTTCAATAAGTTTGATAAACATCAATTCATGACTACTAAATATTTTTTATTTAAAAATATGAAAATTATTAACTGGGTCTGGGTGTCGCATGGGAGGTATTTAAAAGCTAAATTGTTAAAAACAATTTAATAACATAGGCAGGTATGCTGTAAAAAAAAAAAAAAAAAAAAAAAAGAAAGTCAGATATTAAGAAAACAAATAAGTAGGAAGAAGTTTAGACACACATGCAGTTGGTAGACAAACTACTAAAGAAAATAAAAATGACAAAATCAAACTTAGCCAATATTACTAGCTCTAATTGTAATACAGTTTGACTCTAATATTAAAATATTTCGATTCGATCGATATTTTAAAAACCGGATTTATGAATTAATCGGAAAAGTTACTGATTCACGGTTCAATGGTCGGACCGGTGGTCAAACCGGTGATTAATAAATATGATTTATATTTTATTAAAATATAAAATAATTTTTAAAATTAAAATTAATAATTTTTAAAATTAAAATTAATAATATTTATTTCATTATTTGTATAAATATTTAGTTTTTTTAAAATTTATTAGATGAAATATATATAATATCATTGAAAACAGGAAAAATGATTTAAATTTAAAATATTTAATTACGAATAATAATATCTGGAAATAAAAATTATAATAAAATCTATTATCATTTATAAATATTTTGTATTTAAAATTTTATTAAATAAAATATCAAATATTAAAATGGAAAACGGGAATATATATTACATGTTTCAACGATAAAACCAAGCATAAGTTATAAACCAATGATCTTTGTAGGTAAATGTGAATCCAACATCCTGGGATCGAGTCTCTTTGCGGTATTGTTAGAGTTTTATAAAATTTTATTTCAGGTACTCAATAATCTTTGTCCCACATCGATTGGGAATAAAGCTACAAGAGTCCTTTATATTGGTTAGTTGACATCATCTATCAGCAAACAAAAGCTTTGACCTACGACTTGTTTTCCAATGGCTTGCATACATAGGCAATTTTTAGTTGGTTTTAGACCGCTCAGTTCATGGGTTTAGTTTGGTGGATTGAACCACCGGTTCTTGGATGGTTTGATTGGCAACTGAAGCCATGGGGTGGACCGGGCCAGGAAGCCGTCATCGATGGTGTAGGTGGGACCCGGCGTTCTTGATTTTAAAAGGAAGCATCGACACCTCCGTAATGTGGCAGGAGCATTGCTCTTCCAGTCTCGGGTTCTACTCCATTGTTGAAACATATGGATGGATGGAGAAAAGAAACACACTTTAATATCATTTTTTATAATAAACTCTTGAAAATACAAAAGAACTTCGTATTACTCTTAAAAATAGAATAAGAAGAATCTGAGAAAACTCAAACAGTTAAGAACTTAATAAAAAGGAAATACATTCGCCGTTCTTTCAAGACATCTTTAAGGAATTTGAATGAAAATAGTCTTAGGATTGATAAAGTTTTTTCACTTTTCTACATAAGATTTTAAAATAAGAAAAGTTACGCTTATAAAACACTCTTAGGATTGAAAAATGTGGTTTCAAAGAAAAGAAGACTCTTTGTTTTCCTTAACCTCTTAAGATTGTAACATTCTAAAACATAAATGTATGTTTAATTCACATATTAAACATATATTTAATCTCAAATATTACAAACTTATGATCTTCTTCAACCTCATAAATTTTGTAACAATCCAATACTTTATTTATATGTTTAATGTACACATTTAACATGATTTACTCTCAAATGTTAAAAACTCATGGTCTTCCTTAACCTATAAGTTTTGTAACATTTTATATGTTTGATCCACTCATTAAACTTGATTTATTCTCAAATGTTACAAATTTATTTTATCATTGAATGTGGTACTCCTTTTACACAATAAATGCTTTTTTTTTTTTTTGAACTCTTCTTAAACTTAAAACCATCAAAAATGTTACTATTCTTACACTTAAAATATTATTTAAAGGAGGAACTTCTATGGTTTCAGAGATCTAGAGAGGAGTGGATCAAATCCGAGACCGCCCCATGCTTCAACTCAGATAAGAAAGCACAAAAACAAGGTTGACGCCCTTAAAAACAGTAGGGGAGACCTGGTTACCAAAGCCGCCCCTCTGGAAATAATGGTGCAGGAATATTTTCATAAACTATTCCAACAGGATGGTAGAGGCGGAATATGTAACCAGATCCTTAATAGTTTTCCCTGCCTCTCGGATGACCACTCTCTATCTCTTCAAGACCATTCACCAAGAGGAGATAAAAAAAGTTGTGTTCGACATGGAACCATTTATGTCTCCGAGTAATGATGGCATCCATACTGGCATCTATCAGCACACTTGGGAAACAGTGGGTCACACTCCCTTTGTAGTTTTGTTATGAGCTTCTTGGAATCAGGAATTCTCCCTAAAGGGTAAAACGACACCTTGCTGGTCCTCATCCCGAAAGTGAAGCACCCGGAACTCGTTTTCAATTTCGCCCGATCAGCCTGTGCAACGCACCTGGAGTAATAAGCCAAGGTTAAAAGCTCGAGGTTAAAGTGCGCAGTATCGATTATCGGCTCGGGACCAGTTCTGAGACGTATCGATTCGATGTAATGATTAAATATGGTAATCGTAAAAATAAAGATTATTCATGTTTAAAATTAAAGAATTAAAATATTATACTCAAATTATTTGAAATATATATATATAATTAAATATACTAAAAATTTAATAAAACAATTTTTTTTTATGTATTTAACATTATTTAAATAGTTAATGAAGTAAAAGATATTTATGATAATGCTAACAAATTAAGCAAAATTAAGATAAATAAAAAAATTTAAAAATTATAAAAATATATATAAGTGCTTGAATAATAAGCAAAAATTAGATGAATTCGAAACATTAGTAAAACAAAATTGTTTTATAATTAAGGATGACAATGGGTCGGATTTTGGTAAAGTTTAGATTCTCATCTCATTTTCATTTATTATTTCCATCTCCTTCGTCATCATCATCTCCGTCGGATTTAGATTTTTTATCTTGTATCCCATACTCTACCCAAATACTCTATTCCAATTTGTGAAATGAATTGTTTTAGAAAATCATGAATATTAAAAATAATTTATCTATATAATAGTAATGAGGTGTGTGATTAGGAAAGAAGTGTAAAAGAAAAGATTAAAATCTAGTATGATTTTAACTTTAAGGTTTTTTAATATAAATAAATATTTATTATATTTATATATTATATAGTAAATTTGGGTATTCGGTCGAGAAACGGATATGATGATATCACTTGGGCAAGTACAAATCCGATTCTTAGGAATATTTAATTTGGTCTAAAATATTCCTCACATACCCTCCTTTGTGGGATCAGTATCGAAGGAAATTATCACCCCTACTTATAATTAATTATGTTTAAATCGATAAATATGTGGATTATAAAATTAATCATATATATATATATATATATATATATATATAAATTATTATAACAATAATATTTACATAAACATATAAATTATTTCTGATTTGGTATTTAAAAAAATATTTTGTATTTTATTTAGATATTGCTACAGGGTTTTATATTTTTGAAAATAAAAAGGAGTTTATATTTAAATTTATCTCTAAATAGCTTCAAATAAACATGATATTTTTGTTGTAAAGATAAATTATTCAAATAAAATTTGTTATTAAGAATATTATAAAAATTAAATTAGTTCCTTTTTTTTTGAAAATAAATTTAATTTAATTAATTAAAGGCAAAGTGGAGGTAAGATTAAATTATTTTTAATTTAATAATATTTTGATATAATATTAAACATTTTATATATTTTGACAAATATTATAATTACAAAATAATTTATAGATTATATAATAATAAAAATTTATCAAAAAACCTACCCGTCCCCGTCCCCTTTCTTACAACTCTCACATCTACCATTCCCCTACTTTCTCATTTCATCATCCACGCTGTCAGGTTCAATTAGTAACCTTAAAGTATTGACTCAGAGGGTCGAGTTGCATCGATCTCGATGTATCAAATGTCATGAAATAATATAATTAAAAATTTTAAAATTATAAAAATATTATATACATTATTAGAAAAACAATTACTGAGTTCAATTAAAATTAATAAAGTAAAAATATCTTATGTTTAATATTATATATTCTCTAAATAGTTTTCTTTTGAGAATTCTCTAATAATACAAAAATAAAAATTATTTATTTTAAATATAAAAGATTTTTATTAAGAGTTTCAAAATATATATATATATATATATATATATATATATATATATATATATATATATATATATATATATATATATACTATATATATATATATATATATATATATATATATATATATATATATATATATATATATATAAAATAGAACACCACAAAAATAACCATAAATCTTATTTTAAAATAAATACATTTTTACATTTTAATAAATAATATATAATTTTAAAAGAACTATGTAACAAGTATAACCCGTTAAATTTATATTTATTAAATGTGATAATCTAAAAATTTTAAAATCGCAAATCATTTTAAAAGTAAAAAATGTAATTTTGTAAAATATATTTTATATTTATTTTCCATCGAGAATACATAAGATTTAAGAGTAAAGATGTTTTGTTTTTAAACTCTCATCCTTTAGCTTCTACCTGTCTCCGTCTCCTTTGGCTGATAGACCCACTTTTTAACCTCGCCCTCGCCCCCACCTCGCAATCGCGGTACATGTCGCCTTGTTCGCCCGGTCGCCAATCGCTCCATCCTAGTACCCTTCTTGCTCTCCTTTTGCGCGAACACACTGACGTCTTGCCGACCCTTTACCGATCTCCTCTCCAACAACTCTCTTTATCGGTTCATCGCGAAAAGATTAGTTGAAATCAAATATTCATTCATTGAGTTTTGCTTCCGAAAGGAATTTTTGGTTTGTAGATAATATTTTGCGGTATGATTGTGATGGGAAGGTTAGATCCTCTATGAAATCACTCGAATTTGCCAATTTTTAACGAGTTGATTGGTTTAACTTTCGGAAACTTCGGTGATTCATCAGATTTTTACGATTACTGTTCGGTATACGTGTCACGATGTAGGCTTCGGCACGGTGAGGCTCGGCGAGCCAGATAATGTCGGCGAGTTGTCTTGGACTCGGCCGAGTTTTCGAACCATGTTAAAAATATCCGATATATTGGCCGATATATCGAATATTGATAATGTTCGACACGATATCAGTAATTGATAATCGTTTGAAAAAAAATCGGTAAAAAATTGATAATATCGGCGATATATCGATTTTAGACCGATATATCATGGAAATATCAGGTTTATGGCACACGCGCATGTTAGTTTAATTTTTCGATAAAATATAGGAGATATATCGGGATATATTGAGGATATATCGACAATATATCGGGATATATCGGAGATATATCCAAATGGTCAATTGAAATCGGCTTGATCCATGGTTATGGGTTAAATCCCATGATTTAAAGAAGATCTAAGCGTCAGTTGCACAAAAAATTAAATTCAGCGACTATAATTAAATTACAAAGTTTTTTGACATTAAACTCTTTATTTTGACCCAAAAATATACATAAATACCTCTAAAATCATTAGACGTCGCGGTCCATACAACCAGTATAATCTTTATTCACTCTTTTTTTCTTTGTGATAGTTTATATGATACTTTCATATTTTAAATTAGTTAATTTAGTAATATTTATTAATAAATTAACATTCCGTTAATAATATATTAATAAATGTTAGATTAATATTTTGAAGCGGCGTATTGATAGGCCACGAATTTCTATCCGCCGAAGTTGTGGATATAAGTCAAGACATTTATGCATGGCATGTTCGATCCTATAATCAATATTATCGGAACACTATATCTTGGTATGAGTATTGTCATTATCAAGATGGGATCCTTCTATCAAATTTTGCAATGGAGCCACATCGATCTTCATTTTGATTTTAAAAGCTTGTTGTAATGTAATTTCAATGTATATATATTTGTTGATTATTAATGTCATTTTACACTTTTTAGAAATATTTCTATGAGTTTCAAAGTATTTTTTGTTAATTTCGATATATGATATTCCATATAAAATATCTACGATATATATCAATATATGTAGAAATCCAAGTACCGATATATCCGTCGAAACCGATATTTCTATCCTTGGTAATAACCAAAACCATTGCCAATAGATTGAAAGATGTTATGTCAAGCCTGATTGCCCCTAACTAGAGTAGTTTCACCCTTGAACGACAAATCATTGATAATATTATCACCTATTAAGGGATGTCCACTCTATGAAAAGAAAGCAAAGAAAGGGTTGTATGCTGATAAAAGTAGACCTGGAAAATGCGTATGATCACCTCTCTTGGAGCTGCATTAGAGACACATTGGAAATGGTAGGACTACCAACCAATTGGGTTCAAAATATTATGCATTGCATTGAAAACACAAGAATGTTAGTTATGTGGAATGGCAAAAAAATTAAATTGGTTCAAACCCTCAAGGGGGATCCGACAAGGAGACGCCATCTCTTCGTACCTTTTTGTACTTTGCATGGAAAGGCTTAGACAATATTAACCAAGTAGTTGCTTCAGGGAGATGGAAGCCCATAAAATTGTCACGGTATGGCCCTAACCTCTCCCATCTATTCTTTGCAAATGACCTTCTTTTGTTTGCAGAAGCCTTAGAGGGCTACATTGATGTCATCATGGATTGTCTTAATCAGTTTTGCACATAATCTAGCCAGAAATTCAATGTGCAAAAATCTGGGATTTTTTTTTCTCACCGAATGTGGAAGCTTCAATATGTTAGAGAAGTGCTCTAAAGGCAATCGCAGTTAGCACTTATTGTATGCACTACATATTATTCAATATGAAAGGCTTCTTCGTTAATTTGATATTCATATGTTGAATTGATATAGATCTTTATTAAATTAATGAGAGTCCATGATACATAACATAGCATGAAGGAAATCATGTTGAAATCATGATAGCCAAGACCATTATCATATGCAATTATGTTAGTCTCTAAAAATTATCCCTAGTCATGATTCAGCGAGACTAGACATATTGTCCGAATGAGACTAGCACATGTTATACTCCTTGATTGGATCAAGAAGTAGATCTTATAAACTGTGATCATGAGTTGATCATAGTTGACATATGGATGCTTGGTGCTATAAGCTTAAGCACATCAAGACCTGGTCATTATCAATTATATGACTATCTATTTAAATGTAGATGATCGTTTCATCATAAGACAGCAAATATCCTTACCAGTGCTTAAGGATATATTGATGTTGATTCTATACTTGACCTCAATCCATGTCGCTTTTAGAGGTCGCTCTTCGTATGAGGATTGGGCATAGCTCGAGGCTCGCGTAATCGAAGCAAATTAACAAAAGCGATCTTCACCACTCCCAATAGGGATGGTATACCCAAGGCCTCATCGAATCATTACTTAGAATTCACTATATGAAAATACCATGAGGAGTGTCTTCAAGTGCATAACTGATGAGTGATGAATCCGGGGACAAGATCAAATATCATGTCACGCCCGACATCCGCCTTAGGCGATCGAAGGGGCACCGAACCTATACCTGGTCTCCTTTACTTACTTTTTCGCATCAGGGCTCAAGTCTCATAACTGAATCAAAATATCATATACAAAAATACAAAATAAAACTACCACCATAGTGGTGTTTACAGTGTCAATACATACAGTCATGAGTCCCATTTACATATACATAAACAAAAATTGTACATGTACATTTACATAATCAGAGCGCGAAACCTACAGGTGATGAACCCCTACAAGTGTACTGGCCCAACAGTATGCGGAAGATCGTGGACGTCTTCCTCAATACCTACATGGATTAAAACCCGTGCTAAGCCTTACGCTTAGTGGGAAACATATGACTTATACATGTACACATGCATTAATACTCTTATATACGTGAAGTTATATAATAAGAATGTGATATACAAGGCACGATATCGATCGTGATAAATTCATGCAAACTATCACATATTCTATACTTATAGTAGACTTATACTTATCTAGATCTCCCGTAGGAGTTACAGAGCTTATACTTATACGGAGGTACCCGTAGGTACTACAAAGCTTATGCTTGTATAGAAGTACCCGTAGGTACTATGGAGCTTATACTTTAACCTTATTCGTTATTCAGACTCTTATCATGTACCTGTTTGACTACCTAGACTAGTAATAAGAAATGAGTAGGACACAACACAATAAGTACCCGAAAGTATGGTACAAGACAAGGTGTCGCGAAGCACAAAGCACGCCAACATTTGATCGAGATGCCTTATCCACGGTAATGGCTGAAGAAGACGCTGCGGTCGTCAAGATCGGATCACGTCACACGCAATGTATGTCATAAAGCAGAGTGCCAAAGTACTAATCGTAGACATGCCTCGCCCATCGCATCGTATGCCATAGCACCAACAGAGTGTCGGCACCGATTAGAGATGTGCCGAGAGTCAGAAGCGTGCAGGTATAAATGTACGCCTATAAAGTGAAGTGCATGGCCGCCCCCAAGTAATATAAGGTACCTATGGTACATATCGATCCACGAGAATAGGTGTGTTGAATACAGTAGATTGGCTTGTGAATATTATCTGGATATAGTTGTTAGTGAAAGAATACTAGTGTTCAATGTAAACCAAACTAACTCGATCGAATGAATTACTGCGGTGGCGGAGATTTAGGGGGCTATGTTCCCCCTGTCACTTCAGGATTATTTCTAAAGATGATATTATCTGGTTTAGATTATGATTGTTGATACTAGGTGATCTTGCTTACGAAATACCCTCTCTCGAGGTGTATCCGCCTCATCTCAAGGCTAGTAGAGTTGAGTGTATCTCTACCCAACCCGACATAATCAAATGCTTAAATGTTTCTAACTTTAAATGCCACCTTTCAGATTCAATATCTCTCTATTTTACCGAATCAATCGAAGGTCGGTTTATTCATCCCTCGGGGTCTCCTCATCTCGAATCTCGATCTCCAAAGATAGTCACGCTAATGTTGGCCGACATCACCATGCAAATGACTCACATGCATATAAAGCAGATGCTAACAAATTATAAACAATCGACGAAGGCAAAATACACCTTTAATCCATGCGAACGCGACAGCGGCTCAACACCACCCTGTGCATATATCTAGAACATACCGAATAAGAAAACACCAATATGTAATATAAACATCGCATTCACTATCCAAAAAAGGAAAATACAACCACGGGCTCTTCTTCAAGCTCAATGTCGCTTGTCGCTCCGATTCGTGACCTAGTTCGCACGATCCCCGATGCTCCACTCCTCGGGTCCCCTTGCTTTTAATGACGAGCAGGCGTATCCGCCGACGTCGCGCGACGTTGTTACCGCGACGCTGTCGCTTGTTAACTTTATTAGTCGATCTAACGTCGCGACGCTGGGGCATCACGACGTGGGACGCCGCGACGTTGAACGCCGCTCACGCCCAAATGCCATCTTGGCACTCATCCCTCCGCTCCGCACGCTTCCAAAAACCCGCTCTTTTCACACCAATTGCACCTCGCATTCACACCAATTGAACTATTCAGACATCGAAATATAAAAAATACCGTGATGAAATGTAAAATAACGCTAAAAACGTGAAGACGACGCTGTATAACCTCGAGTGCTAGGCACTCAACACGTGCCTCACCACACAATGTAAGTGCCATGTCATTCAATATATGGTTTTAGGAAGTCCTACAATGATATGTGTTCAGGAACCTATTATCTTATCATAGGCATTACGTTTGCCAACATCGAACTCGCTTCGTAGAGGCGGCGAGGTATGGTCTAATTTTCCTTTACCTTACAAACATGAATGGACCCATTCATACACTTATAGGGTCCTTATTAGTCCAATAGACAAGTCCTCGGAATAATGAAATAGAAAAACGAAACAAAGCACATAAATTTCCATACAAGGAACAAGAGCTACTGCCGCGCCTTCTCACGATAGCCCGCCTATGCCGCCGCACCGTAGCTCGATCAAACCCTCCAACCGTCATGCCATGGCGTGGATCTATCGCATCAGGTAGGGTTTTCTACGCCGCGGCGTAGGACCCCGAAATGATTATTAATTTCAAAGCTACTTTCTCTTATCAAAATCTGAATTAAAACCAAGAATATTTTGTATACTTTTAAAAACATCTCCAAAGTGTATCTTTAACCTCAACCAAAAACTAAACATAGGGATTAATTAGGGTTTTTCCAAACCCTAACTCAATTACTCAGGTTGTTAACTTCATAACACCCAAAAATACGTATCCATAACTCATAAACCAAAAATCCATAATTTAAGGAGGATTCCACACTATCTTATACAAATCAGGTTTTACCAACCCAACTTTCAACAAATCTAGGGTTAGGATGAATTCCTAACTAAACCCTAGAAATCCATACAAATCTCATAGAAATCCATACAAATCATACTATTCCATACACAAAGTTTCCATACCTTTCTTTTCTTCTTCTTCTTCCTCTAGTTCTTCTCTTATTTTCTCTCCTTCACGTTTTTCTCTCCCAATGCACAAATGAGAGACCCTAAATGGGTCTTATTTGGTCAAATTTCCATAAGGCCTTGTTTGACCACCAAAAATGCATTCTTTTAACTTCAATTTCTCCCAAAATACTTTAAAGCCCATATACTTCCTCTATTTGCACTTCAAGTTATTCATATTTCCACTTTAGCATCTCATCTTCTTATCTTTTGACTTTTATATCCCGTTTTGATAAATTACAAATTTAATCTTCATCTTTGTACAAATTTCTAAGCCGCTGCTTTTTGAATTTAAATTACTTAAAAATTCAAATTATACCTAAAACACTCTCGAACATGTTGAAAGAGACTAGGGTATATTTTGGGGTGTTACATCACTTAAAGCAGGTAAGCAAAGTTTACTAGTGGGCCTACACACGTCTACGCTTCCGAACCAAGTAGGGTGATTGGTGAAATACGAATTTCACAAAGATTTTGTTCATGGGAAGGTATGCAAATGCAATTCACCCACCTTCTAAATAACGGGAGTCATGATGTAAGTCATTAGATTTACCATTCCACTTACTTAATTCAATAGTCGAATCAAGTAGCCAACATAACCGGAACCTACGGTCGCACACCTCTAGAAAAGTATGGGGCTGATATGAAATGTGGATTGATGTGATCCAAATATGTGAGTTTATTCTGGTGAATGGAATGTCGTTTTTATTTAGTAGAATTTAGTTTGAAAGCCCTACTTAGAGATAGCATATCAGGGCTTGTTCCATGGCTAGTATTTGCGGAAGGAATATTTTCTTGTTAACGATGGGGATGCCAGAACATCATCACTTAAGGTGAGGGTATTTTGTCATTTTCATAGGTTAGTGGTTTTCCAGAAAGGAACATTATGGAAAACCCTAAAAAGCACTTTTGATGAGTTCATGGGAAAGACAAATTTTGTTCTCTCATCTCTAAGAAGGTGGCTCTGTAGTTTAAGAGACCCAAGCTGTATCCTCTTCTGGACGGACTCGGCTAGCACCGAACCCTTCCCAAGACCGTTGCTCGAGGTTGTCTGCCCCACTCTCTTCATGTGGATACCACTAGAGGCGAACCTAAGACTTGGTTTTCTTCTGCATAAAGCCGTTCGACCATTAGCTCGCTTGAAACCCACACTGGTAAATCCCACACCTTTCTCTTTGTTGTAGAACCATATTTTGATGCTGCCTGGATGAGCTTTTTGCCTAGATTTTTTTTGTTTTTCCTTTGCTAAGACATGAGTTGCCACCCACGAACCTCCTTCAGCAGGACCGAGCAACCTCAGGTGCATCAAAATCTAAGCCATTGTCGAGTTTTCTGCCTTTGGTACCCGTGTTTTCATAACTTTGAAATGAGATTTTGGTTTGAAATGTATAGATCTAGTGTTGTTCTTCATATATGGTCACAGATGATCTAGGATGGTTATATGAAGGAAACAAGCCAGCGCTAAAGGATTAAAGTCCTAAACATGGATTTTTGCTAAAATCTGTCAGCTGGTAAAGCAACGTAGCTGGCAGTTAGGCACCCAACGTCGCGACGTTGTGACGTGACGTGACATGACATGACATGACATGACACAGACGTGACTGACACGACATGACGCCCGACCTGAACATTCCAAACGCCATGACGCGAGTGCGGCAACATCATACGCCCGACATCGCGACGTGAGGATGTGCCAACGTCATGACGTGAGGGCAGCATTGGGGTTTTGAACCTTCACAACGAGGCAGGACGCATTTAGCACATCGCTATCGTTGGTTCCTTGTTCAATTCATTTCTTTTATGGTTTTTGCACAATTTTCTAACAGTTACCTTATGTGTTTTGAAATATAAACAAAGTGAAGTTAAAACTAAACCGCTTAGCTTAAAATTTCTAGAATCATGGATTTCAAAACCATGCTGAAGTTACCTATGAGAGAATTTCGACAAAGCCGCCCTTGAAAAATTTTCGTCAAGAGCTGGAACCAACGAGAGCTAAATCCGTTTATGACTCCAAGAAGTTGAATCGGGGTTCATGATTCAAGTTGTTGAATCGGATTTGTTTCAAGTGTCAATAGGGTCATTGTTCAAGTGTTGAATAAAATGAATATGGATCAATTTTATTTAAAGTGTTGAAAACCCTTAATGTGTTAAAATCACGGTTACCATTAATTTTAACTTTCAATGGATTGCATTAGAGAATGCATATTTAAGGGTGTATGTTATCACATTGATATTTATGGACTTCGCTAATGATGATTGGAGCATATCGCATATGATTATTATTTCTTTTCGATAAATAGGGCCTCGCGTGTCCGCCAATTTCTAATTTCTATGTACTTCTCTCTCATCTAAATCCCTGTAAATGTAACTTCTCGAGGTTGTTTATTAAATATGTGTAATTAGGATTATAGACAGGATAAGTTTGCGAAGATGAAAAAAGAGAAAGAAATGTGTATATGAACCAGTTAGAAAGAAGCACCTCAAGATTTTAAAATTTAATTTATTTTAAAGGATTGAAAGAATCATGCATATCCCTTAGAACACTCAGCTCAATCCATTATGGCTTATGGAATTGATTTTAAAATGTCCATAATCATGCCATATAGTTAGAGTAACTATCCTTATAATTTCATGAGATGAATGGACAATGCATGCTAATGAAAAGATGAGACTTATCTAAAGAAAAACCCTCCATTATTGATATTAAGGCTAACGTCTTCCACTAATATGGTGTGAACTAGAGTCTCTTTTGAAGATTGGGGTTGTTGGGTAAACCTAAGCATTCCTCCATAAGGACATGTTCTATCCATGGAAATGAGTTTTCCTGATTGGTGGGCTAGCCTTAACTAGACTCATTAGCTCAGAAAGGGAAACCCGTTAATGTCGATAGAGACGTTAACCAGGGTCACACAAGGTGTACACGTATCATGACGGACAATCCAGATAGTAACAAATCAACAAATGATAGCACCGATTTGATAGTTGCATCGTGATTAAAATTGGAACAATTATTGATCCAAGATATTGTCGGGTAAACTCAAGGTCACCAAGTGATATCGATTCCTTAATCAGGTAATGCATTGTAATTGGTATGAACAAGATACCTACCTTTACCCGGATAGCTTGTTGCAAACCCAAGGTGATTCTGATAATATCAGATATCGACCCGCTAGGAGAACCCTCCATATAGGTTCACCGATCAATAAGAGGGCTATGGATTCAGAATAAAAATAGTGGGGAGCCATAATGCGTAATTATCAAGCCGCACACTATGCATTTCTACACACCCAACATATCTTCTACATCCAAGTCAGAAGAATCGTAACATGCCGACCATCGTGAATTTCCAATCCACACAGATGCCAACAAATCACAGACCAATTTCATGGACTCAAGCATGAAATTTAGAATTGCCTCATACAAGAAAGATAGCTTATGTCCATGATGCCCCGCTCCCTGTATCCCCATATGTTGAAGACCAGATAGTATATCACACCTCGATGACAGATTACTGCATGTATCATGCTCGGCATCAATGTCACCTGCTTTAAAAAAAAAAAAAACGCATGAGTTATGACAAGATATGACATAATACCATCTAAGAGTTATTTCATGAGCAAGCGAGATCCGAAAGGTTTGAGGTCTCTAAAATGCTTTTTCACTCTAGGATGCAAGAAGGGACATCTCCAAAGACAATATGTATCAAGATGCATGGATGATAGTTAGGTCGATCAACTGCGGGTTTTGCATGGAAATAAATTAGGGTATAGACTTGATTATGGTTGTTTGGTTCTAGTTTTGCACAATTTGTGCTTAACTACAGGATGAATGATAAAGAGACCTCCATATTCTAGCCGATCAACCCTGCTTTAAAACGCTTATTAGCAAACTGGTGATGCTTGTAAACTCTTTCTGGGCTTCTAAGGTTCAAGAATAAGAATAATATAAAAATCACATGTGTAGAGGGCATGAGTTCAAAACTCATATATTTTTAAGCCCATTTTTCAAATATATTTCAGGCTTAAAAGTTCATTTAATGCAAAACAAAGCTTTACCATTTATGTTTTGTAAGAACTTATTAAAAGTATGTAATTCACTAAAACTACATAAATCGCTGATTTGTAGAGAAGAGCTAATGCTCATGACAACAAATTTTCGCAGGCGACATTATGTGGAGAAGGTCTTGACGCTATTGCAATGTCACGACATAGCTGCGACATCAGCTGAAGAGGGGAAGACAAGTATATGCCAATGTCGTGACATCATTACGACATTAAGGTGACATTAAGTTAATGTCGCAACAATACAACTCAATGTCGCGACATCGTTGTTCCAGCGCGGGCCAAACCGAGGTAGCCATCCAATGCGTCGACACACACACATCGGAGACATCAAAACAAGCCCAATCCGTTGAAGACATCGTTCACGTCGTCGCGACATCGTGCCAATGTGGCGACATCGCACTAAAGTAAGCACGAGGTGAAGTTTACCATACCAAAGTCGACACCACTGCATGACCCAATGTAATGCTTCATCGCCAAGGCTTGAAATACTCAAAGAATTAAACATCTGTCGTCGTGGACACAATGCACGCAATGTCACAACATCATATCAGCAGTTTGGGTGGTGAGACTCACCAAATGTCACGACATCTAATAAATGGTGACATGTTTACCACATCGCGCAGGGCCTTTAACAACAAGATTCAAATGTCACGACACTCAAAGAATGTCGCAACATCACCAGTGGTCACATGAACTAACCAATTCAAATGTTGCAACATGATCAATCGCTGACATCAATAAGTGAACTAGGTTGTATGTCGTGGACTGTAAGAATGTAAGAGCAAAGGCATTAGGAGCCATGTCGCAACATCGACCTGTTGCAGAAACATCAATTAAATGTCATGACATCTTAATTAAAGAACTACAACAATAAATGCAACATCGCACCGAGCATCCAAGTTGAAACACTGGGCGAGTTAATTGTCGACATTAATCGCAATGTCACACATCGAATTAATTCACAATGATCGACCTCAATACAGACATCACAACATTAACTTATCATTGAATTGAGAATTGCCCAAATAGATTTTCAATATCGCTGACATCGATGTGGACCACTAAATTAACAGAACTTTGATAATGCTGATATCACCCATGACATCGAGCTAGGGTAGCATTTCTAGGATTTAGCACGCATTCTCACCTGCTTAAAGGTCAAAGACCTAAGTTTAAGTAACAAATAGAAGCTCATAGGGAATAGTGCTGAGCTTTTTAGCAAACCTTCGAGCAGCTTTTAGGAAGAACTCAAGCTCACCGTATATATTTCTTATTTTCACTCTTTCTTTTCTTTTATTTTCTAGGTGTTGGATCCGAAGGAATTCATGAAGTTTCGAATGTTGTCAGACCGTTTTCGATTTTAACCAACTTGATTGGATTTAGAAACTTTTCTTGAATCCATTTTTTATTCAGTTAATCACAATTTCAATGAATTTGTCTGACAAACTAGTCATTGTGATTTGTGATTCAGATTTGAAAGAGTAAGCTTCCTATGGGAAGGCATTAATTGATCTTGATATCAATTGTAGCAATTTTATTGAAGTTCTAGTTATGAGATCTTGGTTTATCTAATTGATATTGTTCGTGTTTGGAGTTGTTCTAATTACCAATGATTTATACCTAGAAGGAATTGTATCTTTGTTCTGATTTCCAGGATCCCTTTGCTTGACACAGAGATGGACTACTAAGAACAGAGAGTGGTCACCTAGGGGTATATTTCATTGATATTTGATGAACTAATGCACTCTAAGTGTGGTTTTGAGTCTTCACGCGTTTTATTCCTACTAGTGTTAAAAGACAATTGCTGATAATGATTTCACTTCCTTAGAGGTTTCATCTCAATTTATAATAATCTGATCCTGTGAAGCTAGATTCCTTAATCAAGGAGATGAAGCATTCTAATGAATTGTAGATCGAGGTATGAATCGAATCGAAAGACTTGTATTATCATGTTCATGCGCTTAGTCATTAGAAATGGTCAGAAGTATTGAAAAGGAAAAATAAATCCGCATTTGCAAGATGACGGCCTGCGCAGCTAACTAGGACCCAATGACCGCTTAGGGAATATGATGTTCAATTAGTGAAATATATAGTGTCGAGGTTTTCCAAGGCTATACATCGTGTTTCGACAAATCCGTAATCTCAAAACCAACTAACTTGTTATTTTGAACCAAATGATATTACGACTTAAAATTGATTTATTTCTCATTGTTAATTCAACTCAGTGAAAACCCTGAATCTTTTGTTTTTGATTTTATTTTAATTCGAGAAAATTTTGATAAAGAGTTATTTACATTTCAGCTATTAGTTACTCTTAAAACCTTTTGAAATTATTAGTTCAAATAGTTGATTTCTTGAGTAGTAGGGGTAATTGATGTTTAGATTATATAAATCAACTCAGGAATAATATCCGATCTCTAAAACCATTTTTGGTCACCAGATGGACCATGGCACTTGTAGTGATTTGTAATTCAAAAACCAATTTCTTTCAATATTACATACAAATCATAAAACAATTCCTTATAATTTTTAGTCAAACAACAAGTTTTTAGTACTTCTTATTCAGATTGAATTATCCTCGTGAAGTTATGTTAGAAATTGTTTGCGCTTGGTTTAAGTGCGAAGTAAATAAGTTCAACCAAGTTTACGCGCCTGCTTTCCGTGGATTGAAATGAAATCTAAAGATCAATATTCTTACCAAAAAGAAAATAGCTAGCTTGGACAACTATTTTCTTTAATTAAACATAAAATTTTCAAAAAATAGTTTGAACAAACAGTGAGTGTATTTAGCTAGTGATTAGACGCCTATTATATATTGGTCGCTGCCTACTAATCTTATTCGATCTCAAGCAGTAATTCCATTCGTGTAGGCATACATCGAAACCAAAAGTATAATCGCTGCCAGCTGGATATCAAATTGAAAGAACACCGAGAAATTCTGAAGAAAGTTAGATGCACTAAGCAAGAGTTGTAGAGCAAAGAGAGATACAAATGTAACATTCCAAGCCGCGTGGCGCTTAACAAACCTCATGACGTAGAACTATGGAAGACTTTTGGAGGTCTGTTATTAGAGATGATTATTCTGCAATCAGGTAAGCTGCAATTGAAGCAAAACAATTTTTGAGCTTGGGTTTCACTAATCACCAAGGGCAGTTGTAATCGTGTTTTTATCGGGCATCCTAGTGAAGACCTCAATGAGCATATGGGAAGGTTTCTTAGAATGGCCAATACTGTGAAATTGAATGGGGTAAGACCTAATGTGATTAACTTGAAGCTATTCCCTTTTTCCTTAAGGGATACATCAACAAATTGGTTTGAATCACTTCCCTATGGATAAGTGAACAATTGAGATAGGCTGGTTGAAGTATTCATGAGTAGATTTTTCCCTCATGCTCTCACTTTAGAGAGAAGGGGAGAAATCATTGTATTCAAGCAAGGTGAAGATGAGAGTCTCTATAATGTCTGGGAAAGGTATAAGAAGCTGCTTAAGAGATGCCCAATGCATGGGATTGAACAGATAACATAGATGGACATTTTCTACCATGCCATGAACTACACATCCAAAGGAATCATATATGCAGCCTGTTGTGGAGCATTCAAGAGAAAGAATGCTGAAGAGGAAAACTAGTTAATAGAAGATCTAGCAAAGAGCAACTACAGAGCTTTATCTGAGACTTCAGGGAGCAGTAGCAGGCTGAGAGGAAGTGGTGTGGTAGGGCTGAACAAACTGTCAACTATAGAGGCAAAATTGGATGCATTGATGAACAAAGTTAGCATGCAGGAAAGAAGAAACCAGTATGTCCATCTAGTGGGAACAATGGAAGATGAACAAAAAGTTTTGAATGATGGCGACTGCTAATGATGCATCCCTTATCATAAAGGAAGTTCAGTTTGTCAATGGCAATAGGAGTTACAACTTTAAGCCCAACACAAATCTTCCAACCCACTACACACCAACTTTGAGGAACCATGAGAATTTCTCATATGGACCAGAAAGGCCAAAGAAGGATGGGTAGACCTGTGCGTAATTATCAACAAAGCAGCATAGTCAACATGGTTTCGCATGACAAAGGAATAACAGCAAAACAACTAGAGAATTGAAAATTAGGGCTAAAGAAGGTCCCAACAATCTTTTGTAGAACAAATGTTGAGCTTCATGGGCGAAAACAAGAGACTATTGAACATTCATGAACAAAAATTTGTTGAACTAGCAGCATTTCAGGCAAACACAAATGTGTTTCAGGCAAATACAAACGCCTCTCTGAAAAATCTAGAGACACAAGTAAGGCGCCAGCCTTAGTTATCTGTAATCCGCCTAAGGATGCCTTCCCAAGCGGATACAAAGAAGAACTTGTAAAGACCGTATGGAAATTACTCTAGGAGTGGTGGAGAAATGAAAGAAAGAGAAGAAAACATGAAAAAGATGGCTAGATAGAAAAACATGCAAAAATTGAGAAGAGATAAAATAAAGATAGTCAAGTTATTGAAGAGCAAGAACAAAAAGGTTCAGCAAAAGCAGCTGCTGGAAGAGATCCCGAGAAAGAAAGAAGAGGTGCAAGCCATAAACTCTCTAAATCCGCCCCTCGTGAGAGGTTGCGAAAGCTGTCGGAAGAGCAATTCTCTAAATTTTGAACATGTTCAAGAAGATAGAGATCAAAATCCCTTTTTATGAGGCACTGACTCAAATGCCTCACTATGCTAAGTTAATTTAAAGGATATAACAATAGTGCTGCTGAAAATTTTGCTAAAAGGGGAGTAGTGAATCGATGAAGAAACTCACAAAGGTAGTTATTCAGAGACTTTACCAATGCAAAATGCAGGATCCAGTGTACTTCACCATTCCTTGCACCATGAATTCTCGAAAATGGGAAAACATTGTGTGATTTTGTAGCTAGCATTAATTTGATGCCTTTATCTGTTGTCAAAAGACTAAGTTTAGGGAGCCTCACCCTGGCTGTAACCATGACCCCGTTGCATGGCACAAAAACTTAACTCAACTAGAGGGTATCCTTGAGGATGTGCTTATCAAAGTGGGAAAGTTCATTTTTCTAGTAGACTTTATGGTTATTGATATTGAAGAAGATAAACAAGTCCCACTACTACTAGGAAGGCCTTTCCTAGCTACAGGAGCAGCTTTGATAGATGTAAAGAAAGGAGAGCTTACTATTAGAGTTAGAGATGAAGTGAAGACTAATCTTTAAAACAGAATGGAAACATTCTAATTTTGACAATGCCGATTGTAAGATTGGGGAAACAAAAGTTCCTAATAGTTTTCGGAACTGAAAATTAATGTAGATTTTCAAAGATTAGAATCAATGAATGAAAATAAGATGAATTTCAGCATATTTAATGTCTTGACGTTGAATTTATGAAATTCCAATTTTGAATTCTGAGTTACAAAGTATCACTCTAATGAAAGCAGCAGAAAATCAAGTAGTTATGAAGGTGAACGTACTGGGTATAACACAAGCTCAAAGGGTTTGATTCTAAAGAATTGCCCAAACATTTGAAGTATGCTCTTCCTCGGTCGAAAAATCTAAAACCAAGAATTATATAAGCCGATTTGACAGAGCATAAAGAACATAAAATCATTGAAATTTCGTGAAGTATAAGGGTTGTTGGTCAATAAGATGATTTGTTTAAAGCGAATTAGTTCCTTCCATCAGCTATAAAACTTTTTAGGAGGAAAAACACTCCTACAGAACATTGTAGAATAAGCCTGATTCCAGTTGCGAAAAGAATTATTTTGAAGAAGTACGTGAAACATAAATGCGTGCTTCATTTTATAATACCATATAGCCTCTTCGTGGTGAGCCCAATCATGTAATCTCACAAGATGGATTCACTATCATCAGAAATGAGAAGAAATTTTGAATTATCCTAAACAAAGAACTCGTGGACAAGATGGAGGGTGTGTATAGACTATTAAAACCAATGGCTGCTACAAGAAAGGATCATTATCCTCTACATTATATTGACCAAATGTTGGACAAGCTATAGTAGGAAACCCATTGATTTATGTTTTCTTGATGGATACCTGGTTATGTAATCAGCCTATAGCCCCCCAAGTAATCCAGGAGAAGACCACTTTTATTCTTGTCCCCATGACACCTCGCCTTACAAAAAGTGATTTTCATTCAATTTTGTAATGCTCCCTCCACCTTTCAAGGGTGTATGATGTCTATATTTTTTGATTTTGTGGAAAAGGCTATGGAAATCTTCATGGATGACTTTTCAGTTTATGGATCCAGTTTTGAACATTGTTTGCATAATCTGGAAACTATACTTTAGAGATCCCAAGACAAAAATCTAGCTCTTAATTGGGAAAAATTCCATTTCATGGTAACATAAGGCATTGTCTTGGGTCACAAAATTTTTGCAACTGGATTAGGAAGTTGATCTGCTTAAAAGTTTCATTGAAACTCTTTTCCACCACCACAAAGAAAAGGGATTAGAAGTTTTTTTGGGACATGCTGGATTCTATAGAAGATTCATAAAAGACTTCTCAAAAATATCAAGGCCACTGTGCAGATTGCTTGAAAAAGAAACAATTTTTGAATTTGATGAAAAGTGTAGATGTGCTTTTGAATAAATCAAAGACAAATTTATCAAAGCTCTTATCATGATAACACCAGACTGGAACAAAGAACCCAGATCATGTGTGATGCAAAGTGATTATGCCAGCGGAGCCGTGGTCAGAATAAAGATTTACAAGACCTTAAAGCCATATATTATGCTAGCAAGACTTTAATGAAGCACAAGAGAATTATTCAACAAATCAAAATGAAAAATGCTGAAGTAATGGTCTTTGCTTGTGAGAAGTTCAGGCCATATATTAGGGTCTCATGTAATAGTGCACACTGATCATGCAGCAATTAAATACCTGATGGCAAAGAAAGATGAAAAGCCAAGATTAATCAGATGGGTTTTTATCAAGCAATGTGAATTTACTTGGAAATCAACATAAGAAAGGCAAAGGATAGGGCATGGGATAGCTGATCACCATCAAAGACTAGAGAAACTATAGAAGATGAAAGAGGGAATGAGATTAGCGAAAATTTCTTGATGAGCGCTTTTTCAAGTATCGCCTCAAATACCATGGTATACCGATATCAGGAACTTTTCAAGCCAGAGAATTATGCCACACAATCTGGCCACAAAGAAAAAAGAAATGAGAACTCGATGCTGTGGGCTTTGAGATATGGATGACCGCTTAGAAGAGGAGTAGATAAGTGATTATTAGAAATATGTGTACGCAGGCAAACAACTGAATCGTGGATAAAAAATGACATTCACTATACGGAGGACACTTCCTCATAGAGATGCACGTAACCTAGAAAATTCTCTAATCAGGTTTTTATTGGCTAACTTTATTCAGAGACTATTCTGAATGGGTTAAACATTATGACAGATGTCAGAGAATGGGTAACATCAACAGAAGAAATGAGATGCCTCTACAAGGAATTATGGTGGTGCAGATTTTTTATGTATGGGGGATTGACTTCATGGGGCCTTTCCCATCTTAATTTGGAAACTTATACATTCTCCTAGTCAGACGGTATCCAAATCGCGGTGTTTGCCAGCTTGCCCCATAAATGATGCCAATACAAAGCTTGTGGGGTTTATCTCAGTGCTGAACATTTGGAGCCCCTAGAACTATTATAAGTGATGAGGGAAGCCATTTTGTAGAGCAAGTTACTATTGCAAACTTATGGAACAAAGTATGAGTCAGACATGTTATGAGTTCGCTTTTATCACCCTACCAAATGGGCAAGCTGAAATATTCAATAGAGAAATTAAGAATATTCTTGAGAAGACAATCAATGCAAGTAGAAAAGATTGGTCAAAGAAACTTGACGATGTATCAGGCTTATAAAACGCTTATAAGTCCTATCGAATGTCCCCATATAGAATCGCTCTATGCGGTAAGCAATGTTATCTACCTCCGGAACTTGAGTATGCGCAATGTAATTAAAAAGCTGAACTTTGATTTCCAAGTTGTGAAAGAAAAGAGATTTCTCCAATTGAATGAATTAGAAAAGCTGAGGAATGAAGCTAATGACAATGCAATAATTTACAAGGATAAAACTAAGAAATGGCATGACCAGAGGATATTGAGGAAAGAATTCAAAATAGGAGAATCCGTCCTCTTGTACAACTCAAGGCTTAGATTATTTCCTAGAAAGCTCAAATCAAGATGGAGTGGTCCTTATACAGTCATTGAAGTTACACCTTGGAGCAGTTACACTGAAGTCAAATTCAGGAAATGAGTCAAGGTTAATGTACCTAAAGATCAAGCAGCACTATTTGTAGGCAATTTGAATGAAGAGTAGTCCCATATTTGAAGAGAAGGAAAGAAATTGCTGAAATGAGAACATACTACAACAATGTCTAGCTAAAGACATAAAATGTGCGTACTACTGAGACAACCTACAAATTTACATCTTTTGTTTTAATATGATTCTCGTATTATTCATTGAATAGTTTAGAAGTAGTGTAGTTTTGTTAGAATTTAATTGTAATTTATTTAATCACAATCTTCTGAATGCCATGATAATGAAGCTGTAAGGATATATGAAGGTCATTTTTGAAGCATCTCCAACCAGATTGAGTTATGTAGAGTTGGCTACAAAGGGAAGTCTACTTCCATTTCTTATTCTTTTGAAATGATGCATAACTAAGTTTGGGGGAGTGTAATTTATATGAATTAGAAATTTCATAGTAGCTTCATTATTACTTTGTTGAATAGTTGTGTGAAAATTTCTGCAATACATTGAAATTATGCTGAATTGATTGAATTGTAAATCTGAGTGTTATTGTTCATGCTTGATTTGAGAATTTTTTTCAATAGTGATAGACTTTTATTCATGAGCCTAAACTGAAATTGCAGAAATAAAATGGAGAAAACAAGTAAAAAAATTTCTACTTGAAAGAAGAATACTCCTCCTCAATGTCGCGACATTGACAATAATGTTGCGACACCTTCTCTAGAAAGTTCCCCAATGTCGTGACATTGTCGCGACATTGCTCCAATATCGCGACATCGACAATTCAATGTGCGACATTGAAGTTATAAAAGAGTGACATCAAGCTCAACCTTCTTGCAATGTCGTGACATCAAAATCTAATGCCATGACATTATGGCAATGACGCAACATTGCAATTCCAATATCGTAACATCATTCTAAAGCAATAAAAGAGCATAAGCAATGTCGCCGATATCAAGCCACCAATGTCAAGGACATCTAGAAAATCCAACTTGAAAAACCTAAGCAATGTCTCTACATAGCAAATCTCAATGTCGCGGACATCAAAGTTAATGTTGCGACGGCGCAATTTTAATGTCGCGACATCAGGTGAGGCCATTTAGAAAATCCGAACAATGTCGCGACATCACAATGACATAGTTGCGACATCAAGTCAATGTCGCAACATTAGAACTATAATGTCTCGATATTGTACTAAGACACTAAGGTTATCAGGTCGATTTCACGACATCACAACTTCAATGTCGCGACATCGCAGATAGGCCAAACCACCTATAAAAAGAACACTTCAAGAAATGTTCATCGTCACATCAAATTTCTCAAGCCTTCAAACCCTAGCCTTCTCAAAATCTACCAAAAAGCCAGACCATGTCAAATCCTAACAGGAAATGTAGTGGAGGAGGTTTTGCAAGAGAGCGCTGAGGAAGCTCAAAGAGAAAGGGTAGAGGAAGAAAGCCAAAAAACTGCCCTTGAAGTCGTGCCTGAGGAGATAGAGGAGGTGGTGGAAGAAGAAGAAGCCAGGGCCTTCTACTTCAACAAGGGAGTAGAAGCGTTCTAGAAGCATCTAACCAAGAAGGGCTTCGTGGAAGAAAGAGGTTTCAAGTAGCTGGTGTCGCCATTTAAGGAAGACATCGAGAGACGGGGTTGGGAGAAGTTGAGCTAGCATAGAGAGCCAGGGTTAAGGGCTCTAGTTAAAGAATTCCACGAAAAATCCGGCTAGTGGTGGAAGAACCCGACGTAAGGTCGGGGTGGAGAGATGGATCCCTTTTAGGGGAGAGGGCCATCTCCCAACTCCTAGAGCTGAGACCAGTGGGTGAGTGTGTAGAGTACGACCAGCTTTAGGAGAGCCCGAAGTTTGAAGAAATAGTTAGAGAGTTGATAAACGGCTTGAGGCAATGGCAAAGAACTAAAACTATCCGTAATGCTTAGATCGACAGAAGCGATTTGACGGAGGAAAACAAAGTATGGGTCTACTTTGTAAACTCTGTTCTCACCCTCTCAAAGCATGTCTCAACAGTGAGACAAGACATGCCATACTCTTGTACGCACTGGTCAAGGGGTGGAGTCTAAATGTGGGGAAAATAGTAGAATAGTCCATTCTGGACTACGCTAAGAACAACTTCTCAAGGAACATCCCCCACCCTTCCTTGATCACTCTCCTATGCATTAAGGGGAGTGTAACATTCAACGAGACAGAGGAGAAGTACCCAAGACCCTCTCCTCTCACTCTCACTGGGGTCCTCAAAACTCTAGCACAGGGTGAAGAGGTAGAGAGAGCAAGAAAAAGAAAACGAGGAGATACAAATTTTCCAAGAGAGGAAGCCCCTGCAGTTGAGGAGAAGCTAGAAACGGAAGAAATGGGGGGTTTTGAAGACTACCCAAAGCAACCAATGCTCTCCCCTAGTGATGAAGAAATATTACTACCCATTCAATGTAGAGCGGTAAAAATGTGGAAGAGAGAGCAAGAGCAATAAAAGGAAGCACTTATTGTCGTTTCTCTTTGTATAACAGAGATGAGAGAAGAGATGAAGAGAAGAGATGAGTGCCAAGGAAGAAAGCTGAGATGGAGAGATGAGAATCTGGCTGCTGAAAACAAAACAAGAGAAGAGAACTTAGCAGCAGTTTTCTAAAAAGGGGACGAGGAATGGAGAGAAGAGCTAGCCCAAAGGGATAAATCATTAAGGGTTGAGCTGAAAGAGAGGGAAAGAGCATTTGTTAATGATAAGCTCATGAGAAACGGCAGCCTACGCGGCTTATGGAGGCTCAAGAAACAGAAATGAAATTGTAATCCTGCTCTAGAAGGTCAAGCCTGCGACATCTCTCACAAGGAACACCATATGATCAAACCTACCATCTAAAAATGATTATAGCAGCCGCCAGAGTCCATCCCAACAACAAGGAGAAATCAGGATGAGCATCAATCCGTGAACTTAACATGGTAAAAAATGTATCAAGCCTCAGGTGAGAGTAGTCATTGAATTCCATTGGACAGAGGCAAAATGAGCTTATCAAGCATCACATTAGAACACAAGAATGGTGTCTCTTTGACAAGGATGGAAGTAGCTAAATTGGAAAACCATAACCATCCATCCTTGAGTTCACACCCTCTAATGCCAGTTACAAATATGAGCCAGTGAACCTCAAGCCCTCAAAATCCCAATCGCACAGAAAAGTAAAATAAATTTCTCTCTCTATCCTCCATTCTATCCTCTTATGTATATCTCTTCTCTCTCTTGTAATTCATACAATGCAATCTCTTCTCTCTTATAAATAAAAAGGCGCTTCAAATTGTGCATATTATTTTATTCTTATTTTCTTTTAAATTTACACTCGATAACTAAAATATGGACTTTGTTTTTCTGAATGTAAAATGCAGAATTCAAACAGTTAAATTCGGAAAATGCCAGTAGTTGAAATTTTTGATATTATTGCATATTTTGTGAAGAGGTCAGAATCGCTTTGTTCGAGGACTCGTTAGAAATTTGTTAAAATGTTGGTGTTTATTGCTTGTTGACTGCGGAATTGAATTGTTTAATCAGAATGAACTGTAAAGTTGAACAATAACACAACAAAATGTTTTAAAACCAAACAAAGCTGAAATTTGAAATGCAAATGGGCTGAAAAATAAAGGCTGAGTTTTAAGTTATGATATCAAGAATAAATAAGCCAAATTTTTAGATTTTGAAAAACTGAAATTGAAATCAAAGCTAATAAGGCTATTAATTATAGTCAAATTGAACAATACAGTTCAGAAAATGACTAAACTAACACATTGGTCAGAAGTACCTTAAAAACTTATTGTGCTTGGGTTAGGAAAACTTTATGGGACTTATTATTAGCTAAAGAGTCCTAGAACTTGTCAGATTATTGGTCTGGCGCTTAAATTTAGACATCACAACTAGCGTAAATGATTTTTAGGGCCATTCTTAGACAGTTTGGACTTTCAAAAGCCTGCCCTTTGATATGCTATATGCATGAAATCTTAGTACCCATTTTGAGCCTAATGCCGCTCATCATCGTAACCAAAAGAAGAGCCTTAAACCTTCCTTAAGTCTTACCTTATAGTAAAGAACCCTTAATTTACCCGAAACTGCAGATTAGTGCAGCAGAATTGATTAAGATGATAAGTTTGGGGGAATACAAATTTGAATTGAAATGAAAGAGGAGAGTTAAGGATGAGAAAGGAAGACAATTAAGAAAATTTGTACTAAAGGAGGTGCAAAACAGAAAATTGAGAAGTTGAAAAAGAATGAAAGTTTCAAGGAGTGAATTTACCAGAGCCTACTGGACTACAGCGCTTAAGCTCCTAGGGGAAGTTTTGCACGGTACTCTAATGCCAATTGGTATGGGAGTTACTGACCCAAAGCTTGTTAAGGGGTAGTAGAAAGCTTAAAAAGGTAAAATATTACACCACTCTAAAACCTGAAACAAAATGACAGAAAAGAACTTCTGGAGTAGAATTGAAAATAGAAATGGAAAAGAAAAAGCCATAGAGGAGAAAATACAGAAAAATGCACTAGAACAAGTTTGGTGGTGCTTGAAAGGGTAGTTTAGCAGGAAAATAGGTTGAGCATGAAGGAAAAATGTTGAGAAAATATATGCAGTTTGGGTAAACTTGAGCCTAAAATGTTCAATCATCTACCCAAGTACCCTAGCCATACATTACAAGCTCAAAAGACCTATTTGATTATGAGGGTTGTGTTATGTCTACATTAGTAGAGAATAATATGACCAAAAAGCCTATGAGACTTAAATTACTCTAGAAGAATGTCATTCTGCAAAGTAACTCTCATAAAGCTACCTAATATGCAAATTAGTCATGAAGGGAAGACCAACTTACTAACCGAGTCAAGAACTATATTTGTTTATTATTTATGAATTACATGTTGTATTAAATGATTTAAATTGAAAATTTTCAAGATCTTGAATATGAAGCTTAATTAGAATTGATGTCCCAACTGAAATACTACTAAAGCCTAAATGCTGATCTGATTGAAATGATGATTTAATTGAAAAATGTCCTTAAAAATTGATTTTTATTGTTTGAGGGCAAACAAATAACCTTTTCTTTGCTTGAAGACAAGCAAAACTTTAAGTTTTGGGAGTTTCCTGATGAGTCTAGCACCTACATATTTTGCCCATTTTTCAAGTATATTTTACGCTTAAAAAGTTCATTTTAATGCAAAATTATGAAGCTTTCAACCAGATTTATGTTTTGCAGGAACTTAAGGAAAAGAAGCAGAATTCAGCATAAAATGGAGCAGAAATCAGCATTGTGCAGAGAAAGAGCCAATGTCACGACATCAGATTTCCAATGTCGCGACATTATATGGAGAAGGTCTTGACGCTATTGCAATGTCGCGACATAGCTGCTACATCAGCTGAAGAGGGGAAGGCAAAGATATGCCAATTCCGCGACATCATTACGACATTAAGGCGACATCAAGTTAATATCACGACAATATAACTCTATGTCGAGACATCAAAAGCAACCCCCAACAAGAAACTATGACAACTTATCCAATGTCGTGCGGACATCGCTACCATACGATCGCCATATTGGTCGCAGCGGAAAAGAACTGAATTGATAAATGTCGCAACATTGCCACAACATCATGGCGACATCAGAACAAGCCTCAACCAGTGAAGACATGAGTTGAACGTTGTCGCGACATCAAAGCAAAATACAGAACATCGACCAAAGAAAGTTTGAGGTATTTAAATGTGTGACCAATGTCGACATCGATAAAAGATCACCGTGCAATGTCAGACACCAACAAGTGTCAATGACGAGATTTAAACATCCAACGTTGCAACATCTAACGCGAATGTCGCCGACGATCGATCAAAGCGCCTTGGTGAGATCACCCAACGTCGCTGGTTACTAGCTACGACATCGCGCAGAGGGCTTCGCATCAAACAGCATCTCACGTCGCGAACATTGGGGACAAGCAATGTCGTGACATCACCAAAGTGGTCACAATGAACTTAACCAACCAATGTCATGGTTATTAGATCGTTAATACGCGCGTACATCAATAAGTGAACTGTAAGCAATGTCGCAACATCAGAGCAACAATGTAAGAGCCAAGGCATTAGTAAGCTATGTCGAGACATCGACTCAGTGTTACAACATCAATTAAATGTCGCGACATCAGAACAAAGAACTATAACAATGTCGCAACATTAGACCTGAGCATCCAAGTTGAAACACTACAGAGTAACGTCGCGACATTAACTCAATGTCATAACACAGAGCGCAATGTCGAAGACGTAATTCAATCTACAACATCGAATCTCAACGCCGTGACATCGTCATCATATCGACTTATCAGTCAGAAATTGAGAATTACCTAGCGATTTTCACGCGCTGGTATTAATCTGAGCAACTATGACATTGACAACTTTTATGTCACGACATCACCACGACATCAACATGACATCGTGATACAAAAATAGCATTTTCCGAGCTTTTCAAGTAATGACCAGCCTGCTTTTAAGGCCTAAGACCTAAGCCTATAAATAGAAGCTCCTAGGGAATAGTGTATAGCTTTTTAGTGAACCTTGAACAGTCTTGGGAAGAATTGAAGTCTATTGTATATATTTTTATTTTTATTTTTTTCTTTTTTTTATTTTACTAATGTTTGGATCTAGTTGAATTATGAAGTCGGGAATGTTGCTAACTGCTTTCGATTATGTCTCGAACTTGATTGACGAAACATTTCTAATCCATTTAAATATTTAAGCAATCGCCGCTTCAATGAATTTGTTTGACAACTAATCATTGTGATTTGTGATTCAGATTTGAAAGACTAAGCTTCCTCTAGGAAGGAATTGGTTGATCTAAATATCAATTGTAGAAATTTTATTGAAGTTCTTATTATGAGATCTTGGTTTATCTAATTGATATTGTTCGTGTGTATTTTTCTTCTCTGATTTTACTAAATTTTGATTTATACTTGTAGTTGGAATTATCTTTGTTTCATTTCTAGATCTTTCAGACACACGTAGATGGACTATCGAGAATCGTAGAGGGCCACCCAGGTATTTCATCGATATTCGATGAACTAATGCACTCAAGTGGTTTTGAGTCTTCACGCTGCTTTTGTTCTCATTTAGTGTTAGACAATTGCTGATGAATACTTCTACTCTTAGAGGTTTCATCTCAATTCTGCGTAATAATTCATCCCGTGTTAGCTAGAGATTCTAATTATGAGACTGAAATATTTTAATGAATTGTAGATCGAGGTATCAATCGAACTGGGAAAGGCTTGTATTATCCCTGCCTATGGGTTACAGAGCGCTTCAAATATTAGAAATGGTTGTGTAGTATTGAAAAGGAAAAATAACCAGATCTGCAAGATGATCAATTCAAAAGTAGCATGTTAGACCTAATGACCTGGTTTATGAATATGGTTATCTAATTGGTGAAATATAGTTTTGTGAGGTCAAGGCTATATTATTTGCCTTCGATAAATCCTTAATTCAAAACCATAACTAACTTGTTATTTTGAACCAAATGCATACTGATGATCAAAACTGGTTGAGTTTTCTTCATCGTTAATTCAATCCATGAAAAACCCTAAACTATTGCTTTTTATTTTATTTTACTAGAGAAAATTCTGATAAAGAGTTATTTTATATTCCTAATGAAAGTGTTACTTAAAACCTTTGAAATTATCAGCTCAAATAGTTGATTTCGAGTGGTATGGGTAATCGATCTTTAGATTATATAATCAATACCAGGAATGATATCCTGACTTAAATCCACTTTTATTTCTTGTAATGACTGCGGTAATCATAGTGATTTGTAATTAAACCAATTTTCATTATTACATACAAATCGTAAAACACTTTCTATAATGTTTCAGTCAAATAACAAGTTTTGGTATTTATGTTGGTGGGATTGAATCGTCTCCCGTGTTATATTAGAAATTGTTTGCAGCTGTTTATGTTATAAATCGTCAAATTAGGGTGGCCAAGAAAGGTCAGGAAACATCTCTCAAAGATACATGCTTCATTATGACAAAGAAGGCCATCGAAGAGAAATCCAAGGCCTACATAGAGTCAAAGAAGAAGGTAGCATGATGCACTAACACCTTCAGTATTTATGTCATTGAACACACTTTATTTCTCATGGAAACCTTTGTATCGGATACCTGGCTGTTGCTCACACATATGTAATGACATGTGGGCCCTAGATATAATAGGAAGCTCACAAAGGAGAGTCCGACCTAAATGATTTCATTTATATTCGACAATTGCTTGTGTAGCGCCTTCGACTAAGAACATCATTTATGTTTCATGTTTAAACAAGAAAGATTTACGAATTTTAGTAACACAGCTGTTAGATTATGTTAATGATGTTTTTATGTTATGGTATTTTGATCAATGAGATTTACATATTAGATATGTCGAATCCAATCTTGAATGTCAATGACAGTAAAAGATAAAAAGGAGATAATTTGAAATCATCACATTTATGGCATTGTCGTCTAGGCCATATAAGTCAGAGACGCATGACTAAGTTACACAAGTGTGGAAACTTAGGGTCATTTGATTATGAATCATTTGACACATGTGAATCATGTTTGTTAGGAAAAATGACCAAATTACCCTTTAAGGAAAAGGGTGAACGAGCAAACGAACTATTAGACCTAATACATACTGATGTATGTGGTCCTATGTTTGTGCATGCCAGAGGTGGTTTCGTTTACTTCATAACCTTCATCGATGACTATTCACGAGTATGGGTACTTGTTATCTCATGACAGAGTAAGTTTGAGGCCTTTGAAAGGTTCAAAGAATTCAGAAATGAGGTAGAGAAAGAACTTGGGAGAAGTATAAAATCACTTAGAACAAATCAAGGTGATGAGTACTTAAGCCAAAGGTTTCTGGATTATCTCAAGGACAATGGGATTTTATCCCATTGGACTCCACCTTACACGCCACAACACAATGGTGTGGCTGAGAGAAGGAACCAAACCTTATTAGACATGGTGAGGTCTATGATGGGCAAGGCAGACCTACCTAAATCCTTTTGGGGTTATTCACTTGAGACTGTTGTTTATATCTAAATGCAGTCTCATCCAAGTCAGTTGAGGTTACTCCATATGAGATATGGACTAACAAAAGGCCCTATCTTTCCCACATGAAAATATGGGGTAGTCCTGCTTATGTGAAGCATACGATATAAGATAAGCTTGAAGCTAAGTCTGATAAGTGTCTGTTTGTAGGATACCCTAAAGAAATAATGGGATATCAATTCTACAACACTTTGGAACAAAGGTTGTTTGTTTTAAAGCATGTTGTCTTCTTAGAAAGAGTTTCTCAGAGAAGATGGGAGCAAAGTCGAAGCAAGGAGTCTGCCAAGATGCCTACCGCACTGTTCTTAGTCTGACTGATCCTTGCCTGCAATTCATATTTATTTAAATTAACAAATTAAATCCTCTCTAAAACACAAGTGCTTAGAGGACAAGAAGTGACAATGCCTGTTTCTAGAGAGATACGACTTCATTACGAACAAAAGGACGATTGCCATAGAAAATGATGAGCCAACTACCTATGAAGAATCTTCTAATAGTTCGGGAGGGTCGATCAATGGCCTATAGCTCAGAAGATAGAGATGGATTCCAGTATATAAACCAAGTATGGACTTCTGCCGATCCACTAAGGATAACACCCAACTAAGTGCAGCATCTTCAAGAAGAAGACAAACATGGAAGGCAATGTGATTACTATAAAAGTTAGGATTGTATAAGGGTTATCAAAAAACAAGGAGTCACACAGATGCAGACTTTAGTCCAAGGCTATGCTTAAGTCCATAAGAATACTCTAGCCATCGCCACTATTATGACTAGAGATATGGAAATGGATGTGAAGACAAACTCTTTCTCAATGGGAAACCTAACCGAGGTGTATATGACACACCGGCTTCATGACGAAATGGCAAGAAAGTATGCAAACTTCAGAGATCTATTTATGGTTAAAGTAAGTATCTAGGAGTTGAAATGGTCCATTTGGATGAGACAATCAAAGAGCTCGTTTCACAAAATCTAAACGAAGCCTTGTGTATATAAGAAGACGAGGAGTGCGCGTATTCTAGTCTTGTATGTGGATGACGTATTTCTCATTAGGAAACGAGTGTTCGCATTATAATATGCCAAACATTAAGTGCCATTCAAGATTTCATGTAAGACCTTAGAGAAGAACATATATATTAGTAGATAAAGATCTACAGAGATAGACTGAATAGGTTGTTTGGTCTTTCAGTCTACATACATAGACAAGATGCTAAAAGGTTTAGTACCGGAGCAAATCAGGATACGCGTCCCATGGTCAGGATTACCCTCTCGAAGTCTATGTGTTCGAAGACACAAGATGAGAGGACACACATGAGTATGATACCATATGATTCGGCTATAGGATCAATCATGTACACTATGTTATGTACTTCATATGTGTCACGCCCCCGATCCAATCCGACCCGATTGGCGGATCCGAACTGAAGTCCGGGGCGTGAGACTATCTATACTATCTATATACTATGTCAGACTAGATTCTCATCGACTGCTCTTTCTCGTGTATTTGCACTGTGACTGTAGTATACAAACAATTTCGTAATCACAAAAAATCATTTTTCATATATTAAAGAACTACCACCGAGCGCTGTCCATAAAATCTATACACATATACAAAGTCCCATTTACTTATACACGTACACTTTCTATTACAAACCCTCGCAGATCATGGCGCGTTGGTGAAAAATTATCTCCGAAACGCTACCGCTTGCCGATGGAACGTCCCGTCCTCTAGCCTTCTCTTCTAGCACCTATACTGATTGAATTAATTCCGGTATAAGCTTTACGCTTAGTGGGAACATAAGCATGGACAACCACCAATGGTGACTGTCACAAGCTTATACACATGCATTTCATATATCTATACATATTTCTATAACTTCAATTCCTTATCATCTTATATTCCTATTGCATGTCAATCTCTTTCTCATATATTCAGTGTCTTTGGCATATCTTTATCTATACTTTATCAGATTCTTTGCTTTCTACTCTTACATATCCCTTGAGCATTTCTTTATTCTTTGTATCTCCTATAGGAGTACAAGACTTGCGCCTACCACTACATCACATACCATCACATGCTCTCTATCACACTACATTTACGAGTTTCATTATTTGCTTATATCAGTATACTTGATCTATTTCATATTTCGTATCATGTTCTTGCAAGTTTCCTATACTTTCATGTTCATTTCCTTTCATGTTAAGATAATCGCGCATGTATCACATACTTCGATCTCTGATACTTTCATATAACCTATCTTATAACATTCCGTACTTTTATCTACAAATTATTCTTTTCTATATACTTGACTTTTATGCTTTCATCCTCGATACTTTCATGTACTATATCTTTCCTATGTTTTTCCATATACTATACTTTTCATATACCCTTTCTCTTTTATCTACTTTCTGTACTTTACTTGTTCATATCCTTTTCGGTACTATACTTTGTACTTTCTATATACTGTATTGTACTGTTCATGTACTATTTTCATATATCTATATCTATGGCCGTTTCATTTCATATAATCGCCATCTGTGACTTTACTCGTTTCAGAATCGTTTATACTTTCATCGCATACAAAATGCTTATACTTCATCATCATGTCATATCATATACTTCGTGATTTGCGCTTTCAATTTAATTACAGAATTGGCATCCAGGACAAATTCGATAGGGAATCTCGTCATGTTTGTCATTCCGTAGCAACGCGACACACATTTACTGGGTGATGAGTCACTTTGACTATAGATCATATCTACGATGATTCATAGGAATCTCGCCATGTTTCTGTCATTCAGAGTAATGATTTCACATTCAATTATTACCGTCTCACATATGGCTATAGAAGCCGACATTCACGCATGCATTCACTGGGAACTCACACTCAAGCCATTCAAAGAGCAATGTGATTTCGCATTCAATTATTACCGCCTCATATATGGCTATAGAATGACATTCACGATGCATTCACTGGGGAACTCATTCGTTTGTCATTCAAAGAGGCAATGTGATTTCAAGATTTAACAAAGATGAGTCACTTTGACTATAGACTGATATTCACATGCATTCGATAGGAATCTCGCCATGTTTGTCATTCAAGAAGAATGCTGATTTCACATTTAACAAGATGAGTCACTTTGACTATAGAATTGAGATTCACATGACTGATAGGAATCTCGCCATGCTTGTCATTCAAGAACAATGTGAGTTTCCATTGTACTTTCTGCTACCTTCATGACTAATTCGCTTGGTGAATCCCGGCCATGTTTGGCTATTCAATAAAAATGTGATTTCACATTTAAACTTACGATTTCCTTCATACGATCTGGGCCAGGAATCCCGTCAGGTTTCCATTATTCAATGTTACATTCTAAATCAATTTACTTTTATGCTAAGAATTTCCACTTATAAGCCACTACATGCACATGCATATATGTGACAAACATTTCTAATAACAATACCCAAATCTCCAGATATATATACTTATATATTTCACACAGCATTCATAACCGATCATAATCACATTTCAATTTCACTTTCATATCAGAATACTCCTAAAATATACCCTATAGTTACATGTTTAGGTATTTCAGGTAATGAATGTTTCGTGGTTAAATTTTAAACATGGAAACGAGAGACCCGGAAATTTACAAGATTTAAGGACAAATATGTAAATTGTCCAAAAAGGGACTTAAAAGTCATAAGTTAACAAGATTGATGCCAAAATAGAAATTTAATAAGTTATGGGATTCAAGGCAAGTAGAGAAAAGATGGAATAGAAATAATAATGAGTTAAAGGGCTTAAGTGCAAAAATGAGTTTTTGACTTGGCCAAACATGGCCTTAACAAACATGGATAAGAGAAGACCAAATTTGGTCTCCAAATAGAGAGAACCATAGAGAGGGAGAGAAGAGAAGGAGAGAAGAAGAAGAAGAGGAAGAGGAAGAGAAGAAGAAGAGGAGAAGAAGATGTCATGATAAAAAAGGAGAACTAACTCTTGGGGGTGGATTCTATTATGGATCATATGGATTTTGGTATGGATTCTAGAAAATTTTAGGAGTTCCAAATTGTGGTTTGCTAGGATTTTATCCCAACCAAAGATGTATTGAAATTAGGTCGGTAAAAACCCCATATGGCAATAAGATAGTTATAGAATCCTTTAAATTTGGATTCATGGGTTAATTGAGATAATTGAGTTAGGGTCAGAAACCCTGAACTAAACATCATATTTGGTTTGAGTATGGGTCATAACTCATATTAGAAATGGTTTTGGGATAAATTCATGGAAAGTTTTGAAGCAGAGGTAGCTGAAAGATGAATTGAGTAAAATTGAGATTATAAGATGAATTTGGTGGTTTTGAGGTGTAAGATAAGTATATAGAGTTGAATTGGTGAAAAATATGGAAAGTGCAAGAAGTTCACATTCTCAAGGGGGTTCGAATATTAAGGTACCAGATAGTAAGAGGTGTACCCTAGACATGTAGTGCCCCGTTTTCCGTTTCACCAGTTTTCATTTTGGCCATAACTTGCCCATTTCATCCCGATTTGATAATTCAAGTTTCTGTTAAAATCGACTTCAAGGAGAACCAAACATCCTCAAATAGGTACCTGTACCTGCCTAAGTGGCCCATAACCACTACTAGTGGGGCCATGTGCAAGCCAAATTCGCTCGCTTTGATCATAGCACCCAAAGTTGTTTCTGACAGAATTTGAGTTTCATCCGGGTTTGGGTGATTCCAGTTTGAGGAGCAACCCCAGCACCTTAGCTGAATAGAGGCAAAGAACCAGTGTCAAATATTGAGACTAGGCACTGGAAACACATAAGTCCATCCCTGCAAAATTCCAGAACCAATAGTTGACATGAAAAATGTCAGTAACTTTAGTTTGGATGCTTCAATTGGAATGATTCCACTTGAGTAGTGAGATTCATAAAGGAATAAGAATAGGCGAATGATGGTAGAATACATGCAGACATCATACTCAGATACATATGAAATGCCATAGGAATAGGCATGAAACATGAAATATGAACACGTAATGTGATAAGTAGAATCAGAGGGATCTTTGAGTTTGGGTATGGATTCTTGCAGTGGAATTTGTAAGGATCCTTGGTTTTATATAGAATATGTGGAGTTATATGATTTGTACCTTGGTATAGGTTCTTCCCTTGATTTGTGGTTTGGTTTTGTGTATGGAACTTTGTATAGCTTTGTATGACTTGTTAGAGCTTAGTATGGTTTTGAGTATGGAAATTAAGAATTTATGTATGATTTGTATGGATGGTTATGGGTTAGTGTGAAATTGTGGACTTTATATGAATCCTCATTAAGCTAAGATTTGAGGTGTTAGAGAGGAATTACTTATTAGGAGGTGGAATCTTCCTCAGATGGATTGTGAAAATATGTATGGATATGGAAGTTGGTTTGTATTCTACTTTTGTGCGAATTCGGGATTGACAGACGATTTGCAGCCGTGTTTGTGGCATATCATGGTTCAATTGGGAGATATTGTCACGGTGACAAGGGTTGTACCAGGATGGTTTTTGGCCTAAAACTGGGCGTGGTATCGGTTGCTTAAGGCATCCTCTCGCACGCCGGGAAGATGAAGCCAGCGTCAGCATGGCTAAGTACTCTCCGCACGCCGAGATGGAAGCCACGTTGTAGCGTGGTTGGTGCATTCAGTACGTTTATAGCGTGGATTCCGCCGCCATAGCGTAGCCCCGTACAATGCGTCAACCTCCAACTTCTCGGATGATAACTTCTTTCATCCGAGTCTGCTCAGTGTTCTTGACTCTATGAAAGCCCTTGAGTCTAGAATCCAAAAATATATAGCTTGATACAATCTTGAGCTTAATGTCCGAAAACACAAAAGACAAGTGGCTGCTGCCAAGCACAGTTGCTGCAAGTTGCTGATTTTCTCTGCTACTTGCAATTTGCATAACTCCTTCGCTAGACTCCGCTGGGTGTTCTCGACTCTGCGGAGTTCTTGAGTCTAGAATCCATCCATAAATAGATTGATACAATATTGAGCTTATAATACACCTGAAAATGACAAAAGACAGTAGCTGCTGCTACAGCAAGTGCTGCAAGTTGCTGATTTTCTTCATGGCTTGCAATTGAAGAATTCCTTCGTTAGACTCCGCTGTTCTGACTCTAGAGCCCTTTGGAGTCTAGAATCATCCATATAGCTTGATACAATATTGAGCTTATAATACACCTGAAATTAAATACAGTAGCTGCTGCTAAGTACTTTCTATAAAAGCAAGTTGCTGATTTTCTTCATGGTTTTGCAATTTGCATAACTCATTCATAAAGACTCTATAGTATTTCGATTCACTGAAAAGCTCATCTATTCTAGACTCAATCATATGTTATTTAATGACATTTGGTGCCCAAGATCTTGTCTGAAATTAATTGTTAAAATCGAGTACTAATCGCTATTAAAGTTAATTGGAATATGGTAAGAAAGATGGATATGAACAAGAAATAGCAATATATGTAGATTTGATAGCAAAGGAGTATAGATAAGAAAAGGCATCATATGTGCATCAAAGGAAGAGTCTCGCTCTGTACTCCTACGGAGATAGGACAACTGACAAAGAACAAGAAAACATGTACAAGTATAGGAATGTGGCAGGTATGTCATAAGATAAGGATAGTCCGATAAAGTGCATGTAAAGATATAAGTTAACAAGATATAGATGTTACAAGTAGAGGACATGATATGGAATATAAGAGTATATGATATAGTCAGTGATTGTCATACATAAACGAATAGATGGAACATGATAGGAACACATGAATGCAAAAGCATACATGATAGAAATATAGAAAGTACATGAATAGCTAAATCATAGAAACGCATAAAGGATATGATGGTTAAATGATATAAAGGATATGAATAGATAAAGATATATATACATATATGAATATAAGAGTATAGATGCATTCATGATATATGATAGGATTACATATATGATAATGAAGACAAAACTAAATGATAGAAAAAGATATGAATATAATGTATTGTAAATAAAACAGAGAACAACAATACAAAGCTAAGAAATATGTATGTATTACAGATTTAAATATTAGTGTATATTCATCAACATACATGATAAATAGCGGTTCATGTAGATGAGCATGCATTTAAAATGTAATAAAATAGATTGTCCGCTAGAACCTCGTAGAGTGGATGATCAGATGCCTATTGGGAAAATAAGTCCATGAAGATAATCGATCTGCCCCGCTTTCGTCATTATGCCATTTCTTCGGGTTCTATATGGATTATTGTCTCGCATAATGATAATGTCACTTTTCGTGCTCTTATAGAGCGGTTTGTCTCTGTAATGACAATGTGCCGTTTTCTGTTCTTTATAGATGGTCATTATTCATATTACTGGTGTCATGGTTTTCGCTCTTATAGACCACTCCGTTCACAAAGGAGTACAACAATGCCCTTATAGTTTCCCCTTTTATCCACTTCTAAGGTTTATGCATGAGCATAAACAAAATGATTTGCAAGGCGACATGTGAAAAGATATTATATGATCCGAGAAGCATGGCACCGCAGCATGATAAGCTCAGAATATGAGATTATACGATCTCGATATGATATATAAAATGTGGTAAGAATGTAAAATGATCTCTAAAAGTTAATATGAAGTCACAAAGATAGAGTACAGCATGACACACAAAAAGTATATGAATAAGCACAAAGACATGAAAAGGAAAGTAATATGAAAAGTATAACAGAAAAACAATATATGAAAATAACATGAACAAAGTATATTAATACAAGATATGATAACAAATATTACGATAACAATACATGAAAATAGAACATAAATAACCGGTAGAAGAGATAACTTCATGAAAAGTAATATATGTATACGAATATGATGATGTTATTAATAGGATATGTAATATGAACCATTAGGAAAGAGAATAGATCAAATAGATAAGTACTAGAATAAGAAATAAATGATATGAAAGGTTATATGTCAAACATCATGATACAAGCGTACGCTATATGAAAAATGATAAGATAAGTGTATTTGTTGAGACGTATCATGGTTATTAGGTCGTCTCTGATATATTTCCACATAGAAAGCTTAGCACTGGTTTTTAATCCGTAGGCAATGTATACAGAAGACAAAGGATAGAGGTGATAGATATCCCACATCGCCAGAAAGCTCGTAGATAGGTGCTCACCGCACCGCTCGCAATCTCCTCGTATTTTGAATAGGTATAAGCTTGTTTATTGAGAAGCAATGGGACTCTAAGATAGAACATGAATACCATTATGGTGGTATGTATAATGTTTATGTAAAAGAATTTTTTTATTATTTTACAAGTAAATTGCATATGAATGAGAAACAAAATGTGTCGCCCAGAAAGAAAAGGTTGAAGAGTCCCAGTCCCGAAGTGTGACACCCTCGCTTGACACCCCATCGAGTGCCGGGTTGGGGGCGTCACACGTATTGTCTTTTCAAAGATATACTCAATCTATATACTCATTTCATATACTCATTCACGTATACTCATTCATATACTCATTTACGTATACTCGTTTATATACTCGTTCACGTATACTTATTCATGTATACTCATTCATATATTCACTCACGTATACTCATTCATATATTTCCTATCATTTGTTATCATTTTCTGGTTATATATGATAATAATCATATATAACTTAACCACATTATGTGTTCATGACAAATTACCTTTCATATTCATATTCATGTCTCATGAACACATTTATACATGTTACATTTTCTATATTTTCCTTGTTTCATGCCTATTACACATGGCACTTCATATACTTGTAAAGTATGATGTCTATGAAATCACACCTCATTCAAGTGTTCTTATTCCTCTACGAATATACTTTACTTAGAAATTGGAATCATTCCAATCGGATTATCCAAACTAAAGTTATGGCATTTTCATGCCAACTAGTCGGTTTACCGATTTTACCCGAGGAACAGTTTGAAATATTCATTTTCCAGTGCCTTGTCTCCATATTTGACACTGGTTCTTTGTACCCCTTTAAATCTAAGGTTCTAAGGGTTCTTCTCCAATTGGAATCACCCAAATCGGAGCACCGAAACTCGAGTTATGTCCTAAACAACCCGGATTACTCTATGTTCAAAAACAGAACCAGAAATTTGGCTTGAACATGGCCCCACTTTGAGTGAATTTTTAGGCCACTTAGAATCCGAATATGAAGGTATCTATTTCTGGATGTTTGGTTCTCCTTGAAGTCTTGTTTAATTATCCACTTGAATCACTCAAATCGGATAAGAAATGAGCAAGTTATGGCCAACATACAAAGACTGGTCAAAATAGAGCAGGTGTACAGTATTACTGTGTAACCCGTACCAGACATGTTCGGTTCCGAAGGCAACGTACATGTTCAAGGTGTACCGGTACATGTGACCCGAAAATGCCCAGAATGTGTGTTTTCTCCCATTTTTCCATATTTTTCCATCCCAAACCAACTCTATACTTCATACACACATCAAAACCATTTCATATTCATCTTGTAACCTCAATTATACTCAAATCATCTTTCAATGGATATTTCTTCAAAACCTTCATGATTTTCTCCCAAAAATTCTAATATGGGTCATAACCCATAACATACCAACATAAGACTTGTTAGGGCTTATTCTAAACCCTAACTCAATTACTTGTCATTTAACCATGAATCCAACCTCAAAGGGAGCATTATATACTTTTCTTGTGCTATTTGAGGTTTTACCAACCATACTTTCCAAAATTTTAAGGTTAGGATGAAACCCTAGAAAAATCAATTGAAGAAATCCTTATCCAAGGTTGTTCCATACAACCCAAAACATATATTCATGTTAATAGTCATAGTTCCATACTTAAGTTCAGTTTCCATACCTTTTTGGATCTTTGCTTCATCTCTTCTTCTCTTCTTCTTCTCTTCCTCTTCCTCTTCTTCTCTCCTTCTCCCATCCGTTTTTGAGCTCTCTCCAAATGGAGACCAATTTTGGTCTTTAAATCATGGATTTGTTAAGGCCATGTTTGGCCTTTAAATAAAACCCATTTTTGGGTTCTTTTCTTTATTTGCCTTTAAGTCCTTGGATTCTTCCCTTTTTGAAATTCAACTTATGCCATATTCTCATTCGCCCTAATCTTTCCCTCTCTCAAATCCCAAATTGCATATAAACTTATTGATTTATGCCATTTATGTCCTCAAGTGGTAATGACCACTTTACCCTTGTCTCTAATATTCATTTCGGGTCTCTTATTTTATTTCCGAAAAATTCCATTTAGCTTTTAATATACCCTAAACAAGTCCGAAAACTACTAGGGTATTTTTCGGGATGTTACAATATGCTTTGAGTGTTACAAGCAGATATTAGTCAGACCCGAGCAAGGGTCATTGGGTGGTTGTCAATAATATCCTTAAGTACTTGAGAATGACTAAGGATGTATTCTTGATTTATGGAGATGGGGATCTTATTGTTAGTGGGTATACCGATGCCAGCTTCTAATCTGATAGAGATGACTCCAAATCTCATTCAGGTTACATGTTCACATTGAATGGTGGTGCAGTCAGTTGGAATAGTTCCAAACAAGAAACGACTGTGGATTCAATCGACCGTAGTACATCGTAGTTTCAGCAAACTTGGCGTAAGCAGTTTGGATAAAGAAGTTCACACGAACAAGGCGTGTACCTAGCATCATTATCCGATACTTTGTATTGTGATAACAATGGAGCCATAACAGTTAAAGGAACCAAGGACCTCATCAAAGGTCCAAACACGTACTCAGGAGATACTATTTGATAAGAGAGATCATTGGTAGAAATGATGTAAAGATAGAGAAAATACCCACCTATCAGAATATTGCTAATCCTTTGACTAAGCCACTTCCCCAAAAGAAATACGAATCACACTTTCTTGCCTATGGTATGAGATACAAGGGCAATTGGCTTTAGTGCAAGTGAGAGTTTGTTAGAGAAGTGCTATAAAGGAAATTTCCATTAGCACTTATTGTACGCACAACATATTATTCAATATGAAAGGCTTCTTCGTTAATTTGATATTCATACGTTGAATTGATATAGATCTTTAATCGAATTAATGAAGTCCATGATACATAACATAGCATGGAGGAAATCATGATGGGATTATGATGATAAGATTCCTATCATGTGAAATTATGTTGGTGTCTAAATTATCCCTAGTCATAGGATCAACGAGACTAGACATTGTTGATCTGGATAGACCAACACATGTCATCCTTGATCGATCGCGCAGATCTTATAAACCGTGGATCATGAGTTGACATGGATGTCATAAGAGTAGCTAAGTACATCGGAGACCTGTCATGAGACAATCATATGGATCATCTATTTAAATATAGATGATTGTCTCATCATAGAAATGGTGCAAATATCCTTAGACTTGAGGTGCTTAAGGATATATTGGATGTTGATTCTATACTTTGACCTCAATCCATGTCGCTTGTAGGTCAGCCATCGGGATGAGGATTGGGTATAGTTTGAGGTGTTCGAAGGTAATTGAGTAGCCAACAAAGGATTCACCACTCCTAATAGAGGGAGGGTATACCTAAAGCCTCTTATCGGAACCATTACTCAGGAATCTCTAGCTAGAGTGAAAAATGCCATGAGGAGTGTCTTCAAGTGCATAACTAATGAGTGATGAATCCGAGAACAAGATCAAATATCACTTGGGCTAGGTGTGGCATAGCCAATCTAGTGGGAGCTACACATTGTCCATGCTTTGAACCAAGTAGGGTATAGATTGGTGAAATGATGAATTGCACAGTATTTGTAGGGTTCATATGAAACAGATTTGGATGTGATCCAAATATGAGGGAGTTTATTCTCGAGAATGGAATGTCACGGGATTAGAAGAATCCCGAGTTCGAAAGCCCTCACTTAGAGAGATAACATGCTTGGGCTTGTTCCTTGTCTTAGGGCCGTGAAGGAACACGCCATAACAGATGGGGATGAGTGTAGCCTATCATCACTTAAGGTGAGGGGTATTTTGGTCATTTCATAGGTTAGGGTTTTCCTATAAAAGGAACATTATGGAAAACCCTAAAAAGCACTTTTGAAGAGTTCATGAGAAAAGCATTGCTCTCCTCTACATCTAAGAAGGTGTTCTAGAGATTGAGAGACCCGGGTTTTGGCTTCCTCTTCTGATCGGGACTTGGCTAGCACCGGGACCCTTTTCGAGACCATTGCCTTGGAGGTTGTCGACTCCGCTCTTCGTGTGGATACCGTAAGAGGCGAACCTAGGACTTGGTTCGCTTCGGTCTAAACCTGCCCCGACCACTATATCGGATTTGAAACCGACACAAGATAATCCTACACCCTTCTCTTTGTTGTAGAATTGGATTTGACGTTACAAAGGGTCCTTGGATGGGTTTTTGTTAGGATTTTTTTTTTTTTTTTTCCGCTACTAAGGCATGAGTTGCCACCCACAAAACCCTTCAATTACAAGATGCATGCACACGGGCCTTTATCAACCCATCCTGGATCAAATGGGCGAAAGGCTTGAAGGCAGAAAGACGAAATATCCTTCTCTAGTAAGGAGAAATGTCGTATCATAATCAGTTTTAATGTCCATACCCCTGTATTCCATGCAATCAGAACTCCTACCCATGATTTTCTGTAATATAGTTGACAAGCTAGTGAGACAGCTCCTGCGGGGCGCTCACATGAGAAAAAAATGCATCTAACAAACAGGGAGTTGGTATCGCCAAGCGAGTAAAGGAGGCCTAGGAATCAAACGAACACATAATATGAACCTTATGCTTCATGGCCAACCGATGAAGGTTAATAGCAGAGGAAGAAAACTCAGGCTCAAGTAATCCTCAAGTGAAGTATGTAAAAGGTAGGGTTGACATCTCCAAGCTAGTCAAGAAGAAAGGCACATCGCATGCATGGAAGGGAATAGCGTCGACGGATGATATCTTACTCAAAGGGGTGAGAACAAGAGTTTATAATGGGGTAGGAACCTTCTATTGGAGGGGTTCTTGGCTAGGTGAAACCCCTCTAATCAATCTCACCCGAAGGGAACTTACCATGGTGGAATCTTACAAGTTGGTGAAAGATTATTGGGAACTAACTAAAGGATGGAAAATGGGAAAAATCTTGACGCTTGCTCCCTCCCATATATAGAGAACCTACTAATGGGTAATCTTAGTAAGAAGTGTCAAGAAGACAAGGATAGTTTCAGGTTTAGGCTCGACCGAAAATGGGGAGTTTTCAATGGCGAGGCATACGCTCTTTCTTTTCCTCACTCCAACCCACCTCCTGATGGAATATGGAAACGGATTTGGAAGTTGTAGATTCCTCAAAGGATCCGCACTTTTTTATGGCTAGTATCCTATGGGAAAATCTTGACAAATAAGGAAAAAATGAGAAGATGTGACGCCCCAATTCCCGGGGGTCCCGTTGACCACCGTCAACCTGCGGAATACTTGTGTCTCATATCATGAAACCTATACATGAGTAAAATGGCCACATTGGCCCATACATCTATACTCACAAAAATGTATATTTTATACAAAAAGCAGTTAATTTATAATTGTATTTAATTGAAATTTACACAAAAACTGGATCGTCTTTCCAGAATTTACAAAATACGGAAATAAGGCCAGTTTGGCCATTTCTTCGCCTCTACGGTCCCAAATGCGTCCCATAATCTCGAGCCTCTAAGGAGCGTCGTCTACCTGTACCTGTCTCGTACCTGAAAAGGGGGATCCCACGACGGGGTGAGCAACGCCCAATAGTGGAATTTTCCTACATGGGTTACTCCCCACCCAAGTGCTCATGTAATGGCACACCAAACATTCAAGCAAAATATATATGTTCCTACTCAAATGTCTACATGATATGGATGAGAATGTGACCCACCCACTCCCATATCTCGAGCCCTCACTAACTCCCTCACGCATGCTTAAGTCAAATGTGAGAAAAACATCGTTTTCGAAACAAAAGATTTTTTGTTCTCGAAAGCATCATACCGAGTTTCGGTAAATATGTTGGACTACCCTCCGAGGCGAATTGTTGGATCATTTTTTCCGAAATACCATGGGTCACCCGAGATGAACTCCGTTGATAACTCTCCAAGGCAATTCTTCGGAAAATCTTCCCTTGAAATTCCTTTCACAACCATTTTTCTTTTTCTTTAATGTCATTCACTCACACATATTACTCTAGGTTCCCCGATGCATATGAAATGCAATATGCCATTTCACAACAATTGATGTTAATATATTAATCATGCATATACTAACCGAATTTATCCACAATCATCATACATGTTAATATATCAAGTACTCTAAATATATTAACGAGCAACATCAACATACCATGGATAATTATAATTGATACATATAATTCTTCTCCATGCACAACCCATGTTAATACATCATACATCATACATTAACATGTCAAATTCACACTGCATGTTATTCACACAAGCCATAACACACAACCTAACCGGCCAGCACTAGCTAGTCCGATTGCCCAATATCCTCCATAGGAACATGGCTACAATATTGAATCAATGGGCTTTACATAGAGTCCAAGAACACCTGAAACGGAGTTTAGACGGCTAGTTATGACCGGGTTGGAGGTCACACATGACTAGGCAATCCTACCCGCATAGTCTACCTTACTTGCCCGGGAGCCCTTTCCTGGGCCACCCAAGAGACCACTTGTAACACCGGTATATAAATATATGTTTTGTTATATTCAGGTAAGGATTTTTGGGGAGCAAATGCAACTTATGCCCTATGATATTTTATATTGTGATTAAGATTAGCAAACTTAATGGTTGGTTTAATTAGAGGATTAGCAAAGTGTGTTAGATTGCATTTTTATGGCATGTGGTCAATTATGCAATTAGGTATTTAGTGGTTTGTTAGGATTTGTACTATGATGTCTTGAAGGACCACTTTGAAAAACTTGTTAGTGGAGAGGGAGTAAAGTAAGTCATGCTTAGAGCTATGTGGTCATGAGGGCATGACACCTCATATATGCAAGGTAGGAGCCTTTGATACATGGCAGTGCATGAGAAGAGCTTGCTATGTGCCAAGCAACCAATTCTCTTGGTTTTTGGATGCTAGGCCAACTTCTTGCTAGGAAGTGGAAAATTCTGGAATTTTAGAAAGTGAGGGAGAGTTCTAGAGAGAAGCTAGAGAGAAGGAGGAGAAAAGGCTTGAAGGAAAGCTTGGTTTTTGGTGGAAAAAGTTCACTAAGGTATGTAAACATGATCTTTGAGGCCTTTGTTGTATTTCTATTGGACTTTGGTTATATTCTAGGGTTTTGTTGGGATTTCATCCTAACCCTAGATTTGATGAAAAGTGAGTTTGGTGGAACCCTAAATTGTAAAAGACCGGTTTTGTGAAGATGGCATATGTGTGTGTGTGTCCAAGGGAGGTGCTGTCCAGCTTTTCCCTTGACCCCATGACAGTGTTTTGGCCATAAGTTGGCCTAAAGAACTCCGAACTGGATGATTCCAGTTGGAGAAGAAGCCTAAGACCTAGCCCTTCGAATGTCTAGAAGCAACCAAGAACTAAACCCTACCATAAGACCCTTGAATTTGAGGTTGAAAGTCAGGATGGGCATTCTGTCCTGGCATGTTCGAGCGCCTCCCGTTTAGTCATAAGTTGAGTTAGATTGATCCAAATGGAGTGATTCAAATTCCTTCTCAAAGTAGCCACATAGGGGAGTAACTTCATGAAGAAAGGATGGCCAAATTATGACTCATTTGTTCCCATAATTTCGTCAAAGTAAGGGTGAAGAGAGGGCATGATTCGTCCTAGGAAATACTCGGGGAGGCCTCCGAATGTAAAAACCATAACTTTTGATTTTGACTTCTGAATGACCTGATTTAAGAGGCTGTTGAAAGCTAAGAGATAGGGGAACTTTTGGTCAGAAGACAACAAAGGAACAAAAGCATACAAAGGGTCGGGTCAAAATTGTAGTTGATAAAAAAAAAAAAAAAGGGTCTCTTGAGGATAGTCAAAAGTGGTACGAGTGTCAGGTGTCGTTTCAGGTTACCCTAATATGGGTGTTAAATGTTATCCTAGTAAGTGTAAGAGAGAGTAATTTGGGGGATCAAGGTTTATGTTGGAAGGTATAAGAATATATGTGAAATGAAAGTGGTTATAAAGTAATTGACCATTTGAGTACTTTATGTGACACGGATTGTGAGAGGCTAAGGAATCTTATGACTTGTTATTTGCGCATCCTCTGGAGTAGCCTCGGGTTTCTGACTTCCTTTGGAGACTATGGATTTTTTGAATCCAAGGAAGGTAGGGGACCTTATAACCTTCTCCGCTGTACTGTGGTTTGATGTCAGGGAATTCTCGCATCATTCCGTTGACCAGGATTTTCTAAAGGATATATAAATGTATATTTTTATATATATGGAAATCTTTGAATTAATCGGGTACATGATGTTTTTAAATATCCATGTGGTTGAATGCTTTGTGAAATTGTTTTAAAGCATGACACGCATGGCATCGCCAGGTGGAGAGTCCTGAATTGATGTGCAAGGGACACCGGACGATGACTAGTCCCCGGGTCAGAACCTTAAAGGTCACGCATATACGGGATGTGGGCATATCCCTGCGGTAAGTCCCATCAATTTTTCGCTTGCTCCCGGGATGATCGGGCTGGGTCCTCGGGGTGAAAGCCCAAAGAGTCACCGATGAGGGGTTGAGATGCAGGTAGTAGACAGATTCACGTGTTTCCATCATCAACCTATTATTTGTAAAATGCCTATGTTTTGAGATATTTTGAATTATGTATAAATCTGACATGTTTTTAAGTGAGCATGGCTTGTTATGGGATCTACTAATGAAGTTGTCGACCTACCCCCATTATTTCCTCCACCTTAAATGCGTGTACGAGACCTCAACATATGGACATGAAAGTTGGACTCAAGTAGGTTTTTGAGGATGGAAGTTTGTGGCGCCAACCTTAGCTTGTTGGTGGTTGAGCATATTTTGATGGATATTCAAGCAGGTTATGTGGATATTCACACCGTATATTCCGACAGCTTGGTATCTTTGTGATCATTGTATATTTGGCTCTATGGTAGCCACTAGTTTTGGAACTTTGTGTAAAATGTTATTTTGATCAAGTGTAAGAGTATAGTTTTGGGTACATTGAGGAATTAACTCGCACGGGAGCATGCTACAGATGCCGGGCACCCAGTAGCTGCTTTATTTATGTTTCCAGGTGATTACTCCAAGTGGAGTTTAGACTCAAGTTGTGAAAAAAAAAATCAGGTGGTAAAATAGTAACATAAATCACACCGATGGAATTCGGGGTGTGACACCACTGCCCTCCAAAGGCTCCGGATGGAATCTTGACTCAATGGGCTTTCCATAGAGTCCAAGAACACCCAAAACGGAGTTCGGACAAAGAAGTTATGACCTTCCGAAGTTGGAGGTCACATGATCGCGAGCCCTAATCCCGACAAATTCTACCTTACTTTCCCGGGAGCCCCTTTCCGGCCAGCTCCAGTACCCAATGCCCTCCATAGGCATACGGCTAGAATCTTGACTCAATGGTCTTTCCATAGAGTCCAAGAACACCCGAAACGGAGATCGGATGAAGAAGTTATGACCTTCCGAAGTTGGAGGTCATGCATGACTAGGCAGCCTTACCCGGATAGCCTACCTTACTTTCATGAATGCCCCTTTCCAGACAGCTCCAAAACCACTGCCCTCCAAAGGTATCCTTCTGGAAACTTGACTCAATGGGCTTTCCATAGAGTCTAAGAACACCCGAATCGGAGTTCGGACAAAGAAGCATGACCTTCCCGGTTGGAGGTCGGCGTACGACCAGGGCAAAATTTACCGACAAAAATTCCTACTCCATTTTGCCCGAATGCCCCTTCCGGCTGTAGCTCCAGCATCCACTCGCTCCAAAGAGCATCTGGCTGGAAACCACTACCGGGCTTCCATAGAGTCCAAGAACACCAGAATCGGAGTTCGGACGAAGAAGTTATGACCTTCCGAAGTTGGAGGTCACACATGACTAGGCAACCTTACTCGGCCAGCCTACCTTACCTACCCGAATGCCCCTTTCCAGCCAGCTCCAGCACCCACTGCCCTCCAAAGGCATCCGGCTGGAAACTTGACTCAATGGGCTTTCCATAGAGTCCAAGAACCCGACCTGAGTCCTGACGAAGAAGCGTGACCTTCCGGGTTGGAGGTCACATGAATAGGCGTACTCCTACCCTAGCTAGCCTACCCAACCAGCACTAACCGGCCGGCACTAACTGGCCCGATTGCCTAATGTCCTCCACAGGGATATGGCTGAAATCTTGACTCAATGGTCTTTCCATAGAGTCTAAGAATACCCGAATCAGAGTTCGGACGAGAAAGGTATGACCTTCCGAAGTTGGAGGTCATGCATGGTCCTAGCCAGACGGAACCCATCCGGGGTGACCCCATCCGGGGCCGGCTAACCCAGCCGAACAACCCTTCAACTAGATTGTTCTGGTAAACGGACCATAATTTGGGCTACAGAGGTCCGATTTGAGAAATTCAAAAGCCTAACATCAAGCTTATTGATGTGGCTACAATTTACCTAAAAGACTCACTACCAAACTCCCTTTATTTCCTACCCAAAAACCAGTTCTAAAGTCCGGTTAATGTGTACTACCACAATATGGCAGCTTCCCATGGTTCAAAACACAACCAAACATTCCCCTTAGGGCAAGACAACCACACCTTCATTTATTTTAACTCTAACACATAAGAATGACACACAAGGATACTACTTAGTCCCATTAAATCAATCCTCGGACTGCTCGTGAAATAGTCCCGAAACTCCACCGACATTGTCCCAAAGTCTGGGATTCGCTACACTCCGCCACCACAGTCATCACGACCACACAACCCATGCCATTTGAATGGCCCTTAGACAAGAATTAAACCAAGTAGGAGAAAACCCCTACCTCTTGAAGTTTTTGTCAAAATTCCCTAACTCCGGTCTCTATGCGAAGCCCTTGCCATGAGGTTGAACTCTTCCTCTTGCTTTGTAACACCCCGAAATATACCCTAATCGTTTTCGGCATATTTAGAGTATTTTGTATGCATAATTTGAATGTTTTGTAATTTAAATGCGAAACATGGAAGTTGAGAAACCCGGAAATTTTACTAGACACAAGGACAAATTTGTAATTTGTCAAAAAGGATATGGAAGTCATAATAGAAGAAAAGGGTATGCTATTGTAGAAATAGCATAAAGTTGATATGCAAATGATCAAGAGTTGGAGGACCCTATTGCAATAAAAGGAAAATTTTAATATAAAAAGAATATGAGACCAAAATATTCATTTTTTGGTCTCACATTTGAGAGCTCCAACGTGAAGGCCAAGGAGAGAAGAAGGGAGAAAGGAAGAGAAGAAGAAGAAGAAGAAAAGAGAAGGAGAAATAAAGGTATGGATTTCTATGATTTTTGGTATGGATTCAAGTATGGAATTTGTCTAAAATGTATAGATACATGTTTGGGTTGTATAGATTCTTGTAGAAACCTAACCCTAACCCTCTTCTTATATGAATTAACTTGCATAGTTATGATGTTTGCTGGTTTTTAGACCGCTTTGGGGGTGGTTTTGTATAGATTACGTAAATTGTTAGATGGGTATAGGATTTTTGGGTTTTACCCATGATTTTCGTTCATAAGCTTAGGTTTGGGGAAACCGAGATTTGTTTAAGATATGTAATAAGCAAAGTCCCTTGAGTTGATTATAGTCCATAAAAAGTGTTTAGAGAATTTTAGAGTGAGTTTTGGGGATTTTCTGACGAAAACAGCGCGTAAAAGCCGGGAAAATGTTCCGCTAGGCATGGGTACTGCTCACCCGAAAGGCATTTTTCTCTCGCTTTTGTCTACAACTGACGGTTATAACTTCTTCAATCAAGTCCGATTGAAAGTGTTCTTCACGGCTTGCAACTTGCATAACTCCTTCGTTAGGACTGCTATGGGTATCTTTAGACTCTATGGAAAGCCTCGAAGTCTAGAATCTATCCATATAGATTTCGATATAATATCGAAAGCTATAGTACACCCGAAAATGACAAAGAGGGTTGATGCCGCCGCTGCCGGTGTGCCGTAGTTGCCGATTTTCTTCACGCTGCAACTTGCATAACTCCTTCGTTAGGACTCGTTATGGGTATTCTTGGATTTTATGGAAAGCTCATTGAGTCTAGAACCTAACCATATGCTATTTAATGGAATTTGGTGCCTACATCTTATGTCCGAAAATTGAATTGTTGTACCAAGTACCAATCGCTTGGTTAAAGTTAATTGGAATACATGAAGAAAGGATGTAGATATGAACAAGAAATAGAAATATATGTAGATTTGATATGTAAAGAGTATAGATAAGAAAAGTACCTACAAGTATCAAAGGAAGAGTCTCGTTCAGAATCCTAATGGAGATAGGACGTACCGATAAAGAACAAGAAAACGCATAAGTATAGGGAATGTATAGGTATTAACAAGATATGATAGTCCGATAAAGTACATGAAGATATAAGTTAACAAGATATAAGATGTTACAAGTAGATGACATGATATGAATATAAGAGTATATGATATGAATATATGATCACATACATAAACGGTCAGATGGAACATGATAGGAACACATGAATGAGTAAAAGGCATGATAGAAATATAGAAAGTACATGAATAGGTAAATCATGATAGAAACGTATAAAGGATATGATGCATAAATGATATAAAGGGATATGAATAGATAATAATATATATGAATATATGAATACAAGAGTGCATAGATGTATCTATGATATATGATAGATTACATATATGATAATGGCGACAAAACTAAATGATAGAAAAAGATATATGAATATACGTATTGTAAAGAAATATGAGAACAACAATACGGTTAAGAAATATGTGAAGGTATTACAGACGTAAATAAATAATAGTGTATATTCATCGCGACATGATAACAATAGTTATTCATGCGTAGATGAAATATGTACAAAAATGTAATAAATGATTGTCCTCGCTTAGAACCTGGTAGAGGGATAGATGAGCATGCCTATTAGGGAAAAACAAGTCCGGCAAAGATATCGACTACCGCCCCCGCTTAGGTCATTACGCCGGGCCCTTTATAGATGGTCATTGTCTCGCACAATGATAACAAAGCACTTCGGGCCCTATAGACGGTCATTGTCTCGCATATCGATAACAATACTTCGGCCCTTATAGACCACTAAGCTGCATGCTGAGTACAATACTGGGCCCTTATAATTTCCTTTATCCACTTCTAAGGTTTATGCAGGTATGAAACATAAAACAAATGACAAATATATGCACATGATTCGAAAATGATAAAAGTACATGACATGATATTAGAAGCATAGCATTGCTATGTGATAATATATGTAAACAGTGACAAGTATATGTTGACAAGAACAAGAAGAAAAATGTAAACGACCTGAAATGAAACATGATATGATAAGAAAGTATAAGATTGCATAAACATGTGTAAATTATATGTATGAAAGCATATGAAAGGACAAGCATACTTTAGGCAAGTACCTCGTATGAAAGTACACAAAGATATGAAAAGTATAAGAATGTAGATAAAAGTATAGGACAAAGATAAGATAGGTTATATGAAAGTATATGATACATGCAATAGTGATACCGAACATGAAAGGAAAGGAAACTTGCAAAGAAACATATTACGCAAATAATATGAAATAGATCAAGTATAAGATATAAGCAAATGACAAGAAATAGGCAAAGTATATGTGATAAATAAGGAATGATATGATATATGCACATGTTTTGAACCACATGAAAGGCATTAGACAAGATGATAAGTGTTAGAAGTCATAAGTATATGATCTGTATGAGTATAAGAATGTATTCGATTAAGCTTGCGACGATCAATGTTATTGGTCGTCCATGTATATGTTTCCCACTAAGCATAAAGCTTAGCACGGGTTTTAAATCCGTGTAGGTACAGAAGAGGAGGTAAGAGGACACGACATCCCACATCAGCAGCATAGGCCATCTCAGAGATAGGTGCTCACCGCATTGTTTCGTAATCTCTGATTTTCATTGGACTAGTATATGTATGGTTTTGTAATAGTGAAATTGTAATAGTACAAGTAAAGGGACTCAAGTATATGTGTATAGAATATAATGAATGCCACTATGGTGGTATGTATAATGTATATGTAAAAAAAATTTGTTATTACGTAAATTGTGCATATGAATGAGAAAACAAGTACGTGTGTCACCCGAAAAGAAAAAGGTTAAAGAGTCCCAGCCCTCGAAGTGTGACACTGGGCCGACATCCTCCTTCGTGTGCCTGTCAGCGTGACATGCTCGCCTCAAAACCGCTGTCCTATCGCCGAGAAATTTAGAGAGAAGGTGAGCCCTCTCTAAAACTCTCTCTTTTTCTTCCTCTTTCTTTTCTGCTCTTTTTTTTTCTCCCATCCCACTGTTTGGTCTAAGATGGGCCAAGAGCTTATCCTCTCATTTGCCACATGTCCAATTTTCATTGGCTCTTAAGATTTTCCCTTATCCTCTCATCCATCTACTCACGATTTCCTTCCACCCATACGATGCCACATGTCACCTATGCAACATACTGTTCTCATTGTTTGACTTGCTCACAGCTTGACACGTGTTTCATCTTGAGCCACTTTAATGCGCCAAGTGTCCCGCAATACTCTCGGTGCCTTGAAAAACGTGAAATTCCGACTGTCTCAGAATTCGACGAAATTTGACATGATAGCTAGATTTCGTGAAATGATTCCAACGGTGAAGCCCGTCTCGTCATCCGAGATCAAAAAAATTTATTTCGGATTTTGACCGAAATTATCATTTTACCCTTCTTTCGAAAATTCAAATTTTTCGGGGTTTCACAAAAGAGGTATGACAGTTAAAAACGCTTGCAGGTAAATGTACATCTATGTGCGCAAGTGTACGCTGGTCACCAAAGTAATATAGTGTACCAACTGGTGACGGACATCGAACCACGTGACGGTGTGTTGACTACAGCGTTCATTTCAGATAATATCCGAATAAACTTATTTTAAAAGTTACGAATCGAGTATGTTAATTTCACTGCTTATTGATACTAATGAATTATTGGTATTGAGACTGTGGTAATGTCCCTCACTTTCAATGGATTATTTCTAAAGGTGTTATTATTCAATGAATTTATATATTGTTGATGGCAAGGTGATCTTAATTACGCGATATCCTCTCTCGAGGTATATCCGCCTATCTCGTGAATAGAATTGAGTATATCTCTATCCCAACTCAAAAGATACGAAATGCTTGAGTGTTCTAACTCAAGTGCCACCTTCAGCCTGGAATAACATCTCTATTTCCCGACCTCAACTCGAAGGTCGTTTACTTAGATCCCAGACATCCTCATCTCGAACTCGGATCTCCAAGAGGCGTTATGCGAATGTCGCCGACATCATCATATAATTTAATTATAGATATAGCGTATAACAATATTATAAACCAATGAATAACATAAAGACTCGAACTTTAATCCATAGTCATGTGACGTGGTTCAACACACCCTAGATACGCATCTGTAACATAATGAATAGAAACATGAAATGTTTAATCTCAAAACATCATTCTAGTATCCAAAATCGAAACAATACAGACCAAGGGCACTCTTCAAGTCGGTGTCATCACGCTTCCGAATTCCGTGCTCGCCCGTACGCCTCCCGCGCCCCGAATTCTGCTTCATTGGTGCTTTAAATGATGAGGTGCGATCCGTGGTCGACGTCGCGACGCTAGCAACGCCAAGACGCTGAGACGCCATGATTGCGCAACGCCGCTGACGCCGAGACGCCGACGCTTCTGGATTGTTGACTTCTATATTGTCACCCAACGCCGCGACGCTAACGCCACGACGAGGGACGCGCTGGGCGACGACGTTGCGACAGGGACGCCGCAACACGCTGGGATCGTCATACAGTTGGGACGTCATGACGTTGGGACGTCGCGACGCTGCAATGATTTCTCTCCCGCATTGCCTCCATTGCTCTCATTTGCTTCCCAATGGCTCTTCTTACATCATCCGCACCGCATTCAATCGAACTGGCCATACTCAGATATCAAGCTGGAAAAATACATACTTAACCTTAAAAATATCGCTAAAAACCTAAGAAAGACGCGGGTATACTATGAGTGTTTCAGGCACTCATCAAGGCCTAATTTCAACTCCCTATTGCCATTGTTGTCCAGACTGTATTGAAGACTTGGATCATTTATTTCGAGGTTGTAATGGGGCTCAACCCTTCAGGAACAAAGTGACTGAAAAAAGGATGCTGGAGGAAATCCCAAATTCTGCCCTTTAGGGATTGGATAGAATAGAACTAACGACAAGGACACAATGTGTAGGAGGACAATGGAATAGAAAATTTGCTGCCTCTGGTGGAATCTGGAAGTGGAAGAATGAAGCTATTTTCAACAAGGAAGTTAGCATGGAGAGGAAGATTCATACAGTATAAGAATACTGCAATGAAGTAAATTCAGTCCATACAAACCATAGTATAATACAAGGACATGAAGGTTCCTACAGCATTAGATGGGTGGGATGGTCACCCCCACCCCTAGGTTGGCTAACCCTCAATACGGATGGCTGCTTGCATAAGGAGACTACCACAACAGAAGGAGGGGTATTATACGTGATCACACTGGCAACTGGATCGGGGGTTTCTCAGTATACCTTGGGAGTTGCTCAATCATAGAAGTGGAACTTTGGGCCCTAATTCACGGTCTCCAACTAGCATGGGAGAAAGGAATTCGCCACTTAGTAGCAAAGGTAGACTCGTTGTTGGTATTCTCTTGGGTCACCAAAGGAGATTCAACAAAGAACAAGCATGCAAGCTTGATAAGAGAGTGCCAAGAGTTGAGTAAGAGGAATTGGTCTATCAACATACATCGCGTTTATAGAGAAGGGAACTGCACAACAAACTTTTTGACAAAATCATCTTTGGAGCTCTAGAATAGAGTGTTAGCAGTGTGGGAAACCTAAGACATGTTGGCAACACTCTGGCCCAAGAAGTCTTTTGTTAAAGTGCAGCTTCGCTGGGGTAGCCCCTTCCTCTGATAAAATATATATATATATATATAATAAAATATGTATCTCAAACTTATCTTTAACCAACATGCATATTATAAACTTATATTTTGTTAAAGTTTAAATCTATTTTTATTTTCTTTTAAATTTTATTTCCTTATACTTTTCCTCTCTATTTTATTTCTTTAATACTTTCAGGTTCCAAATAGAGCATAATCTAAGGAAAACAAAGGGAAAAGTTTTTTTTAGCATGCTCCCTTCTGTTTTTTGTAGAAGAAAACCATTTTTCTTATTTCTTCCCCTTGTTATAAATTATATAATCTTGAATTAAATGCACCAGCACTGTAGACTACTTGTTTAATCCAAGTAGAAGTGAATAGTGAATAAATTATGCATCTGAATAAAGCAATTATTTTAAGGTATTTATATAAAACTTTTTCCTTATTCTAAATTACAACCTCTTATTTATTAAATTATTAATTTAATTTGTCTAATCTTAGATAACTTTATACTATTACATGATTACATGATGAGAGTGGAGAATGCATAAACATTGGATTCTACTAAAATGTATGTTTTTCTAGTGAATCAAATTTCTTTCAGAAAAACAATAACAAATTAATATACATGGCTAATTTCTAAACATAAATTTAATAAAAAGGATATTGCACATCGCCATGGTTGAATCAAGGGGACATCCAGAATCCTTATTAATTCCCCGTCTCTTTCATCTCCATGTCATTGGATTTAGCCGATAAAATCAAGTCGAAGCCCACAATCACCAGCACTGCTCCAATAATACTCATACACAGAAACATCAAAACCCAATTCTATTACTAATAACTCAAATATAAGATAACAACTTCAATTTACAATAAAGCAATTTTAGTTTAGAGAAAAATACATGACATTCGAGGCAAAAAAAAAAAAAAAACCATTATATTTTAAAGTTAATTTTTTGGGAAAAGAGTAACAATTAATTGATAACGTTAAGTATGATAAATATATTAAACCCAAATTTATAAACTTAACCTAGCCATCTCTCAGCCCTTTTCTCTCATTTATTCTCTTTTCTAGCCCCTTTTCTGTTAACAAGGAGGGATGATTTTTTGGTCATTGTTGGCCTAAAATCATCCCTCTATATCTCTTTCTATCATTTTCTTTCTCAATAAAGTGATTCTTCCATACATATTTAGGTTTTTAATTTGTTTTTCGTGATTTTATCGTCAACTTGTTGCAGCATGTGGTTGTCACCGACTAGTTGTGATTGTGTCGTCTTAGTACGACAGTTGGTTTTTCGTCATCTTGTTGTAGCGCGATAGCGCGCAAGGATCTAAACAAAGAAAGATATTCCATCGTGACAATACGTGCATAACAAATCAAATCATAAATACAATACGCGTAACTAAAGTCATAGGTATTGTAATCATTATATGATTATCAAATGTGTAGGCTTTGAGCTTTCAATTCATTATATTATTAACTCGGATGTCGCACATCCTCAAAGTTTTTATAAATTTGATTATGTGTTTCCTACCGAATGTAATGTTAGTTTGAATCAATAAAATTATATCTTTTAAAAAAATTATAAACTTAAATTTAGAAAAACAATTTATAATATAGTATTCGGGATAAGGTGCACAAATGCTCTCGAGGTTTTTGTGTATGTCCCACTTTGTCTCATAACTTTTTTTGGTCTAAAGCTACCCTTGACATGTACTACCATAGCTCACCTATACCTCTCTAGTTATGTTTCTCACAAAGAGGTCGAAACCTAACATGTGGTGTTAAATGGGCTGTCCATCTGTGACCTTATAACTAGGAGGGGTTATGGGTAGGGATACTTCTGCATTAAATCAATATGATATATTAGATAAGGTGCAAAAATGGCCCTAATTTTTGGCATATGTCTAACTTGACCCTTAAACTTTTTTTAGGTCCAATGTTGCCCCTAAAGTTTATTCCATAACTTAAAAATGTCCCTGCCGTCAACGGAGTTAACAGATGGGCAAATAACCTCTAACGATGCTAACATGTCAACCAAACGTAGCCAATTTTGCTGATGTATAACTCTAACACGCGTTTAGGCATCCCGATAACCCAAATTCCTCATTTCTCTTTGTCTAACCCCAACACCTAATTTGAGATTGAAAACCCTAAGATCAAGAATCGATCAATTTCTTCAAATCCCAAATGATTTTTGGGCAAGATTTGGCATATGCATCCATAAAGGTGAAAAGAGATTTGTCAATTGCTTGTTTATAACAAGAATTAAGCCAAAATAACACCAAGCCGATTGTGAGAAAGGCGTTTGATTTCGGTTCTCTTGCGAGAAAAATAATTGAAATCTTTGGTTTTCTGAGACGTAAGGCAAGTAATCAATTCCATCTGCTCCTTGTTATCAACATCATGGCAATGTCTCTTTGTGAAGCCTTAAGATGATGCAAAACTATCTCCCAGGGAAGAAATGATGTATTGATGAAAGGGAGAAATTTTTTGGGGAAAAAGTTTCAGTGGTTTTGAATTGGAGCAGTGGAATTAAGGGAAATGTCGGGATTCATAAGTTTTGCCATGGTTTCACCTTTGCGAATTTGGAGAAACAAATTGGGATTACAGTTTCACCATTTGGAATTTAGGGGAAGAAATCGGGAAGAATTAGGGTTTCAAATCGGGATTCATATGAACCAATTTTGGGGAATTTATGGTATATAAAGAGCTTTATCTATTTAGGGTCACTTATTGGCAAAATTTGCTATTGCTTAGTTGATTACTAAGAACATCATTAAATGTTGTTTGCCTATCTCAACTTTGTTAACAACAATGACATTTTTGAGCTACAGAATAAATGTTAAGGGTAGCATTGGACCCTAAAAAAGAGTTTAAAGATCAAGTTAAATATATGGTCAAACAATATGAGCATAAATGCACCTTATCCCGGGATATTTTAGGACCAAAATAAAGTCATTAGTTTTCACTTGATACGTTGAATATTTGATTGGCTAAAAATTGAAAGGAATAGCGAAATTATAACTATACCTGCCTAAAATGAGGAAGCACCAAACACAAAAGTCTCCAAAAGGAAAGAGAAGAGCACAAGAAGAGGGTTGAATGAGGTCTTAAACACAGGACCCCTTTTGTGAATTGCCCATGTTTCCACATAACTTGATATTCCTGTTACCACAATTCCCTCAACACTTCCAAATTTTCGAGATCATTATTTTCTTATATTTAATTTATTATCAAAATATTATAGTGACTTTAATTTCCAAATTACATATTTGAAAATTGATTTTATTTCTATAAAAGTAAAAATAAATAAATAAATTTGAAGACATATATATAAAAATTCTTATTTAAAAAACTTATTTGTTTATTTTTAATTTAAAAAATCGTTTTCCAGTTTTTCTTTATGTTATCCCAATTTAAAATTAATAAATTATTTTTGTGCATTTCTTTAAGTTCATTTTAATGTTTTTCTATTTTATACAAACAGTAAATAATATAAAAATATATCTGTTTTTAACTTATTATTGTATGTAATAAAATCAACAAAGGGAAATCATTTTACTTTCGATTCTCATTTTACTTTTGTTTGTAATAAATCATTTTTATTTATTAATCCTTTTCACTTTTTAAAATTCTTTTATAAAAGTATAAAATTAATAAATTTTATAATTTTAAATTAATTTTAAGTATGTTTAATTTAGTTGTCAAAAAAAGTATATTTAATATTTTTTCAAATTTTAACAATCAAACATGAAAAATGAAACATGATTTGTGTAAGGAATTATGATTTACTTATGTAGTATTTTCTTACCCCAAGAAGTAAAGTATGCAAGACATAGCTCTACCTGAAATGAAGCTTCCAAGAAGAGGATGACCACAAAGGTTGAAATAAGGGCTGCTTGGATGGCTCCAAAAATGGTCACCAATGATGTTAATGATATTTCAGCTGGGTACATTTTAATCACATGTTTCTCCAATATCAAATGCCACTCCAAAAATGTGTGTGTGTGTGTGTGTGTGTGTGTGTAGAGTCCGAGAATAAAGTCAAGGGCATAAATATTTTTAGGGGATATAGTAGAACAATGATTAGGTAACTTGTCTCCATGTTTAAAAAAAAGCAGAATTATGTTTTTCTTCCTTAAGGGATTTCATTTATTTTAGATACTTGATTGAATAAAATAAAGCTAAGACATCAAAATAGAAAAAATCAGAAAGTGTAGATACTTGATTGAACACAAATATAGTTGAAACACCAAAATTGAAAAAATGAAAAAATTGAGACACTATTCATGTAATTAACTCTAAAAACAATTAACCCAAAGCTTAACTTAAGTTACTTAACTAAGATAAAACCATAGTTTTAAGAGGTGCAAGGCGTAAAGTAGTTGCAGCAAGAGGGCACAACATAAGCGGTATGCGCTGGGGATTGAAATGAAATGCATATCGATTTAACATCAATTTTATAAAATATGATTATATTTATAAAAAAAATTAAGAGATTCCTAACATTTAAAAGCAACATTCAATAAATAAAAGTTACAAGATTATATAAATTTATGTACAATTAGAAATTTCAAGAAAAAAATTAAAGTCAACAATGTGAGCCTCTTCACCTAGTTGCATGTCTTGTGCCAGAAACCTAAACTAAGAAGGATTGTGCCTTTAAACCAAGGTGCACCTTAAGCGTGCCATTTCAAACTACGGGTCAAAGTAACCTTTCTTTTTTTTTTTTCAAATTTGGATTCATTAAGTTGTACTCAAATTGGTTTATTAAGTTCGATTTGTTGGGGCTAATTGATCGCATGTTGCAAAATCCATTCATAACGGTTCAAAATGTTGTCAAAACAAGTCGCATAAAACATAGCTAGGAGAGTTAGTGGGGGAAAGGTACAATAATGCCCCTAACGTTTGGTCATATGTCCAATCTAGTCCATAACGTTTTTTTCGGTCTAGCCATGGCCCTAACTTTTTTGTCATGACATACTTAAGCCCCTCTTGTCAATGGAAATGCAAGATGGATAAATGGGGCGTTAATAGTGCTGATGTGGCACCTTTGCACATGGTTTTTTTTTCACCCCAAACATTCTTTTGAAAAAAATGGCCTTGAATCCACCCCAATTCCCCCTAATACCCACAATTCCCTCTTAGCTTCATCCCTAAGCTCTCCCCCCCTTTCTAAAATTCTCCCTGTTAGACCTAATTTTCTCCGTTGTTTCTCTTTCGTCTATTTTGTCTCTATCAATTATCTTAACGCTGGTTTCTTTTAAGTTTTTTCTACAACTACTAACCCATACTCTCCTCTTGTACCTCATTGTTCTGTATGTTATAAAAGGTGAAAACTGTACCTCTTCTTCTATTTTAATTCTCACACCGGCTCTGGGCTCGGGTTGTTTTCTTCGAACTTTTTACGGTTTGAATTGCTTTTATAAGTATGTTGTCAATGATTCAATTGTTGGAGATTTTGTTGGGTTTTAGGGTTTGAATTTGTACATAATTTGTTGGGTTTTTCTTTTTGATTTTGTCTTCTAGGCGTATTGGGTTCTTGAGGTTTTCTGTGTTCTTGGATTTGTCTCCGAAAATGGGGAGCCCTAAACCTAACAATGGTGAGAGGGTGCCTTGTGATTTATGCAATGAGAAATGGGAGAAACGGGAAACTTAACAAGCCAAATTCTATTTTTGGCTTTCTATTTAGTTAGAGAGAAACGAGAGGAAAAAAAAGTGCAGATCAAGGTAAATCAAACAGGTTGCAAATCAATAGCGATGAGGGCATTTTTTTTAAAACAAAGTTTGGGTTTAATGAATCACGTGCAAAGCTGTCACATAAGCTAAAACGCTAGAGGGGTGCCACACAAGAACGTTAGCGCCCGCGACCTATATGTGAATTCACAATTAAGTGTATATTGTCACGACATAAACGTCAGAGGTATGGTTAGACCAAAAAAACGTTAAGGGCTAGATTGGACATACGGCTAAACGTTAAGGGCATTTGTGCACATTTTCTCAATGTTAGTGCCTATTTGGTTTGTATTTTTGAAAATTGTTAGAACATTTTAGTAAAAACACGTATAACATCATTTTCTATTGCTCTTCGAAAAACTATTATTGCCTCTTAATTCTAATGTTTTCGTGTTCTTGCGTTTTTTCATAACAAAAAAAAAAAAAAACCAAACGTGTTCTTCATGTTTTCCTTGTTTTTTTTTTTTTTTTTTAAAAAGACAATTTTCAAAAATTGTAACCAAACAAGCACTTAAGATCTTACCATGAGAATGTTGCCAAAGAAGAGACAAGCAGAGCAACAACTATGAGGGTCCAACCAATGATACCATCACTTGTTGTGTCAAATCTTATAGCTTTCATTACAACGGGGCCTTTCCATAACAACAATCCCAATGCTCTCATTCAATGAGCCAAAGAGGTATGCAGGTGTGTGAGATCTCTAAACCCATATCTTGGCTTGTCCATTCATGTTCTAAACATGCTCTTTCGATGGAAAATCAGTGCTAAATATTAAATGTTATGCTTGGGATCAAGTTCAATGCAACACTTTGATACGTCGAAGGAACGAATTGTAGTGACATTGTCAGTAGCATTTGACCTAAAGAAACCCTACACATCAACATACAATATAAAAAAATATAGTTGATAAACGGATCTACTTAATTACTTACGATGACTCATTTGGGGGCCAAATCAAAATTTATTGGGATTCCATCCTAGACCCATTTTATTCGAAGTTTAGTTTTTAAATTAATCTAACTTTACGGGTTATAGGTCAAAATGTAATAAACTAAAAATACAAAAATTATTTTACAAATTCTTTAAATAAAAATAAACACTGCATAACATGATGATTAAGAGAAAACACAGTTTTGTAACAATTTAAAAACAACTTACAATAAAAATTAAAACATAATTGACAATGTTGTTGGATTTTAGATAATAGATTTTGGTTGTATTTATTTGATTAATAGAAATTCTTTTAAAAAGTAATTATTTTTTGAATGAAAAAAAGAGCTTTTTTGTTGGATTGTAAGAATTTACTTAACTGCAACAATCCCAATAGGAATGCATAGGCTAGAATCCTGAATGTCACCGAAGGTGAACGAATGCTGAGAGTTCTTCACAAAAGGTGAACGAACATCATGAAACAAGAACAATAAAACACTATCTGCCATGATTTTCAACTTTCAATTTCGGATATTTATGAATTTGATCTAAAAGATCTGATTTCCATTGAAGAACTCGAAGAATATTGCGAGGCAGAGTTTGTTTAGAGAGAGAAAGAGGTATGGGTTTGGTCGTCTGAAAACCCACCTCTACCTTTCTCATCATCACCTCCATTGGGTGTCGGCTCTACTCTTCACACTCTTCTACATCTGCTCCTTCTGCCTCTACTTACCCGTTTGATTTTGATTCCTCAGTCTATCATCCTCCTCCCTGCATACAGAGAAAGAGGTATTTATTAATTTTTTTCATTTATTCGAGCTTTGTCGAGTCGAGTTGTTTCGAACATTTGAAATAAAGATCGATGGAGTTCAAACTTCGAGTATTTTAATCGGAATTTTTTTGGTATATGAGAGAACTATTGGATCTTTTAGAATGAAATGATCAGTCATTGTTAAATGGGGTACAAAAACTATGTTAATCTTCTTCTTAGAAATGATGATTTTTTTTCAAATCAGGCTTGTCTGGAATCTCGAAGAAAATTTTGGAGGAAACTTAAAATAAGTGCTTAAACTTAATAAATTTCAATTATATATATTTATTCAAACTCATTTTATTTGTTTCTCTCTATTATATATACAGATTAAGAAATTAAAATTTTGAGGGGCCAGATAGAAAGGTGAAAGGTTCACTTCTTTTGAGTTACATCCCAAAATGTAGCCATTTTTATGATACAACTGACTTAGGAAACAAGAAAGAATGAAGAGTTTTTAACTAGGCATCCATTATATATTCCCTTTATGGTAATTTTGGTACTCTGTTAACTTTTTTTCCATAATATTTCAGTTTTTAACATTGCTAGTGAAATGTTTTTATACAATTAATCTGGACCTATACTCAATCCTTAATGTGTAATAATGTATAATCAAGATTGGGCTGAGCTGACCATTGACTTATTAACTAAGCAAACATGAACTCCAAAAACAAATATGTACTTACATGTTATAACTATTTAAGAATCATGATATGATATTAAACAAGATCCAAAAGATTTTTTTTTTTTCAAAGAACATTGCTGTTGAAGCCGTTAAAATATAAACAAGTATTGTATGTCTTTGCTTCTTTCGCATCTCCCTCTGCACCCAGTTCGTTAGAAAAGCAACCATGAGAAACTCCAGACCTATGATTCTTCTGTTTCCCTTAATTTGCTTTCTCTCCTCCATCATCTCAATCTTGTGTGAGCCAAACACATTGGGGGTTTGCAATGAAAAAGAGAAACATGCCCTTCTAAGATTCAAATAAGCCTTCGACCCTGCCAACCGCCTCTCGCCTTGGTCTATGGATGAAGATTGTCAGATGGGAAGCAGTTCGCTGCAACAACGCCACAGGCCGAAAGTGCTGAGCCCATCTCGGTAATCCACATGACTCTGAGTATGAGTTCCCATCACTCACGTTGGGAGGCAGAGACAGTCTGCCTCTGCTTGAATTAGAATTTTTGAGCTACTTGAACTTACGTTGGAATGATTTTGAAGGTAGATCAATTCCAAGTTTCCTGGGTTCCATGGAGAGTTTGAGATATCTTGACCTCTCCTATGCTGGATTTGGTGGAGTAGTCCCTCATCAGCTTGGAAATCTTTCCACCCTCCGTTACTTGAATCTGGGAAATAACAGTGTTGTATGTTGAGAACCTGATTGGATTTCATCTTTCCTTTTAAAGGCCAGTCTGCTGGGTCGACCTTCACAGGGAAGTCCATTGGCTTGAATCCATGTCTATGATCCCTTCTCTTTCAGTGTTGATTTTGTCCGGTTGTAGACTTGATAGAAACATGGCTTCATCTCTAGGTTATGCCAATTTCACATCTCTCACAGTCCTTGATCTTTCTAAGAACAATTTCAATCTAGAAATACCAAATTGGTTGTTTAATCTCACTAGTCTTGTAATTTTAAATCTATCAGAGAATCAATTCAAGGGGCAGATTTCAGAGTATTTTGGACAACTCAAATATCTAGAATCTCTTAAACTCAAGCTGGAATTCCCTTTCATGGCCCTATTCCTACATCCATAGGAAACTTATCATCCTTGAGGTGTTTGGTTCTTGGTCGTAATACGTTGATTAATGGCACTCTTCCAACGAGTCTGGGGCTTTTATCCAATTTGGAAAACTTGGGAGCAGGAGGGACTTCCTTGAAAGGGAACATATCAGAAGTGCATTTTACAACACTCTCAAAACTGAAGGTCTTGTCGATATTTGAAACATCTTTATCTTTCCATGTGAACTCCACTGACTCTCCCATTCAATTAGAGTATCTGGAGGTTGGTGCCCTGCAAATGGGTCCAAAATTTCCTGCATGGCTAAAGACACAAAATCTCTTTTCCTATCTATTCTTTCCAGTTCTAAATCGTGGATGCACTACTCCAAACTGGTTCTGAAGTGGCTTCATCCATCCAAATAGATCCATCTCTCTGATAACCAGATAATCTGGTGACTTATCCCCAAGTAGTATCACAATACTATCCTTGATTTGAGTTCTAATCGCTTCTTCGGTCAATTGCCACTCTGTCTTCTTCGAATACACGCTGAATATTGCACAATTCATTTTCGACAGATTTCATTCCCCATTCATAGAAAGATGAATGAAAGAAGTAAATTGGAGGTCCTCGACTTATCAAATAATGCTTTATCAGGGGAACTTTCTGACTGCTGGATACATTGGCCATCTCTTACTCACATAAACCTCAGAAGCAACAATCTATCAGGTGAAATCCCTAATTCCATGGGTTCTTGGTTGCACTAGTTACTGAGCTTGGCACAACAATTCCTTGTATGGAGACATACCATCACTACAGAACCGCATGGTCTTCAAATGATGTCCAGTTAATAAACAAATTTCGGATTATACCCAGATGGATTGTTGAGAGGAAAAACTCTAATAGAAGTTATCCACTTAAGATCTAATAAATTCAAGTGGGATATCCCCCACAGATATGCCAACTTTCTTTCAGAGTGTTGGATCTTGCTAACAATAGTCTGTCGGGAACAATACCTAAGTGCTTGAACGATATCAGTGCTGCGGGCTGGAGTGACACAGCGGAGGTCATAATGATGTTTTGTAGAAGATTATGATTATCGATCCTACATGGAGAGTCTTATCTGAACATAAAGGGAAGGGATTCAGAGTACAAGAAGATTCTTCAATATGTTAGGATGATAGACCTTTCTAGTAACAATTTGTCAGGTCAATCCTATTGAAATCTTTAGTCTTTCAGGACTGCAATCTCTAAACTTGTCTCTGCCAATCACGAACGGGAAATTTTATTATCAATGAATTGAGGCATGGAATACTTGGAATCTTGGATCTCTAGAAACAATCTTTCGGGTGAAATTCTCAAACCATGGCCAATCTCATCCTTCTTGGTCATTTGAACCTGTCACACCAACCTTTCTGAAGAATTCCATCAGGCACAGATTCAAACCTTCAATCCACTTTCTTTCATTGGAAATGCTGAGCTATGTGGTGCCCCTCTTCCGAAAAACTGCCCAGAACATGAAGAAGAAGAGACTCAACAACCCATTGGCGTAGGAGAAAACAGGGAATTTCCAGAAATCGCATGGTTTTACATAGGCATGGGATCAGATTCTTTGTGGGCTTCTTTGGGGAGTCTGTGGATGTCTTTTTCAACAAAGCATGGAGGCATGCCTATTTCCAGCATCTTGATGACACGCGATTCAGCCTATGTGGTTATAGCAATAAAATTGAAGTGGCTCCACCAAAAGTTGGGAATGGCCAATGCTGGTAATGGAAAGCCTATATGATTACCTTTCTATGAAATTTAATTCTACTAAAGTTAATTTCTTAGTTGATCATTTGTTCTTAATATTTATGCAGAGGTTGTATGAAATTTTGGATCCTTGTCTTACCCTTTTGCTCCATTCTCAATTTCATCCCTGTTGTGGAATTCATCACAATCATGTACTGACACGTTTTCCAAATCTATTGACTCGTTTTTTTTTTTTCTTGGTCAAATTCGTTTCAGGATGATGACCAAGGGAGTGTATCAACAAGTTCAGTGGCATGGCCAAAGAGTGAGTGTGCACTAGTCTATATGTTTGAGGTTATGTTTGTGTTGTAGTTTCTATGTTATTGCAGGCGTATATATGATTACGTGATCTGATCTCTTAGGCACTGCTGTCATCTTATATTGAATTGAGTGTTATGTATTCAGTATTTGTATGTGATCTCCCTTTTAGGTCTCTCTCGATTAAGAGACTTGAGTATCTGACTCCTAATGTTTTTAATTTTAGTTTTTATTAATTGATAGTATACTATTTCTTTTATATAATATATTAAAAGAAAGAGTTAAAAAAATCACACGTTTAAAAAAAAATTCCTTATTTTAGGGAGTGTATTCACTGAATATTAACGACTTTTATGGAAATACACAGAGAAGAAAAGTTTTATTCAGGCTTTTCTACAAGCACCTTACGTGCAAAACAGCACTCTGTTTTCCCCAATTTCTCTGTGTCTCCATTACACAGCAAAAACACACACACGGATTCTACTTCACACAGCTCTCTCTCTCTCTCCCCTTTTTGAACTCTACAGAACCCAAGAAAATCTAGGGATCTTAAAACAACTTACAAATGATCGTAACTAACTCTAACCAACCTATCAAAGCTATTAGACGAGCAAAAATCCTCACTGTTATGAATTTGATCTAAAAGATCTGATTTCTATTGAAAAACTCGAAGGTATAAAAATCATCACCTCCATTGGTGTCGGCTTGGCTCGGCTCTACTGCTTCTTCATCCTCCTCTCTCTGCAAATGGGGCGTTGACTTCACAGAGAACACACATGTATGTTCGTTCTCTCTCACTGTGGGATTATTCCAATTCCAATAAGTTTGATAAATATCAATTCATGACTGTGAAATAATTTAAAAAATAATAATATGAAAATTAGTAACACGGGGTGTCGTAAGGCAGGTATTTAAAACAAATTGTTAAACAATCAGTAAATACAGATGTGAAAATTGTAAATGTGATCAGACAAACCCAAAAATTATTTATTAGAAATAACTTTAAATATCTTTCTTCCATAAAATGTTCTTGTAAAGATAAATCTCAATATTTTAAAAATTGAATGACATTAACGTGAAAAGCTATTGGGCTCAGAATACCAATAACCGTAGACATAATAAATATATAATTTATATTTTATTTAAATTAAAAATAATTATAAAATATATATTAATAATATTTAATATATTATTTATTCTATTTTACATAAATAAATTACTATTTTAAAATTTTTTAAGAAAATATATATATAATATTTAAACATGAAAAATATTAAAAATGAAAGAAATCATAATTAGTATTAATATATAATATTGTTATATAATAAATTTTTGTTAAAGAAAAAATGTATATATAATACTTAAACATGAAAAAAATATTAAAATGGAAGAAAAAATTTATAATATATGATATTGTTATATATTAATTTTTTGTTAAGGATACAAATAGAGTTGTAGTGTAGTGGTGAAGTGTTACAGTTGAGAGTGCATTGTAGTTCGAGACCCTAGGGAGTTAAATATTGTAGTTTTGGTTTAATAAAGCCACAATAAGAATCCCACGTCAAAACTTGATAGAAAAATTATCATATTTATTAACATTCTTCAACCAACAAGACTCCAACCAGGGTTGGTTGGGCTGGGCCGCTTTGCACCCATTATTCGCTCCATTTTTCTTGCAAGAACAAATTCCATCTCTCGGCCATGTTAACCGCCCGATCCGAAATGGCTTTGAATGTTTGAATCAGATCGAAGTGACGGTCAATGGACGGTTGGACCGGTCCAATTGGGCGATCCAGTTTCAAAACAATTAAATTCGGTGTGCAGTTTGTCTCATCTCCCACATTATAATTATAAATATTTTTTTGTCCAAAATGATGTTTTTTGTACCTCTTTTTGCATTTTAAAGAAAGAGGTTAAGACATTTTATCTTTCTATCAATTTATTCCTTTAAAAATGATTATTCTACATGTATTCTGGCTTTTTTATCTTGCTTTTTCGCGACATCGCCATTCACAGAATATTTATTGGTGGTCATCCTTATCACAACGCTTTGTTTTTCATTGCTTTATTTGGTGAGCAAGGATTCAAATGCATATATTCCTTCAAACAAAAACAATAAATCATATTACGATCACAAATACTAAGAGTAGACTGGGGAAATTATAAGTATTTTAATTACCATAAGATTATCAAATTTCAGATTATTGCTGTTTAATAACAAATTAATTAATTAATTAATAATTTTTTATAAGACTGCTGTGCTATCAAATAATGAATTGAGTGTCCCTTTTTAATATCTCTTTATAAAGATTGGGGATGCAGCGTCAACTTTAACTTGTAGTTATCCAAGTCATTAAGTTTGTTGGTTGCAATTACTTATTTGAATTAGGCTTCAAAATTGATCACATGAATATGATTCATTTAAATGATTGGAGATCGATGATACTTTTTAATGGGATGAAAACAATGACTACAAAATTTATGCTATAAAGATTTTTGGATAAATAAAGGGAATAAAAATAAATAAATCAAACACTTAATTACCCTACAACCTTTGGTTGTTATTCGAAAAATACAAAGAACACTAAAATACAAAAGTCGTTTGCTTAACCAATTTTTGTGTTATGAAAACGCAAGAGCACGGAGAACTCTAAATGAAGGGAAATACTATTTTGATGTTTATGTTTTTAAAAAACTATTATCAAGAACAATTTTCAAAAAAGTAATTAAAATGGAAGCTTCAATTGAAAATCACCAACCTAAAATTTACCCTTTTGGTATTCCTAACTATATTAATGAGCTTTCTTTGCCCTAGTAGTTCCATTGAGTAACTTCATTCCTAACCTCTAAGTATTTTATTTGTTTAATATTTTTTAATCCTATATTTTTGTCAAAATTCTTGGGAGACTCCATCGTCTCCTATTTTTTCATTAGACCTTCCCTTCAAAATAAGCCAAGCTATCAAAAAGTTTTCATCATCAAAAATCCTATTGACCACTCTAACTCACCACCTTCCTTGTACTTCTTGCACCATTAAATTAATTCTCCGTAAGGTATGATTAATTCTCCATAAGGTATGGTTCAAAATGTCTAACATTTATTGGATATTACCTACCTTACGAAAGCAAGAAAGATCATTTGCATAGAAAGCATATGAACGAAGTGATTTTTAGCTAAGTTATACCTTCTACGTAATTTCGGGTATTTTGTTAAAGCAAAGTGTGGAGAAAAGATGTGGGAATTCCTCGAGGCAGAAAGCATGAACTTGTATGTTGTAAATCCATGACTCAGCCTCTTGCATCTATATTAATTGCATATCTATGCTTCTTTCTTAAGTACTTTACCTTGTTTGTTATCGATATGCGACTCGAATTTTGTTTTTGGATTTGATATTCGATCCGGGCACTGCGGGGAGCAACTTCTGTGAGAAGAAAAAGTTGAGAAAAAGTTGTAGTAGCAGAAAGGATGGATTGATAAGCCCTGCCCCGTAGCCTACAACTAATCCCATAAGGAGGTGCAGGGGCTTGTCCCCATGGTATGGACCTTTATGCTCGGGTATTTCGTCATATCAACATACTAAGGTCAATTCTCTATTCTTTTGTACTCAGAAGTTATTCTCAGATTCCTAATGAAGTTTTATCCTTGGTTCGTGGTTTTTTACCGCAAGGGTTTTCACGTAAAATCTTGGTATTTTTCTTTGTTTTCGTATTTTATTATTATGTCATTGATTTCAACATTTGTAATTAATCAAGCATGAGAAACACCAAACCATCCGTCATAATACTAATTCCCTTACTTTGCATTCTCTTCTCCATGGCCACCATCTCAATCTTATGTGAGTCAAACACTTTAGGGGTTTGCAATGAAAAAGAGAAACATGCATGCCCTTCTAAGATTCAAACAAGCTAGCTCTCTCAGATCCTGCCAACCGGCTCTCGCCTTGGTAAATAGATTTATGAAAAATAACTAAAAAAGTAATCATTTTAATTAAAAATAATTACCTACAGCAATTGTTTATTGAGATGAAAAAGGGCAAAAAGACAACAAGGCTGGTTCCGCTCTCCAATTCATATGACTTTCATTAGTCAAAATCAATTGCTTCTTCATTGCTATGAAACTTCATTTCTAGCTCCTTTTATCTTGACAACAATGTCATGATGTTTCCTATAAGTAATTTTAAAAATCAATAAGTCTTCTTAAGGTTATGTTTGGTTCTTGGAAAATTTGAGGGAAGATATAAAGAAAAAAAAAATAGAGAGAAAAAGTTAAATGAAAAAAAAGGGAAAATAAAAATAATGTTAGAAGTTAATAAATTATTTTTATTCACATCCTTAAATTCATTGTATGTATTTTAACTATAAAACTCTATATATTTCTAAATGATTTTTGTTATACATGATACTCTTTAAAAATTTAGTAAAACAACCAAACATGAGAATTTTCCTTAACTTTTTTTTCCTAGAGACTTTCCAGGAAAATTCTAAAATTTGGAAAAAATTGATCCTAAAAGTATGAATTTTGAAAAAATTTGTTTGTTTGATACGATATCATTTGACAGGAAGTCTCCTGCTCACCGACTATTACGTTTATGGAGCTTATTTTCTTCTTGTTACTAGTAGAAATTTGATTCAATTACATATATTATCATATTTGGCCTGCTTCTTTCCTTGCAAGTTCTCTCCCTCTCCCACTAGTTTGTAAGAAAAGTTCTCTCCTCCATCTTCTCAATCTTGTGTGAGCCAGAGACTTTGGTTCGCAATGAAAAAGAGAAACATGCATGCACTTCTAAGGTTCAAACAAGCTCTCTCCATCCATATGACTATGACTATGAATTCTATATGAATTTCACGTTGGGAGGTGAGATTAGTTCTGCCTTGGTTGAATTAGAATTTTGTGTTATTTGAACTTCAGTTGGAATGATTTTGGAGGTAGCCACACTACAAGATAATGAGCTTTTAGTCGGGCCATTGTCCCCAACCAAAAGGAAGACCAAGTGCAACTAAATGATATAGATGCGAAGGAAATGGGTTGTAACAAAGTGTGACCATAGGGGGTGTGACTATAAACTATAGTTGCAATTTATTTTGGTCCTCTACAAAAGGTCTGTGGATGGGGGCCACTTTGTGGTCGCAACTATAAGGTGATCTATGGATGGGGTCTTTGTGGCCGCAACTAAAAGGTATCACTATGTTAAAAGGTACCGCTAAGGATGGGGCCATTTGTTGGCCACAACTAAAAGATATCACTATAGATGGGGCTATATCCTATCCGCAACTATAAGGGATCACTAAAAATGGGATATTTCTGTATCTATTCTCACTCATATCCTCCATACCAAACACACCTTAACTGGACTATTTACCTCCCCCACATACTATAACCTAGAGCAATTTGACTAAAACATAAAGTTTCAGCAAATAGTAAATATTTCCAACAAGATAAAATGAAAGAAAGAAAACTTAGAAACTCTTAACATCATTGAGAGAGGAAAAATCTTTTGATCTTCGGATATGAGAAATTCAAATTATTCCAAATACATACAGATTAGAAAAAACATCAGAAGCTAGGTGACAATTAAAACTCTTAACTGCTGTGGATAATGGTCATGGATGTTGCGGTTCTTCCTAGATTTTAGAACTCCGATAATAATCTACAAGTTTATACAATACAAATAAATCCACTAGGCACTTTAATTACTCCTAGTCTGCGGCTTCAAAATAAGGAAGTTTAACCATAATACCACAATTTAATTAAAACTATTGCAAACATTCAAAATACATTTCATTATGGTGCCATATTTAAACTAAATACTTTTCTGATGAAAATTCATACCTTTCTTAACTTACTTGGGTTCATCGATGGCTCAAAGCCGTGTTCTCAGGGGACGATAACTCTGCCCGATGCTGTTTCTCCCTCCCCAAATCCGGATTATACTGCCCGACAGATCAATCGCTTTCAAAGCACCATCAACCATCTCCCATGCTCGTGCGCTCTTTTCCCACCTCCAATTAATATCCTTTCTGCTCCATGGACCACCTCGAGAAGAAATATGTCTCTCCTCCCCGCACAAAATCATGGTCCATTGCCGACCTTGCCACCCTCAATAAGGTAATCGGTCCATTACGGTATCACATATGCAAGATGTCAAACACAACACTGACTCTCTTGCTCTCACGAATGTCTCCGTTGACTTTGATGAGCTCTCTATCCGTGTCTTGAACAGACTTGGCCTGGCCTACTCAAACTTATCTCATGCTCTTCAAGTTCAAGAGACTCTAGTTACGTTCGAGGAATTGTTCAAGCACTTCCTAAATTAGAGGCCCAACTCTTCGGTTCTGCCTTGGTTTCTTTTCCTAGTTCCTCGTCCCATTGTCGATCAAACAACCATGGTGACCGCAACCATAACCGGTCTCAGCAGTCTTGGACACCACCTGATGTCCCTAAACAATTTTCCCAACCTACTCTACCAACCCAGATTGAGTAGAGTCAGTAATCTCGCATGCTCCTATCAGGTCTCCCCAACACCCTACTCCATTGCCATAGTTCGGCATAGTCGCTACTCTCAGCGCCGTCGCCTTTATGGTATAAACCAAGCACTTTTCGATTAATGCGGTCATCTACCCACCGCACTTGGGCCTCTCTTCAGCCCCACTCGCTCATGCCCGCGCCCAACCTTCACTCGCACCTTATGCCTCACTACAATCCATCCTCCACTCGGGTACCACATTAGATCGGGTTGTTGATTCAGCTTTTCACCATGTGACTACACATATCTTGTTGCTCCGGGTCTCATGTCAGATAATCGCCTTTGATAAAGGTTGGCTATCAGATGACTCAGTTTATCGATTGCCAACATCGCTCCATCTCCTCAACTCTCTCCTCTACACCTTCCTTTCTAATGTCCTACATGTGCCTCGCGCTATGTCTAAGAATCTTATTTTGGTCTTACCTCTTTCAGGTCGATAACACTATTAATGTCCTATTCTTTTCGAATTTTCTTCAGTGCAGATTGTCACACTGGGGTCACCCCGGTTTATGCAATATGAGAGATAAAGGTTCATTGTTGACTAAAGTCAGTCCCCCTTCAAACTTCATCCCTAGCTTCGCTTTCCTACCGGCTCCCTTGTCGCTATCTCGTGGTACAAATACACATCCGCCCTTAAGCAATTTCGAACATTTCTTAATGTTTTAAGTATTTATTTTCCTAAAGACCATTTATGTCCCTTCTCTTGTAACTCCTATAATATTAATAAAAGCCACAAGTTACCTTTTGTTGAATCAAGCATCACCTCTTCCTCTCCACTTGATGTCATCTTTTCTAATGTGTGGACCTCACTCGTTTCCTCTTCTAATGGTTTTCATTATTGCGTTATTTTTGTTAACCATTTCACAAAGTATATATGGTTTTACCCATTATGCTGTAAATCGAATGTTCATTCAACCTTTGTTGCCCTCAAACAACTTGTTGAAAATTATTTCACCAGCACCATTAAAACACTTTACACCAATAATGAGGGTGAATTCCTAGTTCATCGATCCTTCCTTGCGACCCATGGTATAACCCATCTCACTACACCTCCCCACACTCTTAAACATAATGGGTATTCTCAACGCAAGACAAAGATATTGTTGAAACGGGTCTCACTCTCCACACATGCCTATCTCTTCTAATTTTCACCAGATGATTGCTACTGGCTATTTATTTAATCAATCGAATGCTCAAAGTTGGTCTCTCTCTTGGTTCCTCGTTTGAAAAGTTATTCCACAAAGTTCCTAACCCATCCAAACTCCATGTCTTCGTTTGTTTATGTTTTCCTTAACAGTCTCTACTCTTCCCACAACCCTAATTCTAAATCTAGTCTCCGGTGGTGTCTTTCCTGCGAATTCCCTTTACTCAAAGTGTCTTCCTCTATTTTGAACCAACTCTAAAAAAAAATCTTTGTGTCCTTCCCGCTGGGTTTGAGGGAGAATGTTTTCCGCTCTTCCCCCACTCCCCACATTCCTGATAATCGATGCACTCGCCTCCTCATCGCTTCATCGTTCACCTCGAGCTACCTTCCAGCATCGCTAAGCTCAACAGACCTCCCACGTACTTCCCCATCACCCAGGCCGACCTCCCGTCGACCAGCATCCCCCCAACATGTATCATCAAGCTCAATAGACCTCCTGAGTCCCTCCCCATGACCCTTCGTCACGACCTCCGTCGACCCGCATTCGACCTTGCCCTTTCATCACCCATCTCCCTCCGTCACTCATTGGTCCGCTCACCCCATCCTCACCTAGTCATACCCCGACCCTTTTACCCATCCCCCTCCCCACTGCAAACCATCATTCCATGCAAACCCGATCTAAAGTGTCATCAAACTCAACCCGAGATATGGCCTCACCATCATATTTCCACCTATCTCTAAACCCTACACTATCGCCCAAGCTCTCCAAGATCCGAAGTGGGGTCAAGTCATGTAGGACGAGTATGATGCTCTCATCTGGAACGGAACTTGGTCTCTCGTTCCCTCGAGCCTAGGGCAAAACATAGTGGGCAACAAATGAGTTTTTCTCATCAAACAAAATCCCGATGGCTCTATTACTCGGTATAAAGCTCGGCTTGTTGCTAAAGGCTTTCACTAATAGCCAGGTATTGATTTGCACGAGACTTTCAGTCTTGTGATAAATCCCATCACCGTCCGTACTGTGCTTAGCATTGCACTCCATCGCTAGTGGGGCCTTCGCCTAATGTTAATAATGCCTTTCAACGGGCATCTCAAGCCGTAGGAGGCTCCAGGTGGTGTAGCCGTAGGGTATTGACGGGCTCAATATAGGTGTGTAAATTAGTATAAAACGTAGGTCCGTACGCACAAGTATACGCATCGAGTTTACGTAATATAGTGGCTAGTCAAGTGTCGTTCCCACAAAGAGAAGTGTGTTGAATACTGGAATCGGCTCTAGAGTATTATCTGGATCTCAAACTTGAGTGAATTACTGCTAATATAATGACACTTTGATCCTAAACGAGTTGTTAGTTCAATTAACGAAGACTAGGGTTTTGCCTTTCCTTGCCATATTCAATGGATTATCATCTATGTAAAATCATATTCAAGATAGTAACTGATGTACGTCGCGTTGATCGTGTTTTTACGGAAGATACATCCTCTCTCTCGAGGTATATTTGTTCATCTCAGATCTTTGCTTCACCCTTCGACCGGTATTTCAATGGTTAAACCATAACGCCACATCTAACCGAGAGATCCGTACTCCGATCGACAGAAAGGTCACCACCTCGATCCCCGAACCTTTATCTCGATCTGGTATTCCCAAGAAAGTAAGTCGGGTGTTGGCTAAACGCCACCATGTAGGTAATTACCGTGAAATGGTGAGGAGTCGACATCATCTAGATCTATCGCATAAACTAATTAAAAACTAATTCATATGAATATAACAAGAGTACAACAAAACCCTAGAAATAAAGTTAGAACATCATTTTGATCATTACACCATTTGTTTAATTAGGTGTTTTGAGAAAGAAAACACAAGTACAAGGATTACACGCTCTAATCTTCATGCGTCGCTCTTCGGCCTGCACTCCCATTCCTCGCTCTCGTTATATCTACATTCCCGCTTAGGTGAGTCCCGACGTCGCAACGCCGAGGTTGAGCTTCTCAAATCTCCTTCTTCACCCCACATAGCTTCCAAATACAAACTAAGCCACCCGAAATGTACAAAAGCCGGCATCGATATACGACGATAAACGCACTTACTACTAGATGAAATAAACTAAAAACGTGATCAAACACGGGTATATGATGAGTGTTTTGGGCACTCATCAGGTATGCGCAACGCCGAGTATCCACATCATGTCTGTCGTTTACACAAGGCTATTTATGAGCTCAAACAAGCTCCCCCAGCTTGGTACTAGGTTACACACTTTCGCTTCCTGCGCTTTGTTACATCCTTGCACTCCATATCTCTTTGTCTATTCCTGCAAAACTACACTTATCTACTTCCAAGTCTATGTTGATGTTCTGATTATTACAGGTAGTGACCCCTCACTTGTTGACACTATTATTCGGCAACTTGACTCTAAATTTTCCACCAAGGATCTCGGACCCCTTTCTTACTTCTGTGTAGTTGAGGTTCTGGCTACCTTCTTGAGCCTTCTATTATCTCAGCAAAAGTATGGCATCGATCTTCTAAGAAAACATAACATGCTTGGCTCCAAACCCGTCTCCACACCGCTTGTCGTGTGTACTTCCTTGATTGCTAATGATGGCATCAAGGCCACATCGCCACCATGTACCGTCAAGTGGTTGGTGGCTTCCAACATCTCCGAATGACTTGACCAGATATTTCTGGTCAACAACTCTCCTAATTTATGGCCAGTCCAACACCATTGGGGGGCGGTCAAACGTCTACTTTGTTATCTTAATGGCTCGAGATCCCTCGCATCCGGATTTTCATGCACTTAGACATTGCAATCGCTTCTCATGTGAACTCGCCGGTAATCCGATGATCGTACCTCAACAAAGCTTTCTCATATTCCTAGTGCTAATTCAATCTCCCGAGTTCTACAAAACAACGCATCGCTGCCTCGCCTTTCCATCGAGACCTAGTATCGTGTCATTTCCATTGTTGCTACCGAACTACAATGAATGAAGTTCGCGTTGCTCAAATTTCGTCTTAATCCCCACCTACTCGTTTCTGACAACCTCGGTGCCACTTATCTCTACGCTAATTAATGCACATTGCATAAATGTTTTGAAATTAGCCGTAAGGTGGTTGCTTATAATTAAATTTTGGCCATATTTATGTTATTTGTAACATGCTTTTATCTTTTCTACAATTATTTAGTAGAGCTAACAAATATTTATGTTCACTTTGTATATTTGTTAGTGTGTAGTATGTTCCCTACTGGCACATGCTGGCCAGTCAAACCTGTCCTGGAAATACCCTCACAGACATTCCACATTCTTCTTGATTAGTTAATCGGAAACTTTATCATGTGATGGATCACGTAAAATGTGTGTTTCTTTCTTGCTATATATTAATTCCAACCTGCTGCAGTTCCTCACTATCTCAATGAGAAACTGAGCTGAAGGTTTAAGGTAGCTTACAAGAATAAATAAAGCAGTGTAGAAGTAGTAGATGAATTGAGGAAATTTAATCCCATTAGCAATGTAAATACAGTAATGGGTTTAATTTCCTCCAATATCTCATCTAAGGTTTTCACTTTGTTGATATATATAGGAATCTATAAAAGAAATTGGAGTGAAATGTACAAGCAATGAAGAGGCAGTAGGTGAGAATCGGAGGAAATTAATCCTATAACTAGCATTGTCAATACAGCAGTGGGTTCAGTTTCCTGCAATATCTCATCTAAGGTTTTCACTTTGTTGACGGTTTATAAGCGAATCTACAATAGAAATTGGAGTGAAATATGCAAACAGTGAATAAGCAGGAGGTGAGACTTTGAGGAAATGAATCCCATTAGCATTATTAATACTCAATACAGCAATGGGTTTAATTTCCTCCAATATCTTATCTACCATTATTAATTTCCTCCACTTATCAAAGGTGTCATAATTACATTTCTTACCATATTTTGCTAGTGAAGTACCTAGTAAATTGGCGTGATAGTTGTGGCCCAAAAATTCCACAACCATATAATTAATTTCCATATTAGATTTTGAATTTTAATAATTTTTTCCTAGTATAAGAGTATTTATTTATTAGAAAATAATTACATTTTATTGAAAAAAATTATTTCCTCATTATTATTTAAATCATTATTTTTTTTATTATCAATACAAGAAGAAATAAAAAAAAAAAAAAGAATGTATGTCATTTTTAAGAAATAATGATTAGGTCTTCCCCAAACATTTACTCTTCTTATATGGAAATAATTTGTTTATTTCTTTAACATTATGCAATTTTTTAGAAGTGATTACTAGTTATGTTTATTTTACAAATTTTATGTAGACTTTATACTTTCTTATCAAATGGGGAAAAACAAGAGTTGTTTAAGTTTTCAACAAAGATACAAAAGAAAATTTAAAAAAAAATTATGCATTCATAAATTAATCAATCTTAAACTCAATCATAAAATTTCTCTCATAAAATCCCCCTTAGCTTTATTAGCTTTTTGAACTACAGGGTTTTTGATGTTCAAATGAAAGGGATGAGTTTGAGAGTACAAAAAGATAATAATAAACTCTACTCCATACATTAGCTACCTACAAAATAATATTTGTAATTTCTATAACTTAATTCTTTTAATTGAAATTCTCATAGATTTTGAAAATAACTAAAAAAATACTTTTTAGTTAAAAATAATAAAATAATTACCTACAAATAATTATTTATTGAGGTGAAAAAAAAGGCAATAAGTTTGGTTCTACTCTACCAGTCATAAGATTTTCATAAGTCAAAATCAATTACTTCTTCATTGTTATCAAACTTAGTTTATCTTTTTTGGATGACAACAATGTCTTGATGGTGAAAAATCAAGAAGTCATCTAAAAATCAACAAATCGATCGGTTCTTGGAAATTTTGAGGAAAGATACAAAAGAAAGAAAATAGGTAAAAAAAGTGGAAATTAAAGAAAGCAAAAGAAAATAAAAATAATGTTAGAAGTTAATAAATTATTTTTATTTGTACTTTCAAATTCATTGTGTTTATTTTAACCAATCAATATAAAGATTAAATAATTTAAAATGTATACATTTTTAAATAATTTTAATTATATTTGATTGTTCTTTAGAAATTTTTGTAAAACAACCAAACAAGAAATTTTCCTTAATTTATTTTCCCATGGGCTTTCTGGGAAAAGTCCAAACTTTGGAAAATTTTGATGCTAAAAGTATAAACTTGAAAAAATTGTTTTTGTTTATCATGACCGGCAAACATCACAAGTCTTTAGAGCTTTGTTTGACCCATTGAATAATCCTAATATATAATAATGGCAAATAATGGTCAATTGACCAATGCTTTGGCTTGTTGGTTTTTTTTTAATGCTTTTTTTTATTAAGAAAAAATTAAATATTGAAATATAAGAAAATTATATACTTTGATGAGCCCTTTCTTACTAATTAAATAAAATCATATATTTTTAAAATTTTTATTTAAAAATTTATTATCTCAAAATTTAGATAAAAATTAAAAAAATTGATTTTTTTTTTTTTAGAAAAAGAAACAACAAAATACTTGATCTTATTTAGCACCGGAATATAACAATGGGTTGTATGTTGAGAACCTTGATTGGATTTCTCATCTTTCTTTTTTGAAGTACATAGACCTGCGTTGAGTCGACCTTCACAGGGAAGTCCATTGGTTTGAATCCATGCCTATGATCCCTTCTCTTTCAAAGCTGCTTTTGTCCAGTTGTAGACTTGATAGAAACATGGCTTCATCTCTTGGTTATGCCAATTTCACATCTCTCACAGTCCTTTATCTTTCTGATAACAATTTCAATCTAGAAATACCAAATTGGTTGTTTAAAGGATCATCTCTCTGATAACCATGGCCAACTTAACCTTTCTTGGTGATTTGAACCTATCATACAACAACCTTTCTGGAAGAATTCCATCAAGCACACAGATTCAAACCTTCAGTCCACTTTCTTTCTTGGGAAATGCTGAGCTATGTGGGGCCCCTCTTCCAAAAAACTGCCCAGAAGATGATGAAGAAGAGACTCAATGACCCATCGGTGTAGAAGAAAACAGAGAATTTCCAGAAATCGAATGGTTTTACGTAGGCATGGGATCAGGATTCTTTGTGGGGTTTTGGGGAGTCTGTGGATGTCTCTTTTTCAAAAAAGCATGGAGGCATGCCTATTTCCAGTAACTTGATGACATCAAAGACTTGGCCTATGTGGCTATAGTGATAAAATTGAAGCGGCTCCACCAAAAGTTGGGAATATACAATTCTGGTAATGGAAAGCCCATATGATCATGACCTTTCTATGAAATTTAATTTCTACTAAAGTTAATTTTTCAAAAGGATCGTTTGTTCTTAATATTTCTGTAGAGGTTGTATGAAATTTTGGATCATTGTCTTACCCTTTTGCTCCATTCTCAATTTCATCCATGTTGTGGAACTTATCTTCCTAGTTAGGATTTCAGGTCTTCATCACACTCATATACCGACATGTTTTCCAAATCTATTCACTTGTTTCTTCTTTTTTCAAATTCGTTCCTGGATGATCACCAAGGGAGTGTATCAACAAGTTCAGTGGCATGGCCAAAGAATGAGTGTGCACTAGTCTATATGCTTGAGGTTATGTTTGTGTTGTAGTTTCTATGTTATCTCTCTTAGGCACTGGTGTCATCTTATATTGAATTGAGTCTCTTTCCATTCTAGACATTTCCAGGTCTGGAATTGTGGACAGAGCTCTTATCCACTTAAAATCCAATAAATTCATTGGAAACATTCCTCCACAAATATGCCAACTTTTCTTTCTCTTAAAGGATTTCCCATTTCCCATTTCCTCATTTCAAAAAACTTGTAAATCGTATCTTCCTGAATATCTCAATGATGCTGAAAGTTTTCACAAAAGTCAACATCATGAAACAAGAACAATAAAACACAATCTGCCATGATTTTCAACTTTCAATTTTGAATAGTTATTGTTGGTACAAGAACACGGCCTCTTTCAGATGCAAGAAATTTCCAGAAATACACAGAGAAGAAAAAGTTTCTTTATTCAGGCTTTTTGTTAAAGAAAAAATTAGTATTAATATATAATATTGTTATATAATAAATTTTTGTTAAAGAAAATTTATATAATACTTAAACATGAAAAAAATTATCATATTTATTAACATTCTTCAACCAACTTCAATTAAGACTCCAACCAGGGTTGGTTGGGCTTGGGCTGTTTGGCAGCCATTATTTGGCCCATTTTTCTTTAAGAACAAACGATTTGTCTGGCTCATAAGAACGCCCAAATTCGAAAGTAGCTGAATGTTCGAATCGGACTCTGAACACGGTCGATCGACGGTTGACCGGTCCAATCGATCCAAATTTTCAAACAATTAAATTGCAGTTTGTCTCATCTCCCACATTATAATTATAAATATTTTTTTGTCCAAAATGATGTTTTTTGTACCTCTTTTTGCATTTTAAAGAAAGAGGTTAAGACATTTTATCTTTCTATCAATTTATTCCTTTAAAAATGATTATTCCACATAGATTTGGGTTTTATCTTGTTTTTAGTGATATCATCATCTTGTCAGCAAGATTTCGCTCTCAGGTCATCCTCGTCAACATTTTGTTTTTCGCTGCTTTATTTGTGGCTGGTAATTCAAATGCACAATATATTTCTGACAAACAAAGACAACAAATCATATTATGATCATCAGTGTGTTATAGAATTAGAGTCATAAGTATTTTAATCACCATAGTATTATCAAATTTGTATTGTTGTTGTCTAATAACAAAATTAATTAATTAATAGTCTCTTTTAGGCACTGTTGTGCTATCAAATAATGAATTGAGTGTCCCTTTTTTAATTATCTCTTTACAAAGATTGGGGATGAGCGTCAACTTTAATCTTGTGTTGGTCCAAGTCATTAAGTTTGTTGGTTGCAATTACTTATTTGAATTAGGCGTCAAAATTGATCACATGAATATGATTCATTTAAATGATTGGAGATGATACTTTTAATGGGACAAAAAACAATGACTACAAAATTTATGCTGTAAAGATTTTGGATAAATAAGGGAACAAAAATAAATAAATCAAACACTTACCACCCTACAACCTTTATTATTTGTTTAATATTTTTAATCCTATATTTTTGTCAAAATCTGGGAGACTCCCATCATCTCCTATTTTTTCATTAGACCTTCCTTCAAAATAAGCCAAGCTTTTATCAAAAGTTTTCATCATCAAAAATCCTATTGACCACTCTAACGCACCACCTTCCTTGTACTTCTTACACCATTAAATTAATTCTCCGTAAGGTATGATTAATTCTCCATAAGGTATGGTTCAAAATGTCTAACATTTATTGGATATTACCAACCTTACAAAAGCAAGAAAGATCAATTGCATAGAAAACATATGAACGAAGTGATTTTTAGCTAAGTTAGACCTTCTACGTAATTTCGGGTATTTTGTTAAAGCAAAGTGTGGAGAGAAAGATGTGGAATTCTGAGTGTAGAAAGCATGAACTTGTATGTTGTAGCCATGAGCAACCCTTGCATCTATATATTAATTGCATATCTATGCTTCTTTCAAGTACTCTTGCTCTTTGTTATTATTGACATGAATTAATTGCTGTACTGGCTACCGAATCAAGACCCAAGTGTGCAACTTCAAAAAGAAAAGAGAAAAAATAGAGAAAAGTTAGGTAGCAGTATACCGATCGATAAACTCAACCCCATAGCGCCTGGGCAACTAATCCTTATTAAGGAGTGCGGTTATTCCCCGTAGTATGAACCTTATGCTCGCATTTTGCTATATCAACATACTAAGGTTAAATATTCTTTATTCAGTTGTACTCAAAAGTTATTCTTAGGTTTATAGTAAAGCTTTATCCTCGGGTTCGTGGATTTTACCAAAAGGTTTCTACCATAAAATCTTAGAAGTGAGCTGAGATGGAGAGAAGTTAAGATTTGCATTTGTAATTACAGCATGATGGCTACCATCTCAATCTTATGAAGTCAAAACACTTTGGGGGTTTGCAATGAAAGAGAAACATGCAAGCCCTTCTTGTTGAGAAAGGTCAACACGTGGTAGACTTGGTAATTATTTACTTAGTCAAATGAATAAATCAATGGTCATGTACAACCACTATTTTCACTTTCTATTTCAGTTGAAGGTCACTTTGATATTTAGTTTTACCAATTCTCCACGTTCTGCAAACCATCCTCATTTCCTCATCCACAATCCACCAACTCATGTTCTGTACCCATGTCTTCAAGTCAGTAACTATTTAATCTGCTTTGATTTAGTTGATGTAATTAAGATGCTTATCGGAGCAAAATAAAAGTTTCAGTTCTGCACTCCTATTCCTTTATCTTCCTGCATTTTTTTATTCTTCAACGCTTCTAAGATTCAAACAAGCTAGCTCTCTCAGATCCTGCCAATCGGCTCTTGTCTTAGTATATAGATTTATGAAAAATAACTAAAAAATTAATTATTTTAATTAAAAATAATTACCTACAGCTATTGTTTATTGAGATGAAAAAGACAACAAGGCTGGTTCCACTCTCCAATTCATATGATTTTCATTAGTCAAAATCAATTGCTTCTTCATTGTTATGAAACTTCATTTCTAGGTCCTTTTATCATGACAACAATGGCATGATGTTTCCTATAAGTAATTTAAAAATCAATAAGTCTTCTTAAGGTTATGTTTGGTTCTTGAAAAAATTGAGGGAAAATATAAAGGAAAGAAAATAGAGAGAAAAAGTAAAACTAATTTAAAAATAAAAATAATGTTAGTTAATAAATTATTTTTAGTCACATCATAAAATTCATTGTATTTATTTTAACTATAAACTATATAAATTTCTAAATGATTTTTGTTATATTATGATACTTTTAAAATTTAGTAAACAACCAAACATGAGAATTTTCCTTAACTTTTTTTTCCTAGGGACTTTCCAGGAAAAGTCTAAACTTTGGAAAAAATTGATCCTAAAAGTATGAATTTTGCAAAATTTGTTTGTTTGATATGATATCATTTGATAGGAAGTCTCCTGCTCACTGACCCTTACGTTTATGGAGCTGATTTTCTTCTTGTTACTTGTGGAAATTTGATTCAATTACATCATATTATTTATCTGTATTTGGTCTGCTTCTTTCCTTGCAAGATCTCTCCATCCATATGACTATCACTATGAATTCTATACGAATTTCATGTTGGGAGGTGAGATTAGCTCTGCCTTGGTTGAATTAGAATTTTTGAGTTACTTGAACTTGAATTGGTGACTTGAAAGACTGGGCCTATGTGGTTGTAGCAATAAAATAGAAGTGGCTCCACCAAAAGTTGGGAACATACCATGCTGCTGGTAAGGAAAAAAGACGTGTTGTTTTGCTTCTAGTAAAGTTAATTTTCTCAAGGATCATTTGTTCTTGTTTCTGCAAAGGTTATATGAAATTTAGCTAGAAGCATGGGCCACGGCGGGACACAGGGACACGAAAAATTCAAAAAAACGAGGATACGATATAATAAAATAATAAAATAATAATTGTCCTTACAAATATTATCCTTCAAAAGCAATTTAGATAAATAAAAAATAAGTGTTCAAACATTGTTCTTACAAATATTCAAAGACTAACATAAATAATACTAAAACTAATTAAGTTATTAAATATGATATTTTTGTATAAATGTAATTAGTATATGATATTTTAAAAGGTTATTTAATTAAAAGATTTATTTTAATTTTTAGCTCCCATGTATAGTTGTGAAAAAAAAACCTAATTTTGAATATTTAATTTAAGAATTATGATCATTATCCAAAATTCATGTTTTATTATGATCTTAAATAAGGTTTGAATATTTGAATAATTTTTCATTGCAACGCCGATCTTCATTTTGGCATTTTTGGCATTAAATATGAATTTTTTTTACAACTAAATATAAATATTGTCTTTAACACATGTTTTTTTTGCGTAATTTGGTCATTTTTTAGACTTTCTAAAAATACTTTCATCAAATTTATATAATTATTTTTTACCAATATTTTTGTAAAATATTCATCGATATCTGAAAGAAGGCCAAAGTGAAGAAAAGAGCCAAATAATTCAAAAGGTTATGACTTTTTAAGAAGTAGGGCAGGATTTCAATGTGTTTTGTGAATGTTAGCCCATAATTTTATAAAAAAAAAAAAAACCAAGGAAAAAAACTCATGAAATATGTCTAGTTGTGTCATAACTGTGTTCGAAGCCTTTGTCTTCTCATCTAGTCAACGACACGCCACGTAGCGTGTTCGACACGTATCCAACGTGTGTTCAACACGTATCCAACATGTGTTCGACAAGTGTCCGCATGTCCGACACTCGGACACTTCCTTGAAATTTAGGATCATTGTCTTACGCTTTTGCTCCATTGTCGATTTCATCCGCATTAACTTATCTTCCCTACAATATCCAAAGTGCTCATCACAATCATATACTGACATGTTTCCCAAATATATCGACTCTTATTCTTTTTTTTTTTTCAAATTCGTTTTAGGATGATTACCAAGGGAGTGTATCAGCATTTGCACCAAGTAAATTTATCAACTCTTTATTAATATTGTTCTTTATAGTCTTATACTTTATATCATACAAACATCAACTCTCCTGTTCTTTGCTCAGAGATTTGAGTTTGAATACGATTAGCATGTCTTTAACACCCTCCCTCACACGTAGTCCCATACCCGCACGCTGAGAAATAAACAAACCAACAGAAATATCCATGATCTTCAAATCAAAACGGCGAATAAATCAGAAATAATTCGAACCTAAGACCTCCGCTAAACCACAGCTTTCGATACCATGTTAAACGACCAACCTCCTTAAAAAGCTTAGTTTCAGAGGGATTTGAGTTTAATATGAATATCATGCATTTAATAGAGCGAACATCCATATGTTTTCAGCTGTGACGTGAATTATCAATCATCTCTTAATGAATAAAAAAGAGCCAATAACCGTAAGAAAGCATCCGACGCTTAATCAATAATTTTCTCGTTCTCATCTTCCTTCCAAATCTCCTTGAACTACCTAACTCCTTTCCTCTACCATGGTTGAAGTCTATCTTTTCACAACTTTAGTTCCTTTTCATCTCTTAAATATTTCAAACATAACCAAAATATTTGGCCACTCAGCCCAAAAACATGACCAAATACCATCTAATATAATACAAAGACTTAAAAATGAACATTAACGAGTGCAAAGCTAGCTAGTTGCATGGTAGAGACCTCACCTAGACATTAGTATAAATCAGATCAAGTGGTACTCTACTAGTAAGTGTAGGAACACCCAGTGGATAACAATGGGAGTTACTAATGGTATTAACACTGGGTACTGCTTAATTCCTTCTCATGATCGGGTAGATCCAAACGCGTTACTTTTAGCTACATCAAAGACAATAACTGAAGAGGATCCAAGGGTGGAGAAACAAGTTGTTTACAAAGCAAAGGTGTGTTAATTAAATCTGCTGCTCGTGCCATCCCAACATTATAAGATGAGTGTGTTTCTTTGCCCGCTCCTTGCTTGTGATGAGATTCAGAAATGATGAATTCGTTTTGGTGGGGTGCGAGTTCAGGGAATGGGAAAGGGATTAGATGGCAAAGCTGGACTAGACTGGCTGTACAAGGAATCACAGACATGGGTTTCTGCGGATTTACTGTGTGTTTAATTTTGCTTTATCAGGTGCCAAGGTGGAACTTCATTCATAACCCCAACACTTTGGTAGCTCGCTTGTTCAAGGCCAAATATTTTCCTCATGGAAGTATCTCACATCACCGGAAGTAATCCGAAGCTTTGTTTCCGCGTAGTGTTTCGGAGCGCTAAAGAAGTTGTCAATAAGGGTACTGACAGAATGCGATTATAGAACGCATTTATGTATGGGAGGGATGCCGATTCGCGGATTCGCCTCGGGCTTTGTGCTCGTAACCAATCCATCTTCTAGCCTTGAAAACTTAAAGGTTTCCGGGATTCAAGAGCCGATGCGTAGCAGGATGGATTCTGGATCCGTTCACTCTCATTCGGTATCAATGTTTCTCCGTTATTGCTCAATCCCATTAGCAAAATCTCGCATCGATTTGCCGATGCGGGCATTATATTCTAGAAATCATGCTATAGAATGTTGACGGGGTAGCCTTTATGAAAATCAATCTAGGTTACATGTCTCTAGTTTGAAGAAGTTGCGGAAATTATTTCTTCCCCTAAAATAATTTCCTTTTAAGGCTTTGTATTAGCTGCATTCCCGCTTTGCTAGACTGGATAAAGGTATGAATTCTGCCAACTTGTCGCGGTGTCAGGCGGGCTGTGGTCCAAGCATTACCGGCATCTATTCTATGATCGCTTGCATTCGCCCTCGTGGTCGGATCGCCGCTAAAGTGGTTAAACCGCTATCACCACCGACGAAGCCTCGTTTGTCATAAAGTTGACATGATCTCGATCCCGACGTAATGTGTTCCTGCAGAGCAATGATCCTATGGTGTTCGAGGCAACGAAACCGTGCTTTGGGAGAACTCTTACTTCCAAAGAGCGAAGGTGGAGTCGGGGTATGTGTTTTTCCAGGATTGGAGTCGAGCCCATGCCGGTGCATCTTCCTCCGCTGTTCAACGTGCTAATGGACCTCTAACCTGGTCTCGGCCTCTAGGAAGCCGTTGGAAGTGCAATCTGGATGTAGCATTGTTTCATGATCTATCGCCTATAGGCTCGGGGTATGGTGTCAAGGAATGATGGCCGCTTTTATGCATGCAAGACGCCGCGATGCCATTATCCCGTAGAATACAAAGGTTCGAAGCATTACACTCCGTGAGGCCCTTCTTTCGGGCTTTATCTTTGAAATCGGTCGATGTGGAGTTTGAAACCTGACTTATTGGGCTTGTTATCAGCTTGTCTTCACACTCTTGCACTGCTCGAATATGGTTTTTTAATTTCGACGTGTATGCGTCTTAGAGGTAATGGTAATTACTCTATTCGATTTGTAAAGAGGCAAGCAAACAAGTGTGCTCATGTTCTAGCTAGACATGCTTGTTTCAACGCTAGCCTCTACGAGTCCTTTGTCATCCCTTCTACGGAGTGAAAGGATTCTTTCGATGACATCTATTTAATCGGCGCTCTTCACTGCTTTATCAAAAAAAAAAAAAAACAACGACTTTGACTGTACATTCAACAATTAGGGTTATTTAGACTTCTTTGGTAGATGAGAGAATCATGGTTCTTTAGGGACAAATGAGTCATAATTTTTTGGTCATTAATGTTAAATGGGCAATAAAAAATCCATGCTTCTTCTCTTAGAAATGATGATTTTTTTCCAATCTAGGCTTGGTTTGGAATCCAAAAAGTACTTAGGAAATAAAATAGAGAGGAAAAAATTTGGAGGAAACTAAAAAAATAGGTTTAAACTTAATAAATTAAGTATATATGTTTATTCAAACTCATTTTGTTTGTTTCTCTCCATTATATATAAAGATTAAGAAATTTTAAATTATGTAAAATTTTAAGAGGGGCTTGCTAGAAAAGGTGGAAAAGTGTCTTACCCCTTCTTTTTGAGTTACATTCCAAAATGTGTAGCCATTTTTAGGATTCAACTGACTTAAGAAAGCAAGAAAGAACCGATGAGTAGAGAATGAAGTGGTTTTTAACTAGGCATCCATTATATATTCTTTTATAAAATTTTAGGTGCTCTGTTAATTTTTTTTTCCATATTAATATTCTCTGCATTTTATCATAGAAAACTAAAATAAAATGAGCAACAAAAGCCAAGAAACTAAGATGGAGGTGCTTTGGCTCAATCGCCATTGAAAGGTTTATACAATTAGGACTTGCATGCAAACATCACAAGTCTTTAAAGTTTGTTTGACCCATTGACTAATCCCACGTTTAATAATGGCCGTCAAGATTGGCTGCCCGACCATTGACTTAGTGTCATGCAACTTCCAGTAAAAGGCATAAAAATCATTTCTGGTATGTTTATGAACAGAATAAAGGAGGGAACAAATTTTCCATGAAATTACATATTTGTAGAAAGAAAAAACTGATTCCTGCATGTGTTACAAGTTGAATTTTGACTACAGACAAACATGAACTTACATGTTATATAACTATTAAGAATCATGATACTGACATTAAACAAGATCCTATAAGATTACATAGAAATATATATTGTAAGAAAAGCAACCATGAGAAACTCCAGACCCGTCATTCTGTTTCCCTTGCTTTGCTTTCTCTTCTCCATCATCTCAATGTTATGTGAGGCAAACACTTTGGGGGTTTGCAATGAAAAAGAGAAACATGCCCTTCTAAGATTCAAACAAGCTCTCTCTGACCCTGCCAACCGCCTCTTGTCTTGGTCTATGGATGAAGATTGTTGTAGATGGGAAGCCGTCCGCTGCAACAACGTTACAGGGCGAGTGGTTGAGCTCCAACTTGGTAATCCATATAACTCTGACTATGAGTTCTCTATCAATTTCACGTTGGGTGGTGAGATTAGCCCTGCCTTGCTTGAATTAGAATTTTTGAGTTACTTGAACTTGAGTTGGAATGGTTTTGGAGGTAGATCAATTCCAAGTTTCCTGGGTTCCATGGGGAGTTTGAGATATTTTTGACCTCACCTATGCTGGATTTGGTGGAATAGTCCCTCATCAACTTGGAAATCTTTCCACCCTCCGTCACTTGGAACTGGGATATAACAATGGGCTGTATGTTGAGAACCTTGATTGGATTTCTCATCTTCCTTTTTTGAAGTACCTAGGCCTGGGTTGGGTCGACCTTCACAGGGAAGTCCATTGGCTTGAATCCATGTCTATGATCCATTCTCTTTCAGAGTTGCTTTTGTCCGGTTGTAGACTTGATAGAAACATGGCTTCATCTCTCGGTTATGCCAATTTCACATCTCTCACTTTCCTTGATCTTTCTGAGAACAATTTCAATCAAGAAATACCAAAGTGGTTGTTTAATTCCACTTGTCTTGTGGCTCTAGGTCTATTTAACAATCAATTCAAGGGGCAGATTCCAGAGTCTTTTGTACAGCTCAAATATCTAGAATCTCTTGATCTTCGCTGGAATTCCTTTCATGGCCCTATTCCTACATCCATAGGGAACTTATCATCCTTGAGGTATTTGGTTCTTGATGGTAATCTGTTGATCAATGGCACTCTTCCAAAGAGTCTGGGGCTTCTATCCAATTTGGAAGGCTTACGAGTAGGAGGGACTTTCTTGACAGGTAACATATCAGAAGTGCATTTTACAACACTCTCAAAATTGAGGGGCCTGTCAATATATGAAACATCTTTATCTTTCCATGTGAACTCCAATTGGACTCCTCCATTCCAATTAGAGTATCTTGAAGCGAATTCTTGCAAAATGGGCCCAAAATTTCCTACATGGCTAAAGACACAAAAGTCTATTTCTTATCTATTCCTTTCCAGTTCTGGAATTGTGGACACTACTCCAAACTGGTTCTGGAACTTCATTTCATACATCCAACAGATCCATCTCTCTGATAACCAGATATCTGGGGAGTTATCCCAAGTAGTACTAAATAATACGATCATCGATTTGAGTTCTAATCGCTTCTCTAGTCAGTTGCCACTTCTGTCTTCGAATGTTGTTGTGCTGAATATTGCTAATAATTCATTTTCGGGACAGATTTCCCCTCTCATTTTCCAAAAGATGAATGAAAGAAGCAAATTGGAGGTCCTTGACATATCAAATAATGCTTTATCAGGGGAACTTTCTGACTGTTGGATACATTGGCCATCTCTTACTCATATAAACCTTGGAAGCAACAATCTATCAGGTGAAATCCCTGATTCCATGGGTTCTTTGGTTGCACTTAAAGCATTAAGCTTGCGCAACAATTCCTTGTATGGAGATATACCTTCATCACTAGGGAATTGCAAAGTTTTGGGGCTCTTAAATCTAAGTGACAACAAATTTTTGGGGATTATACCTAGGTGGATTGTTGAGAGGATGAGTCTGATGATTATCCACTTAAGATCCAATAAATTCATGGGCAGTATTCCTTCACAAATATGCCAACTTTCTTCTCTTAGAGTGTTGGATCTTGCTAATAATTGTCTGTCAGGAACAATACCCAAATGCTTGAACGATATCAGTGCTATGGCTGGAGGACGTAGTGGAGGTGACTTTAATGTTTTTGAAGCAGATTATGATTATGAATCCTACATGGAGAGTCTTATTCTGAACATAAAGGGAAGGGATTCAGAGTACAAGGAGATTCTTCAATATGTTAGGATGATAGACCTTTCTAGTAACAATTTGTCAGGGTCAATTCCAGTTGAAATCTTTAGTCTTTCAGGACTACAATCTCTAAACTTGTCTCATAATCACTTAATGGGAATGATATCAGTGGAAATTGGAGGCATGGAATACTTGGAATCTTTGGATCTCTCCAGAAACAATCTTTCAGGTGAAATTCCCCAAACCATGGCCAACTTAACCTTTCTTGGTGATTTGAACCTGTCATACAACCTTCTTTCTGGAAGAATTCCATCAGGCACGCAGGTTCAAACCTTCAGTCCACTTTCTTTCTTTGGAAATGTTGAGCTATGTGGAGCCCCTCTTTCGAAAAACTGCCCAGGAGATGAAGAAGAGATTCAACGACCCACTGGTGTAGGAGAAAACAGAGAATATCCAGAAATCGCATGGTTTTACGTAGGCATGGGATCAGGATTCTTTGTGGGGCTTTGGGGAGTATGTGGATGTCTCTTTTTCAACAAAGCATGGAGGCATGCCTATTTCCAGTATCTTGATGACATAAAAGACTCGGCCTGTGTGGCTATACCAATAAAAATGAAGTGGCTCCACCAAAAGTTGGGAATATACAATGCTGGTAATGAAATGCCCATATGATTACTTTTCTAAGAAATTTCATTTCTACTAAAGTTAATTTTTTCTGAAGGATCAATTGTTCTTAATATTTCTACAGAGGTCATATGAAATTTTGGATCATTGTCTTACCATTTTGCTCCATTCTCAATTTCATCCCTGTTGTGGAACTTATCTTCCTAGTTAGGATTTTAGGTCTTCATCACAATCATATACTGACATGTTTTCCAAATCTATTGACTGTTTTTTTTTTTTTTTGGTCAAATTCGTTTCAGGATGATCACCAAGGGAGTGTATCAACAAGTTCAGTGGCATGGCCAACGAGTGTGCACTAGTCTATAAGTTTGAGGTTAAGTTTGCTGTCATCTTATATTGAATTGAGTCTCATTCCATTCTAGACATTTCCAGGTCTGGAATTGTGGACAGAGCTCCAAACGCTTAAGGATTATCCACTTAAAATCCAATAAGTTCATTGGAAACATTCCTCCACAAATATGCCAACTTTCTTCTCTTTAAGGATTTCCCATTTCCCATTTCCCATTTCCTCATTTCAAAAATCTTGTAAATCGTATCCTCCTGAATATCTCAATAATGCTGAAAGTTTTCACAAAAGTCAATATCATGAAACAGCAACACAAGATACCATCTGCCATTATTTTCAATCTCAATTTTGAATTAGTTATTGTTGGTGCAAGAACACGACCTCTTCAGATGCAAGAAATTTCCGGCATAGAGAAGAAAAGACACAGAGAAGAAAAAACTTTCTTTATTCAGGCTTTTCTACAAGCACCTTATGTGCAACAGAACTTCAAAACAGCACTCAGTTTTCCCCTATTTCTCTGTCTCTATTACAGCAGACCTCTCATTTCTTCCCTTACACAGAAAAAACACACACACGGATTCTACTTCACACAGCTCTCTCTCCCCTTTTTGAACTCTATAGAACCCAAGAAAATCTAGGGCTTTTTCAACAATTTACAGAACCCAAGAAGCTATAATTTATAAATAATGTATTAATTAAATAAAATTAAAAAAATTGAAAGGAAAGTAAAATGGAAAGATGGAGGAAGCGGTGACTTACTTCTCGAGAAAGAAGGCGAGGAGGGAGAGGACGAGAATGGCGATGAGATGCTGATAAACCCATAAGAACAATGGAATTGGTAGTACTGGAGGAGACAACAAATTCGAGTTTGTTTAGAGCGAGAAAGAGGTATGGTTTGCTTATGATAAATTCTATTTACACCCCAAGAATTTCTCTATACACCCTATATCATACACATCCCACTTCATCTGTAACAGAGATAAGAGTAAATTTTCGGAAACAAATAATTTCTCTCGCTATTCCTTTCTGTTAGTACAATAATATATTTAAAAGTATTGGTATGTGTGTTTGAATAATAGATGGAGGGTAGGAGAATGGTTAGAGTTTTGGCTCACATAACCCACAACCCAAGTTCGAATCCTATCATATACATATTTAAATATCAAAGATGGGCCTTGGGGCCTTTGTGTATGTTAAGTTGTCTTATTTTTTTTATTTTGTCAACAACGTTTTTTTTTTTTAATTATTTTTTTCATTTCTCGCTTTGTCGATGCGACCAAATCTCGATTTTCACGCAACCTCCCTCACGCGATCAACGCTTCGATCGTTAAAAAAACACTCGCTTTTTTTTTATATATAGCGAAGAAGAGACGTAAAATAAACACCGCAGACTAACAAGATACGAAGGCACGCACACCGAAAAACAAAAATAATCTCATTGCTTTATCCCTAACGATATCGCTATTCGACAGACGCATTAAACGGTATGCGTTCACGAATCGCCTTAAAGCAGAACACCTGGGCCGCGACTCGCCTATCATTCTCTTACCGCCATCGTCATTGCCTTTCGCCTATATTTCATTTTCTCTCGGCAATATCTTTAACACTTCTTCTCATCATCACTTCCTGGTGTCGGCTCGGCTCTACTTCTTCCTTCATCCTCCTCCTCCCTTTGCAAATGGACATATGTATGTTCGTTCTCTCTCATTGTGGGATGATTCCAATTCCTATAAGTTTGATAAGTATCAATTCACTACGAAATAATTTTTTCTATTTAAAAAAAAACATGAAAATTAGTAACACGGGTAAATTATTAAAAATAATTTAGTAACATAGAGAGGTATTAAAAAAAGAGAGAAATTGGATTACAGGGACAAATCCCAAAAAATGGTTGCTAGAAGTAGCCTTTAAAACGCCGTCCTTTCCAACAAAAATGCCCTTATAAGTGTAAAATAAATCCCTTCCTGATACCTAAGTCCCATGAGCATTTTGTCTCATCTCCCACAGTATAATTATATATATTTCAAGGGCTTTTTTTTAATCTGAAATAGTGTTTTTGTACCTATTTTTGCATTTTAAAGGAAGAGGTTAGAACGTTTTATCTTTCTATTAATTTATTTTTAAAAAAATGATTAATTCACATAAATTTAGATTTAATCTTATTTTTAATTATTTCGTCATTTTGTTGCAACATTAGTTTTATGTAGTCTATTTTTTTTCGTTATCTTGTCAAGCGCTTTTTTATTTTCGTATTTACATAAACATATTCAATCATATAGGTATAATAAATCATAAAGATTTTAAATATTAATAATATTATCAAATTTCAGACATGAAGAAATTTATGCTTTCATCTATGTAAATCAATAAAATTATTTTCTTTTTAAAAAAAAAAGAAAAAGAAAGGGAGTAGTTTTACAAATAACTTTTAAATTTGTACATTTTAAATGGTTATCCCAAAAAATAAATAGGAAAAAGTTTAGACACACAGTTGCAAGACAAACTAAAGAAAATAAAAATAACAAAACCAAACATGGAAATAGGAAGAAGTTTCAATCATAATATAGAGAATATAGAGAATGATTAGTACAATTTTAATTTTTAGATTGTCCAAGGTTTTTCCGCAAAAGGGAAAAGTTAAATAAAAATATTTCCTGAAGTTTATTTTGAAACAATTTTTTTAAAATATAACTCATCCATATAAAAAGTTATTGAAAAATAATTATTCAACCATCTAATTTTTTTTTTTCTTTAAAAAATTATATTTGAGAAATTAGAATATGTTTACAATTATTATTCATGTTTTCAAATAGCTCTTACAAATGATATTTATCCATAATATTTTGTTTTTTATCATTCTAAATCTTTATATAAATTTTAAAATGATTTTAAAACCATCGTCAAAACAATAAAAAAAATGATCTAAGAAATCATAAATTCTCCAAGCGAATTATTAAAAAAACATTTAAAAAAAAGAAATCACCAACATGTTGAAATTCCCACAAATACCGCTTTGATCCATACGCTTTTTCTTCAAGTCATATAGTTTCTCTTCACGACTAGCTTCGATCATTCACATCATCGTATACAGCTTCACTTAATTAAAAAGTCATTTCAAATCTTTATGGAAAACACGAGAGAATTTTGAAATGTGGGTATTTAAGTATAATTCTACTAGAAAACTTATCTAAAGTACTTAAAAGTCTAAAACTAATTAATGAAAATCAATGACTTTTCTTCAATATCGTATAAGATATAAAAGTCGTAATCGAATAAAACTCGATATCAGAATTTTTAAAGCCTTAAAAGTTTATTATTTGAATGCATCACGACTCTTCATACTTTTAAAGTTGTAATCCAACGTCTCGACTTCAGAATTCCATAAAGTCATTAATTTTCCTAATCCAATACACCCTCTAAAAATCTGGCCAAAGTCCATCAGGTTCAATCCATATTACCAACTCTAATTGCAACACAGTTTAATACCAAAATTAAAATATTTAGATCAGACAATAAAAGAGAGTTAGCCTTCATTGGCTATTTCTATAAAAGAGGACACAACCACTGATCTCATCAACCATATCCCAACACTATTACTGAAGAATCGATCACCATATGAAGCTCTATTTGCAAAGTAAACTTTTTTTTTACGTCTATTCACTTTGCAATACATTATAGTAGTTTGTTCCTTACATATTTGTCTCTACTAGAACTCGAAGCCTGAACCCCTCTCCTCCCTATGTTTGCCTAAACTTTTAAATACTTTGTAATACATCATAATAGTTTATTCCTCACACATTTGTCTCTACTAGGGCTCAAAGCTTGAACCCGTCCCCTCCCTTTGCTCGCTTGAGCTCTTAAATACTTCGATGTCTAGAGTTTGCCTCAACTCTATCAGCACATTGCACAAAGTTTCAATCACATGCTAGGGCCTGTATTTTTCTGGGATATCCACCTGGAGTCAATGGTTATCGCTTATATAATAATCTATCTACCAAAGAAATTTTTATATCTCGTAACATTACCTTTCTTGAGCAGATATTTCCCTTTCATTCTTCATCTTCCACATTAATTTCCCTTAGTACGTAGATGTTTTTACATACCTAACCCTTCCAAGTTCCAAGGCTGCATGGCACTGAGGATGCCTCATGCATCCTCAAATCTTCTGAGATGCATATATAAGAGGAGGTTGTAATTTTGTCTTCATTATCAATTGCCCAGGCGTTCCCCATTATTTTGCTTTTTCAACCAATTTTTTCTCAGAACTATTTTCAAAAACTGTTTTTGACGAATTTGCCAAAGAAGTCCAAATTTGGAAAATCTACCTTACTTGAATTTGGAATGCTTCACTCATGGAGGTTGGTGTTGAAGAAGGTTCAAAACTACAAGAAGAAGAAGATAATGGAATACTATGCAACATCAACTTCCACCGCCAAGCCCAAAATACATATGAATTTAATGTTTTTTGTGTTCTCTATATTTAAAAAAAAGAACCAAACATGTTCTTCACGCTTTCCGCTTTAACAAAACAGGCTCATAGTCTCCAAGTTTGCCATCCTTAACCAAATGCAGTAAAACTATCTTCCTTGAATGTTTCCTTCACAAAATTCATGACTTTTGCTAAAATTACTCCCCTCGCCTCAATAAACCATTCCTACTTGAAGCTCCAATGGTTCCAGAATTTAGAGACGCAGTTGGGAGACAAAGTAAAGAAAATAAAAATGACAAAAACAAACATGGGATAGAGGAAGAAGTTTCAATCAGAATATAGAGAATGATTAATACAATTTTGGCAGTACTTTCATCTTCAGATATGGAGATGGTCTAAGGTTTTTCTTCCAGAGGGAAATAGCAAGAAGAATATGATAAAGAAAGTAAAGAAGAGAGAAATCCAAGCAATTTTTCGTCAAGGGAACATTCACATTCCTTTTTGATAGACTAAAAAGTAAAAACCCTTACAAAAACAAATTCGAGGCTTGGGATATGCTTTTCTCATAACAATTCCTTGTTCTCACCCAAACTGGCTTCTCAAGCATTTGATCCATAACCTTGGGATCGTTAATCAACACCTGAAATAAATTTTTTTTCGGATGTCCTAAGCAGACACTATACATATAAAAAGCGCTTTTAAACCTTACCACAAATAATTCAAGTCGAGATATCTATCACAAGTCTTAAGTACTATTTGTTTGCTTTATCCATAAATGGACACCAAGTCTTTGGACTATAGCCAAGTCAATCTTTAAATTTATTTATTTTTATCTTAATAAAGTCCTGATTACATTACATTGACCTAGATTCTATTACTTATATCACTATTTATATATTAGGTCCAGGCTCTCAATAAAAAAGGTTGCGAATGTTACTATAGAAAATATTCAATTAAATGAGAAGTAACAATCTTTTTGTTTTTAGATTTATGTATTTTCAACCTTTTTTTTTTCATAAATTCAATTAATAAAATAGCCCGTAACTAGTAGAATTTGTGACTATTGATCATGAAACCATGCATGTTAGCCTGGGTTGAGCCTTATTAGGCCATCGACCAAAATACACTAATTCCTGATCCGTTTATCGGCTCACTTTACCACTAAATTCTGGGCTTTATTTATAGTCAAAAATAAATTCGACCAAATATTAAAATTAAAAATAATAATAAATATTTAATTTTACAAATTTTATATTTTATAAAATAAAGTTTTTTTTGAAATACTTATAGTTTATTCTTATATTCTTAAAAGATTATATGAAATAAATTATTTTAGCTATATGTATTTATTTATTTATTTTAAATTATTTTTCATACTAGTATTATTTTATTTTATTAAAAAAAATCAATAACTATTCTTTTTTCTATGAACAACTATTCTTTATGAAAAGTTTATTCTATATTCTTAAAAGATTATAAAATAAATTATTTTAAGATATGATTTATTTATTTATTTTAAATTATTTTTCATACTAGTATTATTTTATTTTATTAAAAAAATATTCAATAAATATTCTTTTTTCTAAACAACTATTCTATATTTTCATAATAGAAAAACTAATATTTTAATAATTAAAAAACATTATGTAGGCATTAAAATTTTAAATAAAAATGTTCGTAATCACTGAGCGGCCGCTCGACTAAAGGCCTAATGGGCCAATAAGCCCTATTTCTAATCAAGTTAACCACTTTCAAACCGACCCTAAAATATATGGGCAAAATGATCGACCATCGTGCCGCGTTCCCATTATCCCACCTCTAGCCTATATTGTGGTGTCTTTAAATACTCCAAATGACTTTATCAATTGACTAAAGTCTACCCATTTGGATGACATGAAAAACTCTCATACTTGTCTCTTTCACAATTATCGGAACCACAACTTCAAGGCATGATGATTCAACTCATATAAGTAATTCTTTTTAATCAATCTTAGAGATGTTAATCTAGTAAGAAACAAACGCCCCTAAGTCTTCCTTAAAATGTTTACTCTTCTTATATAAATAATCTATGCAATTTTTTAGAAGTAATTAGTAGTTATGTTTAATTTACAAATTTTATGGTGACTTCATACTTTCTATCAAATATGGGAAAAGAAGAGTTGTTTAAGTTTTCAACAAAGATACAGAAGAAAAAAATAAAAAAATAAAAAATTATGCATTTTTAAATTCATCAATCTTAAACTCAATCATGAAATTTCTCTCGTAAAATCCCCTTTAGATTTATGAGCTTCTTGAACAACAGGGTTTTTGATGTTCAAATGAAAGGAAAAGTTTGAGAGTATAGAAAAGATAATAATAAACTCTACTCCAAACATTAGCTACCTACAAAATAATATTTATAATTTCTATAAATTAATTATTATAGTTAAAATTTTCATAGATTTTTAAAATAACTAAAAAAATAATACTTTTAGTTGAAACATTAAAAATAATTACCTAAGCAAATAATTATTTATTGAGATGAAAAAGGGCAACGTTCGTAATTATAAATTAATTATTTTAATTGAAATTTTCATAGATTTTGAAACAACTAAAAATAAAACTTTTAGTTAAAAAGAAGAAAAATAATTACCTACAAATAATTATTTATTTAGATGGAAAAAAAGGGCAATAAGACTGGTTATACTCTCCCATGCATAAGATTTTCATATGTCAAAATCAATTGCTTCTTCATTGTTCCGAAACTTAGTTCATCCTTTTTAGATGACAACAATGTCTTGACGGTGAAATATCTAGAAGTCATCTAAAAATCAACATGTCTCCTAACGTAAAATTCGGTTCTTGGAAATTTTGAGGAAAGATACAAAAGAAAAAATTAGGGAAAAAAAGTGGAATGAAAGAAAAAGCAAAAGAAAATAAAAATAATATTATAAGTTAATAAATTATTTGTATTTGCACCTTCAAATTCATTGTGTTTATTATAACTCATCAATATGAAGATTAAATAATTTAAAAAAGTATAAATTTTTAAATAATTTTAATTATATATGATTTTCTTTAGAAATTTTTATAAAACAACTAAATAAGCAATTTTCCTTAATTTTTTTCCTTGCGATTTCTACGATGAGAAACGAGAGAAATGGGAATTTACATAATTCTATTTTTGGATTTCTGTTTGCTAGAGAGAAACCCAGAGCAATAGAAACCTAATGTGCCCAAATTACATGCTGCTTTCCATTTGGTTAGAGAGAACTGGGAGGAAAAAAAAAATTGCAAATTAGGGCAAATCAAACAGGATGCAAATTGGTATGGATAAGAGCATTTTTGTCAAAACAAATTTTAGGTTTAATGAATCACGTGCAAAGTTGCCACAACAGCTAAAAACGCACGTGAGGGGTGCCACATCAGCAACGTAAACGCCCAATTTGCCTATCTATGAATTCCATTAATGGCATGGGTAACCCATGTAAATTTAACTTTAAGACGATGAAACAGAGTTCACTGTTAGGTTCGTCTCATGAAATTTAGTTGCCTAGGAAAATTTCACGACTTAATAAAAATGGGATTTCCTCTTTCTTCGCAAAAAGAAAACACGTTTAAGAAAATTCGAAGTTGAAACTCGATGAGTTCATACAAAGATTGTTTGAACTTAAAACCTGACAAAATAGAAAGTATTATTGCGGGCAAAGAACGGACCTAAATATATGGTGACACTTGGCTGGCATGATAAGGGACATGTGGGTGACACATGGCATGATGAGAGCCATGTGTCAAGCCACAAAGAGAGAGACAAGTGAGAGTGGGGGGAGAAAATCAATGGAGGGAAAAAGGAAAGAAATAAAGAGAGAAAGGAGAGAAAGAGAGGAAGGAAAAAGAGAAAGAGAAAGAAAGGGAGAAAGGGAGAGAGAACAAGGAAATCAACAACTTCTTCCTCCGATCTCCGCTCGACTCACGGGGGTCTGTCGCCAAGAGTTAAAGTCTGTCTACTCGACGAGGACTACGCATATATACCAAAATTGAGGAGTTTCACCGAAGATCCAACAAAGGAAATTTAGGAAATCAAGGCTAGAGGAATAGCTTCGTACCCGTCTTCTACGCTCCAAGAGGTAGGGATTCTTCCTACTGGGTTAATTCTTCACCCTTAAGGGGTTGTTCGTCGGATTTTTTTGATGATGAGGTCGCTCATTCACCTACACTTTGCCTTCAATTCAAGATTAGTATTCCTATTGGGAAACTGGAGAATTTGGACTCGTGTTCTTCATAGCGCCTGTAGTTGCATCTATAAACATGATGTTAGGTTTTGAATCACCAAAATAGACCCCACAATTTCGGGTTATATTCATTTCGCAGACGCGACAGCCTAGACTAGGGCAATAAAGATTGCCCCTACTCGCACTCCAACTTCAGACGACCATATTTTCATCCGACTCGATTCTCACATGTTCTCACTCCCCTATGAAAGCCTTTCAGTCTAGAATATGAACATACCCCATGGAATGGCATTTGGTGCTCACATCTCTACTAAAAATTTAGTTTTTATGTGATGACATGCTTAGTGGTAGTTGTTTGATATAATGTTAATTTGTGTGTGCTAATATATTGACCTGAATGAGTTTTGTTTGGAAATTATATGCATATGATATAATTGTCCATGGTGAAGTGTATGGTCTTAAGTTGTCCATATGACATTCATTACATATGTGGCATGATATTAACATGCAATGGTGCATTACATTGCATACGCATGCGAACATCGCCTTGAATGGGTGTGAGTAATGGTTATGATCAACATCCGCATTTCGTGATCGACGGGTGGGTTCGACCTATCGGACGGCGTCCAACAAAGTCACACGGCTTCAAAACATGGAAAACGCGGTGGGTAATAGAAGAAGGGTAGACACCCTGGTGAAAGACCCAGATCGGTTCATACACTAACCCAAGTGGAAGTCCAAAAAGTGTAGGAAGGCATGCGGAGTCCTACGGTGAGACCTCGAAAATCCGCTACCCACGAAACACACGATTTTGATTATAAAAAGATAATTTGAAATGACGTCATCCATAAAAGTTTTGGTTTGTAAACAAATGAATTTTGTTTTAAAAAAATGATCATTTGATGTAAATTCAACAATGACTATTATCACACATCGTATCTGCCATTGTGTGGTGAGCCTGCAGAAGGACTCTGACATGGTATAGATTGAGTCTCATCTCATTCATAAAGATGGCATATGGATTCCATAAGAGAAATGACGATCTTTACTCGGGGATGTGAATGCAACATGACCATCGCGATACGCACTTAAAGAAGAAATTCTTGCGTAAGTTTTTCTAATGCGTGTGGCTCACCCTATAAGGGAAAAATATTTCGCGTGCGCACGTATTATCGATGAACGACACACTCACCGAGGCCGCACTGTAGCTGAGTCACATGGCTTTTAATGACCTGTAAAATGTTTGAACAATTCAGTTCTAACTTGTAATTTTATTTATGCACTGAGTCAGAATTAACCCTTACAAAGCCGCTTTTAAATAATAACCTTACATGTTTCAAATGAATAGGATAAATGGAACCTGAGTGGTCAATCTAGTTGTTAACTCCACGTTCCTGTGAAATGGGACGTGAGTAGTGTGGTATCTAAGTTACCGATATCCACGAGTTTCCGTGAGGTTGATCTGCTGGTCAACTAATTCCCGTGTTTCGGGGCGCCACTCGTATTGTGGTGCCCAGATACAATTACCTGCGCTTGATGGGCATGGGTTACACTATCAATTCATTGTGCATTTCATGTTTTGTGCCCTAATATGCTGCATGCTTGTGTGTTATGTGTCAGGTAAACTACATACATGGTAAACAAACAGAATTGACTAGGTAGAAACACAACCTCGGGGTTCGGAAAAAGAACGAACATGATAGTTCGAGATATTGAGGGGTCTATTAGTGGTTGACACAAGCACTACTAGTTAGACGAGGAGAGAAATCTCGAAGTTTAAACTTGAGTACCATTCTCGATACCATGTGATCCCTCTATTGCTACCTAACATATGGATGGCTAATGAGGAAAAGGAAGTAGAGGCGCTGGGCTGAAAGTAAACCCACGACTACCAACTCACCAACAAGCCTTCATAGACTATCGGGTGTCATGATCGCTACTATTGTACGTGAGTGCTTGATCGCCACCATTGGCTAATGTGTTAGTGCAACTCGGAGCCAAGGGAGGGTCGGCAACTTCCCAGAGGTTCGCGTACCATCTCCAACCTTCAGGGGAGGAGGGGACCTAATGGTAGTCGATCACCGTTTCGCCAAGTCAAAATATTGCGGGAAGTTATGATGATCACCTTCACAGTGCCTAAAACACTCATGCCATACCCGCTGCCTGCCTTATGGTTTTAGCTTTAATTTTACAAGAACACATTTACAGTCTCGCATTCCATTTCCGTGATTTCGGGGTGAACAAAGCAGTGGAATGGGCGCCAGATCATTTCCTTGCAGCTGCAGAGCGTAGTGCATGAAGTCGGCAGGAACGCCGCGACGCCGTCAATATGAAGAAGAAGTCAACAAGGGCTAACGCCGCGACGCTTCAACGCCGCGGACGCTCAACGCCGACGCCTCAACGCCGCGGACGCCTCAACGCCGCGGATGCCTCAACGCCGCGACGCGCGATTTCCCATCAAGCAACTCATTAAAAGCAAAGGCCACTGCGGTATCAAGAACGTATCGGCAGGCGCATGAAAGCGCAGCGCCAGCCGACCCGCATCACGGAGAAGAGACCTTACTTTTTGTATTTTCTCCCTTTTCCGATAAACCGCCGATGTTTTATAGGATCAATACTCGTGTAATTACTTCCGCATGTTCTAGTTTCACACTAGTGGTGTCATTAACCCTCATGATTACATGGATTAGAGATTTGTATTTTATATTATCTACTGTTTATGACTTGTTAAGATTCGGGCCTATATCCGTGATTTATTTACATGGTGAGTTCGCCAACATTGGCATGATTTTGTCAGTATCCGAGATCGAGAGATGAGGGACGCCCAGATCTAATAGAGCGGTACTCCTCGTCAACCTGAATGTGAGATATCTCGATTCCGAGGGGCGGCGATTAATTAAGGTTAGAACATTTAAGTGCCGAGTATCTGTGGGCAAATAACCATCGTAACTAAATCAAGGCCAAGGGTGGCATAATAATCGAATAGTCAACAATGTGGTTATGGATAGAGGAACAATCGTAATTAACATGCCACCACCTGAGGAGCTTAACCACCTTCGAGAAAAGTGGACTTAACAAGTCTACAAGAATGCTCACTCTCACATACGCTTTGGCGAATGAGACAAAGGCAATATGCACACCAAGCCACCTAATTGGAACAATCAAGCAAAGACAATTGAGAAATTTAGAAAGTGTGATACAAATGGCCAATTTATCGATGTAAAGGCGCCTGTTCTTTACCAAGCAACTCATAAGTGAACCCGAGACGAGAGGGGAATGAACATGTAAAAGCAATCACGCTGAGAAGTGGTAAAGAGTTGGCGATACAAGGGAAACCCCCAGTGACAGAGGAGGTAGAAACTGAGGAAGTCATCCAGTCCAGTCAGAATGATAATACAGAGAGGGAACAACCCCAAGAGAAATACCATGAGAAGAAATCGCCAAAGGATAGTCACAACCCATAGCCCCCACTCAGATCCCGCCGCCTAAAGAAGCATAAGTCGGATAAGGTACTACCAAGTTTATAAGATTTAAGAAGCTACACATCAATATTCCGTTTGTCGATGCTTTGGAACAAATGCCAAGTTATGTCAAATTTATAGCGACATCTTGCCTAGTAAGAGAAGACTAGCATTTCAAATGCTTAACCTAACCGAGGAATGCAAGCATATCCTCGCAGCGGAAGCCGCCGCAAAAGTCAAAAGCACCCGTAGTTTCACTCATCCTCGCACCATCTAAACACTATCTTTGATAGAGCTCAGGTGATTCAGGTGCCGTGATAATCTCATGCCCCTATCCATATTTAGACGTTTGGTTAGGAGAAGCTCGCCCCAACTACGCTACACTCCAATCCAAGATACTGTGTCCCAAAGATCCAAGAGGGGGTGATAAGATGTCTTGTTGAAGGTTGACAAGCTTATCTTCCAACAGATTTCATTGTATTAGATATGGAAGAAGATAAAGAAATACCCATAATCTCAAGTACCATTTCTCGGAATCGGCAGAGCAATGATCGACGCTCGTATGAGAGCCGAAATTGAGAGCGCAGTAGAAGATGAAGTCAAGTTCAACGTGTTCGGCTAAGTGGGCACATCCCACAGAGAGTGATACATGCTTCATGATAGAGACCAGAGGAGGCTATAGCGGTTCAGCCAAAGTGGTCTCACCGATTCTTCAAGGCTAGCTCAAGACAGAAAGGGGATTCCGGTGAATCTAGCGACGAGGCAGAGGAGTATGTAAAATGGATGGATTCCTTCGAACCTAATAAGGAAATATTTTGAATCTCTAGGTGAAAATGTTAAAAAGCTCGTGCTATCCGCTAACAACCACTCAAGATGAACAAAAGCCATTACCTACCCATTTGAAGTATGCATATCTCGGGATCTGACCCACCTACCGGCTGATTATTTATGTGTCCCCGATGCCACGAGGAAGATGGGTTATCGAGGGTACTTGTGAGATCACAAAAATGCGCCTGATGGTCTCGGCCGATTTAAAAGGGATTCGTTTCTTCACGTGCATGCATCGAATTTTGTCGAGGATGGTCACAAGCCTTCAATGGAAGCAATGTGAGGAGATCGAGTCCAACTACGAAGATAGAAACAAGTAAGGAGGTATTAAAGTGGTTGGATACCGGGTCATTTATCCTATTTCCGACAGTGCATGGGTAAGGGTACGGGCAAGACGGCTAGGCCGAGGGAACAACCGGCCATAAGAATCGAGAATAACACATTACTCCACTTTCTGCACGCTCACCGGTGAGAATTTGTATTGATTATCGAAAATTGAATAAAGCCACTCGAAAAGATCATTTCATCACGCTTCCGATCAGATGTTGGATCGACGTCGACACGAATACTATCATTGATGACATTCCACTACAATCAAATTGCTATAGCCCCTGAAGATCAGAAGAAGACGACATTCACATGTCCCTATGGGACATTCGCATTTAGGTGGATGCCCTCTGGGCTGTGCAATGCGCCGGGCACCTTCCAACGATGTATGATGGCCATATTCTTCGATATGGTTGAAAAGACAATCGAGGTCTTCATGGATGATTTTTCTGTTTGGGGAAGCTCCTTCGACAATTGTCTGGAGAATTTGAGGTCAGTGTTGATCAGATGTGAGGAGACCAACCTTGTACTCAATTGGGAGAAGTGCCATTTTATGGTACAAGAGGGCATTGTACTTGGGCATCGGATTTCAACAAGAGGAATATAGGTAGATAGAGCAAAGATTAAAGCAATTGAGAAATTACCTCCACCCTCATCTGTAAAAGGAATAAGAGGCTTTTTAGGCCACGCTGGATTCTATAGACGCTTCATCAAAGACTTTTCTCAAATTGCAAAGTCATTGTCAATTCCCATCGGGTCCAAGGGACACCATTTGAGTTGATCACACCGGTGTATCACGGCATGGCACACCCCGATCTTGAAGATAAATTGATGTCGAGCTATTATAGTAGCACAGTTTGGGCCTTTCATTTTGAGCTAATGTGTGGCCTTAAGTGACTATGCGATTAGAGGCGATGTTAGGAGCGAGAAAGAAAGAATATTCCAGGTGATCTACTATGCTAGCCGAACCTTGAATGATGCCCAGCTGAACTATGCCACCAGGGAAAAGGAACTATTGGCCATTGTCTTTGCTTTTGAAAAATTTAGGCCTTATTTGATTGGTAATAAGGTAGTAGTCCACACTAATCATTCCGCCATAAAATACTTGATGACTAAAAAAGACGCCAAGCCTAGATTAATCCGGTGGGTTCTCTTGCTGCAAGAATTCGATTTAGAGATTAAGGACAAGAAGGGAACGGAGAACCTAGTTGCATATCATCTTTCATGATTAGAAGGGGCAAGTGATGAGGCCCATGTGAATGACAACTTCCACAGATGAAGCGGCTCTTGCTATTAGGAGACAAGGCGGTTCACTGGTTTCGCAGACCTAAGCCAGGTATTTTACAGTGGCCAAGGTGATCCCTCTAAATTTAGCTATCAGAAAGAGGTTTTTGCACCTTGAAACACTACTATTAGGGAGGAACCTATTCTATATAGGCATTGTCTTGACCAAGTGATCGAGAGATGTGTGCTAGAGATGAGAATGAGGCAGTATTCTGACCAACGCCACACTTTACCATGTGGAGGGCATTTCGACGGCGGAGGCCAGCGACGAGGAATTGCTTGATCGAAGCCTGCTGGCCTGGCAGCTTATTCGAGTTGCTCATCGGTTCGTATCCACTTGTGATGAATGCCGGGGCGAATGGGAGCATTTACAGAAGGATGAGCGACACATGCTGATTACGGAAGTGGGTACATTTTACGATTTGCTGGGGGATGGATTTCATGGGTCCATTTCCCCCCGTCTTTTAATAAATAGTACATCTTGCTGGCAGTAGATTATGTCTCTAAGTGGGTTGAAGCAATACCGACGTGCACCAATGATGTTAAGGTAGTGGCCCAATTTCTTCGCAGCCATATATTCTCACGGTTTGGCACTCCACGAGCACTAATTATAGATAACGATACCCATTTCTGCAATAAGATAATTTACAAAGTCTTGCACAAGTATGGAGTGCGACATTGTACATCCCTCGCATACCACCGCAGACGAATGGGGCGACGAGTGTCGAATCGAAATCAAGTTCATTTTGGAAAGCAGTCAACGGCTCCGAAGGGTGGGTGAAAAGGTGAAGATGCACTGCAGGCGTCTGAAACGACATTCAAGACACCATTAGTTATATATAGCCATTTCGGGTATTTATGGGAAAACATGCCACCTTCCAATGGAATTGGAGCATCGAGCTGCTAGGCGACTTGGTAATTGAACGCTGGACTGATACATTAAGCGGAGAGCGGATGCTTCAACTGATGGAGTGGGCAGGTCGGGAATGAAGCCTATGAGAATGCTGCACATTTACAAAGGAAAGGGCGAAAGCTTCAGCCGCGATAAAAATATTGCGAAGGAATTTGGCGGTAGCGAGGTCCTCTTGTTTAATTCCGTCTCAAACTTTCAAGAATTAAAGTCAAGATGGTGGGACCATTCTGATGACAAAGTTTTTCCACATGGAGGGGCAGAAGTTATGCATCCAGAGAAAGGAACATTCAAAGTTAACACCCAACGGTTGAAGCCGTACTTTGGGGGCGAGTTCCATACGAATAAGCAGACCATTCCACTGAGCACACAAGAAGAAGTATAGTAAGTGATTCGTGCCATAGTAGGTGTATTGGAATCAACTAAATTTATATCCTAAATCCCTCTTATAAGTAGTCAACCTCTGTAGTATAGTGGCTAAGGTGAGAACAAAGGGGATGAGTTTCTTCGAGTACAAATTGATTTGTAGTGAATCAAAGGAATGGTGAATTCGAGTTTGGATTTTAAGGTTTGGTAAAAAGCAGGTGAGGGTTGAAAGTTTGTTGCAGGACTGAAAATAAAATAAGAAAAAGAAATGTAAAAAATAGAACCTTGAAGTGTTAAGGCGCAGGGTTTGGTTGGATTCCCTAGAGGCAGCATTTACAGAGGTTTCAAGGTCCTTTCCTCGCGTTGGGGAGGATGACATATAGTCATCTCCCGAACCGGATCTTCATTTAGCTATAAAACCTAACCCTTAATAATTATCCTTTGAAAAAACGGCATCCACTGGCCATCAGTGCTCTCGGTCATTAAAACGCAAATCACCTTGACTCACCTCACAATGGATCTTAGTAACTAACAAACATCAGCAGGATCTAACATTAAGAATCAGCCAGGCCCAAAGATTGCAAGTAATAACCATTCAAGGAGACTCAAAAGGGATGAAAACCTAATGTTAAACAGGGAGAACAGTGACAGCCGGTGGTCCTAACGTGAAAATCATGGAACACCTCATTTGCCTCGAATCCGGCTACCAGTAGCCTTCTTCTTCAAGGAGAAAGGAGTTCTGGCGCTCATCCTCCGAGGTTGTCATCCTTAGGGTGTTTGGCTAGTGAGAAAGTGGAAAGAAAGGAGAGAAAAGGAGAAAGTAGGCCAGCAGGGAGAGCTTCTCACAAAAAAACTATTAATTCGACCCAGACCCCCTCAGTGTGGGTCTTCCAGGGGAAAGCCCCTTTACAAGTAACATAACAAAACCTGCCTGATAGGGCAAAAGGAAGAAAACTGAGAGACAAAATCAAAAAGAGACTAAGCGGGAGGCGGCGAGGAACGATTATTGTGAGAAGTGAGCGATTAATGCGGGATGAATAGTCTTGGAAGAGCATTCACAGTGACCCCATTTCTTTGGGTTTTGTCTTCGCTCCATGCGGGATCGATGCACATGATGAGTTCAACTCGGGTTCTTCGTGTTTGGGGATTGACTCGATGTTTTGGCCTAATTATCTTTAAGAAACTACAAAATTAGTCACAAAATAAATTGGGTAAGATGTGGGGACTTCTTAATGGCTGCAAATGAGTTGAAATTAAACATTATTGCACGAGTGCTGAACCCAAATAAGCAGAGTTAAAAATAGCCCAGAACTTTTTAGTATTTAATTAGTATTAGCGATCGTATCCGCCCGGGTTCGAGCACATTGGGGTGGAGACCGTCGGGCTAACGACATTAAACAAAGCGCTTCTTAGGGGCAACCTAAGTTTTAAGTGTGATCTTTTCTTTCCATAGTTAATTTTATTGCTTGTTTAATTGTGGTTTGGTTTTCTGTTTCCGTCCTTAATAGAGATTTTCTTTTGGTACATGCATTTCGGGGCGGAGCCAAGGGGTACTATTGAGGATCCGCAGGGAAAACTCCTTTAGGACGTTAAAGGGGTCACAATTACACAAGGGGGGGGGGTGGAAGAGGATTTTCTCATGCCTTAGAATCATACGAAAATTTTCATTTGGCCTCCTCTGTAGTAGTATGACGTTGTCTCTGGCGTCGCGGCGTTATGGATATCAACGTCGCGGCGTCGGTTTTCCCTCCTGCGGGCGTCGCGGCGTTGGATTTCGACGCTTTGTCATATCGTGGCCCGTTGGATCTCAGCGTGCTGGCGTTTGACGGCTGCTCTATGGCGGGAGCGTGAGCGGTGAGCCCGAAGCGTCGTGACGTTGCCTGTTTATTACTGAACATCTAAGTCTTTTGCCTTACCCTCCACACGCCCACACACACACACTCTGCTTGGAATCCTCACACTACCCTACCGCACCTTCATTGTCGCCGCCTCCGACTACCTGCGCCGTCCTCCACACGGTCTTTCCCAGCTCCGCGGGTCCTCCGTCCTGTCTCGCTCGTCCATCCTGCCTTGATGGTGCCCTGCCATCGCATTGGCTCCCCTATGGGGTTCAAACACGGCGGCAGCAGCCCCGAAATGCCAGTCACTCACCGTTAAACTGGTTAGAACTGAGTCCACTTCAGGTAACCCTAGGGGTTGAATGTCGGCCTCCTTAGCCGTCTCTAGCTTGCGTTCCATTGTGCACCCTAGGTGCTCGATCTTTGTCAGTCACCTAGGGTGGCATCATACATGCCATTCGATGAGGTGCGCCGTTGGTGCCCAGGGTCTAGACCTAACCCTCTACCTATGTCGGGTAGCGGCGAGTAACCGTAAACGGGTCGGGGCAGTGGGGCCAGAGCTTCGATATCGACCTCTTAAGTTTGTAAATGAGGGTGTACGCCGTCGGTTTAATTATATATGTAAGAATCGTCACATCAAGAAAGGGCTTTACCACTTTAGAAGCGATTTTCTTTTAAGACCATTCGTGACTAAGGGATAAGCGGGCACTATATAACCACCTCGTCAGTGCGGCGAGGGTGCTTGGTACAAGAATTCTACGCTAACCTCGCCTCCCATGTCGTTAAAGGTCCAGGTGCGTGGTGTGTTGGTAGACCCAATGAGTCTATCAACCAATTCCTATAATCTTGACCGGTCCCCACAGGCCTTTTGATCTCGACTCTATGAGGCGCGGGGACTGCGAGGTCATCAGGAGTCTTGACCAGCGGGTGAGGGTGAGTGGAAGCTAAATCTGGTGAAGGGTGCTAGTGCACTTTGGTAGCATTTTGCTTTATATTCCCCAGTCTCACGGCATGCGTCGGTGTCTCTGTTCAGTTGGCGACGTGTGTGAGATGATCATGGCGTGCCTACTCAACTACGCCATCATCTAGGACATACCCTTTGATGTTGGGCAGGTTATCGAGGATGCCATCCTCCATAACCGGGACGCGAAAATGAACCTGGGGCACCCCTTTCTCATATACGATTTATGCAGTGGCTGGGTGTAGGGGACTAATGGCGTGGATACACCCCATTAAGGCTATATCGGTCAGCGTGACAAGCCCAGATTGCTCACCACGACACGAGGGACGTGCGACGGCTCAGGCCATGAGCCCTCGGACGAGGATGAGCTCCACGAGTATCAGGCTCGTTTTGGCTTCCCGGGCGATCCCCAGGGCGATGCCAGGCAGTCCTTCACTTACCCGCCCCACCGCCCACCAGGCGGATCCTCGGGGTAGCCTCATCCGGTCCACCCCTTGACCCTGGGGACCCGGTGCTCGCCCTCAGCCGGCCCGCTTTGGTGCCTTCCTAGGAATGAGACCCGGGAGCCGCAGGAGTCCTCATTACCTAGGATATGGAGGCCCTCCAAGCTAACATGCGTGCCAGTCCTCTGGCTTGACTAGGCAGGCTATTCTCGAATCGAGTGGTCCTTCAGGCCACAGAGCTCTCCCAACTTCGCCTCCCCCAACCCTTGCCCGGTTGCCACCTTGATGACTGTAGATCCACCCGGGAAGTTCCGCTACACCCTCTCGCATTTCTTTATAGCCGGTGAGGACCACTGGACACATACATTTGGGGAGGGGTGGGTGAGGTGATTGGAGTTTTGTTCGGTTGACATAGTTTTGTGATGGGTTATTTTATTTTATTATTCTCTAGCTTTGTAGGTTAAGGTTAGTTTATGTTTGTTTATTTTAGTATGTCGAGTCATATGGTTAGTGCATATGTTTAGTTTATGTTTTTTTTTTATGGTAGGTCATTTCTCTGTTTAGGTGTTTTTAGTCTTTAGGAGTCTCCAATATTAGGTTATGTTGACTTAGAGAGTGTTCAGGTAGTGTGTGTTTGATGCCATGCTTGAGAGTCGAGTATCACTTTTGACTGAGTCCACTATCATCATGGACAACAGAGTATAACTCCAGAAAGGATTCGTAGGGTGTTAGATGCTTGGAATTAGGTTGATGGTAGGGAGGCATAGTGAATCACCTCGGGATATTCAAGCGGTTTCTCAGCGAGGCCTATCCCACCATCACACACAGAGATGAAACCTCTAGGGTACTGCCACCAGGTATCGGGCCGGCTACTAGGAGTTCAACAAACCACGAAGTCTCAAACACCAAAGAGATGGGACACCGTAAATAAAAGAGGATTGCCTTCGAGCCCCAAATTAAAAAAAAAAAAAGAAAAAAAAAGAAGAGAAAAAGGAAAAAAGTGAAGAAACATAGGAATAGAATAAGTGGGATCTTTCAATCGGAATCCCAAGCACGGTCAGGGCCTTTCAAAATGATACTGAGCTAGCGGCGGAGTGGTGACTTCAGCAGATTACAGGGGCAGAAGATGGGTTTCCGTAGCTTGGGGCCTTAGGTTTAGTTGGAGTGTTGTTCGGGGTGACGTTAGGGGAATGAATGCCTTTGCCTGCAACTAAGCTGGTAGGGAGTCATAACTAATCCCCCCTTTACATGGACATAACACATAAACTTATGGGCACTAGTTTTTCTTTTATGCGTAGTATGTTAATGAATCTAATTAAGAGTGTTCCTATGCTGCGTAGTTAGATTCTCGCAACTAGGCGAGTTGAACTCAAGTTTGGGGGCGTCGGAACCAAGGTATACGCTAGAGGTCATTTATTCAATACATGGATGGTCCTTGGGAAAGCCCTATTGAATTATCTCGGAGGTTGGGGCGCTTGTCGACGGCACCGAGGAGTTCAAACGAATTCTTTCAAAGTCGAACATACGGATCCTGAAATTCGAACAAAAGGCAAGAGTGTTAAATCGGTCCATTTTGATGCCGTCTGTCGACATGTGCATCCCGTCGCAGTGTTAGAGTTATATAGCATGTAGGTTGCGTGTCGGGGTTTGATCGATTCTTGGCAGGGATAAGCAAGGAAGCTAAGTTAGAGGGAAGTGTGATAGGTGATTACCTAAAACACTCATGTCATACGGCGTCTATCTTATAGTTTTGGCAATTTTCACGGGTTAAATCGCGTTTCTATGGCCCGATGCTCCGATTTTACGCATTTTGTGTGAGCGGTGGAGCGGGCGGTTTGAATCATTTTGGGCGAGAGAGCGGCATGAAGCTGGTAGGAACGTCGCGACGTCCCAACGTCGTGACATCCAGCGTCGCGACATCGAGTCAACATGAAGAAGAAGTCAACAAGTGGCCAACGTCGCGTCGCCTCAACGTCGCGACGTCGCAACATCGCTGACCCATTGCTTGATTTCTCCATCCACGATCATTAGAAAAGAGCTAGATTTGGGGTATCGAAGAGCGTACGAGCGAGGGCACGAGCGGAGCGACAACCCGGATCGGTGAAGAAGAGACCTACTTTTGTATTTTCTCCTTTTAAATAAAATGCGTGTTTTATAAGATTGAATACTACGTGTAATTACTTCGGTATGTTCTAGTTTCACATCTAGGGTGTTGTTTGAACCACATCCCACGGTGCATGGATTAAATTTGTATTTTATATTATTCGATTATTTTATGACTTGTTAGTATTTTCTATCTCTGTGATTTATTTACATGGTGATGTGGCCAACATTGACATGATTTTCTTTGGAGTATCAGAGATCGGTGAGGGCCCGGGGATCTGAATAGAGCGACCATGGTGAATCGGTGAATAGAGATATCTCGATTAGGGGTGGCGATTAAGGTTAGAACATTTAAGGCGTTTTGGAGTATGTCGGGTTGGGAGTAGGATACACTCAATCTGCTAAGCCCGAGATAGGCGGATAAACCTCGAGAGAGGGTATCTCGTAAGAACGATCACCCCGTCATCAATAAGAGTCGTGAATAAAGCTTTGAGATAGTAATTTCTCTAGGTAGTAATCCATCAAAGAGAAGTGGCAAGGGAGACATGGCCTAGTCTCAGACAAGGTATTTACTAAGATAAATTAGGTTAGTTAAGCTCGCACATTGGTGAAAATTTGTCACTCAAAGCTTAGTCTGATTAATATTCAAAGGCTAAAATTAGTAGTTAACGCACTTATCCCCGTGGATCGATATCAAAATCTTAGATGGCTGTATTGCATACGGCGCGTGCGCGCTGCACATAGAGTACATATATACACATCACGCTCTCGGCCTATTAACCTCCGATGCCACTAAGATAAAGCTAGCTGCATTTTAGCTAGAGGGAAAATCCCAAGTGTGGTGGGATTAGGTCAAAGCCTCGAAGGACTTGGAGGCAATGACATGGGAAGAGTTTCGTGAGCTATTCATGGGCAAGTTTTTCCTAGCATTTGCTCGACATGCAAAATCTATGGAGTTTCTAGAACTAAAACAAGGGACGATGACAGTGCTTGAATACGTGACTAAGTTTACTGAATTAGCCCATTTCGTTGATGATTATGTGGCCACAAACATGGCCAAAGTGTGGAAATTTAAGGATGGTCTGAAATTGTCCATCCAGGGTAAAATTATGGGATTGCTCCTACAAGACATGGACTATATAGTCACGACTGCTATGGCTACTAAGAGGGAGGGGGGTGACGCATGAAACATCAGGGATGCGGGTGTTAAAGATAAGAGGAAAGAGAGCTAACCTTCTTCTTCTAGCTCATGAGAAAAGCAGGAGAGTTTTGCTCGCAAAGGGTATCAAGGGCCGGGGCCGCGGCTATCGGGACGAGTCGAGAGTCTTCGATCATCTCAAGGTGGGAGACATTTCAGGGTGCCTAGCCAGCTAGTGTAGGGAACATGTTTCAATTGGCACTAACCTAGACACATGAAACGAGATTGCCCTCAAAGGCAAAGATCCTAGAGTTATGGGACACCCCATTCCCAGTTATCAGTGGGACGTTCACTGACTTGGTTTGTTCCTCCGCACCACACCGCTGGGCTGAGGGGCTGATATCAGATCCCGAGGAGTCTTTGTAGGCCCCCTACCACTTCACAATGGCGGTTCAGTTAGGACATGGAGTCAAGGTAGGGACAGGGGCTTCATAAGCCTTCGGGACTTGAGGGGACCCGAGGGGGTGTGTCTATGCCATTACACCTCAGGATGCGCTTGCAGAGCAATTAGTTATTCAAGGTACATTTCTGCTCTTTCGCTTATGGGTAAGAGTACTATTTGATTTTGGTGCATCACATTCTTTTATTGTTGCATCATGTGTGGAAGCTTTGGGCTTAGAGGTTTAAACCTTGGAAAGTCGTTGTATGTGCGTTTCTCTCATGGGAACTAAGGTGGTGTTTGATGAACATGGGGATTGTGAATTAGAGATCTCAAGAATTCTGCTCACTATGGACCTTCGAGTCATAGACATGTTGGAGTTTGATGTCATTCTTGGGATGGATTGGTTGACGTCTGCCAAAAGTACGTGTTTATTGCGATCACGTGGGACGGTTCGCGCTACCTGCCGGATGATGTTTGTGTTATGTTTCAGGGGGATAAGCACGATGCTATGCCCCAAGCCGTGTACAATTCTAGATGGCACGCGTAGTTGATGGGTTGGCTAGCAAGCCTTACCCTAGAGAATGAGGCGAAACAGGATTTGAGTCTACCTCGGGTGGTTTGTGTGTAACGCCCTAAAAGTACTCTAACAGTTTTATAACATGTTTATGGTATAAAATAAATTAAATTTATTTTTCCAACATTTAAATTGCTAAAAAAATGAAAATTGATAAAAATAAATAAATAAATAAATAAAAATAAAATAAAAACTTGGAAATTTTACAAGAATCAGATAAATTTGGTAAAAATGTCAAATGAGGACCCAAGGGTCATAAATGAAAAAGAATAAATGTCAAAGTGAGAATATTGAGAAGTGGATTGTCAAATAGGGAGAATAGGAGGTCTTTAACTCAAAAATGAGAAAAGATGATTAAAATGTGCTAGCCAAACATGGCCTTACACATAAAATGGGATAAGACCAAAAATTGGTCTTAGAAGGAGCTCATTTTGGGCATTCACATTTGAGAGCTAGGGCTCTCACGTTTGAGAAGGGAGAAACCTTGTTGGGTTGATTGTCCCCCATTTGGTCCAAGGTTTTGCAAGTAAAGTGAAGGAAAATAAGAGAAGGAAGGAAGAAGAGAAGGAAAAATGGGAGCTAGGGTTTCAAGATGCAAGAGAATCAAGGTTAAAAACCCTTCCTAATTCCATATTTGTTTGTTTTGGGGTTGTATTGGGTTAATTTTCAAGGTGTATTGTGGTTTGAATTGATGTTGAGAAATTTTTGTATAAAGGAAATGTTGGGTTTTTAGAGGAAATGCTGTCAAAATATTCAAAAACCCATGTTTTTCTTTTGGCTATCTTTCATCCAAATTGAGTTATTCAAAATTCTGGGTAAACTAGACTTATGGAAAAACAAATCCTACGAAAATCATTGTAATCAAATTTATTGGACCCATTCAGACAGAGAAAAATTTTCAAGGTGAGAATGCATTTTGGGTCAATTTGGTTTTAGTTCGATAGGTTGTGTGTTTGAGCAATTTTGATCTTTTCGGAACCGATTTTATTATTTAGGCCATAATTTGAGTTTCACTCATCCAAATTGGAGTGATTCAAGTTTCTAGAGTAGACTAGACCACAGGAGCAAGGTTCCCTTGAAATAATTGTATTCAAATTTGGACCTCATTAGACCCGAGGTCGTATAAAGGGCTAGTTTTTGAGCAAGTCTGAATACGATTCCTATATACAGGTTTTGGTGCTTTGAATTGGATGATTCAATTTAAGATAAAAATATATTTATAGAGGAACAATGGACTTGAAGAGGAGTTGGGTAAATATGGCTCCACATTTGTTCCCATAAAATTTACACAAGTGAAAGGTGTGTTGGGTGAAAACAACCCTAACTAGAAACCTAAATAAGCCAACTGATATTGTTCTCTAATTGTGATGGATTAGGGGTTGGCGATGAGGAAAACTCAAATTGAAGTCGAGATTTTGGTGATAGGAATCGAAGTGCGACGACCTTTTTAGTTCGTTATCTATTCTTATTTTCTTATTTTAAGTATCAAAATTGTTTGTGCAATTATTGAAATGATTTTCAATAAAACTGCATATTGATTTATTTTGAGTGATTTGAGAAAATTGATTGTGAAATGATTGCCATGAAATTGCATAGTATTGGGAAATGTGCTATTTAGTATAAATGTATACACCACTATTGTAAATTTACTACATATTAGGTTTTAATGCCCTTAATAGAATGTTATCAACATATTCGAGTTAAGGGGATGAATTGGTATATCAATCGAGGGTCGAATTAAGCGTCTTGTGAACAAGCGTAATGTAGTATCACTCAGGTCGTAGCCAGGTTGGACGGTATCGGTAGTGTTCACAAAGTGATTTTTTTATAACGTTCCCGTGGCCAGTGAGGCCATGCTGTGTTATAAGAGCCTTTTTATCTTAGGCACTACGACCTTAGGAGGGACATTAGGTGATTCAGTTATTATAGCATGCAATCACGAGATAGTGTACAGTGCAGCTATCTTGTGGCGATATCTGAACACCCAAGTATCACATTGTATTTTGAGTTTATATATGAAATGATAAATTTAGGGAACCCGGAAATTGGTAAAAGAACAAGGATAAAATTGTAATTGCCATAAGGGATATGAAGGTCATAATCAAAGTAGAGATGGGCCATAATAGAAATACAAAGTTAAGGCAATTGTTGAAAGATTAAGGGCTTGAGAAATTGCAATATGGAGGGAGTATGGGGTATAAAGGGAGTTGGAGACGAACCAGTCTCATTTGTCTCATTTTTGGCTGAGCTTGCATTAGGAAGGAGAGAAAAGAGCAAGAAGGAAGAGGAAGAAGAGGAAAG